>CM033424.1:69861152-70461152 GCA_019425775.1 Rafetus swinhoei | reverse complement strand
TGTGGAACTCCTTGCCACAGGAGGCTGTGAAGGCTAGAACTATAACAGAGTTTAAAGAGAAGTTAGATAAAGTCATGGAGGTTGGGTCCATGGAGTGCTATTAGCCAGGGGGTAGGAATGGTGCCCCTGGCCTCTGTTTGTGGAAGGCTGGAGATGGATGGCACGAGACAAATGGCTTGGTCATTGTCTTCGGTCCACCCCCTCTGGGGTAGCTGGTGTTGGCCGCTGTCGGCAGACAGGCTACTGGGCTAGATGGACCTTTGGTCTGACTCAGTGCAGCCGTTCTTATGTTCTTATGTTCTAAGCTCAGGGCTCAGGGTCGGGGGTCTCACTGGACCACCTTGATTTTCATGCAAACCTGCTCCTGGGTTTGCATGTGGCCTTTGGTGGCCAGGCTGGCAGCTATCCTGCCCTAGACGGCCGCTTTCCTGTGCCTAGTGCGGAGGTCGTGGATGTTGGAGGCCTCCCCCCAAACCTGAATGAGGTCCACGATCTCCGCACTAGACCAGGCGGGCACCCGCCTCTTGCGGCCCCGGGCAGGCTCCTGGGAGCCGCCAGCCTGGTCCTGGGAAGAGGCGGAGGGCTGGGTGGCAGTGGGTGGCTGGCTCATGCCGTGCCAGGTGCAGGGTCTGCTGGCTGGGTGCTGGCAGGCTTGCACCTGGCATGGGCACCGTAGCCAGACCGTGGCCCTTTAAGGGCTCCGTGGCCGGGAGGGGGGCAGAAGAGTTTCCCTGGCTTGGCCCAGAGTGGCCACCAGAGCAAGCTGGGAAGGGCTAGCCTCCAACTAGTTCGAATTAAGTGGCTACACAGCCCTTAATTCGAACTACTTAATTCGAACTAGGCATTACTCCTCGTAGAATGAGGTTTACTTAGTTCGAATTAAGCGCTCCGCTAGTTCGAATTAAGTTCGAACTAGCGGTTTGCATGTGTAGCGCCTATGAAAGTTAATTTGAACTAACAGCTGTTAGTTCGAATTAACTTTGTAGTGTAGAGATACTCTGTCATACCAAAGAGAGAACTGAATTTTGGAGTCAAGGTGATCCTGGAATAACTATTGTCCTCCAATTTCAGCATCAGCCAGGGGGAAGGGAGGCAGCCAGATTCTTTACTGCATTATGGCCCATTTGCATTGCTCATGCAATTGCTCAAAATGATTGTAATCTGACAAGATTCCCCTCAGAGAATACCACTGTTGGGGAAAAAAACTCCCTGCTAGCACAAATACTGCATAGGTGGGCCTTATACTTATTTTTTACCTCTCAGCCCTCTTTCCAGGCAATGCCAATCCTCCACTGATGTAGGGTATATTATGTTCCTTATAACAGTGGCAGAACTTAGAGTAACCTAGCTGCTGCTCTAAATTGTGTGAGTCCTTGAAAATTAGGAGCTATAACTGGTTTCCTGACATTTCACGCACACAAAACTGCTCCAGGGTCAGGTAAAGTTCTGGTGCAGGAGAAAATCAACTCTTTGGAGTTCACTTCTACAGTAAAATACTCTTCAGTGCTGTGAACTTAATTCGCAGTGCAATGTGTTCAACCCTGAAAATAGGGTTTATAATGGAAACAAAAAAGCAGACCTTAATTGTAGATGCAATGCTTCAATACATCTGGATACAAAACTTTATCTGAGGTTGATGGCGGTTGAATTTTAATTTACAGTATCAAGAGGGTTTTTTTTTCAAATAGCCAAAATATGAATTACCCTAATAAACAGAAGCAATTGTTGATGAATACTAAGGTTGTGGGGAAATCATGCATTTTTATCTAGCAAAGATATTAGCAAACCGTGCAGTAGAGTTGAGCTGCTACTCAATGCATATTTGCTACTGCTTCTATTCTTCAAGAGCAATGAAAATCCTTCTATAGTTGTCAGCTAATTACTGGCATTTTTCTCACTACAACAATGCCTCAAAGCCTTTAGAGATGCTGAATATATTTTCCTTCTGAATAATAATGCCATCTAAGTAGTCCACTCAGTTTTGAGTTTTTATTCAATATTTCATAAACTTGAAAGGTCTGTGTGTTCCAGAAGAAATTATATTAGGCTCATACCACAGGATCCAAAAGGAAGTCAGAAAAGATGTTATTGTTAAATATGTATTCTGTTCAGTGGTAAAAGGGATGCTTACTTATGGGTATTCCTTTCAGCAGAATAAATACGTTAAAAATGGAAGCACTGTATACATGTATTTTTAAGGCCAAGTATCTAAAACAATATAGAAACTCCATGAACATAATATGGTGACAATTAAAAGATTAAAACATCCCATCTAGCCAAATTATTTACATTTGGTATATGTATGCACATATATACTGAAGCGAAGCTTAATGGTATGATGGAACAGGTATTAATGATTTTTATTGTTGCTGATAACCATTTGGAGGTACTGGTAGCCAAAATGTTTTGGTTTGCTTACATTGGACATATTGGTCAAATGCTTATTTAATGAGTATAATGCTTAGACTCATGTTTCTGGTGCATATACTCACATTCAAGTTTTAAATTAATGTCCTGTGAATATTTTTTGCTGTTCAGTTAAAAAGTAGTATTATCATAAATATTCCTACCATCCTGAAACTCTGTCTCTGGGATTTTCACACAGGTAAGCTGAATTCTATTAGTTCTTTACTAATGCTAATATTGTTGTTTGGTTGATCATGCCCTGCTAGAAAAATCTGAATTTCAGGTTGATGCTATTCTGTCATCACAAATATGCATATTCTTCAAGGCTTTGGAGGCCTGGCATTCCTCCTTTGAAATATTCCCTTTGATTCAGTATGTAGTAGTTATCACATTCTATAATAACAGTGAAGCATTCTTTTTCACTATTAGCACAAAGGCACTAAAAATCCCTTCATACTTCTCCAGAGGGAAATTTAATAAATTCCTGAGTTTATTGTATTGCCAGAAAGAGCTTTGGTCTCTTAGTTGGATTTCTGACAATAAAATTTGTGAGCTCTAAAAAGACATCATATATTTTACTTCAATACAGTAAGGTCAGAAATTCACACTGAGAAAAGCAGCTTATTTTTCTGAAAAATATACGAAGAAGGTATAGAACAATAGTTTGGTCAGAATCAGCATCAGAGTTGGGTGACCTTCTTTTTGACAAAATTTTTTCTTTCATTTTAAAATGAAAATTGGGTTGACCAAAGTATTTTGCAAGTTTGTGTTGAAAATGCCAAATTATTTCAATAGAACGAAAATTGTGAAAACTGAAATATTTTTGCAAGATTTTAAAATAAAATGTTTTGACTTTCTGATTCAGAAATGAGCTTTCATTTTGAATTTTATTTTTTGAAAAAGTACAAACCCAAATGAAAGAAATTACTTCTCTGTTAATTCCACTCTTATAAAAAACCTTTAAGGAAATGTTAAGAAAAAATCCTAAATAATCAATGTTTGGAGTTTCCCTCTAAAATCCACAATGAATCAGTGCCTCACGCTCTATTATCCTGGCTTTTGAGAGAATGGAAATGAATTTATTCCCTCTACCCAGAAACTCTCAAATAGGATTTAAGAAAAAAATCTGCATCTCTGCAGTGCTGAATATGTGGAATGTTTAGAAATCATGGATATAATTTTTTAAAAAGAGAGTGTGGCTCTTATAAAACCTACATTACAACCAGTGTAAATATTCTATCCCACAGGAGCTTCATAAATTATGTTAAAGGTATTTAAATTGGATGATTTTCTCAGAGGATGAAAATATATTTGTATCTTATTGTGTTGAGTTATGTCTCTTAGTTTAAGGCTATTCCATTTGTTAATCAGTTAAGATTTGATTTATGTGTAGAAAGATTTACAATGTACTACTCAGGGATAGATTATTATTGGTCCTTATGCAAATATACAGGGTGGCATGAGCCTGTCTTCTTTGCATAACCCACACAAGTGCCTGTCACTATATAATCCTTAAACACAGGATAAGGTCTGCAGGCAAAAATCCCTTAAGCCTATGAAGTCAGTTAAGAAGTCGACGTATGATTTATTTTTCACAGTGTAGTAGTATTTTTGTATACATTTGACTAGTTTATGTAGTTAAATAGGATTGATAGTTTGATATTCAGAAGTCCCTACAAAATGCAAGGTAGATATGAGGGGATGGAAGAGTAAGAGTTTTGTCACTGAAATCTCTTGAAAAGTAAAATGTAAAGGAGACTAAGGGTACATCTAGACATCTGCTGCGTTCAAGGAATATTTCGGAAAAGCAGATGTGTTTTTTTGGCATCCCTGTAAACCTCATTCTATGAGGAAGAAGGGATGTTCTGAAAGAGGGTTTTTTCCCAACATTTGGCCCAGTGTAGATGGGCCAAATGTCAGAAAAGCTTCTTTTGGAAAAAGATACGCAAATTGCAGTTCACAAATTTTTTCTGTCTTTTCTTTGTAGTCTAGACACAACCTAAGAGACAAAGGGAGGGAGAAGTATTCAGAAAAACTCAATTTCTTCTCTATATTTCACCAGTACTGAAAACAAAATATCTACTTTTTTAAACCATCATTCCTCAAGGTGTGGAGATACCAAGATGGTAGGAGTTACTATTACTTTGGAGAACAATATTAAAATTCAAAATAATCCTGACAAATGGGAGAATTGGTCTGACTTCAACAAGATAAAATTGAATAAAGAGACGTGCAAAGTGCTACCATTAAGTTGACAAAATCAAATGCCCAGTTACAAAATGCAGAGTAACTGGCTGGGTTGTATTGCTGAAAAGAACCTGCAGGTTATACCAGACCCCAAAGTGAATATAAGTTAACAATCCTTCTTAGAAAGCTTTCATGAGCAAGGCCAGATTCCCTATAGTTTCCTTTCAGTTTCCCATTGTCATGGCACTTGCTCTGAAAATTTCCAATCTGTCTGTATCAAGATATAGTTGGGGATCTAACCTAAATTTCACATCTCTAGGTTTTCAGTTTTCAGTAAAGAACCAATTATTTGCCAAATCATACTTGTGGAGTTCGTATTTTTTATGAGGCAGAGTTGAACTAGAGAAATCACACACTACTCAAGCAAGAGTACTAGAATTCATTATGTTTAGGGGATGAAAAAGACCTCAGGCAATAACAAGAGCTGGACAAATACTCCACCAAAGCCTTCATAAATGTTCATGGAATTAATTGTGTTCTTTGTTTAATTTATCCATATTGTGTAAGCACATTTTTGTTTGGAGAAAGAAAAGGTGTCAGTTTAAGGACAGAAGGGACCACTAGATCATCTGATCAGGCCTGCTGTATATCACAGTCCACAACTACCAATCAGCAAATACACACTAAACCCAGCAATCAAAATAAGGCCAAAGTGATATACAGGAATCATGAATAACCTAGTGATTTTATAGTTGTGCATGGTATTCATGCCAATTTCAAAGCTCATTGTGTCTCTCTCTAAATCAGTCAGAGCAGACATACTATACAACTCAGATGACAAATCACGTAAAGCAGAGAAAATAGTCATTGTGAATTAAACAAGTAATCCAGAAAATACATGCACATAGAATTTAATTATAGAATGTATGTAGTTGAGAGTTTGTTTGTAGGTAATCCATTAACAGGTAAAGTGGCTACATTTATTGAATAAATTGTTCAGTGAAAATACTCTCCTTGTTACTGTAGTGGTATTTCTTTTTAAAAGCCAAGTCAAAAGTTAAACTATGTTTGAATTGAAGGAAAAAATGATAGATGCAGCAACTGCAGTAATACTTGTAGGGACAGAACTACTCAAAAAGATAATCTCAGCAAAGGTTAATAAAGGGCTGTAGCTAAATAAAAAAAATAACAATATCTTCTTCATGTGCTGATGGCAAACTATCCAGACTGCTGACAGGGGTAGATCTGTTGGGTGTGTATCTAATGGATAAATAACTATCTGCAGATGGGACACCCTATGGCAGTAGCTTACAGGGATATCCACTCCCTAGGTATGTGGTTTTTTTGTTTGGTTGGTTGGTTTTTTTTAAAGCTTTAACCAGTCTCTCTCTCTCTCTCTCTCTGTATATCTATATCTATATCTATATAAATAAATAAATAAAAAATTCCTGCTGGATGACAGAATGACGTCAGCTCGTCACTCATGTCATCCCACCCCCAGCTCCAGGCCATGATCATTGGCCCTCTCAGATGCTCTGGGCCCCCGCTAACCCCACACAGGCAGTAGCCTTAGTTATGGCCGGGCTCCCTTCCCCAGCAGCAGGCCTGGGATTGTCTGCAGGCCAACAAAGTAGGCCTTCCCCAGATGCTGGGCGGGGCGGGGGGAGGGGGGGCAGGGAGAAGGTTAGGGTTAGGCCTTGGGGGATGGAAAGAGCTGGGGCTGACATGGTCCAGGCCGGGGGCTAGGGAGCCAAGGGGAGGGGGAGGGGAAGAAATGGGGTTGGTGTGGCCTTGGCCTGGTCCACCAGATTATCTACCCCCAGAGATAGGGGGGTTGGGGAGCGTAGTGAGCAATGGGCACAGCCCCCTAGTAGTTTATTATTTCATGAAGGCTGGAGAACTACTTCAGAAAAACACTTTGACGTAGATAAAAAAAGCATTTCAAGACCAAATGTGTTTTCTATCAGCAGCAGTATAGTCATCCAAAAAGATCACTTTCTTCATTTACTCTTCTTGAAAATGTGGAACAAATATTTGCTCTGTTAGCAGTATATTGTGCCTATGATAATTTGGACACTTCTTCCCATGGAAGAGTTATCCTATTAGACCGTAAACACTTTAGCTCAGGGATTAGTTTTTCTTTCAATAGATTTTACCCATTGTATGCCATGGATGTAATTGAGTATCATAAGGGTATAAGAGGCTATATCTCTAGATTTAATACTCTGGGATGGTTATTTTCTGGTCCTGGCAATAAATGAAAACATTGTGTGCTACTCTAGACAAGAAATGAAATGCTTTTACTATAGTCTTTTAAAATATTTTTGTGTGAGGTCAATGTGTGTGAAAGTTGCCAGACTGACTTAGAAACTGTAATCCTATATCCATGTAAGAGCATAGACCGTGTCTGCACAGGCTTTAACATGGATACTTTGATAATTTACCTCATTGCTCAGGTGTGAGAAGAAAGTTGCAGCACAAGGGGGGCATTCATTGCTTGCACTCTTAGGGCATGTCTACACAGCAGAGGAAAAGTTGAATTAAGCTATGCAACTTCAACTATGTCAATTGCATAGCTGAAATCGAAATAGCTTAATTAGGCTTTAGGTGCTGTCTACACAGCAGGAAGTCCAAGGAAAAATTTCCCTTACTCCTCGTGAAATGAGGCTTACAGAAGTCAGAGTAAGAAATACCCATCTTGAAATTATTTTGAAATAATAGCTTTTCTGTATAGATGCACACTTTGTTACTTCAAAATAATGTCAGTTATTCTGAAATAACGCTGCTGTGTAGATGTGTCCTTAGTCACCAGCCACATTTTAGCTTCTCCTGTATCACTGTTTCCATTTCTTACCGTGTAACCTAATGTTTAGTGTGTGTTACAAGTCCCCCACCATGTCTGCTCTCAAAGGATACTTATTCCTTAAGCTCAAGCTTTAACTCTGTGTTTTAACTCTGGAAGTCTGGTTCAAAAGGGTGGTCATTACAAAAGCACTGCTGCAAAGCATAAAGGATTATTCCTGATTATTTACAAAACAAAATATCTGACTTATGATACAGATAACCTCTGTCCTCACTCAGGTGGTTGTATACAATCCTCTGGTAGAGTCCTTCCACAGAGAAGATTTACCCATGGCTGCTCCCTTCTTCCACTCTTATCCTTGTGCTCATAAGAAATGGCCTTCTACTTTTCCATCTGGTATCTTCTTGGAGATGCTAGCTCCTACTCAGCCTGTCTAGATTCATATTTGACCTCCTTCGCCATTGTATGCAAGTGCCTCCCATTTTGTAAAAGAGAGTAACAGAACACTTTTCTCTCTTTCCCCACCCGTAGGAATAAATGTAATAGTATAGGAGAGGATAGTTGGTGTGCATGAGAGAAAATGAAATCTTCACAACCTCAAGGCTTTGTCTAGACTGGGAGGAAAAAAAGAGTAGGAGTTTCTTTAAAGGTAGCCCTTCCTTTGGGGATTGGGAATGATCTGACCAGAAAGTGGGGAGAAGGGATCACTTGAGCTGATGGGCTAAATATGTATGTATGGCAAGGATATATAAAATCTGTTCAACCCTGCAGCCCCTTCTCATTCTTGGATTAGTAGTTCTTTGCATCCCATCCCTGGGATTAGTATATGACAATGTTTTGGGCTTGCTGTGAGGGGTTAGGAAGGAATTTTTCTCTCATGCCAGCCTAGTTTGAGTAGATGGATTTTTTTTTCTCCACAGCAGTTCATAGACCTATCAAAGTAGTCCAGTAAGTTAGATTCAAGTTGTTACAACTTAGTAAGTGGCAGAAGTCCAGTTTAAGTACTCATTCCTGTTTGTTTGATAAACAGAATTGGACCTTTGACAAGGTCCCTCACCAAAGGCTCTTAGGTAAAGTAAGTTGTCATGGGATAAGAGGAAAGGTCCTTTCATGCATTGATAACTGGTTAAAAGACAGGAAACAAAGGGTAAGAATAAATTGTAAGTTTTCAGAGTGGAGAAAGGTAATTAGTGGGGTCCCTCAAGGGTCTATCCTGGGACCCATTCTATTCAACTTATTTATAAATGATCAAGAGAAAGGGGTAAACAGTGAGGTGGCAAAATTTGCCGATGATACCAAACTGCTCAAGATAGTTGTGACCAAAGCAGACTGTGAAGAGCTTCAAAAAGATCTCACAAAACTAAGTGATTTTGCAACAAAATGGCAAATGAAATTTAATGTTGATAAATGTAAAGTCATGCACATTGGAAAAATAATCCCAACTATATATACTATATGATGGGGACAAATTTAGCTACAACTACTCAAGAGAGAGATCTTGGAGTCACTGTGGATAGTTCTCTGAAAACATCCACTCAATGTCCAGCGGCAGTCAAAAAAGCAAAAGCTCATGATACCATCTACATGTTTTGTTAGTCTATAAAGTGCTACCAGACGATTTGTTATTTTTTAGGAATAATTAAAAACGGGATCGAGAATAAGACAGAGAATATCTCATTGCCTCTATATAAAACCATGGTACACCCACATCTTGAATATTGCAGGCAGATGCGGTTGCCTCGTCTCAAAAAAGATATATTGGCATTGGGAAAGGTTCAGAAAAGGGCAACAAAAATTATTAGGGGTTTGGAATGGGTCCCATATGAAGAGAGATTAAAAAGAGTTGGACTTTTCATCTTAGAAAAGAAGAGACTAAGGGGGAATATGATACAGGTCTATAAAATCATGTTTGGTGCGAAAAAAGTGAATAAGCAAAAGTTATTTACTTATTCCCACAATATAAGAACTAGGATTCACCAAATGAAATTAATAGGCAGCAGGTTTAAAACAAAAGGAAGTTTTTCTTTACTCCGTGCACTGTCAGCCTCTGTAATTCCTTGCCAGAGGATGTGCTGAAGGCTAGGACTTAAACAGGGTTAAAAAAAAGAGCTAGGTAGATTCATGGAGGTTAGTCTATCAATGGCTATTAGCCAAGATGGGTAAGAATTTTGTCCCTAGCCTCTGTTTGTCTGGAAATGGGTGACAGGAGAGGGATCATGTGAGGATTACCAGTTGTGTTCTCTTCCTTTGGGGCATTTGGTATTGGCCACTGTCAGCAGACAGGATACTGGGTTAGATGTACCTTTGGTCTGACCCAGTATGGCCACTCTTACGTTCTTATGTAAGTACACATAGGAGAAGGCATCCCATAAAGAAACTGGTTAACAGGGTTTGTGCTCCTAAAATCTGGTACAGTAAGGAGACAACCCTCTTCCCCCAGTTCTTAACCTTTATATGAGGGTAAAGTGGTAGGGTCCAGTCCCAGTGATGGGCTGGAGACCAGCTTTGGAGAAGTGAGGAGCTAATGGTAGCCCTCCCACCAACTAGAAACAATTAAGGAAGGAATTGTGACATGTCCTGTATATGTTATTGTTGAATAATTGCTAGATGTGTTCTAATTGAATCTTGTCTGTCTTCTCCAGAATAAATGAGTATATCTGTTTGAACATATTAAGGGCTAACTTAATCAAAGAGCTGAATTTTGCTTTATTTCTGAACACACTCAGGGTATGTTTGTACTTCAAGATGAGGGTGCACTAAAGTTAGAATGTAGGCACGTTAAAAGCAGGGGTAGTAACTGCTCACACTACAATGGCTACAACCTAATTTTCTTGTTTGACAATGTTAGTGGCCTAGTGCACAGAAGGGAAGAGGTACACATGATTTTTAGTAAGGCAGTCCTACGTGATCTTACTATATATTTTAGAAATGTTGTGCATATATTTTGTCTGTTTGTGGTTCCATTTGTTCCAAGAACTCCTCTGAAATAGTAAGAGCTAGGACCACCAAATTTGCTATACAGCTTTTTGTGCTAGGACAATGAGATGTGTCTGGAATCTGGTTGTTTTCCATAACACAGAAAGGAAGGGGTCTGATAGCAGGGACAATTATGCTCTTGGATGACCACAGGGGGGCAGGAAGCAGGGAGAACGGTTATGCTGCAAAGAAACCACAGGGAGGTGGCTGCACCTGTAAAAGAGTGGCAGGCTATGGGCAAGGCTCTGCATTTTGATGAGTTCATGTTTCCCAGTACCTATCCCAAGTCCCCACAAGGACCCAAGCAATGCTGGGTAAATCCTTTAGTATTCTCATAACCAAACTAGGATAAAGTGACCTGGAGTAAATTAGTATGAAGTGGGTGCAAAACTAGTTGAAAGATTGCAGTCAAAGAGTAGTGATCAATGGTTCATTGTCAAACTGTAGGGAGTTCCACCGTAGGATTCTGCCATGGTGAGTTCTGGGTTTGGTGCTATTCAATATTTTCATCAATGACTTAGATAATGGTATGGAGTAAATACTTATAAAACTTGTAGATGACACCAACATGGGAGGAATTACAAACATTTTGGAGAACAGGATTAAAATTCAAATAACCTGAGCAAATTAGAGAATTGGTTTGACATCAACAAAATGAGATTTAATAAAGGCAAGTGCAAATAACTACACTTACGAAGAAAAAATCAAATGCACAAATACAAAATAGGGAATAACTGGCTAGGTGTAGTACCTCTCAAAAGGATCTGACGGTTATAGTGCATCACAAATTGAACACGAACCAAGAAAGTAATGCAGTTCCACTCAAGGCTAATATAATGTTGGGATTTGCTACAAGGCTATTGTATGTAACATTCATGAGTTAATTGCCCCACTCTGCTCAGTCCTAGATGGAGTATTGTATCCAGTTTTGGCGTCACACTTTAGGAAAGATGGACAAATTAGAAAAGAGTCCAAAGGAGAGCAACAACCTCTCTTCCCAAATGTTTAGCAAACCTGTCCTATGAGGTAAGGTCAAAAACTTGGGCATGTATAGTGTTGAGAGAAAAAAGAGCAAGAGGGTTACCCAATAAAAGTTTTCAAATATGTTAAAGACCGTTATGAAGAGAATGTTGATCAGTTGTTCTCCAAATGCACTGAAGATGGGGAAAGAAGTAATGGGTGTAATTTACAAGGGAGATTTAGCTTAAATAATGGGAAGGGGGCATTCCAACTCTAAGATTAAATCAACATTGTAATAATCTTCCAAGGGATACTATGGAGTCCACATCACTGAGATTTTGAAGAGCAGGTTGAACAAACACCAGTCAAGGGTGATCCAGGTTTACTTGGTCATGCCCTAGCATCCATGGCTTAGATTTGATGACTTTTCAATGTACCTTCCAGTTCTACATTCCTATGATTCTATAAATGTAGTGCGTTCAGAAAATGAGAGTTAAGGCAGGTATATTTCAAGTTGGGAATCACACCTGTAGCTTGAAGAATAGACGTACTATCAGCCTAGTGGTTATTCTCACCTCTTGGGTCTGAATTATTTAGTCCAGACTTTATGCTGGAAGGTGTTTTGACAAGCAGACAAGCTGTATTCCCATTCCTGAGGAAATATCTTGGTGGAGCCAGATAGGCTATCTACTTCAGCCTTCAACTCTGCAGTGGAGTTGGGAAATACTATTTCAGGTCTCTCTGTGAAACACACTTTAAGCTGCCTAAGATCATAATTCCCCAGAGAACCCTGGACTAATGGAAAATCTAGCCTAGCCTAAGGGGGAAACATCTGAAACATATCTGAACAATTACTGGTGAGGTAAGACAATTTACAACTTTTCTTGGAACAGGAGATAGAAAAGATGTCCATAATAATAATAATAATCATCTAGATGAGCGAATGTAAACCAGAGAGCAATGATTTCAACAAGATGATTTAAAGGTAGTAGCTCTGGTTCTAAATTTAAAGGGCACTACTACAAACTGTTGATAAAAAGTATGTTGTTGTGAAAAACATTGGGTGCTTCTAGAAAGTCAAATGCACTCCTGCGGTGTTCTGATAATCTAAATCCTGCCTGGAAATGAGTTGCCGAGAGGGTAATATTTATATAACACCTTTTGCTCACCCTATTGGATATAAACATTCAAGGCAATATGTTTTGTGTAGGGAAGAATGATTAAATTCCAAAGAGGAGGCAGGATGTGATAAATTTCTGGACTGTTATGGTTTCATTTTCATATGCACCAGACTATGAATGACTTGCTGGCAGTGCCTAATGGCAAAAACAAATTAATCTATGAGAGCAAACAGGGTTTCCCCCTTCCCCCATTATTAATCCAGGCCTAAAGGAATGAATTTAAAGACGCTAAATTTCACTGTAGAAGTCATGGAGAAATTTCTGTGATTCCCTGTTAACAGTAACCTTCCAGTCAGGGATGGATACAGAGAGTTGAGTAATGGGCAGGGGGAGGGGTTGGCTATGGGGCTCTGAAAACAACAGGACTTCAGGCAGAAGGGAGAAGGGATGGAGTTAGGGCAGCTACCCCTCAGAACATCTGGAGTGTACCACACTTGTCGCCTGTCCCATCCAGCCCTCAGTGCCAACCAGACTGCATTGCATGGGGTGCTGGTGGCAATTTAAAGGGCCAGGGGCTCTGCTGCTGCCCTTTAAAATTCACCGGGCCCCAGGGCAACTGTCTCCTTTGCTCCTCCCCTCCTGGCATCAGCAGCTCTGCTTCCAGTTGTCTGGAACAACTGTCCTTTCCTCAAATATCCTGAACCCAAACACATTGGTGAGAGCACCTCAAATGGGGTGCATGATGCTTCTTAGAGACTAAGCTCTTTTGATATTTTCATGTTTCAAAATGCTTCTGAGAGCAGTATTTCATATTCAACAGTTATAATCAACAATTTAACATTTCCTTGGCCTAAAAGTTGGGCAGAAAATGAATGTAGTATGTTAGATTAATACCACTGCAGGAGCAAAAGCAGCATGCAGATGAAGAAAGCTGGTATGTTGCCATCTTACAATTATGCTTGATTAACTAATTTTTGTAAAGTGGGCTGGGAATGGAAAATGCTGTGTAAGTGCTCAGTGTTATTATGATGAAGATTGCTAATTCTTTGACTGATCTGCTTATAAGGAAGAAAAAATATTGAGATGCAGGAGATGATGATGATGTTCCAAAGCAGGGCATAACAAGTGGTGATTTCTCACTCTCCTAACAACACACACATGCATTTATAGAAAGAGTCGATTGATTTGTTCATTTCAAATTAACCTGTGTTGCTCCAGACATAAAATATGACTGTTAGTCTGAAAGATCGATGCTAAAATTGATGCTGTATAAGTGAAGATACTGTAATGTGTGAACTTTTATGTACTGTGACACAAGATCCCCTGAAATCCTAGTGAGGAAAACAAGTGGGGTTTTTTTCCATTTTTTTTTCCCCCAGCAGCCCTTCTCTGAATGCATGCAATTAGAGGGGAATTTTCAGGTGCTATGTTAAATTACTCTTTAAGTACAGACCAAAGGGGATTGTGATTGGGTCAACTTGGCCCAGATGACCGCTGCTGGAGCCCTCAGGGTCTTTCCACAAGCATCCCAGGAAAAGAGCAGAGAAGTTAAGTCCTCGAAATCGCCTAGAAAGATGATGCAGGAAAGCAGCCAGTCAGGAGGAGGCTGTAAGAGGCTAACCAATTGCAAGTTTGAAGACTAGAATAAAAGGAGTTGTGGTGCAGTCTACAGTTAGTTCCTTGCTGGGACAGGAGTACAAACAGTGCTTCTGGCTGGCCAATGGGAATTGAAGTACCACGGACAGCTCTGCATTGGCAGGGACCTGGAGAGTAAGCAGCAGAGTGGCTGGCTTGCTTCCGGACCTGTACATAAGATAACTGGTGTGAGGATGATAATTTGGTTAAAGCTGGGGCTGTGGGCAAATGGCCCAGGTAACTGAGGGTACGTCTATGCAGCAGTATTATTTCGGAATAACTCATGTTGTTTCAAAATAACAAAGTGCGTGTCTGCACAGCAAGCTGTTGTTTTGAAATAATTTTGAGCTGGAGGACTTCTTACTCTGACTCCTGTAACCATCATTTCATGAGAGTAAGGGAAGTTGAAGGGAGAGTCTTCTTCCTTCGACTTCCTGCTGTGTAGACAGCACCAAAAGCTGAATTAAGCTATTTCAACTTCAGCTACGCAATTGACGTAGCTGAAGTTGCGTAGCGTAATTTGACTTTTGCCCTGCTATGTAGACGTGCCCTGAAAGAAGTTTTGTTAAAGGGACATGATGGTGCATGGCTACTATTCTGAGTGGTCCTGGGCTGATATCTGTAGTAGTGGATAGGCCTGCATGTCCCTCCTGCATAAGCCTCTGGGGATGTGTCCCACAATTTGGATAGTGATTAGACTCACAGAAGGGGATCTGAACCTCTCAGTGGCCCGCAGGGGGAAGAAGGGCCCAGAGAGTGCAAAACCATTGCCTGAGGTGGGGAAGGCCTGGGCCCATGGCTGGATACCAAGCCTGGAATTGTTTAAAGACTGTAGATGCATGTGACAAGAAGAGAGGACTTGCGAGAGGTGGGTGCCATGCTGTTATAGGGGTGTAGAAGTGACCTTTCCATCTCTTTTACCTGTATAAAAGTAATGAAAATAGCCTAATTTATAGAGCCAACATGTGCATGCAACAGCCACTGAAGCTAATGAAAACGGCAGCTACTCAGCACCTCAGAAAATCAGACCACAAGTTTTATTTATTATAATTTTAAAAACGTGACTATAATGGGATGTACTGGCTTATTAAGCTAAAGGACAGGGCAGATGATCTTATTCCAGGGATCCTTCTGTGAACACCAGTTCTGAAATTGGCTGAAATCAGAAAGAGGAGGTTGGACTAAGTAATTAGGCTTTATCATCTCTCTGTAACACTGCAATTTGGGATCATGATTTCACAGATGGGTTAGAGATTTATTTCTATCTATTGCTTTCACAATATTACTTTTTCTGTCTTTCATTAAACCAAAAGTAAAGCTTCTGAAATATACTAGAATGAAGGCCCCGGTAAAGCAGATATCGTGACTAATGGTGGTGAAGGCTTCCCATCACTGTCCTGTTAATGGGCTTTAATACTGTCAAAAGGTACCAACCCTAAGGAACTTCAAAATATAATTCAGTGAGACAGTTGAATGATGGCAAACTTCTGAGTAAATGCTCATTATATAAAGAATTGCTATGCAGACATAGCAACTTGAAACCTTTTTTTGTTTTCCTTCTCTTTTCTGAATTTCTTTGTGTGAGAGAGTGTGTGTCTGACCAAATCATACACAACTTAAACCAGTGGTTCCCAACCTTTCCCATGCTCCCTGTTGCAACAGAATCTAGACAAAGTTTCAGAAACAACCTTCCATTTATCTATAAAGAAAGGAAGGTGGGTGCATCCTCTCCCATCATCCCTGAGGAACACAGCACCCATGATGGGAACCTATGGAAGCTCCAGCATGTCTGCGTCTGTGTAAAGCAGAATTCACATGTCAGCCCTATATAAAATGATAAATAATTCATGCATTGACAAACTATCTGTCCTAGTAAGACTAACATAAATAGGCGTTGCCATTGTCGTTTGAAACTTCATATTTCCATTATTTATCCTCTTCCCTCCCCTGGGAGGTCATGTTTGGAAATTTTTCTCATTTAAACCATTAGCTTCTAACTGAATCTGGGGTTTGGGGTTCTTCTTGAGCCAATAACAAAATCTTTTTTACTAACTTTGGGCAAGTAACGGGCAAAACTTAGCAGGGCATGCCTATACCTCCTTGTTTTCCTGCATCATGTTAGAACTACAATTATATAGGGTATATAGTTTGCACTCCTCTGGCAGGAAATACAATTGTGCTCCTTGGAGGATTGACCCTAGGAAAGGATAGGTTATATTTCCATCCAATTCTAATGTACTGCTAGTGAAAATGTCTTTTCTTACCTTTGCTCTTACAGTTCCAAAGGACGCCTGCTTACAGAAGCCATCTGGATTTCATGAATTAGCTCCACAAGGGATACTGTGAATGAGGGGAGGGGAGTGAGTGGCTCTACCATTACTTATGTCCACTGCTATTCTGCTCTTTCCTGGACCTGAGTGCAGTAGGCACAAAAATTGCCAACGCTACCTCACCCACAGTCTGGAGTAGCAACCACAGAGTAATGTGTAAAAATGATAAGGTATAAAACAAACATTAGTTAACACTAGTAACTAACTCATACTCCCATGAGTAGAATCCAATAATTATGTACCCATGGTAGAAATTCTCCCCTTCAAAAACAAAATAGTTCTCGCTAAAAGGTTACATATAAAAATAAATATCCCACTTACAATGTCTCCAGTATAATGAATTGTACGCTTGAAAGTATGATAAATTTATTCATTTATCCAAACATGTTTTATAATTTAACTTGAAGCAAATTCTTATGAAAGACACAGCAGCAAAAACAGTACAATACCATACAGTGACTTATGAGCTGGACTGGGTGAACAACTTCATATAAGAGAACCAATTTCTATCTTCACTCAAAACCAAAATCAAAACCTTGAACTCACTGGATTTAGAAATAGTGTATACTATATTTCCAAGAAATCTACTAGTAATTCTTTAAAAGAATTGATAGAAAAATACTGTATCTCTACATTAATATTAGAATAGAAAAAATTACTTTCAGTAAGAGGCCTGCAATAAATCTTGTATTAAATGGTCCTTTTCATAACCCCTTAGCACTATTTTATATTATTCACTTAGAGAAGAAATGCTGAGTTTCTTCTTCATATTTTTACCCACTCTTTGCTCGAGCAAAACTCCTATGAATTTCAGTGGAAGATTGGAAAAGGACTGAATAGATTTCTCACATTTTTATGTGTAATTAAAAATATAATGTTGTTAACTCTTCCCTCAAAGGTAAACATTCAAGGTATGTCTAGACTGCATCCCTCTGTCGGCAGAGGGATGCAGATTAGGCAGGTCGACATTGCAAATGAGGCAGGGATTTAAATATCCCGCACCTAATTTTCATAAAAATGGCCACCGCGTTTTGCCGACTCAGCACTTTGTCAGCAAAAAGAGGCAGTTTAGAGGGGGATCTGTCGAGAAAGAAAGCCTTTTCTGACAGATCCCTTATGCCTCCTGCAAGGAGGTTTACAGGATCTGTTGAAAAGGCTTTCTTTCTCGACAGATCCCCTCTAGACTGCCTCTTTTGCTGACAAAGTGCTGAGTGCAAATTAGCACGGGATATTTAAATCCCTGCCTCATTTGCAATGTTGACCTGCCTAATCTGCATCCCTCTGCTGACTGAGGGATGCAGTCTAGACATACCCTCGTTGTCTTGGCCCAGAAAATGCCTATGTAGAAATGTTTATAATGGAATATATCTAGTGCATATGATCTCTTTATTCTTCAAGCAAACATGATATGTGTGTAATGTGTATGTTGCAGTAATAAAGCTAAATAGAGATGTAATTGCAATGCATACATTTTAGGGAATAAATGCTCTTGCATATCTGCCCAAGTACATTCTGAATAAGAATCATGATTCCCCAGACACTATTGACTCTATGGTAATGAGAAACTCCTTTCAATACTTATATCATCTTTAACCTATAACACATTAGCTCTAAAATAATTTAATTCTTAAGAACATTTAGCCTTTGTCTGTCCTAATTATTCATTTTAATGATTGCGTGGCTGACATTTCTCTCCATCACAAGTGAGACTGATCTTAGTCTTTGAATATCCCACGTCCATATTATTGCCCTATTCAGTTAACTTTGAAAGTTATTAGACTTGTCGTGTAAGTGAGAAGTGAAGTTGAACAAAAGATGCAAGAAGTCTCTGGTAAGTAATTAGGTTTCAAAGATGAAATGCATGTCTTGAAACCCACCAGTATATAAATGCTATAAATACTTTTTTTTTCTTTCCTTTACTGCAGCTTAGTGTGGCAAAATGCAGTAAAAGATGCTTTTGAATTTCCTTGGAAGCTATGCAGCATGTAAACTAAACTTTTATTCCATTAAGCTCTTTTGTTTAGGACGCCTGACAGGTTTCATTGACTATGGCTCTGTTAACATACTTTCCAATCGTTTTGATACAAATTTTGCTTTCCCCATTTAATCTAGTTAAGAGAAGTATTGTTAAGTATTGATGAGTAAAATTCACTAGCTACAGAAGTTTGGGTAGAATTACACCCAAAAGAATATGAACCTCTTGGAGCTGTAAAATTAGGCTGGACATCTGTCAAGAAAAGGGAACTTTTTTCCCAACTTAAAAATGTGTTTCTTTGAGAACTAAGTCCAGTAATACATAATAATGGGCTTTCCTCACTACATAGATGTTTGACTGAAAGATACTTAAGAAGAAACCAATCTCCCATCACAAGGATTAATTGCTGCTCATGTACACAAAAACCAGGATACAATGAACACAATTACCAATAGAGAGGCAGAGAGATATTACAATAGCAACTTCATAAACAGGGCTGTAATCTTGATTCTTAATTTTGGGGATAAGCTACCACTGTAGCACCGACTGAATGAATTAGGGTTAGACATTATTAATACCCAAGGCTCGAGATGTAGAAGTAGCAAATGAGCTGTTTATTATCAGTCTATTGACATGTAGGTGTTTTTTCACTTCTTGACGACTAGCCCTACAAAGATATCTGATTTATGTGGGTGTTCCACTTACATCTGTCATTCCAATATTTCATTTGATATCAGATTGAACTCTGGAGCTGAGTGGATATGATTCAGCGGGCTGTGGTGTCGTCATGCAGAGAAGAGCTGGTTGAGAATTTATAGACAGCTTTTTTCTTGTTGTAAAATGCCAGCTCATCAAAACCGTAGAAATGTCTTGCTGTCAGGTTTTCATAAATGGTTTCCGAGGTCTAGAATTTTTGATTTGGGAGATTCAGATTCAAGTTCCTATTCTGCCTGATTTGGAACAGGGACTGGAACTTAAAACAGCTTGAGTGCTTCCTGAAGGAATGCACCCAAGAACTAGCGATATATAGTATAAAACCCCCTATGGAACTGGGGTCGCCTCCATCCCAGCTTAAGTGTACTAGCTACCAAGCCATAGGCTTCTCTGTACTGGTGCTCTCTCTCCCCCTGAAAAAAATCTGTATGTTATAAGTTTCTGTTGTAAACAATAATAAATGTTAAAACCTCTTTTTTTTTTTCAAAAGGAGAATTCTTGTGTTCTGGCTAGCCCTAATGGAGAACTTTTCCAAAAGAGTAACTATATTAGTCATAAGAACATAAGAACAAAAGAACGGCCGTACTGGGTCAGACCAAAGGTCCATCTAGCCCAGTAGCCTGTCTGCCAACAGTGGCCAGCACCAGGTGCCCCAGAGAGGGTGGACTGAAGACAATGATCAAGCGATTTGTCTCCTGCCATCCTTCTCCAGCCTCTGACAAACAGAGGCCAGGGACACCATTTCTATCCCCTGGCTAATAGCCTTTTATGGACCTAACCTCCATGAAATTATCTAGCTTCTCTTTAAAGTCTGTTATAGTCCTAGCCTTCACAGCCTCCTCTGGCAAGGAGTTCCACAGGTTGACTACACGCTGTGTGAAGAAGAACTTTCTTTTAGTAGTTTTAAACCTGCTACCCATTAATTTCATTTGGTGTCCTCTAGTTCTTCTATTATGGAAACTAATAAATAACTTTTCTTTATCTGCCCTCTCCACACCACTCATGATTTTATGTACCTCTATCATATCCCCCCTCAGTCTCCTCTTTTCTAAACTGAAAAGTCCCAGTCGCTTTAACCTCTCTTCATATGGGACCCGTTCCAAACCCCTAACCATTTTAGTTGCCCTTTTCTGAACCCTTTCCAAGGCTAAAATATCTTTTTTGAGGTGAGGAGACCACATCTGTACACAGTATTCAAGATGTGGGCATACCATAGTTTTATACAGGGGCAGTAAGATAGTCTGTGTCTTATTTTCTATCCCTTTCTTAATAATTCCTAGCATCCTATTTGCCTTTTTGACCACCGCTGCACGCTGTGTGGACGTTTTCAGAGAACTATACACGATAACTCCAAGATCTCTTTCCTGATTTGTCATAGCCAAATTAGCCCCCATCATACTGTACGTATAGTTGGGGTTATTTTTCCCGATGTGCATTACTTTACACTTATCCACATTAAATTTCATTTGCCATTTTGTTGCCCAATCACTCAGTTTGGTGAGATGTTTTTGGAGTCCCTCACAGTCTGTTTCTGTCTTGACTATCCTAAACAGTTTGGTATCATCCGCAAACTTTACCACCTCACTGCTTACCCCTTTCTCCAGATCATTTATGAATAAGTTGAAAAGGATTGGTCCCAGGACTGACCCTTGGGGACACCACTAGTTACCCCTCTCCATTCTGAAAATTTACCATTTATTCCTACCCTTTGTTTCCTGTCTTTTAACCAGTTCTCAATCCAAGAAAGGACCTTCCCTCTTATCCCATGGCCATGTAATTTACACAAGAGCCTTTGGTGAGGGACCTTGTCAAAGGCTTTCTGAAAATCTACGTATACTATATCTACTGGATCCCCCTTGTCCGCATGTTTGTTAACCCCTTCAAAGAACTCTAATAGATTAGTAAGACATGATTTCCCTTTACAGAAACCATGTTGACTTTTGTCCAACAAATTATGTTCTTCTACATGCCTCACAATTTTATTCTTTACTATTGTTTCGACTAATTTGCCCGGTACTGAAGTTAGACTTATCGGTCTGTAATTGCCAGGATCGCCTCTAGAGCCCTTTTTAAATATTGGTGTCACGTTGGCTACCTTCCAGTCATTAGGTACGGAAGCCGATTTAAAGGATAGGTTACAAACCACAGATAATAGTTCAGCAATTTCCCATTTGAGTTCTTTTAGAACCCTTGGATGAATGCCATCCGGTCCTGGAGATTTGTTAACATTAAGTTTTTCTATTTGTTCCAAAACCTCCTCTAATGACACTTCAATCCGGGACAGTTCCTCAGATTAATCACCCACAAAGGACGGTGCAGATTTGGGAATCTTCCTAACGTCCTCAGCCGTGAAGACTGAAGCAAAGAAATCATTTAGTTTATCCGCAATGGCTTTATCATTCTTGATTGCTCCTTTTATATCTCGATCGTCTAGGGGACCCACAGGTTTTTTAGCAGGCTTCCTGCTTCTAATGTACTTAAAAAACATTTTCTTATTTCTTTTTGAGTTTTTGGCTAGCTGTTCCTCAAAATCTTTTTTTGCTTTTCTTATTACATTTTTACACTTGATTTGACAGTGTTTATGTTCCTTTCTATTTATCTCACTAGGATTGGACTTCCACTTCTTAAAAGATGCCTATTTGTCCCTCACTGCTTCTTTTACATGGTGGTTAAGCCATGGTGACTCTTTTTTAGGTCTCTTGCTATGTTTTTTAATTTGGGGGTATACATTTAATTTGGGGTATACATTTTTCACACAGTGAAAACAGAGGGTTTAAGTAAGGATCTTTTCTGCAGGCAGGATCAAGGCATACATGAAATCAAGAAGTCATTCAGCTTAAAATGACATCCCATTCACTAGTGAAAAAATGTTCTGAAGATTTTGCTGATTAAAATATTAAGAGCTCAGAGCATTGAAGCAAACTCCATATAATGTACCCCGAGATGATTGTAAAGTACATGCTTTTGAAGATTTAGAATGAATTCAAATGATGGAAAAAGGAAGTATGCTTCTTGAATCACAGCCTGGACCTTTACAATGGTTTAAGCTTTTACCAGTTAAGTGTCCACATAAGACATAATGTAAAACCCTTTTCTGATGGATAATGGGAGTTTCTACCTCCAAAATCATTACGAAAATTTACAGAGTTGTGTAGAGATGGGAAAGAAAGGCTACACACTAAAAACACTGCCTACTCATCTTGTATGTTGGTATTTCTAACAAGAGTTGCAATAAGGATATGGTGATCTGTTTTACAGATCTATGGTTGTCAGAAATAATGCCTGTCATAGCAACTGCTTCTACATATAGACTAAAACGATTCTGTCTTCAAAAGCAATTTCTGAGAGCTGAGATTTAAGATTGTTCTGAAGCCTAGTGAATTGATAAGGACTAGAAACAATGGAAAGAAATGTCTTCTTCAGCAAGCTAATCTAAATGGACAAAAATAGCATAAATATATAAAGTTATTAGATTGACTTTTTTTAGAAGGAGGAGAGGAAAAAACCTGTGGACACCTTTCTAAGAATGAAAGAAGTAAAGCAGATTCACTGAAACAATTGCTTTATTCTCTACCCACACAGGTATATTTTCAGTTTTCAGGAATTCCTAATTCAGTATTTCCTGTTCCTTTGACACTATGCAACAAAAGGTAAAGTGCTGTAAGGTTATTAAAGCTAATCAACATTTTGAAAATGTTTGTTGTGGTAAAAATGGGCGTTTTCAAAAAATTAAACTGTTTGCAAAATTTTCCATTACTCTTACTAATATTTTTCTATTATCAAAGCCCCAGTCTTCACTAAATAACTCAAAACAAATATTGATAAAAATTAATATGTATTCAAAACACCAAATTTCACTCAAAAAGTAAATGGCTCTGTTTTTAACCTCTCAGAATGAAAAAGATTGAGCAGTTTCCAAACTTTTATGAAAACTGGATTTCCTGAATGCTTTTTTTCCCTTCCAACAACTGTAACTAGTATGGGATTACCTATTTTTTGTTAAGTACGAAGCTATTCAGAAGCAATCAGGGAATCTGTACCTTTTGGATTCAGGACTGATTGGGAGTGAGGGTGCAAACAATAAAATGGGAAAACTAGAAGTAAACACTCTTGAAACTGAGAAATTTCAGTTACATTTCTCAATAAATGAAATTCCTTTTTGAAACCTGTGAAGCAAAATTGATATAAAAAGATTTTTCAAAATCCCATTTTGACCAAAAGTACTAATTTTTCTTACTTCTGTTTTTTAATCTTCTGAAGAAAAAAAAGTCTTTTCTAAGGATAGCTATATATGGCCATCAGATCCTCTCTGAAGCTGAGAAGGAATTATGAGCATGTCCTAACTGATGATACAGAACCCCATAATATTCTTCTTTTCTTAGGGTATGTCTACACCGCAGGGTTTTTCCAGAAAAACGGCCATTTTTCCGGAAAAATTACACTTATGTCCATACTGCTATTGCATTCTTTCAACAGAACGTTGAAAGAATGGAGGGGGTTTTCCGACAGCGATAAACCTCTTTCTACAAGGAAGAAGCCTTTTTCTTAAAGAGCTCTTTCGGTGTGTGTATGCAGAAGAGGGAGTTCTTTCAAAAGAAGAGGACTCCAGGAAATAACACTGGTGCTCTGGTGGCCACTTCATCTGTACTAATCATAACTTAAATGCCAGATAGCGTTCAATCAATGTGGATGCTATCTTCCGAAAAAGCACATCGCTTTTTCATTGTGCTTTTGCTGTGTGGATGCTCTCTTTCAAAAGAAGCTTGCAGTCTAGACGTAGCCTTAGACTTGTTCATATGCTTTGTTAAGCACTCATAAGTGGGCTCTTCAATATGATTTCCTGGAGCTACTGCCTATATAATGTCTCTGTGAGATTTCTGATAATTTCTTTTTCAGGTTTGCACAGAAAAGGAAGTACAGAGGTGGGTAAAAATGGGAGGGTTATTTCTCAGACCTTAACTTTTTTTTCAGTCTTTGCAGCTTGTAAAGTGTTCCAAAAGTTATTCTGCACCGTTTTTATTTATAAAAATGTGCTTATTTCACATCAGAAGATGTTTAGAATTAGTGCCTTTGTTGTATGCAGCAAAGCTGTTGGGCTCTGCTAATAATGCAAGTAGGCAGGCAATGAGAATTGGGATTCAGTCAAAGTAACAGTATGGTACAGCCATGCTGTACCATATGGTACAGACAATTGAGAAGGGGGCTGAACATGTGTCTTTTTCTGTGGAAGCTGAGAAATCCTTACAGCTATCTTGAAAGCACAAGCAGAGAAAGGGAAACTTCTCCATCTGCTTTAAAACCTTGATTTTTTTCTGTTCCAAACCTGTCTGCCTGAATGGGCCTTGTAACAAAACTGGAGCTTTATTATCCAATTATTTAAATTGTATAAGCAGGACTGATTTAGTGTTGGAATTTGCTAAGAAATGCCAAGGCTGAATGGTAGGCTCTGTTGTGATGGTAGGCCAGATTAAATGAAGGCAGTTTTCTTTCACATCTTCTCCCATTGGTCTAATAGCTCTGTTTCAAGATCAGGTAAATTGTGCCAGAAAACATGTAGTCCAAAGACTAATGACTTGAAGGAAACAGTATTGGCTGCCAATCTCACTTACTTGCTGACATGCAGGCAGCTTATGTTTACTTGTCATATTTACTATTCAAATTTACATAAAGTAAGTATTTTATCCACATGTTAAAATACACATCACCACAAACATTCATCTCTCCCCATCCTTCCCCACTGTACACTGTTAAGAAATACAGAGCTATTGCTATCCACCCGCTTTACACACACACACACACACACACACACACACACACACCTCCACTGGCAACAGTGAATGGCCGATGCATAGAAAAGGAAGAAAATGTGTTTATTTTATAACAGGCATATACAGTACTTACTGTATACATTTTTAATCAAAATTAAACAGTTTTAGGATTATATATTCAGTGGAATCCACTTATCTAATTACAGAATTAAATCGATGCTGAAAATCTGAAGGAACAGGTATAAAGACCAGAAAGATAATGCTGAATGAACAAGTGGTTATTTAAGACTTGTCTTCTCTTTTATAGCAAGTTAAGAAATGCCTAATCAAATGTTATGTTCTTCATAATTTCAGAAATTGTTTTATAGGCTACTTTGATGGCAAGAAGATAGAGCTATGTCTTTATATTGAGTTTTACTTTCTCCCCCTCAATGCAGCAACATGAGTCAGTTTGAAATACTTCCAGCAGTATAACTAATGTACTCAGCGATTGCTGAGTACATTAGATTGGATATAGCTGCAGATTGAAAATCTGACACTAGCTTCCCAAGGCCCTGATTATCAACCATTTATCTGGTGAGGACTGAATTACCATAACTGCAGTTTTAAAGGTGAAAAGGATAGGTGCTCAACTGACTAATGGTGATGAGGGGATGCTATGGCTGCTAGCTGCCTATTAGCACAAAGTATTTAAATGAATGGGTTTAACAGTTTGCTTGCAATTATTTTCTAAGGGAGAAAGAGCTTTTGCTTAAGAAATACTTATCTGAAAATGTTCAGGATTATCAGAGTCCATGAGTGATGCAAGCAATTGGAAGTGGAATGTTCATTATTATACTGGAAGGATGACTGTGGGATTTATTAGATTAGGTTTGAGAAAAATATCACATTTTTCACAGGTGACAAAAGACTCGAACATTCATAAGACGGAAAGATTTAAAAAAAAAGTTATGTAAAAACTTTTCTTACCTGTGGGTTAATCTAACACGATTAACCTGAGGTTAATAACAGAGCTCTGTGAAATGTCTGGGTTTTGATTTAGGAAAATGTCATAAATTATTTATTCTAATTTCTAAAATGCAACTATAGGTGCCTGACTGGTGCTCTGTGGGCCAATCTATAAAACCTGTTAACAAAAAAAAAAAGACTGCTCATAAAGTCAGCTCCCATCTTCCTCAATAGACTGAATGAGAACACAGAAGAAAGATGATCTTTGGAGTCTACTTGAAAACTTTAATAAATATGACCACTGGTGAAATGAGAGGGAATCCTCATCGTAACTGCCTCTTCCTTATAGATTTAACTCACACGGAGAGTCCTAATCACTCAACTATCCAGGTACCATACAATTTAAAACTCATAAATTAAATTCAACAGCTTGAGGTCAATTCAGAAGCTTATTGGAAGGAAATACAGATCTTGGAAGGCTGATGTAATTATGGTCTGAAATGAAAAAAATGCTAAAGCCAAAAAGCTAATGTGGTTTAACTCCAATACATTTCAAATTTTCTGTGAGCTTCTGATAATTTCAAGCAAACTTGCAGCAATTTTTTACACAATTTTGGCTTTGAGCAATATTGTCATGGACATTCAGTAGAGCAATAAATAGGGGAGGAACCAACCCCTTTATAAACATAAGCATCTGAGAGTTAATCCAAAGCCTACTGAAGTTAAGAGGATTCTTTACTGACACCACTGTCTTTGAATCAGGTCATTGTGGTGTCTTCCCTCTTACCCCTTTTTTGAATGATATTCTGTCAATAAAGGAAAAAGAAAAAATAATGTAATGGGCAATGGTCAGTAAGGGTACGCCTACACAGCATCATTATTTTGAAATAATTAGCGTTATTTCAAAATAACTTAGTCTGTATCTACACAGCAGGCAGTTATTTTGAAATAATGTTGAAATACTGTCAAGCTGGAGGACTTCTTACTCTGACTCCTGTAACCCTCGTTGTACAGAGAACAAGGGAAATCAGAGGAAGAGTGCTCTATTTCAAAATAAGTGCCATGTAGACGCTCCCAATTTCAAAATAAGCTATTTTGAAATAAGCTATGCAATTGACGTAGCTCAATTTGCACAGCTTATTTTGAGTTAAGCGCTGCTGTGAAGATGCACTCTAAGAAAGCAGATCACTTAGACAAAGTAAAAGAAACCTCGAGCCTCTTGCAGAAGCAAAGGACTCAAATACCTCCATCAGAATTAGTTTTCAATATGAAAAGCAAATCTATTTAAAAAAAGTCATTTTCTATGCTCAGCTACAGATGCTACAGGTATCAATTTAGTACACTAATTAGACTTGGCACCTTTCTAATTACTGATAACTGGATCCTCGAGGCTCTGCCCCCTTCTCCAACTATTACCCTCAAGGCTTTGTCTCCATCACTTGCTCCTCTCCCATCACTTGCTAGATCATCTCCACCTCCCTCCCACCCCACCCCGCAACTTGGTTTTCTCTATTCTCAGGCTTTTTCTACTACACAAACACCACCCTGCCCTACTCGCTCTAACAGATTCAACTTCAGCTATGCAAATAGCGGAGCTGAAGTCAACATACTTATCTTGGTTTAGTCTGTGCAGTAAGATTGGTGGGGTCTCCATTCCCATTGAATCTACTTACTCTTCTCATCCTGGTGGAATATCAGAGTTGACAGGAGAGCACTCAGAGATCAATTTATTGTGTCTAAGCAGATGCAATAAATCGACCACCAGAGGATTGACTGCTGGTCATTCTGGTGTTTCCCCTCTTAACCAATACAGCGTTGATCTACCATGTAGTGAAGACAAACCCTAATTCTGGTTCAGGAGCTGTTGCAGCTTGTCTGCAGACAGGAGGCAGCACCAACTGAGCAGGGGCTGGTGCAGGTTAATGACCTGGCATCTACCCCTGCCCTGTGCTAATCAGACTTTAGTTGTGAGGTTAGGACATCTGACCAGACACTGCCAAGTTCCCTTTTTGAGTTCAGTCAAAAACTGAGCATCTAGCCATCCTAACTAGGGTGGTGTTTGTATGATAGTTCTGCAACCCTGGTTCTCATTCCAGGTTTTTTTTTAAACCTAGAAAACAATGTGATCTTGGTAGTAAACTTTTAAACTACTGTAAGCTGCACAGAAATGATGTTAAACAAATAGCTTAATAATGTCAGGCTAACAAAAAACAACCAAACAATGGTTTCTATAGCTGTTGCTGGTCTTCGTGTATAATCAAAGCAGGAAGTTGGAAGGCTGCATCTGCCATATAATCATAGTGAAAGGAGACGGGAAAATGCTCACCATACTCCTGCTGTATAATCATAGCACTAGGGGGAAGAGAATTTGATGTTATTGTAAGTCAGTTGCTGCCATGTTCTCTGTAGATCTGTCTCTGCCCCTTTCTGTTCTTTCTTCTTTATATAAAGAGAAAAAACAACTTGAGATCTATTTCCTTTACTCTTGTGTGACCCCTGACAGTTTTCACTGTTGAGGCCTGATGCAAATACTCCATTAACATCACTGGAACCTTGCAGGGGAAGCAGTGCTGCCTTTTGTTCTGTCGCTAAGTTCTCAAGCACTTATTATGGTTAATTGACTGAGTGCTGACTATGATTGCATTGTGCAAAAGAAGGAGATATGATCCCTCCTCTAGGAAGCTTACAGTCTACTCTACAGATATAGAGTAAGTAGTTCAGACACACTATAAGGGGCAGTGGTAATGATTCTTCTGGTAAGAATGCCTAACACTCCCCATAATAGGTCTTTGGTCTGATTACTAAAGACTTCATCATAATTTTAAGTTTTCAAACAGAAATGTTCCATGTTTGGTATATTGCCTAATGTGGCATTTTTGGTAGGTTTAAAAATCTGTACAAAACAAAAACAGCCCTCTCCCCAAAATCAAACCCCAATCAAATCAAACAAAAATACTTTTTATAAAAGAAAACAAACAAAGCCCCCACCTTATTCTGTGGGGTTCTTTTTAAGTATCTTAAAATCTATATTATGATGTTCATGCACAAGAAGGAAGAATTAAGGTTGAACAGAAACTTTAATTTTGGTGACAAGACTCAGAGGGGTAGCCATGCTAGTCTGCATCTGCAGAAACTGAGAGGAGCTCTATGGCACCCTAAAGACTAACAGATATATTTGGGCATAAGCTTTCTTGGTGCGATGCATCTGACAAAGTGGTTTTTAGTCACAAAAACTTATGCCCAAATATATCTGCTAGTTATTAAGGTGCCACAAGGCTCCACGTTGTATTTAATTTTAGAATTACTTACTTTTCCAAGGTGTGGCTTTACAACTTTGATAATATTCTTTTTAAAATAGCTTTCGGTAAAAACAACGAGCAGTCCTGTGGTACTTTAGTGACTAGCACATCTATTGGGTCATGAGCTTTCATAGGTAATTACCCACGTAAGTTCATGACCTAATAAATCTGTTAGTCTCTTAGCCCTGATCTACACTAGGGAGCTATTTTGAAATAACTCTCCTTATTTCAAAATAAATAAGTGGAATGTCCATACTACCACGCCTGTTATTTCAAAATAACGGTCTGGTTATTTAGAAATCTGGACTCCTGCTTTCCTCGAGGAATAACACTATTTTGATTTTGTTATTTCAGGAGTTATTATTTCAAATTTAGTTATTTTGAAATAATTTCGTGGTGTAGACATGCCCTAAGTTGCCACTGGACTGCTCATTGCTCTTACAGATACAGACTAACATAGTTACCCCTCTAATAGTTTTTAGTCGGTAATATAATATATCAGGACGGTGGAAGAATTTTCTAGAAATCATCTTTGAACATGATCAGAGAAGAACTGTGTTTTGAAAAGGATTGGAGAAGACGAGGATATGTGGTATATGAGATGAAAACTGTTGCAAATAGCATATTCCAAAGGACAGAGTGGGAGAAAGATATAAAAGCAAAGAGCAGGAGAGATTTTGCAGAAATGCAAAGCAGGCATAAGAAAAAAAATGGGAGCCTTGGGATGTAAGCAGGAGAGAAGTTGTGTAGCACCTTGAGCATATGTTATAGATGCATGAATCTTAGGCAGAGGGAAGCCAGTGAAGGGTTTCAAAGAAGAGAGTTGTTTGATTAGAGTGGCAAAAAGCAGCTATCACTTTAACAGCAGAAAATTGGATATTGGAGCCTGAGGTGAGATGCTGGCAGCTGATAGGGTGACCAAAAGTCTCTATTTTATAAGGATATTCAGGGCTTTATCTTATACAGGCACCTATTATACCGTCCCATCCTGATTTTTTTCACACTTACTAGAGTGACCAGATAGCAGCAGAGGAAGAGGTTTCCATAATCTAGGTGAAATGCCACCAGAGGTATTGTCACTGGAGTGCTAGAAATAAGGTTGGGAATGAAATGGCACATTTTAAAAATATTGTGCATGAAGGACTGAGAGAATGTGGTGAAAGCCTAGGCTTGCAGGGGAACAAGGAAGTTGGCTATGCTGCTATGTGCCTGCACAATTGGGAAGATTGTACAGTTGTCAAAAGTGATGGAGAAGGACAGAAAAAGGGGTAAAGGAGAAGTTGAAAGGAAACCTACTGTTCCTCAATAATCTTCCTGTAGGAGATAGTCTAGTCCATAGTTTTAATCCCAACGTTATAATTATGATTACTTTGCTATTCATCTGTGATCAAATCATTGTCTTGATTCCTAAGGCTCTTGTATAACTGCAGAAGAAATGGGATGCTAAAATCAGATGGCACAGAAGGTACTTCTGCCCTAGGGCTACAGTAAATGAAGCATCAGTCTATCTGACACATTTTTAAAGTTTTGAGGTTTGAAATATTAAGTAGGAATGTTGTACATGTTAAATTAAGAATGTACTGTTTGTGCTAGGCTCTCTGCCTTTTTGCATTCTGTATTTTTATCACTGAGAAGTCTCATTGCTCAATCATAAAACTGGAAAGTTTATTTGGTTGAAGCGAATACATTTTCCAGCATGCAAAACCATGGTCTGTTGGCATTTAAATGCCTTTTTGTAATGATTTCAGCTATCAGTCTTTGTAATTTTAATAAATATTTCAGTGTGTTCTCTTTTGCACTTCCCTTTCTAATTTGTTGAAAAAGCAGAGCCCCAATACTCACACTATTTGCTTCTGTATTCAGAAAGGGTGGCTGACAGCAGCGGTGAAATAAGCCAAAACGAGATTTGAAGCCTTTGAATTACAACCTTGTTGATGTTCCAAAATTGATTCAAATATCAGACAGCTGATGAAGGGATTTTGTGACTGTGAAGGAAAAATCACTTCTGTGAGAAACATGATCTCTAAAGTTTAATTTCATGTGCATGTTGTGAACCTGGCCCTTTGAGACACCTGCTTGATGTCCTGAGACCCTTCTATACCCTGCCCCAGGACAGAGCAGCAAAGGTGGGTCCTCCATGCCTGCCTAGGCAACAGGGAGACAGCCAATCAGAAACCAGAAGACTCAGTTGAGAAGAGCTGCATGGACTGTGCTGCTCATTTAATGGCTGAGGCTAGAGATGTAAGGAATGGCATTCAAGTCAAAGGAGCTTGCATTTGCTAACCCTAGAAGTGAGAGGACTTGAGAGCTCTAGACCCAAGGTAATGGGCAAAGGTAAAGAGAATAGGTGGGAAGAGGCCCAGGGAAAGTAGCAGCAACCAATCAAAGGAAGTGGTATGTGGCTGATATTTTTAGGGTCTTTGGACAGGGACCTGGAGTAGGGGGTGGTCTGGGTTCCCCCAATGGCCATTGGTGAAGAGGTCTAAGCCCAAAGAAAGGGACAAGGCTCTATTAGAAGCCTGAGTGAAGGCTGGATTTAGCCATGTGAAAAGCACCTAAGTCCTGATGCTACCCCCAGCTATCAAATTGCTTGAAGTCCTCTGCCAAACTGACGCTCCAGTGGGATTTTCAAACTAGGTATTCCTCTTCCAAATCTTCCCAGATGAGCATGGTCTTATAGGTATTCTCAGAATGTGCCTATGGGATTGGGTTATGCACAAGTCAGCCAAGGATGAAAAGCTCAGAAATGTGATGGATGGGTATCTCAGCCTTTCTGGGTGGACAATGGTAAAGGCACTCACCCAGGATGTGTAAAAGTCAGGGCAAATCCCTTCTTTGGATAGGGACTTGAACCTACTTCTCTCTCATTCCAGGAGAATGTCCTAAACACTGACCTGTTGACCTACTGGCTCTGTTTTTTCAGAAGTCCGTATTTCATCTGTAGGGCATGGCCTGACCTGACTTTGTTCCCTAATTCCAGGAAAGGTTTCACAGTTAGAATCTTGAGGAAAAAGAAGTGCTTTGTACTATGCCATCATCAGGCACTTAGAAGCCCAGATCAATTGGAGTTAAGTGCATAAATATCTTTGAAGTTCTAAGCTTAAGCCTTGCTCTCTTTCTCCGCTTTTCACTCTTGGTTAGCTTAAGAGGTTACCCACTAAGGGTATGTCTACACTACAGAGTTTTGTCAGAAAAACTGCCGTTTTTTCCGACAAAAACTGAGTAACATCCACACTGTAGCCGTGTTCTTTCTAAAGTAAATTGAAAGAACAGAGGAGTTTTTCCAGAGTTGGTAATCCTCTTTCTACGAGGCAGAAGCCTTTTTCTGAAAGAGCTCTTTCAGAAAAAGGCGTGTGTGGACAGGGAGGAGGGGTTTTTTTTTCAAAAGAAGAGGCCTCCAGGAAATAACACAGGTGCGCTGGTAGACACTCCATCCAAATTAATCAGGACTCTAAAGTTCCTGTCTCCTGGCCCCTCTTAAAACTGCAGGCACCCTGGAGAAGCCTTGCGGCAGGAAGCCGGCCTGAGAACAGCACCTCACCGCGCGGCTCTCCCTGCCACAGGCCTTGCCACTCATGGCCCAGCCTCAAGCCCCCTGTGACCCTCATGGCCCTCACAGGGAGCAGCCCCAGGGGTCCCAGGATCCACTCAGTGGGACCAAGAGGTGGGTACCCTCCTGGTCCAGAATGGAGATCCTGTCCCTCCTTGAGCTGTGGGGAGAGGAGGAGACCTTTCAGTATCTCTGCTCCAAGTGCTGCAAAGCGGACATCTATGAGGGTGTGGCCAAGTCCCTGGCAGAGCGCGGACACCCAACCTGGACCTTGGAACAGGTCCAGAGTAAGGTTAAGAAGCTCCGCCAGTGATACGTCTGGGCCAGAGAGTGCAGCTCGTACTCAGAGGCAGGACCCCACATCAGAATGTGCCTGCCTCCTGCTTTCCGTACAGGCTAGAGTTCCGAAACACGTGGACATCATGTGCCCTGCCCGACCACCCGACAAAAATGTCCGTGAACTGTCCATGGTGGTTGACCAGGGCCATAGAAAAGTAGTTCTTCCTATACTGGGCTGCTCAATGTTCTGGTGCTTGGATCACTCCAGGTCTCCCAGGCAGATGACACTCCACAGCAGGATGGAGATGATGGCCCTCACCAGCTGCAGAAGGAGACAAACAAACACAAAAAACAGAATGAGAGAGGGAGTGTCTGAACCCTTGGGAGGTGCCCGCCCTTCACTCCTCCACTCCCCTCCCCAAAACACCCCAGGAGCCACCCTGTATGAGGCTGTCTGCCCCCAGCAGCAGGGCTGTATGAGGAAGGGAAGGCACAACCCACTGGGGATGGGGCTTCCCCAGAACCCAATCCACCCTCCACAGACCCCAGACCCCCTTTCCTGAGGAACCCCTTTTGCAGGACTTCTCTCCCCCTTGCAGGGACTGCAGCCCCACAGTGCCTTACCTCCATGAGGAGGGCCCCGATGGCGGACTTCCCCATGCTAAACTGGTTGCCCACTGACCGGTAGCTGTCAGGGGTGGTGAGCTTCCAGAGGGCAATTGCAACCCGCTTCTCCAGGGGGATGGTGGGCCGCAGGTGGATGTCACGTCTCCAGAGGGTGAAGGCAAGTCAGGCACGTAGCTCCAAAATGGTGGCTTTCCTTGTGCAGAAGTTTTGGAGCCACTGCTGGTCGCTCCATGACCAGCCGGTCCCACCAGTCCAAAGTGGTGTTGAGCCTCCAAAAACGCCTCACTACTGTGGGATGCAGTTGCCCGAGTGGAGCAGCCGCACCCAGGGATAGGGTCCCCAGAATAAGCTCGGGATCCAGCTCATGCAGGACCAGGAAGGCAGCTGGAACGAAGTGCTGCAAAAACTGCAGCATGGCCGTGTGGGGTCGTCGCATGCCCAGGGGCAGCTCCAGCTCCATGGCTCAAAGGAAAAAGCTATGGCATCTAAAAACAAAAGGGCAACCACAGCAGGCACTGCGAGAGCTTTGCTGTCCCTTGAAGAGGTAAACAAGCACACAGCAGAAGCAGAGAAACGTCTGTCCAGGGGGGTCTCTTTAAGTGTGTGTCTCTGCAAGGCTCTGGCACCAGCACTCAGAAGCAACTGGTGACCTAAAGCCCTGTCTGAAGTGGTGCCAGGTGGCCTTTTATGTGAGAGAGCAGCCAATCAGTCTGGATGCTCTCTTTCGAAAAAACGCATCGCTTTTTTGATGCGCTTTTGTGATGCTCTTTCAGAAGAAGTTTTTTCTGAAGATCTCTTTCAAAAAAAGCTTCTTCTGAAAGAAGTTAGGCATTACATTGTCTGTTCCCCAGAGCACATAAGACCAAGGTATTCAACCTTCATGTGTAACAAATGGTATTTGGAAGGGTGGGGAGTCAGCTCTCCTATACTTAGCAATTTTTTCCTAACTTACCAAAGTGCTAATTTAAAGCAGCCAGTATTAAATACTTGCTTCCTGTACATCAGCTCAAGGCCAACAGTAATGTAGTAAACCTTTTCAAAATGCCCAAAGCGCTCAAATTCCACCTTTTCTATGCTGAACTTGTAATTAACAGCTGTGCTCAAGGCCACTGCAACACTTAAGTCCTCAAAATAAAACTGAATTTCAGCCTGTGGGGAATATGTATTTATTTTCTTTGCCTAGCAAAGCGACGTTCAAAAATATGTAAGGTCTTTTTGTTACAGTACAGCTGAGTGGGAAACAGTTTCCAAATCCTATGATAATCATTGTAATTAAACTTCTTTCCTATCCCAAATGAAAATAAAAGTCAAAATCTTAAACTTACACAAAGAAAAAGACGTGAGCAAAATTTTCAAGTGGGGTCAACAAAATGTTTCAGTAACTCTGAAAAGTTTCAATTTGATTTCAACTTTTAATTTTTTTTATCTCAAATTAACTTTTTAAAAATGAATAGTTTTTTTAAATCACCATGCCATATCTTAGTTTTACTTTTTTGGAATTTAAACTTTATTTGTTAATTTCTTTGGTTCACAGCCACAAAACATTTTTATTCCAAAAATGTCAAAACTGATGTGCTGGTGTGTTCAAAAGTTCTTCTCAATTTTGTTTTCTAATGTGGAAAGTCATGAAACTGACTCTCAAATGGTTTTGGTTTCAACAGATCTGCATTTTCTCATTTAAGCAGCTTTTTTATCAGTTTTGTTAAATGACCCGCTCAATAAAACAATACATCAACCTTCTAAATTTATTATATAGTATTGATATTGTGGGAGTAAGCAGAAGTCCTACTCAGATGTTTATGTACTAGGCACTGTATAATCATTATTGATTAGGTGATGGTTCTCACCTAAAAAACTTAATCTGAGGTCAGGTCTATGCTGGAAATTTTAAAAAACCCAGTAATCCTAGTAGCGGTGAAATGATTTAAAAAAAGACATTTCTATACCTCAAAAAAGTACTTTTGCTGGAGTAGTTTTTGTTGTGGGTGGGGTGGGTGGGTGGTGTGATATCAGTTATACTGGGAAAAAGTTTAAATCACTCAACTTCCTACTATTCATGAGACACCTTTTTCTCAATTTATTTTTTCTCTATTTTGTTTCTATTTTGTGGTTTTAGGCATTCATTAGCTGCCTTGCATAGTCCGGAATTTTATTTCAAATGCTTTTTGGTGGAAAATGGAGTTTCTGTAAACCAGACATTTTCTACAGGAAAATTTCAATTTAGCAGATAACTTTTAAAATTTGAATTATGACTAACAATATGAAATGAAACCCTTAGTTGTGGGTAATGTCAACATTAATCTCTGTTTGTCTGGGCTGCTGCTTTGCCTCACACAGGAGTTATTTCTGTGCATCATGTATCCATTCTTTTCTATAATCTGAGCTGCTTTGTGGGACTATATTTCCTATGATTCATTGCAACCTGCCTCCCTCCCCCCACCTCCTGAATTACAGTGCATCATGGGTGTCCCCTGACCATGTTGCATTTTGTGAGCTCTACTTTTTCCTCACAAAAATTGGATATTTTGAGTTTCTTGTCAATTGAGGACAACAACAAATGTCAAAAATTAGATTTTCTTATGGTCATGGAAATTCTGATATTTCACCAGTTCTAATTTTCAACTTATTTTTGAAGGTTTGTTTACTCTCCCTGGAATGTTTGAGGTATTTTCTCTTTGCCCAGGCATGCATTTTTATTATATCTATCTCCTGATTTTGATATTATAATTTGTTTTTGTAATAATATTTAATGAAAAAGCAAACTAAAATATCATCTTGCTGTCTAAGGTAGGGGGAGAGATTGATATGTTGGAGGGCAGGGATAGGGTCCAGAGAGACCTGGACAAATTGGAGGATTGGGCCAAAAGAAATCTGATGCGGTTCAACAAGGACAAGTGCAGAGTCCTGCACTTGGGATGAAAGAATCCCAAGCACTTACAGGCTGGGGACCGACTGGCTAAGCAGCAGTTTGGCAGAAAAAGACCTGGGAATTACAGTAGATGAGAAGCTGGATATGAGTCAACAGTGTGCCCTTGTAGCCAAGAAGGCTAATGGCATATTAGGGTGTATTAGGAGGCGCATTGCCAGCAGATCTAGAGAAGTGATTATTCCCTTTTATTCAGCACTGCTGAGGCCACATCAGGAGTATTGCATCCATTACAGAAAGGATGTGTACACATTGGAGAAAGTACAGCTAAAGGCAACAAAAATGATTAGAGGGCTGGAGCACATGATTTATGAGTAGAGGCTGAGGGATTTGGGCTTAATTAAACTACAGAAGAGAAGAGTGAGGGGGGATTTTGATAGTAGCCTTTAACTGCCTGAAGGGAGGTTCCAAAGAGGATGGAGAGAGGCTGTTCTCAGAAGGCAGAACAAGGAGCAATGGTTTCAAGTTGCACTGTGGGAGGTCTAGGTTGGATATTAGGAAAAAACATTTTACTAGGCGGGTGGTGAAGTACTGGAATGTGTTACCTACGGAGGTGGTGGAATCTTCATCCCTAGAGGTTTATAACTCCCTGCTTGACAAAGCCCTGGCTGATATGATTTAGTTGGGGTTGGTCCTGCCTTGGGCAGGGGGCTGGACTCAATGACCTCCTGAGGTCTCTTTCAGCCCTATGATTCTATGTTGCAAGATCCTCTGCTGAATTTTACTCTTGGATCATTTAGCATGCCCTAAGCAAATCTCTGGTTTAAGAAAGAGATATTAAGTGATGTATAACTAAATTATCATGGGGCAGGATCTCACTTTTGTCAGTCCATAACCACATGCTGTCAAATCGCATGCTAAATACTCCTATGGCGTTTGTTGTTGTACTGTTGAACCTCATCACCATATGTTTGCAAAGAGAGACAAAAAAGACATTCTGCTGCATAGTACATTCTATATTCATTACCCCTCTTTGGGCCATTCTTTTGGTCCAGAATTTCTAATGTACATTAGTTATAAGTGTGCTGTAAAAATGAAGCCCATTTAGTGCTACTTTATTTTAAAATTGAAGCATACACATTTTAATGACATTAAATGTAAAAACTATTAAAGCCATATAAAATACTTGTGAAAATAATAGACAAACTATATAAATGGTTTTTACAGAACAACACTGAGCAATATCGGGTTTATTTGAAAATATTCCTAGAGAAAATATCTCTAATATATTTTTAAAATGTAATTAGAAGACTAGTAGGAAAGGGGATTTATTAAACATACATCACTGGAGTAGATCAATCACTGGAGGAACCTTTGTTTTCACAAAATTACACTGAGATGATTTTTTCCTAATATAGCTCATTGTGATCCAGGTTTTCAGTCTGATTCCACAGGGGAACATAACTGAAGGAAGAAGCATTTGGAAAAGAAAAAATGTCAGGTTGATGGGAAATGGGTGAAACCCCCATCTTTGGAGAATACTTATAATTCATAAATCACAAATCAGTGGTGGCTGGAATCAGTGTGCAACCAAATCCCCCTATATAGCATTAGGAGATGGCTAGCTCTGCTGGCAGTATGACCTAACAGTCAGTGTGCAAAATTGAGATTCTTGCTGCTATGGTTACTAAGGTCACATAGCATTTTTCAGAATCACAAGAAGGCAGACCTTACTGCCTTGGGTAAATTTCTCTTTGAGTAACCATATTATGCCTGTCTAAAATAAATTTCAGTTACATTTTTGCTTCTTCCTGTAATCTAGAGTGCTATGTTCCCAAGTTCTGTTTAAGGACTTCATTGTTTCATTCCAGACATGTCTGCATTTCAGTGGCGAATAGATGAACTACTCTGTTTTACTATTTAGATGCATATAGCTATGTCTGTAGTACCTTACTTAGAAAAGAGTGGGATTATGGAGGAAGCTTTTAAAGCACTTTAGGTTCCTTGGGGATGAAAACTGTTATGTAAATGCAAGGTAGTTTAGGGCACTGTAGTCTCTCACAGTGAGTTTGCCTCAGAAGAGCTCTGCATGCGATTTCCATTTAGTAATGTGCTCTTTACATTGAAAGAGGTTTTTTTCTTTAAAAATTGTATAGCTTGAAAAATTGGGATGGCAAAACACTTCCTCCCCAACCGCAAGGTCAGGTCATGTTATGACTTTGATTAGTGGGATAGAAAAGTCAAGCAGAGCAGATACTGCCACACTATTTTCCTTATCTCCACTTCTCTAGAAGGTTGAAGGAGAAATGCTCCCTTTAGTCTTTGTTTTTTACCAGTACATTATGGCTTACTTTTCCCCATCTCAATTTCCTCTCACACAAGGGGCCAGATCTTCTACTAGTGCAACTTGTGTAGCTCATTTGTGAGTAGTTTACAAACTATTATAAAGTTGAACATAATAATCAGACTAGAAATTATTAACATAGAACCAATGTCCTAGCTGCCCATCTCTAAGAAGGTCTGCACCAAAGCCAACATCCAAACAATCCTGGAGTAGGGGGGAGAAGGTGTTTTGTAATGTGGATCTTAATTTTTGTTATTCGTGACTTATTAGAAGAATGTTACTTGTCATGGTTACAGAATTAGCTGGACATTCCCAATCCCAGCCCCATTTCTTTCATGTAACAGGCATCACTCCTTTATACCTCTCCTGATGGAATCCTGCACTTCTCCCACTTAGACTGGTTCCTGGGGCTAGAGTGAGATTCTTGCCCAGATCCAGCTGGGTACAGCTCTTCAAGACCCTCTAATTTTCAACAGCTAGGACCATTTGCTAAATTTAGTGACTCAGAACAGCTTCTATAAAAGCAAATATTATGGCAATCAGAGATAGGATTTAAATCAACAAAAGGCCTACATGCATATGGAATACCTAAAGCTCTGTCAAGCCCAGCCGCTTAAAATAAATCTTGTAGGTAGAGGTGTCTCCCTCTACATAAATCTGCTGTCCATAGGCAGTTCCCTGACAACCCTGCTTGAGCTCAGGTTTTCATCAACTCTGGAGTTGTTTATTTCTGAGGTCCTACCTGGTGATCCCCTTTCCCATCGCAAACAAGGGGAGTTGGGCTCTGATTGGTCAGACACCTCTGCTGTCATTTAAGTACTTATGGTTGAATGATCTAACACCACTATTTGCCATCCTGTGAATGTGTAATGTAGTCTTACAGGAGTTAATCCTTTAAGGTCTGGTAGGGAGCAACATAACAAAGAGACACGTGAAGCACATGATCCCCCATGTCCGTCATACCACTTTTCTATAACCAGACTATGAGTAATGGTGAATATGCAGATTATTTTTTTGAAAAACAGACAAATAACCATTTGTCCAAAACATCTACTAACAAATTCAATTCAAATTAAAACCTTAATCTCTTGGCTGCTTGTAAGTCCTTTCTTCAAAATGTCTCTGGCTTTGCCACCACAAATGGCTATGTCCTTTCTACTCTCTTCATCACTGGAGACTCCCAGTCCTCTGGGAAACTTTGAATACATGTATTACTTCACTCTCCCACAGACAGCAGGATTCTCACCTTTGTCTTCTCATGTTCTTCTCTTTTAACTGTCTCTGACAATACCATTAGTAGTCACTGTTCCATGAACTTCAGCTAGGTGGGTTTTTTAACTCTATCCATTGTTGTGTCTCACAAGCACCGCTGTGCAGACATTTCTCTTCTCACTAAATTCCTTCCATGGCAAATGCTCCAGCAGTGCCTGTCTGAAAAAGACGGGTTTTAACCAAAAATCTCAAATACAGATCTCAATTTCCCTAAAGCAATTAAGAGCTCAGAAATCTGCTGTCACAAAGACCCAGAGCAGCAGGATGTTGCTATAGGAATGTTCCTATAGGGATCTTGCCCTTTCCACATTGTATACTAAGTTCAAATATATTAAATTTTAAAACTGCAGGGTTAGATTAGCTTTAACAAGAGTCAGAGTATGGATATATTAACTGTGCTACAATGCTATTATTCAACTCTATCCCTTTACCTATTAACACTATTATGAGATAATAAAGGGGATTTGGGTTACATAATTATGGAACTAAATCTAGTCGTTATCAGAACTGTACCTGTGCTTTTCCCCTTTCCTTGTGATTACATTAAGGGAAATGTTATGACAAAACTGAAGTCCTAATCTCAGGAAGAGAGTTCTGTTATGGGCTGTGACACCCTAATTTTCCCATAATCTATTTCTCTATCCAATATGATTAGGAATTTGCCAAGCCTCTCCTTTTTATATTAAAAAAGGATGTAGAACTACATTTTTGCTCAGAGCAGACTACTATTTTTTCTCTTAATAAACCAGTGACCAGGATCTATTTCTATTTCTTTCCTCCATCAGAGCCATAACCAACCATCATCTCCAGTATGAAGAGGGACATCTCTTCACTCAACCACTTTCTAAATCTAATGATGGTTCCCTGTCTCCGGTCCTCTTATATCATTACTATCATGAGTTACTCAGTCTATACTAGTTCTTTTTCCTGATACTCTGAAAACCGCTGCTCTCATTTCCCTGTTTATTGCCTCTCTTCCTCTCTACCATCTTGTCTAAAGATTGGATTTCCTTAGCAAATTCCGGCTAATGCCCTTACCTCTCAGTACTCTTGCTTTTTATTTTCTTTTATTATGGCCATTGATCCTTTTGCAGGAAAGAGGTTGCTGTCTAGGGCTGTGTCTACACTGGCGCGATCTTGAGCAAAAGCGGCCGCTCTTGCGCAAAAACTTGCTGCCTGTCTACACTGGCCGCGTGTTCTTGCACAAGTAAACTGACGTTCTAATGTATGAAATCAGGGCTTCTTGCTCCAGAACTCTGACGCTCCCACTCAGGAATAAGCCCTTTTGCGCAACTGTTCTTGCGCAAGAGGCCAGTGTAGACAGGCAACATGAATTTCTTGTGCAAGAAAGCCCTATGGTTAAAATGGCCATCAGAGTTTTCTTGCGCAAGAGAGTGTCTACACTGGCACGGATGCTCTTGTACAAAAGCACATCTCTTGCGCAAAACACATGCCAGTGTAGACGCTCTCTTCTGGAAGAGTTTTTGCGTGAGAACGCGCCCATTTGGACGTAGCCCAAGTGTTTAATGACTTAGTTCTTCCCTCTAAATTTGTCCTGTGTTCTGCTTGATAGAAATGCAGACTTAAATACTATGGGTCATCATAACCATATTCAGCAAGAAGTGGGTGGCTTTAGCACTCTCTTCTGGTTTGTATCATGCTTCTAGAGCCAATCACTTTTGCATTTTGATAGACTTCATATTTTCCCTACTTTGTAGCATCAGATAATATTCTGCCAATGGAAGTTACACAGTGTGTGACTATACTAATAGGAAAAAAGACTTCATTAGATTCTATGTGTAAAACTCAGCGGTGAGGCATATAGTGTTAAATTGTTAGACTCCCAAGTTATGTCTTTACTGCGGGGAAATTAAGTGTGTGTTTATATTGCGATAGCTAACTTAAGCTAGCTGTCCTACTGTAAATACTTGTGGAGGTAAGATGCAGGTAGTTCTTAACTTGATGTAGCTAATTGAGGTAAACCTCAGGGGAGTAGCATTCATCTCAGCTAGCTACAACAAGATAAAACCTACCTGTGACTTGGGTTTTAAATAAAGATACAGGTTGGACCTTCCTGGTCCAGCACCCTCAGTCCCGAACGAGGGGATTGGCTAGACCAGTGGCAGCAGTTCCTCCTCTCCTGGCCTGTGCTAAACTGCGGTCCCCACCCCATCCTCCAGCTAGGGCTCCAGCCTGGCCCAGTGTTGCCTGGGCTGGAGATCTCTAGCTCCAGCTGGCCCCGCTGCTGCCAGGGCCAGAGCTGCACAGCTGGGGCTGGAGCTCCCTGTCTGCTGCTGGGGCTGGATGTCTGTGGCCGGGCTAGAGCTGTGCAGCCAGAGCTGGAGCACCTTAGCTGCCACTGGGGCCAGAGTTCTGGGACCAGAGCTGCATGGCCACTGCCAGCCCCCTGCTACTGCCCAGCTGCTGGGGCTAGATCTCACTGCTGGACTGCCCGTCCCCTACCCTCCCACGGGACTCTCAGTTGAGTTGCCAGCCCTCCCGACTTACTCCTGCCCCATAGCCAGGCCTCCCTATACCTGGACTCTGTGGTCCAGGAAATCGCTGTGGTCCTATTGGATCATGGATGTTGCCGGACCAGAGAGTCCCAGTTAAGGGCAGTACAACCTGTAGTTAACTTTGTAACTTGATGCAACTCACATTTCTTTGTGCTCAACATGACTGTGCAAGGAAATATGTATGAGGTCTCTTTCTCTATTACACACAAAATCTAACTTTTATGCAAATGAGCCAAGAAAAAGTGTAAGTTACACCGGGAAAGTCATCTTAAACATGGGTAGCGTGGATTTGAAAAGGTCTGAAGGAGTTTGACTATAAAGAGGATGAAACTATTCCATTTCATACATCATCTCATAGACTTTCAGGCCAGAGTCTATGAGATGATGGATGTTTTTTATTTTTTTTTAAGCTCTCTTCACTAGTGTCATAATTGTTGAGGTTGTCAGCACTTTTCAACTTTCTAGTCTCATTATTGCGTATTAATGTTCCTTCATCATAGTGGTGATTGAAAATCTAATAGCTCCACTGCTCATGTCAATCAGACCTGATTTTTACTTACAAGTTGGGAAACAGAAGAAAGTCATTTCTCTCACTGAGGTTCTTCAGTAACCATTTGAAGTGAGTCCTTTCAAATATTGTTCATGTTATGGTAATATTCTGATTCCCCAGCGTACTTCAGTTTTCTATCTTGTTCAGATTCGATAAATCTGAGCCGTAGAATGGGAATTCTTTATGTGATGCCTGCTCAGTGGGGAATTCATCTTGCCTTGCCTTGTCAATTCTTATGTTTGATCATCCTAGTTTCCAGCACATAGGCCTTGCCATCAGAGTACTTGATAAAGTACATGATCAGTATAATTATTACCCTAATTCACATTGTATTCTCTTTCCTTGACTCTGGGTACATGCATCAGTGCTATTTTAGATGTATGCATGTTTCTACAGCTAGGCAGTGGCATGGAGAGAGAAGAAAGGATTGCTGATAAGTGCCAATTTTTCATTAACTGAAAATTAGCTGAGTAAAGGCAAGATCTAGGGCCAGTAAAGTGTGTCCACTTCAATTCTATATTCATGAAGGAAAATAGCTTCAGATATTCCAGACCTGATGCCTCTAACTAATATTCTTTTAAAAATATAGTTTCAAATCCTCTCAAATTTTCTGCTAAACTATTAATAGAATTATACTGTTTGGATAACATCTGCTGAACAACCAACAGAAGTACTTGGACACTTTATTGCAAAAGCATACATACCTATTTAAAAGCTACCCAATTAATTACAAAAGAAGCAAAAAAGTCCAAATTCATTAAATTTGTTAAAATAATCTTGTTAGAAAGAAAAACTGTACATACAGGGAAAGCAAAAAGGAAAAGGGAAATTATAGAAATAAAGATGCAAATCTAAATATGTTAGGGTGTGAAACAGTTTAATTTGCATGCAAATTAAATATTGAATTAAGAAGCATTAAGAAAATTAAAGCATGAGCTACAATAGAAATACCAAGACCAAATCAAGAAAATGGAGACATTTTTATTTGTTTCTTTTTAATTCCCCCTTGGCATATATGTTTTGATGGTAATTATTCCCAGTTTTGTAAAGGAAGTATAAAAGAGAGCTTTGATTTGATAATGTCAACCCACTAGCAAAGCAAGTATCATCATTAATACTTAATGACTAATATAGTCTGGAAACCAAGGAAAATTTTAAAAAAGGTTGAAGAGTCTGGTCATATAGGGTAAAATCTGCTTTTGAAAATAGCATTGAAAGATTCATTGTTTGTATTAAACACACTTGAAAATGTCAATAAATAAATGTTATTGACATTGGAAATTACATAATGATAGTTGCTGTAGATGGGAATGTCTGCTAAAGCAATGTGAATGATATTACACTTTCCTTGCTTTCATTTGTCTATAATATAAATGTATATCTATTTGCCAAGCCACTATTTTTTATAAATTGCTCCTTTATTCAAAAGTAAGACAATCTGTTACAATAAACTTCTGAATTTCCAGTGCATGTACAAGATTATCTCTGTTAAGTCTATTAGAAGTCTTTGCTTTTGACTATAGAAAAATTATATAGATTGAATATGAAAATTAATAAAACATTTTCCAGGAAGAAAATAATGTACTGTTTGAAAAATCCACACAATAGTCTATTCCTTTCTGAGCAAAGTACTTTAATCCCATTAGTGTCAAGAGAAGACATATTTGTCAAGAGGAAAATAGTCCTGCAATGTCATTCATAACATTATATTCGATTTGGGGGCTTATTTATTGGGCTTTCAGACTGTAAATTATTTACTATAGATGAATAATATTGCATTTTGTTGGAGAAGCAATCAGGACAATTAAATATAGTGATTACTGTATTCATTTACTACCAGATCCAACTCCTATCAAGGTTTTCCATTGGCTTCAGTGGGAGTTGGACTGAGCCTCTGTACTGCATCTTTGACTTAAGTAGAAACTTATTTTCATATTTTCAACATGTATTAAAATACAGATTGGCATTTGTAAATCGCTACTGGAGGTTCCAAATATGTGAACAACTCTGTGAATAAAAAGAAACAGCTAAACAGATTAAAGCTCCAAGCCAAAGTAATAAGTCTTTGTCTCTGTGTTGAATAAAGAAAGACTATGAAATAAGGCTCCAATGATGCAACTAGCTCAGCTTTTGCCCCATTAGGTCCCACTGCTGCCTCAGTGGGTATGAGTTTGCAAAATAACGTCTTAAAGTTCTGGTAAAATGCCAAGGAAAATGAATTTGAAATATGACAGGAAAGACCCTTTGAAAAGTTTGATCGAAGGAACTGACAAAGACCCCAGTCTGAGGTGAAAACTACTTAATGGTTCACTAGATGTTGTTTAAAAATACCTTGTATAAAATCATGGATTCATAGTTTCCAAGGTAATAATCTAGTCTGACCTCCTGTACAATACAGGCCATGGAACTTCCCCAAGATAATTACTACAGCATGTCTTTTACAACAAACATCCAATCTTGATTTAAAAATGGTCAGTGCTGGAGAATCCAGCATGGGCTATGGTAAATTGCTCCAATGATTAATAACTTTTGCTGTTAAATATTTATACCTTAGTTCCAGTTTGAATTTGTCTAGCTTCAAATTCCAGCAATTGGATCTGGTTATACCTTTCTCTGAAACACTGAAGAGATCATTACTAAATAATGGGTTTCCCATGAGGTACTTATGACCAGTACTCAAGTTACCCCTAAAGCTCTCTTTGTTAAAACTAAATAGACTCAAGGAAATCAGTCTATCATTAGAAGACATGTTTTCTAGTCCTTTAATCACTCTCTTGGCTCTTCTCTGAACCCTCTCCAGTTTACCAATTTGATTGTGGGCATCTCAGTTAGATAAAGTATTGCACTAGTGTCAAATAGAGGGGTAAATTAACCTCTCTCTTCCTACCTGACATTCTCCTTTTTTATGTATCCGAAGACTGAATTAGCCCTTTTGGCCACAGTATTGCCCTGGAAGCTTATGTTCAGTTGAATATACAAAGAGCCTAATATTATTCATAGTTGCTGCTTTCCAGGATAAAGTCCCCCATTCAGTAAGCATGGCCAATTGCAGGGGTGGTCAATAATTTTTAATGGGGGGCCAAACTATGATTTTGGCAAGTGGTCAAGGGCCACATTTCTACTGAGGAGTTTTGGGGCCCGGGACAGAGGTTGGGTGCAGAAGGGAGCTTGGGGTAGGAGACTGGGTGTAGGAGTGGGTGTGGAGTCTGAGAGGGAGTGTGGGTGAAGGAGGGGGTTGTGATCTGGGGCAGAGGCTTGGGGTGTAGAATCCAGGAGGGGGTATTCTGGCCTGAGGAAGGGGCTCTAGGACGGTAGTGCAGGGTCTGGGAGGGAGTTGTGACCTGGGTGAAGGGGGTGCAGAGGATTTGGGTGATGGGTTGGGGCAGGGGAATGGGGTGCAGGGTCAGGAAGCAGGTGTGGGTATCAAAGAGGATTCTGGCCTGGTGGAAGGGTATAGGAGAGGGTTCAGGGTCGGGAAGGGAGTTGTGACCTGGGGGAAACAGGTGCAGAGGGTTTGGGGCAGGTAAGTGGGAGGGAATGGGGGGTGCCAGAGGCAGACTCTGGCTGGGAGGCACTTACCTAGGCAGCTGCCACTCAGCAGCCCTGCAGGGACCTGAAGGCTGCAGTCTCAAGCTGCTCCACATGGCTCTGCTCTGGGCAGGGTAAAGGAATGGAGAGGTGGGAGGGAGGGAAGAGGCTTCATTTGCTGCCCCTGCCACCAGCAAAAGATTTCAGCTGCTATTGGTCATAAACTGGCCAATGGGCACTGAGAGATTTTGCTGAGGGGTGGGACAGAGCACGAAACCTCCCTCCTCACTTCCAGAATAGAGCAGCCCCATTCAAAGCAGCTGCTGCTGTGCTGTGCTGTGCTTAAGGGTCCCCAAGGCAGCTGCAGGCCAGATCCAGTGGCTTGGTGGGCCAGATCCAGCCTGCTGGCAGCCTCTTGCCCACCCCTGGCCTATTGTCTTTGTGCCTACATGTATACATTTACAATAAAATGTATTATTAAACCACATTTTGTTTGCTTGCACCCAGTTTACCAAGAGATGCGGATCTCTGTGAATCAGTAACTTGTCTTCATTATTTACCACTCTTCCAATTTTTGTGTTAGCTACAAACTTTATCAGTGATACATTTTTCTACAGATCATTATTAAAAATGTTAAGTAGAATAGAGCGAAAAACCAGTCCTTGCAGGATCCCATGAAAAATACACGTGCTTAAGGATGATTCTACATTTACAAGTATGTTTTAACATCTTAGTCAGATTTTATTCCATTTATGTGTGCCATGTTGATTTTATATCTTTCTAGTTTTTTTCATTAAAATGTCATGTGATATGAAGTCATAGATGCCTTATAGAAATGTAAATATATTACCTCAACACTACTATTACTGTTATCAACTGAATTGTAATATCATAAAAAGATATCAAGGCAATTTGACAGGATATATTTTCCATAAACTCATCTTGATTAACCTTCATTATATTACTCCTTCAATTCTTTATTAAACAAATATCAGCTCATCTATTTTCTTGCCAGCATCAACGTCAGACTGACAGTCCTATTATTATCCAGTTCATCCCATTTATCCTTTTTTAAACATTGACACAAAAGTAGCTTTCCTCCAATCTTTTGGAATTTCCCTACTGTTCCAAGACTTAATGAAAACCGGTCATTTAACAATCCAGACAGCTTCTCAGCCAGCTCTTTGAAAATGCTCAAATGAAAGTTTTCTCTCATTTTAGCATTTTGAGGTCGGTCTAGCTTATGTAGCGTCTGTTCTTTTATTCTCCTGAGATAAGATAGAATGGCCATACTGATTCAGACCAAAGGTCCATCTAACCCAGTATCCTGTCTTTCAACAGTAGCCAAACCCAGGTGTTTCAGAGGGACTGAAGACAACAGCTTATCATCAAATACTCTCTTTCTATTCCACTGTTAACATAGGATATGACTACAACATATGTCTTCCCAAATACAGAACAAATATTAATTGAACACTTTGCTGAAAGTTGCTCTTTTCCCTTTTCTTATCTTTCACACAGTCATTGTGGCACTAGCCAGTTTTCCTTCACAAAGCTTTATTTTTAGGGAGCCCCACAAATGGACCGATGGATGGATAACTCATCCATTAATTATTTTGTTCACCAGTTACGCCCAATTTCCAACACACCAATTTTAGTTCTCTGATTTGTAGCTTCACGATGTTCTTGTTTATGAGGCATGATCTTAATATAGTCTTTTATAGGCAATCAATAAGCAATTTTTGTCTCTTTTTTGCACTACCCATCAACATGTGTTATAGGTTGTTACATTTTGTGAGCTTTCACTCACTTTTAAGAGTTGAATTCACAGTGAGGGTAAATAGGGTGAATTTGTAGGCCCAATTACCACTACATGGCTCAATATTTTAAGTTGCAATAAAGTAACTATTCAGCAAAAAAACCTTTTTATTAATTGAATGTTGTCATTAATATTTACCCATTCCCTGCATACAAGCATATTCATTTTCTTTAAACTATTCGCAGATGATTAAAAATTGAGGAAATAACCATGATAAAATTGCAATTCATTATAAACAAAAACAAATCAAATAATCAGTAGAAGAACACTTTAACCCCCCTTGATACTTAGTAACAGATTTAACCAAAAAAAACCCCACCCTTCAAAATCAGACTACAAAGAGACATAGCAGAGCTGCAATTCACTTGAAATTTAACATGATCAAATTAGGACAGAAAAAGAACTTATAATGGTTATTTCATTACAAAGGCAATTTTCCCTCACTTGGTATTCACACCTCCCCATCAGCTGTTGGGAGTGAGCCACACACTGGTTCTACACTTGATAAGTAACTCCCTTCTTTTTATATGCTAGGACATTTATATTTATCCCTATTTCTATGATGTCCACTCCATGCATCTGATGAAGTAGCTTTGACCCATGAAAGCTTCTGCCCAAACAAATCTGTTAGTCAGTAAAGTGACACAGGACTCTTTGTTGCTAAACCAAATAATGTTTTAATTTAGTGATGTTTTTACCCACACTCAGTTTTAAAATCCCACTTCCCATGTCTCCCATGGTCTATGGCTGCCCCCTGGTCTTATATTTAATTTTTTCCCCATTGTAGCTGCCCCAGTGTCAATAACTACTTTTCCACTTCTAGTGGCAATTCTCTTTTAGGCAGTAGAGTTTAAGGATCAGCACACTCTTATTACTCTGTTTTCTGTTTCTTCACAACAGTGTGCTCCAAATGACTCCCTCATCAATCTTGCAATCCTCAGGTCCTCAAGAAAGCGCATCATCAACAGTTAAGGAAGCCTAAAACACTTTACTGGCTCCTGAGAACTATAAAGGCAAAAAGTCCCTGAGAAAAGAGAGCACATGTGAGAAAGACATTACTAAAATAACAATAGGTGTTCTCCTTGTTTCTCTTTTTAATGTACTGCTCCACTGTTGACCCTCCCTTTACAAACACTGTGCTTCAGGCACTCTATTAACATTCAATTGAAATACATTCAAGAACACAGCGGGTGCTCTCAACCTGTGTCTAGAATCTTTGGCAGCAGTCAAGTGTCTAAGTAACTGATGAATGAAGTGCACGATTTTGCATCTTTGTAGGCAGGGTGAAATCTGAAACAAAAATAAGCTGTTTGGCAGTTAAAGTAACTTTGTAGCCTAACAAACGATAGCACTCTGTTCTTTATTTCCACAGTAATCTCATAAAATGCTTTTTATTCCAGTTTGATGCTCAAGCAACTTATCTTTTCAGTTAGTCCTTTTCAGCCTAATTCTGCCTCCATTTAATGTTTCTATCGGCTAGAAATTCTTTAGCTTAGTCAATGGCAACCTGTAACTTTTAAAATCCTTACATGTTTTATTAATATCCTCTTGTCTATTTATTATTCCATTCCTATTTGTAGGGCCCTTGAAGACATTTCTTTTCATATTTTATGGTTTGCTTTAGATGCTATTGAGAAATACTAAAGTGAATACTAAAGAGAATACTTTTTTATATATTTTCTGTCCTACACATTTTTATAGTTGAATTGTTGGTTCATTTCTCAGCCTCCAGGATCACTGAGACTAGCACTATATCTCATCTTGGTTCTACTGTCTTCCTCCAAAGATACTTATGAAATTTCATTTTCCAGGCTGAACATTTCACTAGATTTTAATAGAAGCATAGATATCAGGGACTGTAGAAGACCATTAAATAACTCAAGGAATGTAGAAGACTCTCCATCACTGTAAGTCTTTAAAATCAAGATACATTATAGCTCAGCCACAAGTTAATATGCTTGCCGAAGGAATTATTTGATGAAGCTATATTCAGTGCCAATATTATATAGAAGGTTGACTAGATCATAATGGCCCCTTCTGGCCTTAAATCTTGAATCTCTTAATTCATCCCCCTAACAGTGCCAGATTTATTTTCTCCCAGGTCATTTTTAGGCTATCACTTTCTCAGTATCCTCTAAAGAATATCTTGACCATTTATCAACCAACCAACATATGGATTTATTACATCATATAGCAGCCTCTGTATCCAGAACTGCCTTATTTTAGCCATGGCTCCGCACTCAGATTTTGCAAGGTTGTGGGCAGCCTTTGACTGAATGAGCAGTGTCTCCACCCTACACTTGAAGCAGTACAGACAGTGACTTATAGGCCATCTGCCCACTGGTTTGCTTTTATTGTTAACTTGACTGACAGCAAAATATAAAATCTCATCTTAAGCTTTCTTCAAAGATGTGTTGTGCCTAGGGCTTCACCCTTTAGGACCTGCTGTCCTTGACCTCATTTATTTTCTTCATAAAGAATGTCAAAGGCTTCTGTATATCCATTAAGTTGGAACTAATAAGACTTCTCTGATCTCCTGAATGATCAGAAATAACTTTTGTTTCTAGTCAGGATCGGAGAACAATACAACCTGTCAAGCATGGCTAAGCATGGACAGCCACCTTCTCAGAGCTCTAGTGAAGGCTTTAGAAGCTTGATCATAAAATATAGGTATCCATCACTAGATGGCACTGTAGAGGAGTTTTATTATAGTTGTGTTAATGGCTATCAGCACTGGTACTATATCAAAACCAAATAATTTTATTTTTTTCATCAAAGGACTCAAAACAATCTGCTAAATGGCATGAATATCGGTGTTATCAGCTGAACTGTACAAATGAAATCCCTCCACTGCACACCCATGTGATGGGGTATACCAGATCTGAAGGCCTCAAGACCCTGCCATACCCTGCCCCAGAAAAGGGCAGTGGAGAGGGCCTTCCAAGCTGCCAAGACTGGCTGTGTAGTACATAGCCAATCAGATCCTGGTAGGCCAGTGTGAGACGAGCTCCAGAGTCTGAGTGAGTTCAGTTCTTCTTTGAATAGTGTCCCTAAGAGGGATCCACTGTGGGGCTATGTCTACACTCGCGGTTTCTTGCGCGAGTAATATGCAAATGAGGCTAAGCGTGGAATATCGCCGAGCCTCATTTGCATACCTAATGAGCCACCACTTTTTTTTCAGAAGAGGCTCTTGCGCAAGAAAGAGCATCTACACTGCCCCTTCTTGTGCAAGAAAAACCGTCTTGCACAATGCCGTTCTTCCTGAAAAGTAATAGGTGTAACGGCATTGCGCAAGAGGGTTTTTCTTGTACAAGAAGGGGCAGTGTAGACTCCTTCCTTACCTGCATCAGTAGCATAAATAGTAATTGTTTTTGTTTCTTCTGTTCTCCCTAATAGTTAGTGTTTCCTCAAGATGGAAGGATTGGGCCCAGATGGAACTGGGGGTGACAGCCCCAAAATGGCCAGCCTGCCTATATAGTTGGGTATTCTTTCCATTTACCATTCTATCTATTCCTGTTAATACAACTGGTTAAATGTTCCTGTTGGGTTGAAATAAATGACTTACTCAAGAATAAACAAAATAATCACAGTGATTATGTTTCTTTATCTTTAGTAAAAGCAGAGAAAAAATAACTAGTTAATTTTCTTACCATCTCTTTTTTGCGTGTATTTTTGAGAAGAGCAAGTGAACCTGCTGTGGGTGGGTCACTCTTGATAAGTTAAGATCAAAGTATATTCTGTCATAGAATTATTGTGAATCTAGTTTTAGTATATTATTAGACTAGCCAATTAGCCCATCATAAGACAGGGTTTTCAGGTCTCTCCTCCACGTCGGTCTTCTCTCCTGAGCGTCTGGGCTCTCGCTCCGTGTCTCTCTCTTTCTCTATCTCTCTCTCCTCCTCCTACTGCCTCCCCATCTCTCTCTCTCTCAGCTCTCCTCCGCCGCCTCCTGCCTCTCTCTCTGTCTCTCTCTTTCTCTTCTCCTCCCCCTCTTGCCTGTCACTCGTTTGGGCACCGTGCTCCCCGTGCTGCATGGGTACTGTGGCACCCAAACGGTCGCTTGCTCCTCTGTGGCGGCCCGGCTGAGCAGCGCAAAAGTCAGCCAAGCGCCACGGCAGGAGGCGAAGGACGTGACTTAGGCAACAGCGCCGTCCAGAGGAAACAGCCTGGGAGGCAACAGCGCCACCCAGAGGGAACGGCCAGCATTTCATCATTACAGAGTTGCAGACATTGGGCTACTATATATATGACTAGCCAATAGCTCATCATAAGATGGGATTTTCGGGTCTCTCCCCACGTCCGTCTCTCTCTCTCTCTCTCCTCCTCCTAGTGCCTCCCCCCCTCTCTCTCAGCTCTCTTCCACCTCCTCCTCTCTCTCCATCTCTCTCTTTCTCTTCTCCTCCCCCTCCTGCCTCTCATTTGGGGGACCACAAAGCCCAAATGGCCATTTGGGCTCTGTGCTCTGCGTGTTGGAGCAAGCAGCGCAAGCGGCCGTTTGGGCTCTGTGCTCCCCGTGCGGGTGCAAGCGGTGCAAGCGGCCATTTGGACACCATGCTCCCTGTGCTGCATGGGGAGCGCAGAGCCCAAATGGCCGCTTGTGCCTCTTGCTCCCGGGCGGCAGCCTGGTTGAGTGTCGCAGAAGTCAGCCGAGCACCACAGCGGGAGGCAAAGGGGGGCGAGGCGGTGACATTCACGGCCAGGGGGTGGGGCCTGGTGCTGCTGTCATGCCGCACGTCACTGCCCCTCCGCCCTTCATGGCGCTCGGCTGACTTCTCCCCAGCGACGACACGGCTGAGCGGCCCAGAAGTTAGCCGAGAGCCACAGTGGGGTGGTGACACACGGCCAGGCCCCACCCCTTGGCTGTGTACGTCACCACCCCGCCCCCCCTTCCCCTCGTGCCGTGGCGCTCGGCCGGGCCACCGCGGGGTAGCAAATGGTGACTGTGGCACCCAAACGGCCACTTGCTCCCCTGCGGTGGCCAGGCTGAGCGGCGCAGAAGTCAGCCGAGTGCCACGGCGGGAGGTGAAGGATGTGACTGAGGCAACAGCCAGCATTTCAGCGTTACAGAGTCACAGACATTGGGCTACTATATATATGATACTTACAAGTGTTTGTATTTGGCAAAATAATGTAAGGGCTATGAAACCTGCTAGTTTATATTTGGTAAAAGAAAACAGTGTTAACTGAATGCTATGAAACATAACTTTACATATAAAAATCATACAGGTACATGAGTAGCATTCATTGAATCAGCATAGCATAAGATTTCATTTGAAACCTCACTTGGCCCACTTTGCACAAGATTGGGGACAAACACAACAGTGGGTGCAACAATGATCTGCCGTTCATATTAAAATCCAATAATGGGACAGGTTGGCTGTGGCCAGATGGCTCCCAGCCAGGGCAGCGAGCGAGTGGCTGAGCGGGTGCCAGGCAATGTGGAGCTCTGAAGGCATGCTTTGCTTGCCTTGCCCATAGGTGGGACCTGCTCCCTTTTCCTCAAGCAGCCCTAATAGCTGCCTGGAGCATTCCATTCAGTGCTCTGGCAGCTATTTAAAGGGCTCAGGGCGCCCTTCAAATCCAAGACCCTTTAAATCACTAGGACCTGGGGCAATTGTTTTTGTTAGTAGCCTGGTATGTATGATACAGTTAGATGCTGCTATTGTATTAGTGACCTTCTTTATCTAAATTTCCCCCTTTGGAAACCCAGTGGGCTCTCACATATTAAAAAACACATTTTTTTCAGAAAAGGAGGTACAATTTTAACATGCATTTTCATGCTTAAAATTGAGTTGTGGGCCCAAATCAGATGTAGTAGAATTGGTGTTTTCCAGACTCACTGGGGACTGAGATGTTCAAAAAACTGAATATCTCAATTACAGTGAGTAGAGTGCATAAGATGCAGTAGGATGCACTTCATTGCTTTCTTCTTGTCTTGCAAGAAACTTCCAGTGGAATGTGAAGGGATGCCAATTTGTTCTTCACTGACAACTCTTTCAGGTTTCTTGTTTTTTACTGGTGAAAAATGGTTTGTATAACTGGGCATTCATCAGTTTGGTATTCATAAAATTGAGGTACTATTGTAGTTAGAAGTGCAGGATCTCAGATTTACACCTGCAATTCATTTTGTAAGCCCAGAAATAGGGGCACAAATTTTGCAGGTGCAAATTACATCCATAAACAAAGCAACATGAAGCAGCTGTCATAGATGAAAATAGTTGTTCTGAAATAACAGATGCCTCTTGTTTGAAACCTGGGCTCCTCTAGAATATGAGGGTAAGAGTTCAAACATAATTAACATGTAAAAAGTGCTTTGAGATACTACTGTGGAGATTGCCAAAGAATTATACTGAATAAAGAAGTTAAATGAAAATGTTACAATAAGGACAGCTATACACCACTTTCAGACCCTTGCTTTTCCTGCATAATAAATAAAACCCCGCAATTATTAAAGTTGCCCAGATACATCTACAGCAATCTTTACAAAATAAGGTTTTTTACATAAATATCTTTACAAAATGCATGCAAGATAATGGAATGGTTGATACAGGACCTAATTACTAAAGGATTAACTAAAGGATGATAAGGTGATCAATACAAATCAGCACTGGCTTGTGGAAAATAAATTCTGCAATCTAAACTGATATTTTTTGTATAAGATTTTGATAAAGTATTTGATGTGTTATACTTAGATTCTGTGAGGGTACTAGCATTATTTCGAAATAACTTAGTCCGTGTCTACACAGCAGGCAGTTATTTCAAAATAATGTCAAAATACTGTCAAGCTGGAGGACTTCATACTCCGACTCCTATAACCCTCATTGTATGAAGAATAAGGGAAGTGAGAGGAAGAGTGCTCTGTTTCAAAATAAGTGTTGTATAGACAGTCCCAATTTTGAAATAAGCTATTTCGAAATAAGCTACACAATTGGGATAGCTCAATTTGTGTAGCTTATTTTGAGTTAAGCCCTGCTGTATAGAAACACCCTAAGGCGTTTGACTTGGTACCATACAACATTTTCCTTAATTTTATATTCTAAATTTTTTAATGTGGTGCATATTCAATGGATTAAAAACTGATAGGTCTCAAATATAACTGTAAATAGGGGATCATTATTAAAACAGGTCTGTTGCCAGTGTGTTTCTGAAGGACTCAGTTCTTCGTCCTGTGTTATTTTTTACCTATGACCTGTGATAAAATAAAAAGAGATAAAATGTGCAGATGACACAAAAATGGGGGAGTTGTAAATAATGAAGATGATAGGTAACTAATTTGGAGTGATAGAGCTCTTAGTAAGATGGATGCAAGCAAACACTATGTATTTTAATAGTCTAGGAGCAAATAATGTAGGATCAAATAATGTAGGCCATACTGACAGAATGGGGTACTCTATCCTAGGAATCAGTGACTAAGAAGGTTTGGAAGTCATGGTGGAGTGAATGCAATTGTGGGATGCAAAATAATCTTGAATGGGAATAGGAAGATTATTTTTATCTCTATATTTGGCACTGGTACAACCACTCCTGTAATATTGGGTCCAGTTCTGGTACCCACAACCGAAGAAGGATGTTGATAAATTTGAGAGGGTTCAGAGAAGAGCCATGAGACTGATTTAAAGGATTAGAAAACACATGTTACAGTGATAGGCTCAAGAGGGTCTATTTAGTTTAAAAAAGAGAAGATTAAACTGTATTTAATAATGAGCTCTTCAGTCTAATGGGGAAAGGTATAACACAAGCCAGTGACTGGAAGTTAAGGCTGGACAACTCGAGACTGGAAATAAGGTGTACATGTTTTATACTGAGAGTATTTAACCATTGGAACAATTTTCTAAGGGTCACAGGTGAATCTTCAACATTGACACCCTATTCCCTCATTGCACCCTATCCCCTGAAGGATGCAGCCTCAGGAATAACTGGGGGAGGGGAGCAGCTGTCACTGGGCAGCAGCAGTAGTTGCTCCCCCAACAGCATCAGCAGGAGCCACAGGGAAGTGGAGAGCCCTCGGCATGTGTATGCCCTCCACTTCCCCACAGTAATTCAGACTTTGTCTCCCTTTTGACCTTTTTCTCACCAACATTTGTTGTTATAGGTTATTGTGGCATTTCATAAACATTCACTCACTATTTATAGTTGATTCACAGTTAGGATAAATTTGTCAGTTCTGTTATCACAGCAGATGTAATAAGTATTTTATTAGTAGAAGTACTGCAGAAGCTCTAGCTTGTTCAGAGTGCTCCTGCCTGGGACAAGCTACTGAACACTTTACCCTTGTACTCCAGACCTCTTCTGTTATTAGTTAAATGCCTTGCTCCAAATTTTCAAAGCCATCAAGTCAAGACCAATTATATCAATGGCCATATCAAGATCCATGATTTGAATAGACAGTTTTGTTTCCCTTGAACACTGAAATGTTTAAAGTCTAGGATGAAGAATGTAGGAGCTGGAGATAAAATATTCTCAGCTGTGGGATTTTGCTATGAAATGATTTTCCAGAGTAGACTAAACTAATCAAGAGTCTTAATTGCTTAAGATGGATTTATGCAGTCATAGATCTTGTGTTACCCTTCTGCATGAAGATGGATTTCACTAATAGAGACTAATTTACCATGCACTTGTAATTTATTTGGGTAGGGCTTATATACAGTGACACTGGGCTCTAAAGAAAACTCTAGGACAGATGGTCAAATCCATGGAAAATACTGTGGTGTCAGTGAGGAGTTCCGCTTAAAAATCAATAGTATGTTGATAATGGTCCTTAAATTAACAATCATAGTATAATGTATTGATTGATGTAGGTATACATAGCCGATTACAAAACATACAGAATGATAAGCTCCCTATTTTGAAGAGCTATCAATCTATTTTAGACAGTAGAAATACATGAGAGAATAGTTCAAGAATATAGGGAGAAATTGCTACTGGGGAGATAACATTCATTGACTTACAATCCATGTAATATCCACAGTGCTTCCATAAACCAAGTACTACAATGCAGAAGGGCTGAATTAAAATCTAATTTTGTATTATCTAATGTACATCTCTCTATATATTTTATTGTGTGTGTGTGTGTGTGTGTGTCTGTCTATGAGTCTGTTTGCTGAAGAACTCCTCCTAAATGGTAAGAGCTAGAGCTGTATGCAGCTTCCTCTTATCCAAACTTAATGCAAGGTCAGGGTTTGCCTGTACCAGGAAAATGGGAAGTCTCTGGAATGGGAATGTCTTTCATAGCAAGGAAAGGGAGGGGGAAGAAAGAAGGGACATGATACTCTTAGGCTACGTCTATACTATGAGTTTTTTTGGCAGAAAATATGCTAATGATGTCGTGACTCTCGCAAAAAAAAAAAAAAAAAAAAACACCTCGTAGTGTAGACATAGCCTTAGCGAGGACAGAGAGTGCAGTGGAGAGCACTACTGTAGAGTGACCACTGGGGGCAGCTGCACCATCAAGCTAACTAGAGCTGGGACTGGGACTCTCCATCTTGCCTGCCACCAGACCGGGTAAGTAGCCCCCTACCACAAACCCTTCCCTGGCCCTTGGCCACAGCATCAGTGGAGGAGAAGGAAAAAGCCCTGTCAGCTTGGGGGCGAGGAAGACATCTGCCAGCCAGGGGAGTTGGGGGGAGAGAAAAGGCCCCTGCTGGCCAGGAGAGCTGGGAGGAAAAAGGGGAGAGAGAAAAAGCCAATTGAGGGAGGCTGGGGAGAGAGAGAAGGTCTCTGCTGGCTAGGGGACTAGGGGAGGAGAGAGAGCCCCACCAGATGGGGGGGAAAGCCTCACTGGATGGGACCCCCTGTCCTGTGCCCCTTCTCAGCCCCCAAACCTCACTCTTGTACCTCCCCACATTCCCAGCCCCTGCCTTTAGCCCCTCCTCAATCCCCCACCCTGACTCCTGCACCCCCCTATGCCTCTAGCCCCCTGCCTTGGCTCCCCCTTCCATACTACCAAGGCCCTGTCCTGACTTTCACATACACCCCACCACCAGCCCCCATCCTGAAGGACCCAGGAAATGCTGGGTAAGTCTTCCAGGAGTAAATAAGTTAATGAAAATTAATTAATTATATTAATCCAGTGTCCAGATATTTGACATTCTTTTCACAGATGTTTTAAGTACCCAATAATTAAAAAAAAAACCTAACAAAGCTTTTTATCTGCAGATCACTATGCCTTCAAATCTGTATAGACCCTGCCCCAAATGAAAGCTTGCTTTCACACTTTAAAATACAAACATAGCATAAGTAAATAAAATCTTAAATCAATGAGACTTCAAAGTGGACAGGGGGCTGAGAAATCAATAGCCATAACAGGTAATCACAACAGTATAGAGGACCAGAACAGCAGGAGCAAAACTCCAAGCAGTAGTATAGATCAGTTATTCTCAGCTTTTTCATGCTATTGTACCTCTTCCAGGAGTCTGATTTGTCTTGCATACGCCATGTGTCACCTAACATAAAAACTACTTGCTTACACAATCAGAGCACACTGATACTGAAAAATTGCTTACTTTCTCATTTTGTCCATATTTGTACGGACTTCACTTATGTTTTTATGTAGCCTATTGTAAAACTAGGCAAATATCCTTATGAGTCTTGGAAGACCTTTGTGTACCACTGGTTGAGAACTCCTGCTGTAGATAAACAGGGCAGCAGAACTAGACTTGTGTAGTTCTTGCACCAAAAACTGTACAGACTGTGACTGCATTGAGTTCATGCCCAGGTAACAAAGGATGGAAGAAGTTTCCTTATTTATCTATTTTGTTTTATATATTTTAATCTAATCTGTATAGAAGTGGTAGCTTAATTATAGCTACAAACCACCTAGGAATACATAAAATACTCAGCAGCATAATACTTTGCCCCAGAATAATAAATTAATTTGACATGCCAACAAATTAAAGTAGCAAAATATACACCATCCCACCTCATCAACAACCCATTGTGTTCTCTTCTCTATCTTGCTTTGTGCACAGGTGCAGGGTCCAGAGTTATAGAATGCCCAGAGTTATAAAATGCCCAGAGTTGTGTTACAGAGCAATTTATAGCTCTGTACAGAACCACATGCAAATCAAAGAGCGTAGAGGATCTTTGAAATTACTGTAGGTTATATGTTTCATAGTATAAATAAACAGTGCTCAGTGCTCTTCAATGGAAAACTGTATGCCTAGCGTGATTCATCAATATCTCTTTTTTTCTAGCATTCATGCTATGGTGATTTGTGGAGTATATTTGTTGATCTCACATGGGTTATTCCTTTGGGGCCCATAAGACTGCTCTTGCAGCCAGCCTGATTCATACCTAAAATTTACACCTTGTTGGTTGAAAAACAGAGGGGTAGCACTAAGTGGAATAAGAGGCAGGGGGTTATAGCATACATTTAGGCATCCCACTACCAGAAGAAGAACTGCATAGGAAAGCCATGTTGGTGTAATGCCTTTGCAGCATGCTATTTTTAAAGAAGAGACGCTTGTTCAGTATTAGCATTTATAATGGTAGAAATCAAAATCAGATATTGTTTTCTTAGATTAAAGCATACACTTGGTGCATTGTGAAGATTTATCCTTTGGTAATCAATGCAAATTTGCATTTAATAATACTATACTTTCTGTCACAGAGGAAAGTTTCACTCATGGATTAAAATAAGGTAAAGGGAGAACTGCATATTGAACCTATAATAAAACCTTTGTGTAATTTTGAATTGTTTCAGAGAGACCGGGACAACCACAATGCAAATGCAGCATGAAAGATTCAGCACGCTCTGTGAACAGATCTTCTAACAGGTATAAAATATTAAATAGCAACACAAAGCTGTCCACCAAAAAATGGCTATTCATATTGACTTTTTTTTAATTATCTCACCAAAAATCCTAATTTTGTATCCTCAACTTGTGTCTAACAATTCTAACTCTTCACACACAACCTCTTCTTTCAATATTCATGATGGAGGCTTCCATTCAGGAAAGGCATCCCTATTTGGGATAGTATTTGAGCCAATCCAACTAAAATGCTATGTGCTAAATGCTATTCTGAATGAGTATGGAATTATGCATGTACTTAGGTAGGCGTTTTTCTGTCCCCCAAAGCTGAAGTTATGATGCCAATATTGGTCTATTTAAGAACACAAGGGTTCTAGTCATGAGATGGTTTTAGTCATGAGAGTCAGAGAAGATAGCACATTTAGAATGATGTAGGGAGATGATAATACAGAAATGGCTGCTCTCTGAAGCTAGAGAATATTTAGAATATCTAAAACTGTTTTTCTTTCAGGAGATATGCTCTCCTCTTGCCGACAGAACTGCACATAGTAGCTCAGTTTCACACTGCTCTGATTTATCATGTTTAGACTTATACATTAAAACAAGTATAGCTACAGTGAGCAGAGGGAAAAAATCTGCCATGAGAATGGAGAGTGATGTCATAGTATGTGTTTCAGTAGTTGGTTGCACCTGTGGACTGCAGAGTAATTACTAGCATGTTTATCTTGGGCCTGATTTGTCATCGGTATTAAACCTTGTGCAGTCATTTACACCTATGCAGAGTGTATATAAGATATTATCAAGTCAGAAGAATAGTATTTTGCACCAACATTGCAGATGTATGAATGAGTACACAGGATATAAGAAAGAGAAGAACCAAGCTCTCTGGTCAGATTCTGTAATCTGGTCCAGCTATACTCAGTTTAGGGTGATAGATGAGAAAGAGGAAAGGCCTCTTAAAGCCTGGGGAAGGTCAGGGGCCAGCTTGATCCTATCATATATATAGTAGCCCAGTGTCTGTGCGTCTGTAACGCCGAAATGCTGGCTGTTCCCCTCTGGGGGGTGCTGTTGCCTGAAATGCTGGCTGTTCCCTCTGGGAGGCCCGTGCTGCATGGGGAGTGCGGGGCCCAAACAGTCGCTTGTGCCGCTTGCTCCCCCGCGGCAGCCCGGCTGAGAACTCAGCCGAGTGCCACAGTGGGAGGGGAAGGGGGACGGGGCGGTGACGTGCGGCGTGACAGCGGCTCCAGGCCCCACCCCCTGGCCGTGAACATCATCGCCCCGCCCTCCTTCGCCTCCCGCTGTGGCGCTCGGCTGACTTCTGCACTGCTCAGCCAGGCCGCCGCGTGGGAGCAAGCCTCGCAAGCGACCATTTGGGCTCCGCACCTCCCATGCAGCACAGGGAGTGCGGAGCCCAAATGGCCATTTGGGCTCCGCGGTCCCCCGAGTGAGAGGCAGGAGGGGGAGGAGAAGTGAAAGAGAGAGACAGAGAGAGAGGCAGGAGGCAGAGGAGAGCTGGGGGTGGGGGAGGAAGTAGGAGGAGGAGGAGAGAGAGACGGAACGAGAGACCGGAGGCTCAGGAGAGAAGACCGACGTGGAGAAGAGACCTGAAAATCCCCGTCTTATGGTGGGCTAATTGGCTAGTATAAATTAGGATACTTCTAATGCTGCTGTAACTTACATCAAGCTGCTCATGCAGTGGTGAATAGAATCACTTAGCTCCACTCCCTTTCCTCAGTAGATGGGAAAAGGATGATATAGATCCTCACTTGCACATCAAGACCCCAGATCTGTCCGGTTAATGACTATGCCTTGTCAGCGGCACCAGATCTCAATGGAGAACCAGCACCCCATATTCTAGAGACCCTTCAATTTAGCTCTGGTAACCTGCTTGCCAGGATATTTTTCTTTCAATTCCTGTATATTATGAAGTAGCAGATTGTACTAAAATAATGTTATAGACAGAGCAATGGCCACAGAAGGTGAAAGTGGGAATTTTTGCTGCATGTATTGATTTTTCATGTGAAAACTAAAATAAATAGGATTTGTTACACTTGTTTAGAACACTGATTCTTCTAGTTCAGCATTAGCACTAAAATCTGCTTAGCAGTGGAATGCAAAGGAAAATGTTGTGAATGTGTGTTTTCTTTTGGTGTCTGGAGATGTATACAAATGATCAGAAAGGTAATGGAGAGTGGAAGAGGTTTATTTATATTTCGCTTGGATTTTTAGCTCAGAAATACCTGGAATGACAAATGTCATCTCCCTTGCTTTAACCAGATGACCCCTAAAAAACAGGAGTGGGTGATTTCTTTTAGACTAATTGAAAGGTTAAGAGTTGATTCTTCAACAAAGAGATTCTTTTCCCCAGCTACCTGCAAGGCATTCAAATTAAATAATGTCTTCAAAAACAATTAAAATGAAGTATTTTTAAATAGCCTGACTACTTTTTTTCCTCGATTGTTTATTTCAAATCCGGAATAGTTGTGAGTTCATTTTCCTTCTACTTCCCTTATTCCATTTTCCCCAGGTAATACTGGTTTAAGAATAACTGAATTTCTAATGTAAAAATAAGTTTAACCCTCCCCTCTTCCTTAAAAAAAGATTGTCACTCGGGCTTTCCTGATTTATCAGAAAGAAACAAAAAAGTCAAAATTATTTTCCCCTTTGTGGGTTGGCTACAGCTCAATATAAAAGATCTGCTTTACCTTTGTTTTTCCTGTGCCATGTGTGGCGTAACAGAACTTTTGCTTGTGTAAAGGCTACCGGCTCAGATGCATTCTTTGGAATGAAATCTTTTAAAAAGTGAAAATATGAGCTGATGTCTAGAGCATCTCCAAATCCCTTTCTTGTTGGGTATTTTAAACACTGATTTTTTCCCCCAATATGTTTCTTGCATGTGGTAGGACATCAGTTAATATTAAGACCTCAAACTAGCCTAGAGCCCTGCATATCCCATTGCATTCAATAGGTGGAGTGTGTCACCCCCATATCTAAGACTCTAGCGCTATGCCTCTCACCGACATGGAGAACAGGAGTCAGCTTTAAAAGCCTGTTAGATTGGCGGAAGGGGCTTAGTAGTGTGGATACATTAATTATCAAATTGATCTAACATGATTTTTTTAATCTAATGCAGTAGTGTCGACCAGCCCTTAGATGGAGCATTTAGGGTTGGTCATGTGTTGGCAGCTGCACTGGCCTGGGAGGAACTCCTCTAAGGGATTGTGATTCAGCCACATTTTCTTCCTGCTCCCACTTGCTCCAGTGTTCTGAAAAGGCTGCTGCTTACTTCCCAGCTAATGCCAAGCCAGTAGGAAGGCACAGAGCCATAGCTCCATTCAGCTTTACATACTTGATTATTATGGTGGAAAAGAACACAGGGGCGGCATACTGGAGGGATCCCAGGTTACCATCTCTGTAGCAATAATGCAGTTGCACTGATGAACTGAATCTTTACTCCCTTCTTCTCTTCCTCATTTCCCTGGTAGAGCCAGTATTTTACACTAGTGTAATTCTGTTGCCTTCAGTGGGGTTAGTTCTGATATGACTGCACTCAGGATATAGACCCTTAGATGCCTTAAAGAAAAAACAAATGAATGGCTGTGCTCCCATCCACCAACATGGATTACTGCACGTTTCTAGAGGCATCGACCCTTTATGTTTTAATGGCCTATTACAATATCAGTGGAAATCAATGAACATGGGTGTTATGAGATGTAACTATCTATGACCTGGAACAGAATGGAAAAAAATAGAGCAGCTTAGAAAATGACACCTCGGATTCTGCAGAAAATGTTGGCTTTTTGGTGAAAAGATGTTTCAGGAATCCCCCTAGAGTACTGCATGGGATTTGTAGCTCAGATGCCTCATGTACCATTCGATCACTCTTGAGGCACCATAGTCTTTGCTCTCATTGAGACATCGTGGTGCTTCGTGGGAGATGTAGTCCATCTGGGGAACCAGTTTGTAACATTCTGTGCTGACTCAGGAGCTAACTCAGTGCTCTCACTTAAATCCCCACCTGTTTATGCTAGTTGAACTCTAACAGAAAGATAGGCGATTGACAGAGGGTGTGAATCAACAGAGTAGAACTACAACTGAGGGGCAAACAAGGCAATTAAGGAGGAAGCAAGCCCAACAGCTGGGATTATATAAGCAGACAGGATGAAACTGTTGTGAGAGAGCAGGGAGCCTGAAGGAAGGTATAGTTTGCCAGGGCTGGCTGCTGTTAGGACTTGTTCCTTCACCACAAGGCAAGTGGGGAAGTTAGCTAAGGAAAGTCAATGAACATCAATAACGCTACAGACTGTGGCCTGCTGAAAGAATATACTAAAGCATGGTAATATTTGGGCTGCTAGATTTGTATAGGGTAGGTGCTATGAGCCACTGAGCAACCTGTAAACCTTGCATATGATGGAATTCACTTCAAGCCAGAAGTTGCAGCAGCATCCACAGTGCTTCCAGTTTCAGCATGTGTGGTGGTGGTGGTGGTGGTGGTAGTGATGGTGATGGAGACCTGGACTGGTTGTGGTCTATGAGCAAGGCATGAAAGGATTCTCAGTGGGGACCAGTCTATGATGCAATCCATTAAGGAGAATGGAGGTTTGAGGCTCTTGAACCATATATCCCATGAGGCAGCAGGACAATATTTCTGATTAAAATGTTTAAATTTTCATTAAATACTTTTGGTGTCTGTTTGAAAACCAAAACCTCTTTGGTTTTCAGGAATGCATTTGGGATTTTGAGGGTTTTTTGTTTTTGTATTTTTGAGGGGAAAGTCAAAGTCTCTGCTAAGCAGAGAGATTTTTCAGAGGAAAAATTGTTTAATTCAACCAATATTCTATCCAAACCAATTTTTGACAGAAAAATTTTGACTAGCCCTAACATTAGGCCATTTTAATATCCTATGTTGACACTCCTTTTTTCTTAGTAAGCACTACCAACCATTATTTGTGTAATCTTACACATTCAATTCAATAGTACTTTGCAAAATGCTGAGGTTTTTACTTTGGTTTTGTTCAGGGAAACTCTCACATTAATATTGTTGCCAACTCTTGCTATTTTATTGCAAATCTTGCAATATTTATAACTTACTCTGAGAGCTCTAGCTCCTGTTGTCAGGTAATTATAAGAAAATCTCAACTTCCTGATTTTTTTTTAAAAAAGTAGTTTCTTATCTTCATGATTATATAGAAAAGCTTACAAACATGACACCTAAAGGCTTCACAAAATGCAAATAAGAAACCCAAAATAATTATTTTTAATATTTCACATCAGAATTTTTGGAAGTTAGAGCTCTGAACTTTGAATACAGGGGTCTGGTAGCACTGCATTAAAGTGAACAGGACTTTGACTAAAAACTGAATAGGACCACCAGATTCTGCCCAATTGAAGGAGGACAGCATTCTACTTTAAAAAAAATCTGTCTGTTATACATTTATAAAACTACTTTCTAAACCAAAATGTCTTGCACAAAATTTTTAAAAAACTTGACACTCCATTCTGCCTTTTCTAATTGTGGTGATGAAAAGAGTAGCAGTATCTTCTTCTTAAGAAGCATAGAACAAATTCAGTGTTGTTAGCAAGTGAAAATGCATGTTGCGAATAAGGCGTTTTTGTACAAATAATCCACACAGATCCATTTAGCCAACTAAGCTTTAGAATTTGACTGTACATGAAGATGGAAAATGGAACTCCATTCTTTTAAACTCAAGGTTCAGAATAATTCCTTTGAATTTTCTTTCCATGAATAATGCATTGAATCACAGATTCCTTCATGAGCCTATCATATCTCTGCATACTCAGCTTGAAAGTCCATTGAGTTTAAAAGTTCATCATGAAAATACATTCATAGTTTACTTGAAAGAGAATTATTACCTAATTCTTTTCATTTAGAAATTCTCCCTTATGCTTCATGCAACATGTTTGCATTTTATAGTGGGTATAACTTATTTTAATACAAAATATAAATTATGCCTGAGATGGTAAGGGAAGCTGAAGTTTGGAAATTCATCTCAACCTTCATTCTGATTCACTCAGATCCCATGTATGATTGAGGCAGATGTCCCAAATTTTGCTAAAAATGCAGTTTTATCTCAACATGTGGGCCCTGTAACCAGCTCCATCCATGAATCTTTTGTTCTTGGAAAGCTAACCCTGGTAAAAAAAAAATGTACATCATTTAGAACAAGGAGCTTCTGACTATCAAGGCGACTTTTAAGGAGTAAGTGTCACCTCCTAAAAGGAGCGTTATTCTAAATCCTGAAGTAAATAGACACCTAAACCAACACCAGACCTGCTGGTCCTTTCCCTTCTCTCACTTTGATTTTGTGGTAACCTGTTGCTTAGGACAAGAAAAGGGAAGGTGGAATCTTGACTCTGGCAAAGAGTGCTCTGCCCCGTGGTCAAGGTGTCTATCTTTGTCAATGGGATGATCAACAGTAGTCTGACATTCTCCATCTGCATCCCCAACAACCTATTCACAACCCAAATATACCAGGCTTACACGATGTGGGTCCCCAACCTGATTCTGAGTTCCAATTTACAGAATGTCCTCTTCCATCAGAAGGGTTGTATTTATGTTCCACAGGATGTTCCACTAGGCTTCAGGATGAAATTAAGTCATGATTTGCCACTTGCCAATCATTTTGGCCAATTCAAGACCTGGAATCTGGACTTGGGGTGCTTCTAGTGCCAAGGCTTTTGAACTTGCATCAAAGATTTTATAAGGTTCTCAAGCCTCTAGTCCCATAACCAGATCCCTCAGGTCTCCTTCAGCCTCCATTCCCCCACAGCCTTGGTCTAGTATATCAGCGGAGTTCTCTGGAAACATGGCAATTCTACAGTGATGTTTGGTAAGCCTGGTTGCCATCCTCCCCGTCGTGAAGATGGCACTTCCTCCAATGCTGTAATGTTCCTACTGCATTGGAGATAGTTCCTCTCTTTCTGTAAAATGTTTTCCACTACCATGGGTTATAAACAGGGCTCGATAACCACGGTGAAAACCCACTTGCCAGCCCCACACTGCGCATGCTCCAGACCCCGCACTGCGCATGCACGCACCGCCAGTGCACGGGGCGACCGGCTGAAATCTACTCGCCACGGGAGAGTAGATAAGCTTATTTGTCGAGCCCTGGTTATCAACATGAATTATAATCTCCCTATTGCTATGGAAATTTCTTAGACTGTTTGCTGTTGTTTGCCTATTAGTCTGTAAGGGTACGGTACGTCTACACTTGCTCCCTAGTTCGAACTAGGGATGCAAATGTAGGCGACTGAAATTGCTAATGAAGCGGGGATTTAAATATCCCACGCTTCATTAGCATGATCTCACCGGCACATTACTCCACTCAACAGCTGTTTTGAAAGTGAAAGTGCACGTCGGGAAGTGTTAGTTCAAACCAAACCCCTTAACGTGTCCCAGTGCGCACTTTCACTTTCGAAACAGCTGTTGAGCGGACTAATGTGCCAGCGAGATCATGCTAATGAAGTGCAGGATATTTAAATCCCCACTTCATTAGCAATTTCGGTCGCCTACATTTGCATCCCTAGTTCGAACTACGGAGCAAGTGTAGACGTACCCTGAGTGATACGCAGGCAAAAAGGGACTCAGAGAGTCAGTCATCATGGGAGCAGTTTACTTGCTACTTTTTGGGATATCACTGGATGACTGACTCCCCCTGCGGTGCAATGCTGAATTCACATATAATGGCATGCATGCCTCAGCCCAACATAGCTCGCTCTTTGAAAACTGTGGCTTCCACCCCCCAATGTCTTCCCAGACTACCTATAAATACTCCAGTACTGACCATGACAAATTGAAGCCTCCGACTTACAGTTGATACAGTGGCAACACAAGGAACACTTTGCAGTCCACCAAGGCAGCGTATAAATACCATGCAGGCCAAGACTATGAGGCTGCTCCTTATTTGGTCAAGGTGTGTATTGAGCTCCCCACCTGTTAAATTAGACTACCAATAGCTTCAGCCTTATAGAACAGGTAAACCCAGTGACCTTCAAGTTACAGCAGCCTGAGTGCTTTTTAAGAGCCACTCCATCTTCCACACCTCAATTGTAAAGTCCAACACAAAGAATGTATAACAGTCCATGAACAGGAGTAGGTAGTTGAACAAATCCTGAAGCTTTCAGCAGTCTATGAGAAGGCTCCAGTACCTGTGAAGTTTACATTCCAGATGAGTAGTTTTGAGAAGCAAGAGAGAATATCTATACTCCAAATTTATTGTGAGTTCTGCTCAAAGAACCTGAAAAACTAGGCCCTGAGGTACTCTTATAAGGTGGAGAGGAATATCAGGATTTGGGGCTGCTACAGAGCCAGATTCCAGGCATCTTTTAATGGGCACAACTGTTCTGTGGTATGCTGAATGTTTGGCTATACTGCCTGATTGAGGGGAAGAGATTAGACCTTAATTTCAGCAACAGTTTGATAGTCGCTGAAAGAATTTGCCCACAGATGTGTTATTTCTGTTGCCTTCTTAGTCCCTGCCTTTTCAGCCCTGCTCCTGCCTTCTCACACCAGGTAACATGGCTCAGATTCCTAAATTCTGACTCCAACTCTGACCTTTCCTATTCCTGGCTACTGACTCGTGCTCTGACCACAAGGTATAATCAACCACATCCTGGTTTCTTATCAGAGAAAGAAAAAGCTTTAAAACTGAATTATTTCTTTATTAACCCTTTACTCCTCCAACATTCAAGCACAATGGCTTACTTAGGAAAGTAGTCCCAGTTGTTGGGATATTGGTGTTTCCTCTTTTTCCTAAAATATCTAATGAAAAAGACTTGGAATTCAGTTGATTAGACAAAGATTGGGACAAAACATGGAAAAGACGTGAGGTGGCTCATAGCAATGTAAACCTTAAATTACTGCATTTTTAATTATTTCATAAATTCTACTAGATCCCATCACCATAGACTTAGGGCTTGTTTACAACAGGTATGCATAGGCCAGCTCTTCAACTCACATGAAGCCTCGTTGGCTTTATAGGACTGACAGAAACAAGAGTTCATCCACAACGGTCCAGTTACAGGAACAGAGTCTAGACTAGATTAAGTTTGATAAGATGAGATCAATAATTAGAGCTGATCAGAAAACGTTTTGGATTTTCATCTTCAGAAAAAAAAACTGGCAAAAATCAAAACCTTTCATCTTAGAACTGAACATTTTGATTATCAAATGCTGCCATAGTGCTTCAAGTGAGTTGTAGTTTGGTTGCCTTATGCCTCCAATGTCCTTTATGGGCTGAGCTCCCTTGCTGACCTATAACTCCCACATTACATCATAGTTTCTCTCTTGCTGAGATGTTGCTGTGCCTCATGGGAGTCATGTGACCATAGTACATCATGGGAAATGTAGTCCAGCTAGGGTCTCTGCCCTACAAATGAGATTCAGGACATGAGGTATGTTAGCAGTATTGCCAAATGGAAGCTTTTGGGCTATGGCTGAAAATTTTCAACCAAAATTTCTCAGTTTTTTGAGTATTGGTTACTAGGTGAAAAGGCAAAATTGTTTGTGAAAAGTAGACACTTTTTCTGAAAAACTTTCAGTTTATTGAACATCTAGTTTTCTGTTGAAAAAGTTTCAGTGGAAAATTTTCAACCAAATCTACTACTAATCTTCAATAGGACTGCTTAAAAATACAGGATTAGAAATACAATATTTGTTGTTACCGAACAACAAATAACTTGGGGGTAGCATGTTAATAAGTGAAAACTTTAATGGGAAGATTTCTTCCTTGTCAGTTCGGTTTTTATTGATCATTCAATAAAATATTCACTTACCAGCACAAGAACAGCAACAAAACTGTTTTACCGTCAAATGCTGACAAGCTGTATTAAGGAAGAATGGATATTACCATTAGTACAGATCATATGCTTTATCAAATTACAAAGCAAAGTAAAATCAATTTATTGCTTTTCTGTTTTTATGGGGTTTTATGGTTACGGGAAGCCAAGATTCAATAAACAGAAAAAAGAAGTAAGACTCAGAATGGATTGTTTAGGAGGAATATGGTTTCTTTAGGAGCCCTTTATGCTTTCCTGGAAGTAAATAATGTATTGGAGGAAGCATAGGCATTTGCTACCTGCAAAACCCTTCATTCACTATGCTCTGACTTTCTGGAGCTGCAATAAATTAGCTTAGAGTTATATTTGGTTGGGTGCAACTTTTCATATTTTTCTCTAACCTTGTTCACCTATTTTAGCTTTCTCTAATACCTCCATTACTACCAGTTCCAACACCTCTAACCTCAAAACTGAAAATCTCCCTTTGAAAGGGTCTATCTGTGCAGGTATTCCTATCTATTCCTCTTTCCCCTCTGTTTTAGGTGTTAGAATAGGCCATGCAACAAAGTTAGTCAGGCAATCTCTTTCTATATCCATTGGTGGCATCACAAAACAGTTATGGCATTTACCATGATAAACAAAATGCATTCCATTATTGATTTCATTAAGGGAAGGGAGAACCCTGTTACATCATTTTAGGTTCAGTGTGACATCATTGGCTAGGGCACATGTTACGAATGATCATTTCCAACTCTGATTATGGCTCTTAGTTGGAAGCCAGAAAATCCAACAAGAAAGAGGGGTAGACCTAACATGACTTGGAATTGTACATAGAAAATGTAATTTGAAATGGGAGGACTTAGGTCACATGGCAGCTGATAGGTAAGCATGGAAGATGTGGGTAGCCCAATGTTCTGAAAAGCACAGGATGGTGGTCTAAGGCTTAAGGTAAAGCGCCACATAAACATGATTTCTTACATTACCCACTTAAATCAGCACTTCTGGCTGGCTGTGTTATGGTTATCATCTTGGCTGACACATTGAGAATTCTGGCTGACTACCAGAGTTAAAAAGGGAAAATAGTTTTGTTGCTGTTCTTGCACTAAGCGAATAGTTTTGTCTGATTATATACTTGGGCTGATCGATAAGCTTAAGCTAAAGAGCCAAGCTCTTAAATTGAGACCTGTCATAGACTGTCAGCCTCTGTGGCAGAGGGGGACACATAGCTCACACTGACCAGTTGGTTGCATGCAATGCTTAATTTGTTCCAGGGCTGAGCTCCAGCACCTCTAGGCTTGTTCTGGATTATTTTAGGATTTATGATGTCCTATGCAGTATTATTAAATTGGTGCCCCCCAACGGCAGCCTGAGTGGGAATTTTTTAGAGATGCAATTTTATAATCATCAGCAACACAGTACAGGTGGAACTGCTGTAGTCCAGCACACTCTGGTCCAGCAATATCCGTGGTTAAGCATGATTTTAGTTAGCCTGATGTCAACTTATCAAGTTTCCCACAGACTCATAAAGTTTGTTTGCAGTCACCAGTCCTGGCTCTCAGTGTTCTGTGCTGTTACTTAGCTCTATTTACCCCTAAATGTCTTCAAAGAGCCCAATAAGCAGTGGAAGTGTTGGTAATGCTGCTCCCATGGTTTGGTAAATTCTCTGGTTCGGCACTGGTCAGGTCCTCAACGTGCTGGAATAGAGAGGTTCAACTTATTATGAAATATTTTTAAATCAAATTTTAAACTAAGGTCCTGCATACTAACACAGTAATTCATAAACTGACCATATGTACCCGGAGTTGGCAAATGCCTATTAAATGCCTTCATTAACGCGTGAATGGCTCTTTCACAGGTTCAATGCTTTGCTAGTTGGTCTGGCAGGCTTTTTCACTTTTAAATTAACTAGATTCCCTCCGGAGGAAGCAGAGCCACAGAACACAGATGGGAAAAGCGGGTAGGTGGACATTAAAACCCAGTGGTGCCCCAAATTTTGGGGTGCCCTGCACAGCTGCACATTCCATGCATGGGTAAGGACAACTCTGGGCTTGTCTGTTTGTAGCCCCAGAACCCCTGGGCTTGCTGCATCAGTTATGAATGTAAAAAAGAATTGCTTGAGCTCTGGCACCTCTTTCTTATTACAGACTAAGTGCTGGTTGCGTATTTCCTTTGGGCAGAGGAAACTTACCACAGTAGTTCAAATTTGAGGCAAGCCCCTAGTTATGTGAGAGTCACCATCTTAATCAAAAAGGGATATTGAACTAGGGAGTTCCAGAGCTGAAAGCATGAGTCTCTTCAGCTTGAACTAAGAACCCAGGTCTGTAGCTAGGAGCTGTAACACACTCATGGATTTGGCACAGAGGGGGGCATGGAACACTGACAAAGTAGGTTACATTTTCAGTGAACTCGTAATATATTTTCCCTATGTCATATTCATATCAGCTAATTATGTATGGGGAGAGCATGTTAAGGCTGCGCATAGCTCCCTACCTAGAGCTCTGGTAATTGGTTTTGCATGGCTCTAGTTATGAAGGGGTTAGTCACATCTTATTCTCTGTATTGTTTAACTATGTGAATGTCAGACCTGTGACCTGTTCCAGAACAGCACAGATCCTTGCTGAGCTAAGTATTGGGTCCCATCCCTTCTACAATGTTTCATAGCTACCTAGTGCTGTGCCTTTTGCAACAGGGGTGGCATGGTGAAACATCCAGGTATAGCAAACCAGAGGCCAATTTGGCGATTGGGAGTGCCCTGGGGAAGGAACCTGTTGTTACGGATGGAATTCTTTTTGACGCTTTTCAAAGGACATGAAATTGTTTCCATCCCAGTTCTAAAATGAATGTAATTACAGTTGAATGTGACTGATGGCAAAAATAACAATTGTTAGAAGAGAAGGTTTAAAAAGAAAACTGAACTGAGTGCAAACCTCTCTTCTGATTACAAATTGCAAAAAGCAGAGCTTCCAAGAGCAACTGAGAAATTGAAAAGACACTAGCATAAAGAAAACAGAAGGAAAAAATGAAAGAGGTCAGTTTCAGCACATATGCTCACACTTTCAGTACTTTTGAGCAAAAACAGGATGATATTCGGGCTGCTCTCAAAGTACTGTTTATTAGCATATCTGAGAGCTATTTTCAATTGCTGACAGGAACATTAGCATCCATTATTTTGCAGTTTACAATTGAAGAAAAAGGATATAGAATGTTTCCTTAAAGGGAATATATTGATTATAGAGCTATACGGTTATTACAAGGTTGAATAAAACATTAAAAGCACAACACTGAAGCATTTGTTATTAGACTAGGATTGAGAGAATAGAATGTCAGTTTGTGGCTAAAAAAATGCTTTTTCATGCAAGGTAGAGTTAAATAGACTTGATTTTGCAAGATAAAAGTCTGGGGAAAAAACAATTTGCTAATAGAAAACAGTGTTTTATTTCTTATTTCTCAACATACACTGAAAATTCAAAAGACTACACAGACCCAGAACTGATGAAATAGCTTTGCATCTATCTAAAACACATTCATGATTAAAATCTAAATGAAAATCAAGTTGCATGATTTTATAAAGTAATAACTCAGATTATTTTTCTGACAATTTGTTGGCAACCCTGATTACGTTCCATGCCCTAGTACTACATGATTTGTACAGTTTATCTTCCAGATAGATGCACCAACAGTTCAGGGAAAGTTGAGGAAATGGGTGCACAGGTCATTGGCAGTGCAAAGTACTGTATCTTATCTAAGACATTTTTATGTGTTATCAAATATTCAGGCTGGATTGTGCCATCTAAATAAATACTGCATAACAGATCTGATGATGAAAGTATGTTTCACTGGTTTCCGTTTTATTGAGTTATGCATGAAATCACACTGTTATGGATAACCAAATTTCAATAGTACTCTAACTTTACTTGTTTTATAGTTTTATAGCAAAATTTTGGTTCAAGACTGTAGGAGATGAATCTGGTACCACACTAGGGCATATCTACACTAGGAAATTATTTCAAAATAACTTCTTTTGAAATAATAATTCCCAAAATAATAATTTCGAAATAGCATGTTCACACTATGGGGAAGCCTTGAAATTAATCGAGGCAGGCTCTGTTAATGTGGAAGTCCTATCTTGACTTGAAGCCCCAGGAAGCACTGGGGAGTAATTAGTTTGAATTATTCTGGGGAGTAGTTATTTTGAAATAGCGTCACCAAAACGTCCATACTATCGCTATTTTGAAATAACTATTTTGATATTCACGTTATACCTCATTGAAAGCAGGAGTTATCATTTTGAAATAATGAGCTTGGGAGTGTGGATGCTCGGCTTGTAATTTTGAAATAAGGGGAGTAATTTCAAAATAACTTCCTTGTGTAGACCAGGGCTTAGAGTGGTCTGTCCTGGGGATTGTGTCAAGCATGTGGTGAAATAGAGATGGAACTCTAACTGACCACCAGAACGACTCATTGGGGGTGTTCAAATAAGATTTCTTCTTCCAACCATCCCTCTTGGAGCAGAACCAAGAAGGATGGGAGAGAAAGGGTCTGATCCCTTAATTTCAAGAGCTGGATTTGAGTGGATCATAGGGGAAGAAGGAAAAATGTTCTCACCCTCTTCCCCATATTGGGTATGTTTGGGTTGGTTTTTTGTTTTTGTTGTTGTTTATCTTTACCCTGATATAGGTTCCACACTTCACATTCCCAGTTGACAGTCTTTTTCTGATACTGTCAGCCCAGGGGTCATTGTCTTGGTTTGCCTCTCATTCAGTCTTTCTGATTGACAATGAGGAGGAAATCTCTTCTGTGAAGAAATAGGAAGGTTCTGAGTACACAAACAAGGAACCTCCTCACCATCATCTCCTCACATGGATAGGGAAGAGCTATGAATTCTACCCTACTGCAAAGGATGCAGATAATCATTTAAAAGAGATTTTACAGCATGGGCAAGGGTTTTATTCCACAGGATGTGTGGGAATCTCAGGATGCGCAGACGAGCCAAGGGCTATATTTAGCCCTAAGGTTATGTGAGTGACAGCACTTGGAAACTTTTCGCAGAAATTAGTAGGGTACTTTTTCTCCACAATCATATTGCATACTCAGTATATGGAGACTTCACTCTAGGTTAGAGACCACATTAGCAAAAAAAATCTTCCACTCAAAATGTCTGGAGAGATGAGTAAGAAGGGACCTATACTGGCAAAATACGCTTGGTGAGAGATATTAGATACTCATTCTAAACACAAACCAATGAGCCCTTTAAAAATGCCATATGCTGTCCCACTCCTGGCACTGACAAAAAAACAAGTGACCCTTTCACATGATTAATGAAGGATGTTGAGAATTACAACTATTTTTGATTATGCTTAAACAGTTAAAGCCTGAAACAAGTGAGTTGCAAACATTTTATTTTATGGTCTGATTTGGGTTCCCCAGTTTAGGAGAAACTCACTAAATAACATGAAGCACTATTTGGAGTAATAATTCCGTTCTTGTGATGGAGATACTCTATCCCGTACTGTATGCTGAAGGAACCCGTTGTATTGTAGCACAGTGTAGCTTAGAATTTGACACAGCTATATTACATATTTAAATTTAATCATAATTAAATATTTTATCAACATTTTGGTTAAAAATAATTGAACTACCAAAACATTTTAATGGTCACAATTTTTTTCTGAAAATCCTTGTCACCAATAGTTCTTTCAGGAATGGCAACTATTTCATTAGAATTTCAAAATTTCAAAAGACTGACAACATTTCATTGAGGTAAAAGCTTGTTCCAGAGTTTAGAAAAGTTCTTCTGTACCTCTTTACGTATCCTAGTGCATATTATGTATGGCAAACTCATTCAATTTTCTTCATTGTGTTCCTAATAATTATTTAAATTGTGTCACTGCTCCTATTATTGCAGCAACTGAAAAGTTGCCAAGATCTACCGTGAGTGAGTTGGAGGGTTTATGCTTTTGGGAAGGAGAAAATAGACTCCATTAAGAAGAGAAGGAAAGAAATGTGGATTTTTATGAGAGTGATAGAAAAAAGTGTTATAGGAAACTCAGGAGAATGCTTGCTATTGACAAAGAAAAAAGAAGATTTTGTGATTTGTTTGTTTTCAAGGCTGTAGAGACAGCCTTCTGAGATGAAAAAGAGGTTGAAGGAAGAAACTGTAAAATGGTTGGCAGATATTTGCAAAGAAAGAATCCTGTGCTAAACAAGTATTAAAGTCTTTTGAAAATATTTTAATGTAACTATACAGAGAGCTTGCACAAAGACAAAATTATTAAATATGCCTGGAGGAGAAAAGAGCGTTGGCCAAAGAGATGACAGTTTGCAAACATTTTCAGTCTTTGCATTGACATTAACTTTTTCAAATTCAGCAATAGCTTGGAAATATCTTACTAACAAATGAAGAGGCAACTTGCCTTAGCTTTCCAGCAAACAAGCAGGATGGTGTAGTTTTGAGTGAATTTCCACTGTGTAGCACTTCAGAAGAGTTGCAGTAGCTCAAATATTTTTTCAAGCTTTTCATTATGTCATCTTCTAGAGGCACATGGAGGGACAGTCCCCCTATACCTGCCTCACCAAAATCTGTTTTAATAACAAGATCAAATGTTAGATACAGATGATAATGATACATGTGAATAAAAAGTCAAATTTCACCCTGGGCTTTTAATTTCTCTTTTCTGTAAAGAAGAAAGGAAAGATAGCTGTGGTTCAGATACAGGACTGAGCTCAGGTCTCTGTTCAGATTGTAGGTGTGTCACAGGCTCTCTCTGACTTTGAGCAAGTGACTTAACCTCTGTGCATTCTGCTTCTCAGAAATTGGGATAAGAGCTCTTCCTTTGCCATCTTTAGCTTTGTCTACACTGCAGGAAGGTTGTATGATCTCAGCTTGTGCAGGCGTGCCCCTATAGATCAAAGCTAGCTTGAGTAACAATGGCAGTTTAGCCATGGCAGCAACATGAGTTAGTCTCTCAAGTACATGCCCAAGGTCATGGAAGGGGTTCTACTCAGGCCATGACTCTGCCCCCTAGTTTAGGAGGCCCATACAAGCTGGAGTTACACTTCCTGAGTGAAATGTAGATATGCTCTTAGAGAAGAGGTTCCCAAATTTACTGTGTACCCCTTTCCAGATATACCAGTTGCCCATATCCGTACCCTTCTCATTGCTGATACTTTTCTGTATTCTTTTTAACACTACTTATCTTCAGACATATGTTCGTATTTCACTGTTATGTAGGGGTTATGTAGGGGTGTAGTTATTATGCAACGTATACAACAATAAAAGAAACCCTAAGTTCTGAGCTTAGTTAGATTGGAACGTTGTTGGGCAACTGAACCCATGCTACATGGTGATTGGAAGTAAGGACTATATAATGTTGGAGTGTCTATTTATGTGTTCTCATTAGTACATCTTGAAGTAAATTAACTGTTGTATTTTATATAACAAAGCTTTAAAACTGGAAATTTGTCTGATTAGCCTATTATGAATATGCAATGAATAAAGCAATAAATAAAATCCACTATTACATATATCTCCTGTAAATCCCACCCCCCAAAATGTCTTGCATACTCCCATTCGGGAAACCCTACACTTGGGGACATGTATTAATACAAGAAGATATATTAAACAAGAACTAATACAATTGAGATCTTCATTGGGGCTTCTATGTGCAACTGCAATACAATTACCTATAGAAAAGATCCATCAGTCCTAATGAGAAATGGATGAAAAATGAATTTTTCAGTTTGCTGTCAGTTACAATAAATCTTTATATAATTGAACAAAAATGTATGATGACTTAAACAGCCATAAAACATGAATTGGGGGTTAACAAAATGTTCTGGTGACACAACATTAAATGTTTAGTTTTCCAGCATTTTTTTTAAACAAAGGAAATTTAGAATAAAACCCACATTTTTTGAAAATGTCAGCATGAAATGTTTTGATTTTTGGGGAAGTTATTTAGTTTCTTTCCAATGAACACAAATTTAGCAACATTGACATGAATTCACTAAATGTTTCAGTATCACCAAATCTGCATTTTTTACTGAAAAGGTTGGTCAAAAAATGTCACCCATCTCTTCTCCTTAGCAGCATTGGGGAGGTTTCTGTAGTTGTCATTCAGAGTCCCATCACAGGAAAGAACTCCCTCTCCCTCAAGCTCTCCAGAATGAGTTTGTCCAAAGTTTTACTCATGACATGACAAATAGTGCACTAAGAGGCAAATACTATGCATTCTCTACAGCCTAAGGGTGCTACCTGGCAGAATCAATCTGGTTCCACTGTGCTATAGTGTGTGAGAAGAGACACAGGAGTTCTTCACAGAGGGAACAATTGATGGAAGTATCCTGTTCAGAGAGAAAAAAAACTCCTGCAAGGATGAAATTTTCCTTTTTCTAAATTAAGGCTAATATTCAGAAAATGAATGTTATATTTGCATGTGGAAATTCAGTCATCCAGTGGTGGAGCAGAAACAATACAACCTGATTTCTCTGATCAAATACAATTAATTATATTGTTCTGTATCTCTGCATTTGGTTATGACTGAGTATTAATTCAGAGTATGGGGGCAAGTATTCTTTTTTTTAGCATGTGTGTATAAATCTAAATACATTAAAAACTCACAGCTCTAATTTTCATACCCAGTATTTACAATGAAAGGTTTTGGGGCAATTTACAGAAGAGTACATTTTTGAAAATGCTGATTGGATCTGAATAAACTCAAATAACAAACTTTTGATGCAGTAAAAATCTGCATGAACAGGAAAAGAGGCTAAATCCATTAGATAAATGATTTCTGCAAATTATTTACTCACTGATAATAATGCTGTTCACTTCTATACTACCTTTCATTTGTAGACCTCATAGCACTTGACAGACAACGTACATGAATGGATTTAGCTTCACAGCTTCTCTGTGACATCAATAACTAAACTATCAGCATTCCAATTTTAAAGATTGGAAGGTAAGTATATGTCTGCCCTGAAGCTGGGAGCTGTGATTCCTCGCTCAGCCGGACCCACTGTGCTAAAAATAACAGGGCGGATTTTGCAGCACAGGTTAGCTGCTCAAGTGCAAACCCACACAACTCTGTGGGTCCAAGCTGGGGCTCCACCTGAGCCACAATGACCACTCTGGTATTTTAAGCCAGCGTAAGTCTGTCTATCTGTGGTGGGAATCATACTTCATACCCTCCAGAGACTTGCCCAATGGCACGTGATTTAGAATCCAGATCTCTTAACTCACAGTCTCGTGCTGTAATTCCATATACTGATATCATAGGATTTACCTTTTGAATTGGTAATATAAGAGGCTAGCACACTCTTCCTCCTCGCTTCAGCTCATTTTGTTAACCAATTGAACTGTCAGACATACAGAGCAATGCAATCCTTGCTATTCCGTGAGTAGATAGCTGTAAACTGTTGATTTTTAGAAACATTTCCCATGGGCTACCCGGCACAAGCCAGAGAAGCTAATGTTCTAACCAGTGGACCTCGTCATGTGCCATCTGAAGCATGTCACACATATGCTGAGAAGTCTATATATTTTTTTGCTTCTCTTTTCACTAGACAGGATGATGTGAGATTATGAAGATGTATAACTATCCCTTTAAGGGACAGGCTGGAGCCTACAGCCAACAAAAGAGCTTGAGTGTATTCCAGGATGTGCTCTGCCCCAACCGGGGCCTAGTCTATTAAACAGGAATAGGAACTCTAAGTAAAAGAAAGGGGACTAAAAGCCATGCAGACTGTTTTTTGGTGGGAGGGAAAGCTCTCCTCTCATCACTTCTTTCATTCATGGGAGTAGCTTGACCGGGCCCTAGGACTTTTTCTGTGGACTTTCCATTTGGGAGTTCTGAAACAAGGATCTGAGGTTATGGCCTCATGAACTCTTGTTAGAATTACTCCTTCTCTAAGGATCTTATAGATAGGGACTTTTTTTGTGAGTTTGCATTTGGCTTCCCTCTTTCTTGGATCCTCTACAAGGAACTATAAACATGCGTGGGAAAAATGTTTGTCCTAAGTTCAGGATGTACCTTATATTGATCAGTTCTTTTATCCATTTTGCTATATTTCCCCTCTGTTACCCTGGGGAAAAATATCCTCTTCTCCATTCTGTATTTGAATTTAACAGAAGGGAGCTGGAGGCTATAATTTATATTATGAACTTGTAAGAACTTTTCTACACTGGCATGTTTTGTCACCAAAACCTACCTTTTGGTGACAAAATAGTGAAAGCATTTATGCTGCAATGTGACTTTTGTTGGGAAAAATGCTCAGTTTTGGCAACAAAAAAACTTCCAGTCCTGTGAGAAACTTTTGTCTTTTCACCTCCCTTTATTGTCACCCTGGGGAGGGAAGGGTGGTGGGTTCAAGTCCTGCCCCCCTCACGAGGGACGGGACGGGAAAGCCAACACCCAGGCCTCCCCAGTGGAAGGCGGGATAAGGGACGCACTGAAGTTAAGGTGGTGGGGTGGGTTGTAGCGTGGCTTAGGGGGATAGGGCATTCACCTGGGGAAAGCCAGTGTGGACTCTGCTGTTTGTTTTGTCAAGAGAACTGGCTTCTGCCAATATTACACAATGCCTGACCTGATGTCTGTACTCAGTGTTTTGTGATCTCTGCTGCCCTGCAGGCATACATCCCTCCCCTTTGAAAGTTCTGGGAATTACCTGACATCTGAGTGAAGTGCTCAAACAAAAATAACAAATCACTGGAATGCTCCTGTTGTGCCCTGGTAGGAACACAGACCGCTGCTGCAGGGGGAGGGCTGGAAAGATTGCTGTGCTGCTTTGACATTCCTCAGCACAGAGAGCTCACAGCTTCGAGGGAATCCCAAGAAGTGCAAGGATCAGTTCTGCTTTCCTGCAACACTGCACTGTGGGAAGCTTACACACATTGCTTTGCTCAATCTGTCAAGTGGGTGCTAGCAATGTGGCCATGAAATGTCAACAATGGGAGGCAGAATAAAAGGTTCAATTGATTTTCACTTTTGGTGGCTTTTGCACGTCAACAGCACTTTTGTTGCCAACCCTTCCCAATGTAGACATAGCCTAACACTGCCTCCCCATTGTTTGAGGGGGAAAATAGCTCTCCACAGTATTACCTCTCATTAACATGTGGATGAGCAACTGCTTGGTGTAATTGCTCTGCCTTTTATGTTAGTAGAGGTAGCTGAAATTGTCTACACTGTGTTTGAAGCAATGACTGTTGTCAAGAATTTGATGGTATCAAAGCATGTGTCTATTATAAAGACTGCAGCAAGTAAAATCGTCCTTAATATTGATATTATCTTTTTGTCCTTAGTTGACTGGAAGTCTTTAGAATTGGTAAGGGCTGCTTCCACAAAATATGTAGCAGAGATTGATGCTTGTGTGTCCGCAGGTGAGGCTGTAAAGATTTTCTTCAATTAAAATTTTACTCTATGATCTATCTGGTCTTCAGCTGGTAAGCAAATGTCTTTGGCAAGTAGCCATAGTAGCTTGTCTGCCATGAGTAACTGCATTGATGTTTCTCTCCTTTTTTGCAGATTATAAAACTGTACTTGCCTGTTAGAGCTTTCAGAATTCACAGGTGGCTCTGTTATTTCAAATGGCCCTTTCCACAGAATTATCAAGGGGAAAGAAATGTTTGGTGCCACTAACTACTGCTTTGTATCTGATGGAGATAGGACTTCTAAGGCTTCCACAAGATGTTGATACGTCCCCTGATGGGAGTTCTGAGTGGCAACTTGTCAGTTATCCCATGTTATGTACGGTGATTTTAACTGTACCTGAAGGAAAGCATGGAAAGGTTAGTAAACATAATGTCTAAAAGGAGGTGATTCTGCAATGAAGGGAAAAAAACATATATGTGTTTTAGACCAATTGTATTATCAGGAGAGGTAGTGTTCCAAAGTAAATTCATTTCTCTCTTTTTATTATTTATTGACTACTTCCCTTTAGCTATAATATCCTCCCTGCCAAGTCCTTACAGGGGAAAAATGTCTCTATCACAATGCAGATTTTCAAAGCAGAAAAAAACCCAGCATTGGAATTATGTAAGTGTACAGTTATCAGTAATAAGAGAGAGAATGTGATCAACCTGTATAGATTGCATTAATTATTTAGAAATAGAGGTTAGGGTGAGATGAGCCAGATTAATAGATTTGCAGGAACAAAGGGATGAGGGGATAATATGAATGTTATAAATAAATAATAATATAATGTTCCTATCATAGCCCAACTAGAATTATTACATAAACCATCTCTGGTGTCAGAATACAGTACAGTACTGCAGGTCATGACAGCCTGTGAAATATAGCATCTACAAGATGAGCTGCATATATAAAAATTGGTGGAGTCATTTTTATTCCTAGTGGAGAAGTGTCCACAACCCAAAATTCACCAAGGCTACCTTGCTGGCAGTGTCAGCAGTGACACAAAAGATAGGATGGACACAGAGGCTTAAATATTTTTTCACCCCTAAAAAGATCTCTCTAAATCAGGATTACAAAGTCATTCCTCAAAGTCCTGCCTGACATTGCCATGTCAAGGTAGGAAATCTTAGGCTACATCTACACTGGCATGATTTTGTGCAAGAACTCTTTTGCAGAAGAGTTCTTGTGCAAAAACTCTTCCAGAAGAGAGCGTCTACACTGGCATGTGCCTTTGCGCAAGATATGTGCTTTTGCGCAAGAGCATCCTTGCCAGTGTAGATGCTCTCTTGCGCAAGAAAGCTCTGATGGCCATTTTAACCATTTTAAGAGGCCTGTCTACACTGGCCTCTTGCTCAAGAACAGTTGCGCAAGGGGGCTTATTCCTGAGCGGAAGCATCATAGTTCTTGCACAAGAAGCACTGATTTCATACATTAGAACATCAGTGTTCTTGCGCAAGAACTCCCTGCCAGTGTAGACAGGCAGCAAGTTTTGGCGCAAAAGTGGCTGCTTTTGTGCAAGATTGTGCCAATGTAGACACAGCCTTAGTGTTGCTGGCCAGGTTCATAACTGCTCTACAGCTTTCATTTCTAGGACTGCTATCGTTACATTTTCTCTAGAAGCCAGATTCTCTTCATTCAATGGGAAAGAACTCCTGCAGAATTTAGCATGTGCAGCACTCTGAAGGAAGTTCAGGTTATCAGAATTACATGAAAGCTGAGGAAAGCTTTAACACACAAAAGAATTGGCTACAGGATGTGAAATATGAGAAGGAGAATACTTTGAATAGACCTGGAAACTCAAACTTTTGCAGCTGCAATTTGAGATCAAAGTCTGTAAGATTCACCATAAAGGCTAAGCTTTACTGAATGAACACAGCATAGGAAGTGTCTGCACAAGTCATGGTGAAGCAGGAGATCATCAGCTTGGAAATTGTGAAGTACACTTACAGTTCCAATTAAGGAACAACCATGTACAGCAGAACAACTACATTGATGCCTACAGGGTCGAGGGTATATAATCCTACATGTATTGTCAGACAGAAAATGAATCTGAACACATGAAAATGTGAAGGTATTTTTAAAGAAAGCAAGAAAAACATGTATTTATATAATAACAGACAAATTGCCACAAAGAGGGAAAGAACTTTGAATACATAAGACACTGAAAGCTCTGGAGATAATCAATATTTTAGTACTGCTTGATGAAAACATCAAAATTAAAAACCAAGAGAATCTATAACATTGTGCATAGAAATGAGCAGCTATTTTATCCTGCTTAGCCAGTTCACATAAAAATTCCAGAAGGGTGTAAAGGCCTGACACAAGTTGGCTGCCCAAATTATGTCATTTGAAATAGCCTGGTTAAAAAATTCATAAACCATGTGCTGCTTCATACAGTGTCTTATCCTGATTTTACATTGAATTCATAATTAGTGACCCAGAAAAAATCCCCATAATGTAGCAAATATCAGGGCATAGAACACTGTAAACTAAAAACCAATTTTAAAAAACATTGATTTTTAATTATGTTATTAGTGCCTCATATGACGAGGGAAGAGGAATTTATGTTTCATGGGAAATTCCATTATTTCAACATTCATTACATTCTGAGTGTCAACAAAACCAAAGAATATTGAAAAATTGTGAATGAAATTTCCAAAAAAATTGTGAGGCCAATTGAAATACTTCATTTTGATAAAATAATTTGTCCATAATAATTTTGATATTCGTGTATTTCTAATCATATATAGTTTGTGCATCTATCTATCTATCTATCTATCTATTCTCTAATTTGTTCAAGAACTCCTCCTAAACTGTAAGAGTTGGGCCATGAAATTTGGTAAGCAGCTTCCTCTTATCCTAACATGAAGCAAGGTCAGGGTTTGGTTGTTCTAGGAAAATGGGATGTGCCTGGAATGAGGTTGTTTCCCATAACACAGAAAGGTAGGGCACTGATAGGAAGGGGGAGTTATTCTGCAGAGAGACCACTGCACTGCGAGCAGGACCACTACACTGCAGAGTGACCACAGAGGGGTGGCCACATCAGGAAGTGAGTGGCTAGCTGGGACTCGGGTTCTCCATGTTGCCAGCCACCGGAGCAGGTAAGTGGCCCTCATGACCCAAACCCCTCTCCCCGGCCCTTGGCCACAGCACCAGATGGGGGAGGCTGCCAGCCTGCAGCCCAAGAAGTACTACCAGTGCCTGGGGCCAGACCACACAGTCCTGGCCCCCCTGGCCACCTCCCTTCCCTAGAGGAGTCCTGCCAGTGGCCAGGGCTGGGAAGCACAGCCCTGGTTCCCTGGCTGCTCCCCCAGAGGATCCGGTGGCCCCAGCCCGCTTCCCCAGAGGAGCTAGCGGTTGAGGTCGGGCACCGCAGCTCTGGCTTTCCCTGAAGGAGACTGGGGAAGGGGGAGAGCAGCAGCTGCAGTTCTATCTGTACTGCTGTGGGTGGCCCCAGTCACTCCCCCACTCACACCTTCCATCCCTCTGCCATTACCCCGGCCTTAGCCCCTCACCTCTACCCTAACTCCTGCACCCCTACCTCCTGATGTGAGCCTCCTCCACCTCTCAACCCCATACCCTGACTCCTGCACCTCCCATACTGCAAGCCCCTGCCCTGGAGGACCCGAGAAACACTGGATAAGTCTTCTAGTAAAAAGAAAAGTAGAAAGAAAAAGTCATTTCCAAATAAAAAATCCAAATATTCTGTTCCAGGTATGTTAGAATGGAATGTTTTGATCATTTCAAAAAGCCATTTTCATTTTTTCCTAAATGTAATTTCAACAAAATGAATATTTCTTATAGCAAGTTACATTTCATTGAGTCCACACTTTCCAACAGAAAAACATTCCCATCAGAAATGTTTTGATTAGATCTTTTATTAACACCATATTATTTATTATCTAAAAGGGACATTGAGTTTAATTTGTGCCTCCATTCGGAAAGATCATGATTGCTTTTCCCCACATTGAAAGAATTATTCCAGGGTTAGAAGTGAGTGTGCTGCATGTAGGGTTATGTATGTCCCAGCAAATTTTTTCAGAAATAAGAAGTTCCAGGAATGACCTTTGACTTCAGTGGAAACAGTATGTCACCCAGGAGCCATACACCTCAGATCATGAAGCTGTGTGTCTTCTAAAGACATTTAATGTCCTCTAGTGCCTCTGTTTTCAGTGATTATTGGGAAACTGATGCCTAGTGTTTAGGCAATTTCCTTTGATCAGGAAATTCCATGTTTTGATGATGAGATTAGGTGTCATTATAGAAGGTTCTATAATAGTCAACAAAAGATGCAATTCTTCTGTGTAGCTGATTTCTGTTCTGCACAGGATAGAAAATGTGGAAAGATGCTCTGCAATTCTATAGCTTGTAATTAAATATTCTATTTAATGGTTTGCTAAAGTGTTGATTTTAGTACCTCTTTGTTTTATATGTCCATCTCTACAATTGTGCTCCTGAGGGATTCAACTTTTATTTGTATATTGATTTTACTTTTTGTATTTTAGAGAACTCGCTTATTTTTCCCTTTAGCGCTATTTTTTGAGTATCCTACAGACTCGTGCCTTACATGCAGGACATTCAAAGCAAGTCATCTTTTTTGATGAAAGGTTCACCAGTCTGAAAAATATCCCATCTTCAAATGAGAAATACTGTTAGAATCAGCAAAATTTCCAAAAACATAGGCAATATCATGAGTGTGACCTGTCTACATCTTCATTGTTTCTATTTTGCAGGAAATATTTTATGTTAATTTCTATAAAATATTGCAATGTGTATCTCCTGGATGTCAGCTGTGAAACCACCATTACATTGTGAACGAGCTAGATGCTGCTTTTAATAACATACTGTAAATTAGTGTATATAACCCGTGGGTTATGCATGTTTTTACAAACCCAGCCCCTTCTCCCTCACGGGGTATACATGTCCGCGGGGTATACAAGTTTATTTTTACTCATAAGCAGCTCTGCCCCATTAGAATTGGGTCAGCTCCGCTCCACTGCTGGGAGGGCCTGACGAGCTTCCAGGGCGCCTGCACTGTGCTCTCCATTCCCCCACCCAGAGGAGGGTGGGATGTGCCTGTCTGCGACTGCGCGGGGCCTGGGCACGAGTGCGGCTCCCCTCCCGCAGACCAGCCAGCTTGCCTGCGCTGCGCTCTCCGTACCCCCCACTGGCAGCAGGATGGCTACCTAACTAAAGATGGATGGAATGCAGGACATTGGCAGTTTATCCTGGTATGTGCAATTACCGTGAATTAGCCTATAGAATCCGCTGGTTATACACGTCCACGGGTAATCTACGGGTTTTTTTACACAGCAAAGAAAAACACAAGTTATACACAAGTGCGGGTTATACACGAGTGCGGGTTATATACGCTAAAACACGGTAATGATGATGGGGAATTTTATGTTCTTGAATTTCTAGTTGAAGTGCTTTAAAAATGAGAAAGAAGCCAATCCCTGGTGTAAAACAGAGAAATAGGTAATCTCCCTGCTTCTGGCTCTGGGCTCTCATGCGATGCCTGTCAAATCTAGTTTTTTCATTATGTTAAACATTTTTGAGCTTCTGACTACCCATTTTCTGTCTATGGGAGAGTATGGCACAGAATTTAAAGCCCCACCTCTAAATGAGATTAAAGTTGCACTGAGCAATGATGAATTTATTTTCATTTTTAACAAAGAAGGATTTTTATTCATTAAGTGTTTCCACTCCTACTGAGGAAGAACTCATATTTACAACACCACTATAATATTAAAAGGACTTTCTTTACTGTAGACTTCACAAAAGTTTATGGGCCTCGAATACAAGAGAGAATTTAAACCAACAGTGCTTTTGTAACCAGTTTCCCTAAAACTGACTGGTAATAATAAGGGCTACTGACTAATTTTTTGTTTGCTTTTAAATACCATCCCAAAAAACTAAAATATAAACTTAACTAAGCTATGGTTCATAATCACCGACTCTTTTGGAGATATGTATGTAATTCCTAGCAGTCCTCATCCAGAGTTGAATTTGCAGGTTAGTTTAGTTTCAGAACTTTTTGAAATCTATAAAGGACTGACATTAGGTGAGGCCCATTGTTCCAGAGCATTTTATTGGTACATTCAATAATATATGTTTAGTAGGAGAGGTGTCCATGCTCACTGTCTTCTGGTACCTATCTAAAACAACTGACTTAAACCTTTCTATTCTTGCATCAGCATCAGAAGATTAGAACAAGTGTCCTATGCAGCAACATTTAAGGAATTTTTTTCCCTGTGATTTCTGTGATGATGTGCAATTTTGGTATAAAGGCAATAGAAAATATAGCACTTGCAGACTATTTGATATTTTCCTCTATACCAGGTTATTCAGTTTCTTAACAATTTAGAGCCGGGGTGGGGAACCTTAGGCTCAGAGGCCAGATCCAGTCCCCAGCTTGCCTGGATCCAGCCCAGGACACCTCCCACTTCAGCACTGGCACTCCAGCCCCTGTTGCCCCCCACCCAGCTGATTTTTCTGTGAGTCAGCAGCCTCCAACCCAAAAAAGGTTCCCCACTACTGATTTAGATTGATGCTTTTACTCTAACCAATTGTCTATTTGAAGGACCCAACACGGCACTTTTGACACTCAGAATCACTTTCTTCTCTTGCTACATGAAAGGTAGGTCAGTGGGAGGAAAATCAGACCCAGTGTGCTGTGCTTGTCTCTATAGCTTCTCTTCTTTTCAGTATCTCCCCTTTATTTGCCTTTCTCACTTGCAACACACGGTGCTACACATTCAGGGTACGGCTAGACTACACAGTTTTTCCGGGATACCAGAAGTATCCTGGAAGAACTGTTCCACGTCCAGGGAAAGTGTTTGCTCTTCCACTTTTTTTTTGCAGAAGAGCAAATGTGCTCTTTCGGAAGCCCCTGTTTCCCTTGTTCCACGAGGAATAAGGGGGCTTCAGAAAGAGTGGGTTTTTCCAACATTTGGCCCAGTTTAGACGGGCCAAATGTCGGAAAAGCCTCTTCTGACAAAAGAATTGGAAAAAACTATGCAAAAATGCGGAGCACATTTTGTGTAGCTTTTTCCGAAAAACCGGTGTAGTCTAGCTGTACCCTCAGTTGGAAACTCAGGATTTGCAGTGAGAACACTGACTGTGGAGCAGTTCTCATTATGCTTTAAGCCCTCTTAGTCATCAGGGAGCTGGTTGTGGGATGAGTATTTACTCTAAGCTCTTGCTCCAGTGTGACCATCTGCCTACGGTCATCCTATCACAGGATGAATTCTTATTTCCCTGTAGAGGACAAAGAAAAGTTTCTGGTTTTCTTATGTCTCTGTCCTTATGATGATGATGATTTAATATGTGCTGCTTGACTTCCTCTCTTCTTGTCTGGGGGATATCATCGTGTTTTATTCCAGAGGCAATATTTCTTAATCCTTTTGTGCTCCCCAGCTTCTCCTTGTCTGAAGGAATGAAACGTCATCCAGCACGCTTTCCCTCTTCAACCATCCCTGCTAATGCAGGCAGGAGAGTTGTACATGTAACTGGAGAGCATTGCTGCTCCATCAGCCCTCTTGTCTTGTGTTAGGAGAACTTTTGCAGAAACATTTATCGGTCTCCTTAGATAGCTTCAAACAAAAGATAGATCATTCCTTGACTCAGAGTGGCAAACGAGAAGGGGGTGATTTTAGACCAGCAGTGGCAGGAATGATTCTCTAAACCAGTCATCTTTCTCAACTACGTTATCTCAATATAAGGTAACCTTTTCCAAAGCACCTAAGTGCTGTGAACCTCTAAATGCATAGAGTCATTTTTGAAAAATTTACTCTATGACTCCTGAATCACTTAGGGCATGTCTAGACTACATCCCTTTTTCAAAAGAGGGATGTAGTCTAGACATGCCCTTAGCTCCTTATGAAAATTTTACCCCTAGTCATTTAAGAATGGACTCACTCACTAACTTCCTGATCCGATGTAAAAAAACCATGCTTGCGCATCAGTAATTTAATTAATTATTGACATGTTCCTGTTCCTTAGGTGTAATACATTTCATTAAATCTTTCTGAAGTTTTTCAGAGATTAACTTGTTTTCCAGGAGAAACAATCCTTTTAGACGGGGGAACAAAACCAGTTTTGTCTCACACTCTGCTCTGCGAGCAAGTATCAGGTTCAGCAGATCTTTCTGATTCTGTTCTATTTGTTGGGATGCATTTTGCCCCATGATAGTCAGGTTGCTGGTCACCTGTTAAAAATGTTTTGCCTGTCTGGGTGGGACATTTTATAGCTGAGCTCCCACACCCATCTTTCAACATTTTAGCTGCTGATCAGCAAACTTTTCATTGTTTAGCTGCCGAGATCTGATCTATGCTATTAGGCAATCTCTCCAAACAACCAGATATCTTCTTCTGCCTCTTTCCAAGGATCTGTACAGCCCCTTATTGACTCTTAATATACATCGTATTTGAAAGAACTGCCTACTGGTAACTTAACATGTCTTCACTGGAAAAACTGTTGTGTATTTAACTCATTAGGTAACATGGGGTAAAATTAAATGAAGACAAGGCAGTTTGTAGTTTTCACAAAAACTAACAGGTTGCATTAAAGACTGGTGGGTGCCTAGGATTCAACTCGACCTTGTAATTCGTAAATCATGTGAAAACTACAAACTGCCTTGGCTTCACTAGGATTTTATTTCATCTTAGTTAACTTGAGTTAAAAAAAATCCCCTTCTTCCCAGTGAACACAAGGCCTCAGGCTCCATAATTAGCATTTTGGTGCAGTGATTACATCAACACCCCTAATGACAACTCATGTGCCACCTTCTCATCTCCACCCATCACCCTCGATGATGCCTAGGGCAAATTCACTATAATTTCCATTGGTATCCCCAAGAATGCATTTTGCAAAGAGAAAAGAATCAGATTACAAATACAAATGATAAAAGTTACTTACATGGTGTTTTTACCTGTCAAGTGTTTCCTAATCAATTTACTCCCATCTCAAATCTCCTTGGAGCCTTTCTTTTCCGGATTTGTCTCCCAGCATTAGAGAGCAAGTCTCTTTGCCACAATATTGGCCTGTTCTGTCTGTAAATCCACCCTAACCAGTCCATCCAAGTGGAGGGGTGACCCTGCAGTGACATAGAGCCAATGAGACTCATACCCACAGCCTCCTCCCCCATTTTTGCTCTTGTTTAGGGGAGAGTTCTGGAAAGGTTTCCTCTCTGTCAGATGCATTTTCAACTTTCTGTGCCCATATAGAGTCTGGTATAAGTTTGAGATGCCTAAGCCCTGCTTTAACATTGTGCAAGGGGACAGCCATATCCATAGTACCTTTCCCATGCATAGGCCAGTCCAGATTGTGATACTGAGATCACAACTGTGTCGTGTAGCAGGTCCTTTTGACCACGGCCTCGCGCGTATTGCCCATACTGCCACACAAAAGCCCCTCACAAGAAAACACAGGCCGCTGAGGCGGATCCAGAGACAGAGCTTGAATTCCCTTGGGTGCTCAGCACAGTTCTCAGTAAACGGAACTGAACTTGGCAAGCACCCGGACCAGGGGCCTTCAAGCCCCAGCGCAGTCCCCAGTAAATGGAACTTGAACTTGGCAAGCACCTAGGCCAGGAAGATAAGAGTAGGGAAAAAAGTTAGGTTAATGAGCACTAAAAACAGGACAAGATAGGAATAAGGGAAAGGAGCTGTCATAATACACTAGTTAACAAGCACCTGGAACAGGGAAAGAAAAAACATAGCTAGCTTTCACATGTGCCAGTCATGTCTGCATCAGGCACTAACCACAATGCCTTGAGGCAGACGTCATATCAAACAGGAAGGAACCCTAATATGGTACCGGATATCAAATCATAGTATCAACTGAAGCTGAACCCTAATATGGCACCGGATGTCAAAATTATAGTATAAAGCACCCTGAGCCCTAAGCTCGGGGAGGTTCCGTATCAAAAAATAGAAGGCACGTATCGTCCAGCCTGGTGGAGGGGTTGATCACCCAAGGCCGCCTCCCACCCACCGAATCACGAAAGGGTGTACGAATCCAGAGCATGCTACGCGTTATTTTGTGTCTGTGCACCGTAATCGTTTCTGGGCTTGTGAGTATTGCTTACTATATTGTATTAACCATTTCATATTTAGAGGTTGTTAAGTATATGTAGATTAATGACTAACTCCACCAGCTGTTCAAAGATAACCATAGAAGGATTGGCTACAGGAGGAGTTTTTATTATTGCTGTATTGGTTTTATTTGTTATATTCTTTTTTTGCATGCTGCGCTGTCTAAGACGAATCAGAGACAGTGATTTAATATAATCAAATTGTAGTTAATAAAGTTTGTAATTGGTTAAGCGCATTTAAGTCTCGGGCCTTCCTCCTTCGCAGCCCCAGTCCCTTGCCACAAAAACCACCCCTAGACAATCCTCGAACCTCTGGTTCATCAAACTGTACCCCAATTTGACAACTTTACGGTCTCATTCTCCTCTCATGTATAGTATGCTGATAATACTAAGACTCCATTGACTTCAGTGGAGTTATTCTGGATTTACACCAGTCAAAGAAAGAAGAAATTCAGGGTAGAGCTAGAATTTTAAGGCAAAAATTTTGGCTTGCTTGCTTGAGGTTTCTCTGGTCCAGGAAGAGATTTCTAAAGAAAAAGATACCCCCCAAAAGCCATTTGGTTAGGCACTTACCTGGAATATGACAGATCCCAGTACAAATCCCTACTCTGCCTAATTCAGAGAAGGGACTTAAGCTTGTTTCTTCTATGAAAGTATCTTAGCCATCAGGCTAAGAGTTGTTCCTTCTGGTACATATAATTTAATATTCTTTAGACGAGAAAGAAGGACACTGACTGTACTTTGGTGGCAATGTTCCCTCTAATTTTTCCCAACGCGTGTGCAGAATAATTTTTATGTGCACCAAGGCATATGCATATGTGCACCACCAATAGAAACACATGTTGCCAGCTATGGGCACTCTGCTAATCAGCTGGGTGGCACCTGATTCTTTCTTGGGCAGTCACCCAAGTGCTCATCTTACAGGGAACACTGGTTGGTGTTTAGGGCTCTCCCTTAGAAGGCAGAAGACTCAGGACCAATCCCTACTCTGCTCTTCCCACTGGGATATTGGCTATCTGAGGGTGTGTGTGTCACTCTGATTTTGTCACAAAAGATTGTGGTTTTGTTAGGATGTAGAACCAAAAATTGTCTAAACCTCGAATATTTGTTGTCAAATGGAATTCTTATTTTCTAGCCATCCCTAATTCAGACACCCCAGTATCTGAATTTCAATGAAAATTGTACCATTCTAAATAACATATGTAAGTACCCTCACCACAGTAGGCTAGTGATAAGGTTATTACAACTCATTATGCTTCAGGGGATAAAGTGCATGCCTCTGGTCATCAAGGTGTCTGTCTCCAAGCTGCATGATTGCACAATTAGCTAAGACATTCTTCTCTTAATTTCCTATCTGGAATCAAGTGTCGGTTTATTTGCCAGAGTCAGAGGCTAGTCTAGATGTACTCAGATCCACGAATGTACTTTTGTATTTGCTACGTATAGAACTTAAGTAGCATCATCACCATACCTGTCTGCCCTCTACCTTTTATCCATAGCCAGAACTCTTGCTGAGCCTCAGTCCTTCACACGCAGGACTCCCTGAATCCAGACTCCTACAAAGCCCTTCTCTCTCCATACAGAACCCATCCCTACACCCAAACCTCTCCCTGCTTAGTCCCTGCATTTGAAACCCCATCTTGATGAGCCCCACCAGCCCTGTACCTGGATCATCCTGATGAGCCCTCACCTCACTGAGCCCCAACTAGCTGTACCCCCATCTCTACCCTTCCAAGTCCCACTCCCCAGCACCTGGTCCTCCCTACTGAGTCCCTCCCCCCATCTCTAGACTCCCACTCCTGCACCCAGACCATCCTCTGCTGAGCCTCCCACACTCACACCCACCCCACCGAGCCCCATTCTCCCAGCAACCCTCCCCTGAGCCCTATCCCCCAGCACTCACACCTTCCCTGCTGCACTCCATGCACCTTCACCTGGGCCCCCTGCAGGGTCCCATTCCTCCTGGACCCTCTCAATGGTCCCTCTGTATCTAAATCCCCCAACACCCAGACACCCCAGGAGCCACCCACACACAGATGTCCTCACACAGAACCTTCTCCCCGAACACTAAGACCCTTCATGCTTGGATCCTGCTGGGCTGAGCCAGCCTGCCTCACACCTGGCCTAGGGGCCACGACTTGGCATGAACATGAGACTCTGTCCCACTCACTTGCTATTTTGTGCCTGGCATGGAGGGGCAAGGACCCAGGTTGTTTCTGGGGCAGGCCAGGTCCTTGTGCTATATCAGGATTGGGTGCAGCCTCAGTGTTGAGCCCATATCCTGGGGGAGGGGTGGGAGCCACAAGGTGATCTGCCACCTCTGTGTAGCCAATGGCCTGTGCTCTTTCACTGCCGTGTTGGAGTCTTCACATCTATTTATTAATATATAAAATATGCAGAACGTTACAAAATTTTAAAATGTTGTGTGTGGACTTTTTATTTTTGTCATGGAAATCTCTCAGGAGTAGTGCTCAACCAGTGCAATCAGAATGACATTATGATTTCATTGAAAGGCTTGTGGACGTTTTTGGATTTACAAACTCTGAGCTTGTTTGTGACAGCATACATACTCTCACAGCCATACTCTTGTTGACATGACATTTTCTCTTTGCAAACTGAGAATTGCACTTTTAAATTAAATGTTTATAATCTGTAGGATAAAAATGACAACGTTTTGAATCAATAAAATGTTAATTATCATATAATACCTTGGGGAAATGTTTTCCACTACATCTTCACACCAAGAATAGAAGTGTGAACCTCATCTCCCCTGCGGGTCCCCTCTTCCCCCCCCCGCTATTCTTTACTTAGTTCACTGAGAATTTGAAAAGCTTTTTACCATTTTGTCTCTCACTTTGGAAACAAGTCTGACCCCAAGTCTTTTCTATTTGATAGCACAGTGATAGATCCAGAAACAACATATAGATTAAAAACATACTAAAAGGTAATTTAGGGGGAGAAAACTCCAAGTTTTAAAAGAACGTTGCTGCAAATAGCTTGGCATAAGCATGTTTTAAGTAATTCTCTGCAAAAAGCCTTTGAGATCCAATGCTTATTAAGGCTATGTCTACGCTGCATGCTTTTTTCGAAATAACTCATGTTATTTCAAAATAACAGCCTGCATCTACACAGAAAGCCTGTTACCTGTATTTTGAAATAATTGTGAAATAACGTCCTTCTTATTCCGACTTCTGTAACCCTCATTTTACGAGGAGTAAGGGAAGTCAAAGGAAGAGTGTTCTTCCTTCAACTTCCTGCTCTGTAGAAAGCTCCAAAAGTCGAGTTAAGGTATTTCAGCTTCAGCTACACAATTAACGTAGCTGAAGTTGCAAATCTTAACTCGACTTTAGCCCTCGGTGTAGACATACCATAAGAGACTTTGAATGTTAAATATATTTCTGAAGCCCTGATATTTGCTTGCATTCATTATTCTAAGCTTTCAAGAAAATTAGCCTGTAAATGCAGTGCATTGAAAACTGAAAGGGTGGGAGAGAGGATGTGGACAAAAAAATCCCATTCTTTTGCTCAGCAAACGTATTTTCTCCAGAAACACTTCATTAAGCAGCTTTTTGCAGTTAGCTTTATCTGTTTGTTTGTTAATATAGAGTTCTTGAAAGCTGTGGAAGATGGATCCTTCAACCAAGGAGTTATGAGACTGAAATCTTTGGGAGTTGAATATAAGTAAGTAACTGATAGGGTGAAGATCTTTTACCTAGGAAGGCAAGTTAAGGCAGCTCCTGGTATTTCTCATGATCCAATTGAAGAAAATTGATGCTGGTGACACAACATAATTATGTCTTTTGAATAGAGTGGAGGCTCCAGGATGTGGCTAGGGATGGAGGGTAAGCGGAGACACCATGTTTGAGAGGAGCTCAGGGCTGGGCAGAGGATTGAATTGATCCCTGAGGATTATAGAAAGAAATTTCAGGTCTCAGAAACTGAGTGATAGGATTAATATTAAATTTGCAAATCCATTGCAAGAATACATAAAGTGAGTAGATGGATGTGCCGTTTGCACAACGGTGGGAACTTTAGATTCATGCTCATCAAACAATTTTACAAAAAGTATAGACCTCATCTTTGAGAGCATGACCTGGTTATGAGCACCCAAAACACGGCTCTAAAGTCTTAGATCCTACGGTGCTTTCACACGCCAGCAAAAATCTGACTGCAAGACCAGAGCTCATACAATTAATGCAGGAGACTGCCACCAGATGCTCCTAGAGGACACACATAAAGTATGAATAAATTCTGCTTAAAATTGTCTACCCAAAAACAAATGGTGATAAGAAGAGCAGTAAAGCCTTTAGGGTAAAGTAATATTATCATTGTAAAAGCATTTCAAAATTTCATATGATCATAGCACATATCTATTCCTGTATATTTCCACTCTCTTTTTTCCTGAGTCACATCTTAAATTTATTAATAATTTTTATTGCAGCCAGCAACCTCACAAAGCCATTATATGAAACGACAGAAGATTCTGCCTCTATTCTGCTTCTTGCATGATCAGCACAATTACCAGCACCTTTGTTAATAGTGAAGATGAGAGAAAATGTTTTTCTCACCTTGACTTTCAGAGTTCAGGATGAGTTTGCAATGAAGGTGCAGTATTGAATTAATTAATTAATATTAATATCAATTAATATATTTCGACTTGCAAAGAGTACATTTAGGATGGAAGTCATTGGTGGAGAATAAATATGGGACAACAGTTTCACTTTCATTCCGTTTTCTCATCTGCTTCTGACCAGACTTGAAGATAAATGAATAACTTTTCTGGAGATTAGGAATTGAAGATTCTGAAGATCAGAGGTAATGTAATTAAGAGGTAGCTTGCACAGCACTGAAGGATTGGAAAACCAAGAGATAATAAAGAAGTATGTTAGAAACTGTGATTAACAGTTTTTTAGACATTAATGTGGTCTGTTGCACATCAGCACACATGGTACATTTTAGGAAGATAATCCTCAAACTGCAGACTAGATCAGGACAAAGGGACACATACCTCCCAATAGAGGAACACAAAGGGGACCAATAGTTCCCTACATGTGTGCTGCTTTTATTTGGTGGCAGCTCTGCCATGGAGAGGCAAGAATGGAGCAGAATCACCAATGACAGAGATTATCCTTTCACATAAAAAAATCACAGTCAAAATCTGTGGGAATAGGATCATTTCCTATGGATATTGGCCTATTCACATCCCTATGTTTCCTGTCCATCCCCAGCTCTTTTACAAGCCCAGAAGAGCTGTGCTTAGGCTCCTCTCATGCCATTGATTGGGCTTTCGCTATCTGCCTGACCAGACCCCTTCCAATGTGCATGAAAACCATAGACATGGTATTACGGCTGTGCAGGTAACATGTTTTTTTTATTAAATATTTTATACTTGGCATTTACAGTGTATAGAAGGAAGTCTGAGAATGGCAGTTCAGGCTCCCCACTCCTTCCTACCTTGTGCCAGACACTAAGTATGTGAACTGAGTTCAAGGGCTACAGTAGCTGAGTGGCCATGCAGTCTGGTGGATATTGGAGCAGCTGCTTTTTCCATCCACATAGCTCCATTGGTTCCAAACCCTTTCCACTATCGTTGGTTGTCCTCTTCACTGTGGAGGGAAGAGAGGGCCCAACAGAAATCAAAAGACAGAAGAGCTTATGGAAATTTCTGTTCTCTTTCTGGAAAGCTGGTGAGTGTCTGCTTGTTTTTCTATTTGACACCTCTCACTCTCCTGCCCTGCACCTTAGATTTCGCCAACTCCTGGAACTGAGCCTTTAGGGATCCTGTCCTATGGAGTACAACAATAATGATGACTAGAGTCCTTCAACACCTTTTCCCAGCATTCTTGTATAACCTACAGTGAGGGAAGTCAATTTACAGTGAGGGCTGGAGCTGCTGGGGGACGGGGGGTTTGAGCCCATGACCCTGTGCTCCCCAGTATCCCCTAAGCCACTCCAGAGCCCATCCCACCTCTCTACCTTCAGAGAAGTCAATTTACTTATCAGTTTTATTCTACAGGATTCTTCTATCTGACCTAATATTCTACAGGATTCTTCTACCTGACCTAATATGTTCTTCTACTGACCATGAGTTCATATCCTTGAAAGAGAGTACGCACATGCACGGGCACGCGTACACACACACACACACACACTCTCACTCTCTCTCTCTCTCTCTCTCTCTCCCCTCCCTGTTTGTAATTTTAACAGAATTCACTATTTATTGGCAAGAATTTTAATGAAGAGTGGGAGAGATGACACACATGTCTACCCTTAATGAAACCTTCTACACCACAGAGCATGTTAACAACCTCCTGCATTCCTTCTAGTGTGTCAAAAATAGCAACAACTTGTTTGCAGTCACTTAACCTTACACACACACACACACACACACACACACACACTAACTGAATAACATGCCAAAAATAAATGGTTCCAGCACAGCAGTTGCAGTGCTCCCTACCTTGAATATCACTAAGGAGAAATTTGATATTTTCTTTGATAATGAAACTATAATATAATAAAGGGCCTAAATCCTAATATACATAAACCTCGCAAAAAAAGTACAGGACTTGGGACTTCTGATAATCAGAAGTCTTCTGCTTTCAAATAGGGTCACCCTCGGTATTATATTGATAATTAGATAAAACATCTGGTTGTACAACATAACCAGTTGTTTCAGCAGCCACAGTATTGAGCAGATACACTACTTTAAATAAGAAAAGGCTGACAATTATGGTAGCTGTTAGGCACAGATGGCATCTTTGGTTCAATGACATAACAACTCATGAAGACATTTGGCCTCCAGCCTGATTCCTCCTTTATGATGTTTTCCTAGTCTCCAAGCCCAGTGACTTCTGTAAAATTACAGGAAAATGTACTGAGATCTAGCACACAGATCCCTCCTGAAAGTTTTATCTTTTCTCTGCAGAGCTGGGTTGAATCTGTCATGGCTGCCAGTTTTGCAACCCTGATAGAATTCACTATTTATTGGCATGAGTTTCCAACTTCGAAGGGTGGGGATATTTGGGTACATGTCTGCCCTTAATGAAGCCTTCCACACCAGCTCTAAAACAGCCACAAGCATGGTTAATAACAGCCTGCATTCTCTCTAGTGTGCTGAAAATAACTAGTTGTTTGCTGTCACTCATGCCTCTATAATGCCATCTTGCTTGGGAATGTTTCCATGTCAACTCAGAGCAGGTAGACACAGCTGCTGTAATTACAGCAATAAGGTTTTTGGCTGAACACAAGGAAAAAAAAAGGGGGGGATTGGATCAGGGTGGGAAGGGGGCGACAGAATAGACTAGACCGCGATGGGGAACCTCCAGCATGCTGGCTGGACATATTTTGCATGACAAGTACTACTTCTTGAAGTTATATATATATATATTGGTTTCTGTTATTTCCACTCCAATTCATCTGATGGAGTGGGTTTTACTCACGAAAGCTCATGATTCTATATATTTTGGTTAGTCTCTAAGGGTATGTCCACACTACAGTGTTATTTCAAAAAATCTTATTTCGAAATAGTTAATTCGAAATAAGATATTTCAAAATAACACGTCTACACACAAAATGCATTTCGAAATAGCGTTCTGCTATTTCAAAATAGTGTGTCCACACTGATTGGATGCTGAATCGCATTTAAGGCCAGCTGAAACCGGTTCCAGCAGGGCATCAGGTCAGGAGTTACTTTGTGTGGCTGCTGCCTGAGGCTATCTGAGGTTTGTGCTTAAAGGGACCCCCCTGGACAGCTGGTTCTCAGCTTTCCCTGCTTGCTTGCCTACCTCGCTGAGGGACAGCAAAGCATTTTTGTCTCTGCCTGCTTTGGTTGCCCTGGCTCGGGACACCACAGTACTCGGCGCCATGGAGCTGGAGCTGCCCCTGGGCACTCTGGTGTTTCTTTTGGATGTGTTGCTGCAAGCCTGGCTGTGCTTTCTGCAGGCTGCCTCACAGCATCTGCTGCAGCCCAACCCCCACACCGTCCTCTGGACCCTCCTGGGGGACGGGGAGGAGCAGCTGCAGCTCCCGGACGCCAGCATGCCCCGCTGCATCTGGCATCTGGACACCAGCAGTCACTGGTGGGACCACATCATCCTGGAGCGCTGGGGAGACCAACAATGGACCCAGAACTTCAGGATGAAGAAGGACATCTTCCTTGAGCTCTGTGAGTGGCTTGCCCCTGCTCTGTGGTGACAGGACATGCACGAGGCCCGCCATTCCCCTCCACAAGTGTGTGGCCATCGCTCTCTGGAAGCTCTCCATGCCGGATAGCTACCGATCCATGGTGAACCAGTTGGGCATGGGGAGATCCACCGTTGGAGCAGTGCTCATGCAGGTATGGCAATCTCCGGCCACCATGCCAGGAGGTGGGGAGTGAGGAGGGGATGGGCTGCCCCAGGGAAAAGGGGGGAGGGGGGTGCAAGTACCCTGCATGGGAGGGTTTGTTCTGTCCAACCCGCACTATGGACTGCCCTCAGTGGCCAGGATTGCAGGGGGGTTGCTCCTGGGAGTGGGGGCGTGGGGCAGTGGCGGGGAAGGAGCACTCTCAGCCACCCTGGCACCCCAGTGACTCTCGGTGGTTTTGTGTGTCCCTCTGCACGTGGTCAAGGCCATCAACAGAGTGCTGCTCCGCAAAGTCATCCGCCTCACTGATGTGGACGCAGTGATGGAGGGGTTTGGCGCCCTGGGCTTCCCCAACTGCGGGGGGCAATCGACGGGATGCACATCCCCATCCGTGCCCCGGACCACCAGGCTTCCCTGTACATCAACCGGAAGGGATACTTCTCGGTCATCCTGCAGGCTGTGTCTGACCACCGGGGCCAGTTTGTGGACATTAACATGGGCTGGTCCTGCAAAACACATGACACGCGGGTTTACCACAACTCCTCCGTGTGCCAAAGGCTGCACGCCAGGACTTTCTTCCCTGACCGCCACATCAGGGTTGGGGACGTGGACATGCCAGTGTGCCTGGTGGGGGGATGCGGCCTATCCCCTACAACCCAGGCTGATGAAGCCCTACACAGGACACCTCAACCCCTCCCTACAGGCCTTTAATGCCAAGCTCGGCAGGGCCTGCATTGTGGTGGAGGGGGCGTTTGGCCAGTTGAAGGCTCGTTTTAGATGCCTCCTCACCCGCCTGGACCTATTCTGGAATATTCTGCACATGGTGGCCATGTGTTGTGTACTGCATAATTTGTGTCAGAGGAAGGGGAGGCTTTCCTGCTGGGCTGGATGGCAGAGGCTAACCACTTGGCTGGCCTGTATGTGCAGCCCCGCACGGCTGCCAGCCGGAAGGCCCATTGGGGGGCTGTTGGTATCCAGGGGGCCCTGTGGGAGAGCTTTCACCCAGAGGAGGACTAAAGTCTCCCTGGTGTGCCCCACTGGGGGCTTGTGCCTCATTTCACCCTCACATCCTTTCATAGACCCCTCCCTAATCCCCCTTCCCATTAAATAAAGACACATGTGTTGACAAAAACAAACTCTGTTTATTGAACATAACGGGGGGAGAATGAGGGTGGGAGGGGGAGGCGACAGGGTGGGAGAGGGGAGGGGGAAACCTGGGAGGAGGGAGCTGGAAGGGGGAGGCGAGGGGAGGAAGGGGGAGGAGAAGCTCAGGGTTGGGGGTCTTGCTGGCCCACCTGTCTCCCAGCACCGCGGGTGCAGGGGCCTCAGCATTCCCAGGGGAGAGCAAGTACGGAGGGTGGGGCAGGTGGCGGGGGAGGAAGAAGCGGGAGGGGGAGCAGGAGTGGGAGGAGGGGCAGCAGCAGCTGGGGCGGCAGCTGGGGCTGGAGCGCAGCTGGGGCTGGAGCGGCATGAGGCAGCAATCTCTGCACCAGGATCTGCAGGTGGTCGGAGATGGCATGGTCCTGGGCAGCAGCTCCCTACAGCTCGCCCACTGCAGCTGCAGGTCTTCATGCACCCAGTGGTCGAGGGTGCGGTGCTGGCCTCTCAGGATCCCCAGGTGCTGCCACTGGTACTCCTCCTGGTTACAGGTCAGCCTACTGGACCCGGGTGCGGGAGGCTGTCCTGGGTGGAGTGGTGCACTCGCAGCTGCTGCGGCTGTGGAAAAACAAGAGAAGTGGTCAGTTATCCCTGGGGACACAGTGGGTGAAGCCCAGCCCCACTCTGCATGGCGAGGACAGCAGGTCTCTGCACCATCGGAGCCGATGTGCTTGCACGCAGGCCATGTTTGGCATGTCCTGCTATCCCCGGGAGTGTGAGCTGGCCCGGGACTGCACCTATGCCCCTGTGCTGCATCTGGTGTGGGGGGAGGGGAGATGTGCCCTGCCTCTGCGTAGAGGGGGCTCGTGGAGGCAGGGCATCGTGCAGTGTCTCTCCCCGGGGTCAGGAGCATGTCATGTGCCTTCATACATAAACGCATGTGGGTAACAGTCCAGGGCCCCTGTGTGGCAGCCAGCCGGGGCCACATGCCCAGGGTGGCATGGCGCATGCACAGGTTGCTGCATGCTCCGTGGTCAGCAAGGCCCACACACGCAGTCCCTGGTCTCCCTCTCCTTCCCCCCCCCACCTCAGCCCCACATAAGGGGACAGTGATAGCACTCACATGTTGAGGCCTCCCCAGCCTCGGATGACACAAGTGACAGGCTTGCTGGGATGGCTTGGGGGTCCTGGGTGTGGGGCATGCTCCCTCCAGGCACCTGCGTTCCTGGCTGTCCTCCTCCTCCTTGGTATCATGGGCAGGGCCCTCTGCCCCAGGGTCGATGACCACCTGGGGGGCACGGACCATCTGACCCCCCAGGATGCAGTCCAGGGCATCATAATAGGGGCAGGGGTCTGGGTCAGCCCCTGGTTGGGAGCTGCCCCCTGAGGCCCTGGCATAGGCCTGCCGCAGCTCTTTGATTTTCATGCGCACCTGCTCCTGGGTGCTCATGTGGCCTTTGGTGGCCAGGCTGTCAGCCATCCGCCTGTAGACGGCCATGTTCCTGCATCTAGTACGGAGATCATGGACATTGGAGGCCTCCCCCCAAACCTCAATGAGGTCCACGATCTCCGCACTAGACCAAGAAGGCGCCTGCCTTTTGCAGCCCCTGGCAGGCGCCTGGGAGCTGCCAGCCTGCTCCTGGGGAGTGGTGAAGGGCTGGGTGCCAGTAGGTTACTGGCTTATGCTGGGCCAGGAGCACAGACTGCTGGCTCTGGGCTGGCAGGCTTGCAGCTGGCACAGGCACTGTGGCCAGAGTCTACCCCTTTAAGGGCCCGGGGCTCAGGGGGGAGCAGAAGAGTTTTCCTGGTTTGGTCCAGAGTGGCCACCAGGGCACCCTGGGAAAGGCTGGAGGCCCCCTATTTTGAAATACAGCCATTCCCCGACTTACGACCACCTCGACTTAAGACCATCCGCACTTACGACCAACCTTGTGGCAGCATGTTGTGTTTGCGTGTCTGCGGTCAGGCAGCGTGTTTGCGTTTCATTCCCTCACAGTGTTTTCGGTGTTTGCTTGTGGCCATCATGTCAAGTAAAAGAAAAAGGGCTAGTGATAAGGGTGGTGATAAGGGTGGTGAGAAAGAAAGAAAAACTATTGATTTGGAACAGAAAATAGCGATAGTGAGACAATATGAAGGGGGGCAAACAGTGTCCTTCATGTCGCGTAAGTTAGGGCTATCAAAATCCACTATCAGCACCATTATAAAGGATAGCGATCACATTCATGAAGAAGTGAAAGGGTCTGCTCCTATGAAATCAAAAATTCTAACAACGCAAAGAGCAGGTCCCATCCTGAAAATGGAAAAACTCTTAGTGCTTTGGATGGAAGACCAAATTGAAAAACGCAGGCCATTAAGTCTCGTGACGATACAATCTAAGGCTTGTAGTCTTTTTGAAGACTTAAAGAAAAAGGAGGGGTATGACTATGACCAAACTTTCACTGCCAGTCACGGTTGGTTCAACCGTTTCAAGATGAGTGCAAACCTTCATAATGTGAAATTAAGTGGGGAGGCAGCCAGTGCTGGTTCGAAAACAGCAGAACCTTTCATAGAAGAATTGGATAAGCTGATAAAAGAAGGAAATTATTTTCCAGAACAAATCTTTAATGTTGATGAGACAGGTCTCTTTTGGAAGAAAATGCCCGAACGTACCTACATACATAAAGAAGCAAAAACTATGCCTGGTTATAAGGCTTTCAAAGATCGTCTAACAGTCTTGTTAGGAGGCAATGTTTCTGGGTATAAATTGAAACCCCTCTTGATTTATCGCTCTGAAAACCCTAGAGCCTTCAAGAATATCAGCAAGGCTACTTTACCAGTCCATTATCGCGCTAATAAGAAAGCCTGGATGACGCTTGCACTTTTTGAAGATTGGTTCATGAACTGCTTCATCCCTGAAGTCAAGTCATATTTTCTGGAGAAAGGAATTCCTTTCCAAATTTTGCTTATTTTGGATAATGCTCCAGGTCACCCTCAATACCTAAATGACTTACATTCTGACGTTAAAGTGGTGTTTCTGCCTCCCAACACCACATCTATTCTCCAACCCATGGACCAGGGGTCCATAGCTGCTTTCAAAGCATATTATCTTCGCAACACATTTGCAAAGGCAGTAGCTGCCACAGAATGTGAAAACGGCAAAACATTACGTGAATTTTGGAAGGACTACAACATTCTGCATTGCATAAGGAACATTGCTGCAGGGTGGGAAGAAGTCACTCCACAATGTATGAATGGCATATGGAAGAAAATCCTAAAAGATTTGTGAACTGTTTCAAAGGCTTTGAAAAAGAAAAGGCACTGGAAGACATTTCTAATAACATTGTACAGCTGGCGAAAGAAGTGGATCTTGAAATGGATAATGAAGACATACACCAACTGGTTGAGGATGTTGGGGAGGAGCTGAGCAATGAAGATTTAATGCAGCTCGAGGCGGAGAGGGTAGCAGAGGAAGAGAGACAAACAGCCCAAGAAGAAGAAGAAGCCCCCAAAAACTTTGTGATGAAAGAAATGGCTGCAGCTTTCAGCAAAATAAATGAAGGAATGCAAATGTTTGAAAAAATGGACCCTAATGTTACACGAGATTCTCAAAGGTGGATTGTTTAATTCAGGACGCCCTGGCTTGCTATAAGGAAATTTATAAAGAGAAGAAAAAACAAATTGTCCAGTCCAAAATGGATATTTTTTTAAAGAAAGCCCCCAGCAGTGCTGCCTCCCATACTGAACCAATGCCTTCTACAAGCAAAGGAACTGCTGAAATAGAATCTGTTGATTATGTTCTTAGTGTAGTTTTTTTACTCCTCCGATTCCTCATCCAATTAATTCAATTCACATTACTGTATTTAAATTACTGCATTGTGTTCTGTATTTCATGTTCATGTTTGTTAAATAAAGTTTGCTGTTGCTGCAGTAGTGTTGTTTTTTTTCGTGTGTTTCTATTTTTTGTTGTTGATTGCTGTGTTGTTGGTGCTTGGTTATGCTTCGAGTGCTTCGTATGGGGCATTTCCGACTTACGAACAAATCGAGTTACGACCAGCTATTCGGAACGTAACCTGTTCGTAAGTTGGGGAATGGCTGTAAGCATCTACACAGCGCTTATTTCGATTTAGCTATTTTGAATTTGGCGTTATTCCTTGTGGAATGAGGTTTACCAAATTCAAAATAAGCGCTCCACTATTTCAAATTAATTTCGAAATAGCGGTTTGGCTTGGTAGACACTAGGAAAGTTATTTCGAAATAACGGCTATTATTTTGAAATAACTTTGCTGTGTAAACATACCCTAAGGTGCCACAGGATTGCTTGTTGTTTTTAGAGATCATTGTTCATTTTGCAAAGGGCCAGCATCTGTATGTCTCATGCACAGTGAGGAGTCATCTTGGACGGGGACACCAGCCATCACTAAAAAGAACTTGGGCCCAACCCATGTGAGAAGCAAGAAGCTGCTCCAAGTAGCAAGCATACTTCACAGGGTGGGCTGCATGTACTCTTAATCAGCTTCATAATTCTATACTCTAAAACCGTGGGCACCCAAAATCAAGTTATTAAATGGAGGTGTAAAAGCTCTGAATTTACTGTAAATGTATTCAGACACTCCACTACCGCATTCTATTGAACAGGCAGAAGGGAGATTGTATGCTGATTTTTTTTTTCTGCATCAAGCACTCTGGAAATCTTCTTACCTTGGTACTTATTTAGAGCAGTGAACTAGAGAAGGCTGTTGTTTTTCATGTGTTTATACATTTTTCTAAAAGTTTATCTTGAGTTCCTGAGGCATGTCCAGGAAGGTTGATAGAGTAGTGGGAATGGTGTTGAAGTTATTCACTTTAGCATGGAGACCAGCCCTTGTATGGCCAGCATGAAAGTGGCTGAGAAGTCTGAAATTTGTTCTTCATTTCTCTTTGATGTACTCTGCTTCAACAACTGCACTGAGGGAGACTGTGAAAGCTGCATCGTGAGTGAAGTGGAGAGAACCTGAACTATACGGAAAAATCTTTCAAACCCCAGGGTTAGCTAAAAGCTTCCTGAACAAGTCAGACAATAATGGGTCAGACAGATTTCTGCAGCAAAGCAGGCTTGAGTAATGTGAGGTGCTGCTTCTGTCTTCTACAAAAAAAAAAAAAGAAATTGATGGTTTTTGACAAGTGAAATAAAAGGACAGAGAATGACCTAAGTGAGTGAGAGCATCCAATATGTGTCTACACACACACACAAAAAAAAGGAAGAATGCAATCATAAAGGTTCAGCAAGAGAGCATAAGGCATTTTGTCTGATAAAATTTGATGTACTAGAAATTTGGCTTGCTGCCCTGCAAACAAAGAAACAAGTAAATAGATAGTGGCTTGTGTTTAAGTACAGGCAGTGTCTATCAAAATAGCTCAAATACTAATTATAGTATGTCAAATACTTTTGACAGATGAGAACTATAAAGGTGACAATACTAATGCCACTATCAAATGCATGGCACCTGTGTGAAATAGGACAGGCTTTCCACTGCAAAGCTAATGGAACTGACTGCAGACAGCAATGATAATGGCAGTGCACAGATTGCTATTATTACTGGTTTAGCCATTGCTAGGAGGCACTTGCTGTTTAGGATAGAGTTGTTATTTCCTCCAATATAGTAAGTGCCAGTGCCTGTAATTGTTGCTGCGGAGTACAGTTAATAGTAGCTCATTATTAATATAACAAGTGGTGGAATTTTTGAATGACTGAGCAATTACCCATTGGCCAGTTTATTATTTTCCGATGAAGAGGACCTCATAAAATGTTTGCTAAGAGAGAAGCACACAAATGGTTTGCTTGATTTTATATTTTTTAAAAAGCTAGCAATCATTCCTGCTAAATCAAGTGAATGGGATCTGGAACTGCTCATAAAGGATAAGATCATACATTTGTTTGCTCTTTCTTTCTAAGACATCCTGTCGGGCGAAACTTGGACAGGCACAGAATCTTATTTTGGAGAGCAAACTGCCATAAAAGCAGCAGACTGGCCACTTGTGGGTACAAAATATGAATGTGTAATAATTCAGGCAGGCCTTTACCTTGTTGTTCACACACTAATATTTATTCACATATGCTAATTTGAGAGTGAAGACTGTAACCGCTCCCCTCTTACCACTTAGAAACCCCATCTGTCACACCTCTTCACAGGACTCTTTTCTGTCATTCAGGACACTTTATGCTTGAAGGAACAGTGAGTGCAGATATGAACATTATATAGAGTGTGAAAAGCCTTTGTTCAGAATCTCCTGGACGATATCTTCCTGTTAACATAGACAGTTATTGAGCATCTAAAATGTACGGCTTCGGTCTTCTTAAACTTGACTTATTTTTAAAATTGTGGGCATGGGAATGTTTTACCAGAGCCGAATGTGATTAAAAAGAAAACCATCTAACTAGAGAACTCTCTTTTTCATCCTAGTTAATATAAAAGAGTGACTTATCCAAATACTCTTTGGAGTGTTCCCATCTTATATTCTACAGTAAAAAAAGTGCAGTAAAGTCAGGATGCTAAAATCCATTTGATTATGGAAAATATGGGTGCCTTGTTACATAGCTAGCTATCAACCTGATATGACCTAACCAGTGTTACTAAGATATGTAACATTATTGTTGAAGACAAATGAACTACAGCCTTCCAAAACCACAAACTACACCACAAATTATTTCAGCCCATCCACTCCCTCAGATTTCAGCCCCTACACTTTGCAGGGGAGCCAAAGTCAAATTTGATGGGACTTTTACATGCCTGAACAAGGATGGAATTGGGGTTTCACCCCTCTTACTTCTTTGTGTGACCCTACTGAGATTGGGTACAATGTAGGTGTAAAAGTCCCAGCCCCTGAACTTCAGCTTCCCCTGTCTGAAACAATCACAAAGCAGTAGGGGTCCAGGCTCTCTCTACATTAGCAGAGATGCAGAAAAAAGATGCACATTGTGATAGCCATATCACATTTATACAATATACAAGACCAATCACACTGATCAATCTCACAGAGCAGGAAGCACATGGACAGCAGCTTCCCTGGTTTTGTGTGGAATTCAGCTGAATGCAATGGAGTTCTTTAAAGCTGCCTTTGTATTTACTCTCTTGGAGCAAAGCTAGTTATTGTACAATTCTGTATATGACCATACAGAGCTAAAAGAAGGGCAGATATAAATAGTTGTGTGTGTGTGTGAGAGAGAGAGAGCGATGCAGTGCAGAGTCCTACTGTTTCAGAGGGAGAACTGGGAGGCAGACTGCCTTGGGGAAGAACAATGCATCTCATTGCTCCCCAGTGCAGAAGGGACCATGCACACTCATATGCTTCTCGGATGAATCCAGCATACTCCCCGCCATTCAACTTTTGAATTACCCTCAGTATGCTGTGTCCCCAACAGGAGAAAAGTGAGGGAGTTGTCCTTGTGCTCAGAGTAGAGCTGAGACCGCAACTCTGCCCATACACAAGCTGAATACACGCCCACACCACATAGGCTGAGATGATATTCATGTGATAGGTTGATGTGTGTTGAAACCTTTGACCTCTTCAACTCTCCTCAAAGCCCTACTATATTTCCCTGGGCCTTTAAACCCTTTTGAGTAGCTACAGACCATTTTCTTTCTATTCATCTTTGCGACAAATACTGAATTTTCTCCCACAATGACAACTTCATCTAGATCAGGTAATATTCATTGTATAACTAATAGCATTTCCTGCATGTGTAAATGTCACAGCTTTAAGGGCAGTGCCTTGTAATTCTGTAGGACTTTGTGCAATGTGAAAAGGGGGGTTCTCAATGGTTCTAGTCCAAGCTTTTGGGATTTAAATGCATGGCATTGTTAGGTATAAAATACAAATTTTAGGCCAGTTTCAGAGATTTCTATAGCTCCCACTAAGCTCTCCAGAGTTAGACTCCTAGTATTTGACCTTGGTTTTACTGATGGAAAAATATAAGCAATTGTCCTGATAACTTTAAAAAAAAATCTCTACAATATTCTTAAAGGGTTTTATTCTGTAATGTATAGAATACGTGAAGATAACGTGTAAAGTTTCGTCAGCTGTCATTTAAAATGCCTGTACAGTTTATGAAGGCACCTTCTGAGTCTGATGTAGAAAATGTCTCTACAGTATCCCTTATAGTGCTGTTGAAGAAATACATGATGAGACCTGGGTGGGTCACAGGTTCTACATTTATACACATGCAAAACTCTCTGTCACTTAAAAGATTCCATCCTGTGCTGTGCCTCTGATGTAAATGGTATCTGGTAAAATCCTTTCATAAACGTATTTTTTACTGGGACTAAAATACCCAAGGAGAGTAGTTTTTTTTAACATTCTCTGAAGAAATCTCAAGTACAGACCTAGCAGCCATCATAATGTTGTTTACTTATTGTCTTTTACTTTACCTTATTATTTATGCCTTTTCGCTTATAGTTTTAAACCCTAAAACCCTGCAGTTTTAGAAATTAGAAAAGGAATATCTCAGGTATCAGTTATGGAGACTACCTTATATTACTGGCAATTTTCTGAACTTAGAATGGCCATACTGGGTCAGATATTGCCCATTATCCTGTCTTCCAATAGTGGCCAATGCCAGGGGATGAATAGCACAGGTACTCACCAAGCCTTGGTCTACACTAGGGAGTTATTTTGAAATGACAAGCAGAGTGTCCACACTACCAAGTCCATTATTTTGAAATAAGGGGCTGGTTATTTTGAAATAACAACTCTTGCTTTCCACACAGAATAATGCTTATTTCAAAATAATTATTACAAAATAGCAGTATTGTGGACGCTCCAGTGCTGCTATTTCAAAATAACTACTCCCCAGAGTCACTTAAAGTAATTACTCCCCACTGCTTCCTGGGGAGTCGAAATAGCACGTCCACATTAAGGGAGCCTGCCTCAGACTAATTTTGAGGCTTCCCTGTAGTGTGGACATGCTATTTCGAAATAGTTTTTTGGGGAGTTATTATTTCAAAATAAGTTATTTCAAAATAATTTCCCAGTGTAGGGATACCCCAAGTGATCTATCCCCTCTTGCCCATTCCCTCCTTTTGGCAAACAGGTGCTAGTGACACTATCCCTGTCCATCCTGGCTAATCCACATTGATGGACCTGTCCTCCATGAACATTTTTAGTTCTTCTTTGATGCTGGCTTGTGTTTTGGGCATCATGACCTTCTCTGGCAAGGTGTTCCACAGGTTCACTGTGTGCTGTGTAGAGAAAGTATTTTCTTTTGTTTAAATCGGCTTCCTATTAATTTCGTTTGGTGACCCCTAGTTCTTGTGTTATGAGAAGTAAATAACATTTACTTTCTTCACAGCAGAAATGAATGTATAGACCAGGCGTGGCCAACCCACAGCTCGCAAGCCGCATGTGGCTCTTCCCCCCGATCAGTGCAACTCATGAAGCGGCCCCCGCGGCTCGCGAAGCCGCCCCCGCCTCCTCTGTGCTCACCAGGGTAGTGGAGCCATCCAGATCCAAACTGGTGCCTGCTGATGGGAGCCTCCTGAGGCCAAAAAGCTTTCTTAAAGGGACAGTCTTTTTTTTTTCCTCTACCATTTTTTTGCCCCAGCTCTTCGTGCTGGATCCAGCTGGATCTTGGCTCTTTGTTCGGAATGGGTTGGCCATCCCAGTATAGACTATCATATCCCTCATTAGTCATCCAAGCTGAAAATTCCCAGTTTTATTAATCTCTCCTTATAGGAAGCTATTCCATATCCCTAATAATTTCTGTTGCACTTTTATGTACCTATTCCAATTCTAGTATATCTTTTTTGAGGTGGGATAACCAGAGCTACCTTTATTATTTGAGATGTGGCATACTGTGGACTTAAACAGATGCAAAATAATATTTTCTGTTCTATTATCTATTCCTTTCCTAGTGATACCAAATATATTTTTTTTTTTTTTTTTTTTTTACTTCCACTGACAATTGAGCTGGGCAAAGATAAAAAAGGGTTCTTTGAGTATTTAAATTAATTTGTTTTGCCATATTGTAGCCCCTTTTGTCATAAAGTGAATGTTGGTATTCATATTAGAAGTTGTTTTCTATTCATCTAGTTAGTATATAAAAAGTAAAACATATGACCTATCTGACCACTTTCAATTAACCAACTGTGACAAGGCATTTGCCCTGCACTGGCTCTTTAAGGGCAAAACCCCAGCCCAGAGTGAGGGCTGAGAGCAAAGCCCCAGCTGAGGCAGTTTGTGCTAATGAGGACCCAGCTGGGGCTGTATAAAGAAGGACTCCTGGAGAGAGAGGGGAGAACTGCCTGCTGCTCTGGAGAGAGAGCAGTAGGGACCTGACTGCCAGGGAAGCAGAAGGCTTCCTGGAGGTAGAGCAATGCTGAGGAAGCTCTGGCCATGCAAGCTCCCAGGCTGCAGGGCTTGAAGCAAGACCCAAGGCACCTAGTGGTGTAGAGAGGCAGCCATGGTAGGTAGGGGCAGCAGGCCCACACCCCTTTGCCAGTGATGAGTGACCAATACAGACTGCAGTTTGCCCCTGAGGCAGGGGCTAGATGAAGACTGGCAGTGGGTCATTGAGGCAAGGTGCGTACAGGGGAACTGGGTGCTCCCTGGAGAACAGGATGCCCTGGGGAAGGGAGGACCCTGAAGTGCAAACAAGATAAACCCCACCTCCTGGAAGGAGGGCTCAGACACTGGCATGGGCACTGCTGGAGGGCAGTGTCCTGAAGAGGATGCTGGGGACAAAGAGAAACATGGGGAGACACCAGCTAGAGGGAAGCATCCAGCAAGCCAAACAAGTTAATCCCAGGACTGCCGGCTGGAGGCGCTATGGAGGTGAGTCTGCGCCATGACACCAACACAGAAATGAGAATAATGATGTCCAGACGTCTGAATCTGAGGAAATATTAGCCTGGTCATTTGCAATAAATACATCTCAGGAAGTACATCTCACTTGCATTTTTACAACAAAATTATATTTTATTTTTCACTTCAAGTAATAACAAATTCCTACATATACAGCACAATGGGACAAAATATATTACATATAATTTATTCTAACAGTGACATTGGAAATTAGAAACAGAAGTCATCTAAAGAGCATTATTCTGACAGGATGCTATTACCAAGGAAACGTGGCACACTGGTTCTAGAAATTCTTGGAAAGAATGAAAAACTGCCTTGGCTCAGCATTGGCTCAGTCTCAGTCTTGGATCAATCTTTGCAGGGATTAGAAACCAAAGTCTTAAATCCCATTAGTGAATAGACAGAAAAGCTCAGTATTGTACCCAGCCTAAAAAAAGCTTAGTTGTCTTACCCAATGTGAAAATCAGGTCAACCTAGCTGCGTGACTATGTAGGTTACCATACAAAGGCATCTTGAAACCTGTAGACTAAGAATGGGGATAAAATAAGGAAATAGTATCCACATTTAAGTAATTTTATTATTCCTGTATTTTTCCTTAAATATTGGATTTTTAAAATAATTTATTGCTGCTTGCTCTTTCCAACCCATTTTAAGTTTCCTTGTTTGCTCACTTATATGTATCCCATTGTGTCCCTTTCTCTAGCACTAGTGTTCTGTTCTGACAGTAGTGTTACTCTGCTGAGCAGTAGCTGGTGTACAGGGTGTTGGAGATCTGAGTCCCAGTGGAGGAGAAATCAGTGATGTGGAATCTGTGTGTATTCTTAGTGTAACTTGCTTTCTTTACACCTACACATCAGATCTGAAATAAGATGGTCAAATCACATGCAGAGTAATCCCTTTTTCCAGTAATAATAACCTAACATCAATGCTCATGGAAACTACAGTGAACCTTGAACTGTACGTACACTCATCTAATCATAGACAAAGTCAGACTGGGAAGAATAGGACAATCAACTGTGCCATAAAAGAAATAGGACAATATGAAATACATTTGTTCCTACAAGCTCTCTCTGCTCACCTTTTCAAATAGATGGCCTGCAGTTTAGAAGTAGAATAAGCAGTAACTAGAATTTATAACTGAAAACGGTTATTGCTTTTGAAAGCTTAAACAGTTGCATTTTTCTTCAGTTATAGAATCATAGAATCCTAGGGCTGTAAGAGACCTCAGGAGGTAATTGAGTCCAGCCCCCTGCCCAAAACTGGACCAACCCCAACTTAATCATCCCAGCCAGGGCTTTGTCAAGCTGGGACTTAAAAACCTCTAGGGATGGAGATTCCACCACCTCCCTAGGTAACCCATTCCACTACCCTTCTAGTGAAAAGTTTTTCCTAATATCCAACCTAGACCTCCCCCCCACTGTAACTTGAGGCCATTCCTTCTTGTTCTGCCATCCATCACTACTGAGACCATCCTCTTTGGAATCAGTTATTTTTATGGCTTCGAAACACACCATGACATGTTCTGTATATCTTTCTGTTATAATCAGTTGAGAGATATTATTTTTAATTCATCAACCACTACCAGATAATTTGCAGCAAAAACAAAATCAACCAAACAAAAGCAAACAAACCAATAATCGGTTTAAGCTGCTGGGATGCTATAGTAAGCCTGAGAGCTTTTTCTTTTGTTTCTGGATTTCACTTTCTGTAAGTACAGTCTTTGCTGTAGTTAAAAATAAGTTGCACTGATTTGAGAACCTTCATCTTTGCAGCAGACCCTAAGTATGCTAATTACATGTAAACATGCGAGTGGTATGTAAACTCTACAGGTAAACCTCTGCCTTTTGAGTATATTATAAAGTATCTCTCATCCCATGAAAGTTGTGAGAGGTACTGTAGTAATTATGCACAAGTTAGGACTCAGATAACTTTATGAGAATGCAATTTTGGATTTCACCTTGGCTGGTTTGTCTGTTTTATGTCCCAATAATTGAATACATTGGCATATTTTTGTCCTTTAATAATACATTGGTCTATTGATGAGCACAGTAGTTTAGAAAACAATTTTGTAATCAAGGTGGCATTATTTCCTTTCCAACTGACACATACCATACATGTATCAGTTTACACTGGGTTATAACAGGTCATCTGGCATATAGGTTTTATGACTAATTTGTGGAAAAAGTAAAGTTTATATCTCAGATATCAATATTTTAAAGTTACAATCTGTTCTCAAACTTAGTTTTGGAAGCAGTCTCCCTGTAAAGATTTTTAATCTTCTGAAAAATAGAACTTTTGACATACCAAAAGATTTTAAAAGCAATCTGAACGTATGGCTGTTTTGTTTATTTGGTGTGTTTTTTAACATAGTACTGAAAGAAGATCACAAAGAGTCATTTTTCATCAGTTGGAAAATTGTACTTGGAAAATAAAAGGGTGCAGTCTATTCCCACTTCATTTTCTTGAGCTCATGTCCCTCATGGTAACAATCTATGAAGTACCCAAACCATTCTTGTTAAGGTTCTAATGTGCCCCCAGTTTTTAAATCTAATTTTACTTACAGCCAAATTACTCAGATTAAAATACAACCAAGAGTGCGAATATATAAAGTATTTTAGAGTAATGACTAGTTTATACATTTTAGACTTTCTCTTCCTTGCTGCTTGTTCCTATACTGAATTTCTCTTACACTGCTATTACATTTACCATAAGTTCAGTCCAACAGCCATAGAAAACAAAGAAATGAGTCATTAGTTTCATTGGATACCGGAGTATGTTCCTTGTGTTTATACTTATCTTTGCATGTTTTCTTTAATTGTAAGTTAAATATTTTACCTGCTATAGAGATCTTCACAGAGGACAATCTTTTATAGCTTGCTCCTCCTTTTCTCCCTCCTATTTTAATAGCAGTAGAGATTGTTGAGCAAATATCCTGCTCTGGTACACTCTCCCCAAGGGAGCTTCCCCAAGGAGATGGCTTTTCTTGGCCCCTCACTCCACAAAACTCAAGTCTCTGCATAGGATCCCCATCCCTGAGAAGGTGGTACCTTTTCTAGCTGACAATTTACAGAAACAAATATGGAGACTGAAATATCAGATGAAGAAATTGGAGGTGGTGGAGACAAAAAAGTCCACTCAAAATCTCTCCTTAGGGACATCACCATTTAGAAATAGATTGTGCAGGGCTTAATAAAAATGCTTTTGTGCTATCAGAAGTAAAAATCACTCTAGTTCACCTCTCTCCACCTTCTCCATAACTTTCCTGACCAGAAGGGGACAGAAACATTCACTTCTCCATCTAAGAGTATCATCACAGAATGAAAACTGCTACTGGTATAACAGAAGACTTCCACCCAATTAGCTATTCTATTTCTAGAAGTCTTCCCTGTAGGTGAAAAAGCCCTGTTTTTCCACAGACCAATGCTGCTTAATACAGTAAGCAGCTTCCTCAGGTACCATAGCTATAATTATTGAGATTCCATCAGAAATCTCTTGCTATCAGCAGTTTTGGGGGAAAGATTTACAGAAAGGAAGATTGTTTGGGGAAATGTTATGATGTTAAATTGTGCATATATAAAACACAGCCACGGGGAAAACTATTTTCTTGATAACTCAGACACATACGTATACCTAGAGATAGTGAGATGGAGGCTATCATTGAAAATGTTATTACGCTGACAAATGAAAACTCAGCCAAAACCTAGCTGTTGGATGAGTCTGTAGAGATAAAAACTCCCCTAATTTATGATTAAACTTGTGTTAGTAATCCACATGCCAACTGTCAGCAAAATATCAATAATGATTCTTTTACATCTTAGAGTACTAAGCAAAACTGGTCATCTTGCAGGTTGTTCCAATTAGGAGAAGAAATTGATGATGGAGACAAGAATCTTTGATATCTTGTTTATTTGCGAAGAACATACAAAGCCCTGTTTCCCTGAACATGGAAGAACCAAAAAACAGAAGCTAGTTTCCTTGTTCAGAGCTCTCAGACCTCTTTTACTCAGCACCTAACTGAAAACTTCTCTTCATGGCTCTCTCAGGGCATGATTGTCCAGGCTGTGTCTGCAGCTATGCAGTCTATTTCTCTGCGTGTGCTGCTCTCCTTTAACATTTCTCTTCACTTCTCACCCCTGTGTTACCCAGAGCAACGTTTGTGTTGTAGTTTTGAACAGCAATGGGTACTAGAAATAATTCCCATCTGTTGCAGAAGCATCTGAGAAACAATTTCCTTATTTTTGAGGCAACACAGACACAGATCTCCAAAATACAGCTAATTAACATGAGTTTACTTGAGTCCAGAGGACAGAACCAAGCTTCTCATGTCTAAGACAATTTTGGATCATAAAAGAAAACACAGAAAAATTCAAATACAGGTTGAACCTCTCTAGTCCATTACTCTCTAGTCTGGCAGCATCCGTGGTCTGGCATGATTTTAGTTAGCTGGATGTCGACTTATGCTGGCTGTGGCCAAGTTTCCTGCAGACCCATAAAGTTTGTTTACAGCCACTAGTACTGGCTGTTAGTGTTCTGTGCTGTTCTTAAACTCTAATTTTCCCCTTAATTGTCTTAAGAACTCAGTAAATAGTGGAAGTGTTGGTCATGCTGCTAGACAATATGGACCTTCTGTGGTTCGGCAAATTCTCTGGTTTAGCACCAGTCATGTCCCGAGGGTGCCAGACTAGAGAGGTTCAACCTGTATTGTTACTTAACTGTTAAATGTAATACCAAGTACTGCATAGTGGCTTCTAAATTAGTATCTGATATGTCCTCAAACTGGGGCCTGTAAACTGAATGATCTGAGATATGGGTCTAGGTTCCTTTTTCCATCTCTACTTCCATGATTTATCTGCAATAATAACTACATTTAATAACAAATCTCCAGGAAGACAGTCCCAATTAAAGCTTTTATTGCCAGAATTAAAAAATCTTCTGAACACCGCCTCTAATTCTAGCTTAGATCACCCCATGTGGGTGGAAAAGCCCATAGAGAAGACCATAAAGAAGAAGGGCAGGAAAGCTCAACTATATTCCCTTAATTAATTTTTCCAGCTTGTTTGATTCTGGGAGGTGGGTGAGCAGGGTTTTCCAACCCAGAGAGCTGCCCCAAATCTTGATGGTTATCTGCTGCTTTGTCCCATCAATCCCCTTCCACCCACAAGCTCAAATAATTAGCTATTCCTGGAAATTCCCTTACAAAGGATCCTATGCCTGCAGGGACTTAAGAGATTGGTAGGGACAGAGATACTAGGACCTAGGCTCTATCCTCCCCTTCCCCATGATCAGATCTATGCCCTGGGGGGAGAATGATGCATTGTCACTAACATGGCAGAAAGAAAGACAGTTTCCACCACATTCCTGGGATCTTCATCTTTCCTCTGTAATCTGTTCCTGCTGATGGGGACCTTCCACACCTGGTCCCATCACCATTTCTGGGAACCCATTTTCCTCCTCTTGTAGAAGGGTTAAGCTGGAGAGGAAGAAAAGACTATTTTCCTTGCTGTACCAGATATTAGGATTCCTTTCCCTTTCCCTTCTTTGGTAAGCACCTTCTAATCCCCTTCCACTTCTGGTTGATTGGGAAGCTGACGTACATGTGGAACAAGTGCCTTTGCTGGGCAGCTGATATGTTGTGACTAAATGAATTTTACTACAAATGCCACCCACCAAGTCTCTAGGCGGCCATGGAGAAGGTTAAAAAACACCTGATAGCCAATCAACTGTGAAGGAAAAAAATCCTTCATAACCCCAAAGGATGCCCACAGCAAGGCTCAAAATATAGTCCTACCCTAAGCCTGAAAGGAACAGTTTTTCTTCCTAATATATAAATAGAACCCAGAGAAAGGGAAAGCACTATGGCACTGTAGCCATAAAACCTCTATCCCCAATCCACAAGGAGGGGAGGGGATGACACAGGCTGCAATACTTAGGAGGATACAACAAAGACAGGTAAGAAACACACCATTTCAAACACACCATAAGTACACATTTTAGCTGCACATGCTATGGATTTAGCAGACACATTTCATGCTAACATTGCATGGTAGTTTAAAACCTTGGGGGGTCCACACGGTAGTCTCTGAAACGGTTTTTATGCCATGAATCCTAAGTTGTGGCAGAAAAAGTTTAGCACGCGCATTCCCGCCCCGCTCCAGCGAGGTCATGTGCAGCACCTGAGGTCTATAAAAACAGACCAAAACCATAATGAATATATCAGTGTCTAAACATAAGTTAAATAAAAAGGTTTTCCTGCAGTTAACTGCATGAGACAGCTGCAGTTACGAAGCAAGCTATAAACTGAGTCCCTTGTGGCATCTATTGAGCAAATGTTTGGCATGACTCAGGTTTTTTGATACTGTAAGTTTGGGCTGCCTCCAAAACAAATGAGGTTTAGGCTGATATAAGTCTCACACACATATATGCCTGTACCCATAGAACAGATTTTAAGAAATAGTCCTTTTTCTGAAAGAATTTAAACTGAGTGCCCTAGCTATTCATATCGGACTTCACATTAGATTAACGTTACTGCCTAATTTTTTCTAACGATAAACCTGAGTGTCACAGTCACATTGCCCACCTGCACATGTGACTAGGCTAACTAACGCACATCTGCACACTTGCATATTCGTAACTTACGAGCACAGGGCTCAGTTCTCAGAGGCTACGTCTATACTACAAGCTTTGCCGGAAGAGGCAATGCAAATGAAGCGCAGATTAGCATTTTCTCGTGCTTCATTTGCATAATCTCTTCTGATCAGTTTTTTGCACAAGGGGTTTTTGCACCAAAAAAAGCAGTGTGGATGTTTCCTTCTTGCGCAAAACCCCCTTTTTGCAAGATCCTTATGCCTCCTTTTTTGAGGCATAAGGATCTTGCACAAAAAGGGGGTTTTTTTGTGCAAAGGAAACATTCATACTGCGTGTTTTTGCACAAAAACCCCTTGCGCAAAAATGGATCGGAAGAGATTATGCAAATGAAGCACGAGAAAATGCTAATCTGTGCTCATTTGCATTGCCTCTTCCGGCAAAGTTTGTAGTGTAGACATAGCCAGAGTGTGCAACTGAGCCATTGGAGGCTGAAACACTCCCCAGAGTAATTCTGGCTGTTTTAAATTATACCCATGCAACCTCTGTGCTGGGTGAAAACTCAAGAGGCATGACACACAGGTCACCATGTACTCCCCGCTACTGTCTAACCTTCTGCATCAAAGGGAATCTTCAGCTACCCCTTTAAGGCAACTTGCTGAAACTTTGCACTGCTGAGAGAGTGAAAAATAGCTGGATTGGGGTACAGGGTTGTCCCAACAATGCTGGTTTTCTGATTAAATGATGAATTAAATAGGTGGGCCTGGCACCACCAGACTTTTCTTCCTTTTTATTCAAAATGGGTATGCATAGGTGAGCTTGTCCTTTGGGGCTCATGAGAGGGATGCTTCTGACCTTATGGCACCCAAGATAGCCCTGGGAACCTCTATAGCAGCATTTTATCTAGGGTCAGCAGGAGTCAAACAACTGGATTTGGCAGGTGGGCCTTGTTAGCCTGCCATTGAGGAGCCATTTAACCTCCTGACTTTGCGTAGGCAGGCAACTCAGAAAGCCTGCAGCAAGTTCTTTTTTTTTTAAGCTGTGATGAGTGAGTCTGCTACACTTTGACTTATGTTTTATTTCTCATAACTTACTGCTGTGATTGTTTGTTAAAGAACCACTGAGCCTGGGAGCTGTGATAGAGGACGTTAGTGGTAGGCTTTTTTGGCTTGCTTTTTTTTTTTTTTTTAAAGCAGCCTATATAAAACCCTGTATCCCAGGAAGTGGGGCTGCTATTAACTTTATTAACTTTCTTTATTAACTGGGGATGTCTGATGTTTTTCTTTTGAGGGAGAAGCAGGGATGCATTGCAATGTGTTGAATCACAGAGAGAGTCTAATTCTCTTGTTCTGTACAATCATTTATACCTGTAGGCAATGGTGAAAAGAGTGTAATTTGGCAGTAGCATAGGCCAGGACAGGCATTGACTTTCATGGCTTTGCCACTGACCCACTGCTGGACAATTGGGCTGTGGTGCTCCTCCTTCCCTGAGAACCCACTGTCTCCTCCACTCCTTCCCCCACCCCTGAAGTTCCCTGCTGCTTACTGGGGACAGGGGAGCGAGGAATGGTGTGGACTAAGCAGACTCTGCTGGGAGCTGCTGGGGATGGCGGCTTTGCAGGGGCAGGACATCTCGGGTAGGAGGAGCTGGCACTCAGGGAGGCTGACAGTTTGGTCCAGTGCTGGGGCCAGCCTGGTGGTTTGGGGCCCCAGTGGCTGGGCCCAGACTCTCTGGTGGCACTGGGGCTGGCAGAGCACTCTGGGGAGGCTATGGGATCAGCCAGATACTGGGGCCAGCCCAGTGTCCTGGAACCAGGGGAGTGGAGGCTTGGTGGTGTTGGAGAAGCAGCAGGTCAGAGGAGCTCACAGCTCATCCTACTGTGGCTGGCATGGACAGGAAGGCACTCCTGTGGACTGGGGTATCCTCAGGGTTTTATGTTTTATGAGCGGGGTGGCCTCTGAGGCTCTGGCATGGCTTGGGTGGATGAGGTAGGACCGGCAGGCTTGCGTCCACAAAGCAGGCATTCACTTGCCACTCATTTCTGTAATGCAGATCTTTTTCTGTTCTTCCTCAAATGGCTAAAAGTTGTGCTTGAAGAAAGATGACTCTTGGGAAGATGTCCTCCCCCATTTTCTATATAGAAACTTACTGAATAGAGCAGTTGTCTCTACTTAGTGGTGCCCAACACTTCTTTTATAAGATGCTGTTTGTTTTAACATTGCTAATCTTAAAACCACTCAGGTTGAAATATCCCAGGCTGGGTAACTGCTTCTAGGGGAATCTTCTTGGGAAGTCTTAGCAAGACTAATCCCAGATGTTCCTGAGATCTACATGGGGGAGAAGCTACACAGCTCTATTGTCTAGATCAGGGATGATATTTGGCAGCAGGGGTGGTCCAAGTGTCAGAAATGAAAGACTATATACTTGGCCAAATAGTAAGACCCTCTTACTTTTGCTTTTAAGTGCACATGTTGTTAGAGATTGGTGGCTAAAATTTCTGGAGTCTCTTAGTACTGAGTATGCTCCTATCCAGTGATTGAGAAGGACTCTCTAGTAATTGCTGTTACACTGGGCATAAGATCTGGGAATAGGGCCACTTTCTCCTGGGCAATTGGTTTTGTTTTTACTGATTCCCAGACAGATTGGAAGAGAGAGAGAGAGAGAGAGAGAGAGAGAGAGAGAGACTACTTAACTACAACTACAGGCAGGGGAAAGAACTGGATGTGGGATGATAAGGTGGGGGCGCAAATAGAGAGAATACAGCTTATTGATTAAGGCAGTTGAATGCTGATCAGGATAACAAGGTTTCTGTGGCAGAGGGAGGGATGAATCTAATGTGATAATAGACAGGTTTCTTAACTAAAACTTGTGATAGGTGTCCCCTTTCTGGGTGCTTGATTTTATGTCCAGGAGTCTGACTTGTGAATGCTCAACATTTCTGCAAGTTGAAGTCAAGAGGAACTGTGCTTTGAACATGAGAAGTGCTGTGTAATGATACCTATTGTGAAGAACTGATCATGAAAATCTCAAATTGGGCATAAGAATGGCCATACTGAGTCAGACCAAAGGTCCATGTAACCCAGTATCCTGTCTTCTGACAGTGCCAATACCAGGTGCCCCAGAGGGAATGAACAGAACAGGTATTCAAGTGATCCATCCCCTGTTGCCCATTCCCAGATTCTGGCAAACAAAGGTGATGTCATCCCTGCCCGTCCTGGCTAAAAGCCATTGGTGGACCTGTCCTGCATGAATTTACCTAGTTCTTTTTTGAGCACTGGTATAGTCAAAAACCTAAAACCAGTGGATACTCTAAACTCACTCTCTTTGTCTGTGAAATGGGGATATCACTCCTTCCTCTCACAGGCATAGGTGCTAAGCTGTAGTACCCCCTGGGTTGAAGTGGTTTCCATTATGTACGGTTTACAGTATGGCTTCAGTGGCTCTGAGCACCTCCACTATACAAATGGTCCCAGCATCTCTGCTCACTGGGTATCTGAAGCACTCCAATACTATTGTGATGAGTAACATAGAAAAGTCCATAAGGAATAATTGATTCTGCCTCCAGACATGGATTTGAATACTGTGCAGTAAACAAGGCCTCCGGCCACAAGTTGAACAATGTTTTTTTACATAATTTTAATAGTGGTTTATTAACTAAGTATCACCCATCCAGTGCACTGAAGGAAGTAGGAAGCATGTGGGGAAATTATCATGTAATTAAATACTGTACCATAATGTGTGATTATATGGGGGAGCAAATTACATTTGCACAAGTAACCTTAATTCTAGAATTCTCAGCCTTAATGGTCTTTTAATATAGCTCTTTGTCTGTAACTGTAAAAATAACCTGAGATGTGCTGCAGCAAATCTGATTTAAATATGTACTTGGATCAAGCTGCTCCCTTACTGTCATCTATAATTGTTTCTTCCTCCTGTCTAAATGTGTGAGAAGAAAGAACATTGTAGTCTACAGTAGGCAACCCACCCATTGTAATTCTAGCTATGTAGAGTACTGTGGACTTAAATCTTATAAATCTTGATATTTCTGTGGCAGAGGAAAGGATGAATCTAATGTGATGATAGTAAGTTTATATATGATGTAAACAGGGTCTGAATCAATGCAGCCAGCTGAAATGGGAAAGAAATCCTCGTGTGGTTATGTAAATACAGTTCATTCATCTTGATTAGGCCTACTAGATATTCATTGTGACCAATCTGGCTGTTGTCAGGTCTCAAACTGTGTTAACACTAAATGCGGGAATTGTAAGATATGACCACCAATGTTTGCAGTTATTGTGGGGATGCACAATGCAGAAAAGTCAGACTGTTTTTAACACAGTTAAAAGGAGAGAACCTGCCAGTGTAAATACACTTGGATGGACACAACCTCTGAAAGACCAGCCTAAGCTGGGGAGGGAAGTGAATCAGCAGGTTGCATGCCCTCCAGATGTGAGCTGTAAGACCGGTTCAAACTGTTTCTCCCCCCTGTTTCAATGATACAGTTAAAGAACGGCTCCAGAAAGAGTCTCTTTTGCACGTATATTTACTCCAGTGAATGCTAGAATCTCTTGTGGCTGGGCTGTGCTTTGGACTAAAAGCTGAAATCACTGAGAGCTGAAATCACTAGGTTTGGCCCAGAGCCAAATCCACCACAAGCCAGCAGAAGATGCAATAAGCAGCCAGAAGGGTAGTGATGGAGAAGCGTGAGAAGTAGCCAGCAAGGCAGCACCAGAGAGCAGTGAGCAGGTAGCTGGCAAGTGAGATGCCTCCTAACCCTCCCCTCCTCCCCACCACACACCTCAGGGTGGGAGGTGAACTGCAGATCACCTCTGAACTCTGGTCTGCCCTGACTAAGGGCAGCAACTGTGAGTTGGGTGCAGAGACGGGCGGGGCCTGTGAAGGGGACATTTACGTTGTTGGACTTGGGAGCTTGAGAGGAAAAGGACATTGTCCAACCTACTTCAGCTGGGATGTTTACTCGTCATTTTGCTTATGAACTCTGTCTGTGGTGTTTTCCCAAATGTAATGTTTTACTTCTTTGCACTTGTGTTAAAGGTTTCTTTTTCACACTCAGACTCTATGCTTGCGAGTGGGGAAGCATTGCCTCTCAGAGGCACTCAGGGGGTGTTGTGTGGATTTCCCAGCTTACTGGGTGGGGGCTCGAGCCAGTTCTGGGGTGGATGGATGGAGAGGAACCCCTAGCTATTGAACCTGGCCCTGGCTGCTGCTGGTGCTACCTAGCAGAAGAGTTACATATTATGAACTACATCTTATAATTCATTAATTAGTCATAATGTGCTAGGTATTATTAATATAGAAAGCTAGGCCTAGATTAATCTGATATAAATGAGATTGGAATCTGACCCACTTTCTTAACCTACAGTGTCATGGGTAGTAAATCATCCACAGAATTCTTGAAAACTATAAAAATCAGCATCTATTTTTGTAATGATTGTTTTGAAAAGCTACATTTTAAATAACCAAGGAAGCCTTATTTGGTGTTAAAACTTAGCTACAGTTTACATACGGTGGCTTGATTTCTAATCCCTTATTTAGCATCTCTGGAAATCTGTGACTCTACATAAGCTAAAATGATCTCCCACATTATGTTTGGGGGGCGTCTGTACATCAATACTAACCATGACCGAAGTATTGTATTTAGCCTCTCAAAATAATTGGATTGAACTAATAACGTGACTTCCTTACAGAACAGCAATCTTAAATAAGCATTGTGGTGGTTTCCTCAGTGAACCTCTGAGAGTAAATATTTCCAAAAATCAGAGCCTAATCTGAGACTCCTAAAGGCTACATTTTTGAAAGAGCTTTGCTCCTAATTATTTATCTAAATGAAATGGCCTGATTGTCAAGTGCAGCTCCCATTGAGATTCAACCTTTTCAGAACTGGGCATCTTATTAGGATGCCGAAATATGGGTTTCAGATCCAAGTCTTTCACACCTGTCTTTGAACGTATGGGCTCAACTTTTCATACGCTAGACTTCCTGGATTAGAAGATGGACAGAATGAACTCTTTGCCTGCCACTCGCTCGCTCCACCCCAAACACAGGACTTAATCATTATGCCAGCAGATAACCATCTGCTTAGATGTATTTCCTGGGTTAGAAACAACTTGAATTCTTCTCTTCTTTGATGTAAGCAAAGGGAATGCTGAGTCATTACAATATACTGTTGTTCCTAACAGAATACTAGTAGAATTCTATACCAAACATGGCAGTAATTAAAACCTCCCTGGTCCAGCACCATTGGGACCTGAGTGGTCCCGAACAAAGGGATTTGCTGGACTAGCGGAGGTCAGAAGTCCAGGCTTTCCCAGGGCTCCCCTCCTGGCAGCCGTCCCAGGAAAACCCAGAGGCCTGACTTCCTCTGGCCCACCTGCCTGGATCTGCTGCCCACAGCCTGCTTGTGGGGCTCTGCTTCCTGCCCCCAGCATTGCTTAGGGTAGCAGCTGCTCCCAGAGTTCCCTGCTCCTGGCCCTGCATGGGGTGGCAGCTTTTCCCAGGCCTTCCTGCCCCCAGACATCTGGCCCCCATGGGGCAGCAAGTTCTGCCAGGGCTTTCTATCCCCAGGTCATCAGCCCTACGGGCACCACCAACCAAACTGGTTCTGCTCCCAGCCACTCTCAACCTCTGCAACCAGGGCTCTCCAGTCTAGCAACATCTGTGGTCCTGCCAGACCACGGATGTTGCTGGACCATGGAGTCCCAGATGAGAGAAGTTCAACCTGTAGCATTGCCCAAATCTGATCATATAACCTTAATTAAGAAAATCCCATTGATTTATGGTTTCAGAGACAAGCCAGGAAGCTTATCCTTGTGCTCATTAAAGGTTTCATTTTCCATTTACCTTGCCTGTTCCATAGGGAGCTCTCTAGTAGATGTATCTTTAAACTCAAATTGATCCACTTATCTTGCTTGTGAAGGAGACAACCTCTAATCTTAGTTTCCTTACCAGTGAACATGCTCACAGGAAGTATTTGATGTAGCAAGAGCAGCACATCACGCCTCAAATATGTTTTTGGCTCCTTCTAGCTATGAGACTTGGAGTAGAACCTTGTAGAAAGGGGAATCTCTTGTTAGAGGTAATGCTGCTTCATATATTATCACAGACAAATTAATTGTGCATCATCTAATTGGGCAATAGCTGCCAGATTTGTATCATCTTGATATAACCAATATTGTAGAAGTTAACACACTTCAGATAAAATGGGTTCCGAATGTGCAGGAGTTGTGAGGTCTGGATCGACAAAGAAATTGTGGTGATGAGCATTGCAGCACACAACTTTTAAGCACCTAGAAACTTTCTGGAATACTGTAATCCACAAAAACACAGATGTTTAGGCTCCCTACCCAATGCATTTGGAGAGGTAGGCAGAATAGAACATAATTAACAAAACCCAGCAGGCTAGGCAGTGATCTGTCAATGAGAGAGCAGGTCTTAGGCCCAAATCCAGGCTGCAGGGAGGCATATCCTCCCTGGAGTCAGGTGGTTTAAGCATCTAAAAAGTTTGTTGCACAACTAATTAGGTGCCTTCCTCTTTCCAGTGTATAGTGAAAGCTGGAAAACCCACTTGGGGTGCAGGAGACTCCAAGTTTAATTCGCCACTTCTGCCTGAGTGTGAGAGGATTTGAACAGGGGCGTCCTACAATGCTGAGTGCTCTGACCACTGAGAAACGCTGCTCTATCTGGTAATGTCACCGCTCAAAGTGTGGTCCGCAGATCTCTGATCCGTGACCATCTTGCAGGTGGGCCATGGACTTGGAGTTTGACCCCCTGCAGAAGGGAGCCTGCGCTGGTGCTCTAGCCCCATGCCACCCCTGTAAAGTTGGAGTGCCCGTACTGGCTTCCCACTCTGGTGGGGGAGGAAGTGGCTCCAAATGCTGCTGCTCCAGCTGCCCACAACTCAGCAAATGACAGTGCAGGAAACCACTCACTTGCAGGCCAGAATCACAGCCAATGGGAGCAGCAGGGGCAGTGCCTGGGAGTGGCAGGGGGTGCAGAGCTAGGTAAGTGCTCCCATCCCGCTCATGCCCAGACCCCGCACTCCCAGCCTACTCCTGCACTCTCTCTCCTGATGATACTCTGCTCCTGCATCCTCCCACCCAGACCCCTGACTCTCAGCCTGCTCCAGCACTCTGCCTCATGACCAGATCCTGCACCTCCAACCTTTTGCACACATTTTGTCATAGTGGATGATGGTCCGGGGAAAGGTCTGCATTGAGCGTGGTAGGCCATGGGCCAAAACATTTGAGAACCACTGATGTAGCGCTTCCTCAATTTCTCCTGTTAATATTTATACACTGTGGGGAAAAAATTACTCATTGGATGAGAGTGACTATGAAGCCTAGTGGTTAGGGCACCCACCATCCCTACTCTGATTACTCTGTTATTATTCCACATTGGAACAGCTTCAATAGATTGAGGGAGACCAACATCAAAATATCCTGGAACTCAGCAGTCAGAGCACATTCCTGGGAGTATATGAACAGGGGGGTCTCCCCTCTGCCTGAAGAGAAGAATGAGACTTGAACCGGAGTCTGTCACAACTGAGTGCTCTAATCAGGGCTCACCTTATAGAATGTAGTGCAGTATCATCTCCTCTGGCAGACAAGTTCTGAATAGGATCTGACCCAATAGGTGATCTCTGAGCCCAACTACCAGATGGTGGCCTCCCGCATAATATAAGCACTCCTCTGCCCATCTTCCACAGTTCAGGGGCTTAGTCAGGCGATAGGCACCTGGGTGCTTAGAGTGAGGCAACAGTGTACGTGCCCACAAGCTGAAAGTTGGGGAATTCTAATAGCAGAAGCCTAGGCACTGGATGAATTTAGTGAAAGTCCCGACTAAGCGGGGGTTTTATGGGTCGCTGTGGAGCCTAGAACTGAGACTGAGGTGCCTAAGTACCTTTGTGGCTCTTGGGCCTAAATATTTCTATTAACTTGGGATTCCGTGTGTGGCAAGGAACAGCTCTGTGTCAACACAGGAGGAGGATGCCTGCTGCTACATCCCCTCAGAATGTGCAATATACCCGCCACAAGTTTTGCTGTATTGAAGACTTCACCTTCCTGCTTGATACTTCTGGGTGCCTTATGCCCTCAGAGTTGCAGAGACAGCATAGCAGGGCTCGTATTTGCAGGCTGCTGTGCAGGCTTGTGATGTTCTCCCAATTACTTGCGTACCTACAGAGTGCCAAGGGGGCACACTCTTTACAAGATTAGAAGACCGCCACCTGCTCAAACAGGTTCTAACCTCACCCAGAGGAGAGTCGCAGTACAATTATAATATGAATTATTTAAACTATAATTTCCCAAGAACAGGAAATTGCTTCTGCTGTTCCTTGTGACCTACAAATTGCTTCTGTTTTGAGGTGTGTGAGCTCACTGAGAGAACCAAGAATCTTTGTGGGGGAGCGAAGGGCTACCTGCAGTGTTAAAAGGGAGCTCAATGAGTGGAGAAAATCTCCCTGCATCTTTTCAATCCCTGGCTCACTCTGCAGGTGCCATCTAGTGTGGTTTTCAGTTTCTAAAGCTTGTCATCTGGCAATAATCTTAGCAATACTGCCTTGCACATTACATCCCACAATCAGCTGAACCAGCTGTAATTTGTAAAACTTCATAATAAACAACTTTTTTTCTGTCCATAGATTCCCTTAGAAACCCTTATCTGTTCATCTTCTAACTCCACATACACTGGTTTCCAATATCGTATTAAAACTATGGTCAATTGAAGGCTTAATTCCTATTTACTGTCTCTATTCAACAGGACTGGACCTGCAACAAACAATAGCAGTTATTGAACAATTATCTTGTTTTTATCTTTTGACATGTATTGGTAAAAGGAGTACACTGAGTCAGTCTCACATCACTCTTACAACCCCCCATTGCCTTTAGACCCCTCTCAGAGGAAAAAAAAGGGTTTGTCAGGATCCTTAAGTAGGAATAGAGAGTTTTGGCACTGGTGTGACTCTTGTTGGAATACAGTGTTCAGTTCTGGTGTCCCCAATTTAAGAAGCTTGCTGATAAATTGGAGAGGGTTCAGAAAAGATCAGTTAGGCAAAAGGCCCTGCAGTTGCACCTGCTCACTCTCATGACAGACTAATGAGTACAGCTGAGTTGCATCATCAAGACAGCCTGATAGAAAGTCCTGCCTGATTTGGGCCAAATCAGGCAAGACATTCCATCAGGCTGTCTGGTTAATGCAGCTCACAAAAGAAGCTATCAAGCTTGCTCTTAAACACAACAGCAATAGTTTACTGGATGCTCAGAGCATTCACTAGTGGCTGTGGTAACTCTCTAACCTTGCCTTGTTCCTATCCTCCTCTCATGGGCGGCGAGTTATATGGGCTCGTGGTGCCCATGCTCCAGCAATATTCAGAGCCGGGGCCCCTGCTCCACCAATATTTGGAGCTGGGTCTCTCCCCCTGGCCCTGCCTGGAGCGGGCCCCGGCCCCCACCTGCTGGCCCCCCCACACATCCTCCCATCCCAGCCCCAGAGCATCTCCCTTGGCCCCGGCCTGTCCCTGCCGTGAGCAGCTTTCAGTCCGGCTCCCCCTTGCCGGTGCGCACTGCTGGCTGCTGCTGCCATGTGCGGCATTTACAGGTGAGCAGGGAGATGCTCGGGTGTGACGTGACGTCACAGCCCGGGACTTTAAAGCTGCTTGGCACGGCGTTGCACCGCATGGCCTAACTCTGGGTTCAGAGTCCGGGGACTTCTGGGGCCCGAGCGCAGACTCCGGCCCCACAAAGTGGAAGGCAGAAGGTAAGGTAAGGGGAGGGGAGGGGAAGGGGGAAAACTAGGAGGAAGGAGTGGGAGAGGAAGGGGCTTGTGTAGAGGGGAGGGAGGGGAAGAAAGGGGAAAGCGCCAAGGGACAGCGTGGAGGAGAGACAAATGCCAGGAGGCCAAGTGTAGACAATGAGGAAAAGGGCAGGAGGAGAGGTGTCAGTGGGAGGGGGGATAGGGTGATGCTGGGAGAGGAGAGAATAAGGGCATTGGGGGCTAGAGGGGGAGGAAGAGGTGCTGGGAGAAGGTTTGAAAGAAGGGGTGGGCATGAGAAAGGTGGGGATGGAGCAAGTAATGTGTGAAGGCACGGGGGCATGAGGGGAATGGGGGCAGAGAGTGGTAAGGGGGTGGGCATCAGGGAAAAAGAGGGCAAAGGGGGCAGGGGCAGTGAGGGAAGGGGGAGGCACTAGGAGGGTGCAGGGCTAAGAGAAGGTGCAGGTGCCAGGGGATTCTGGGGGTGAAGCAGAAGGGCAGACACCTGCAGGGGAGGGACCAGCACCAGAGGAGAGAGGCAGGGCAGGTGTGAGGGAGGTGTTAGAAGAGGGTATGAGGAGGGTAGCTCACATGATCGGAGTGGGGCTACTGGAGGAGTGGGCACAGGGGGCAGAGAAGGGCTGGTGAAGGGGGGCAGGTCGCAGGAGGGCTGAGGGCAGTGAGAAGGGCAGGAGTCAGGACAGCAGAGGAGGGTGAGGAGTTGGGGGGCAGCAGACACCAGGGGAGCTGATGGAGCAAGGGGAGGAGACATGGCAGCAGAGAGAAAAGGTAAAGGTTTATAAAATATTTATTAATAACTTGGGTGCCACAGCGGCACATCCAAACAAGCCACATGAACTCAGTACAGGTGCACAACACAAAATTCATTCTGCTCATGAGAGGAAACTCTTAGGCTATGTCTACACTGGTATCGTCTTGCACAAGAACACATCCACACTGCCATGTGCGAGCTGTGCTTTTGCGCAAGAGCATCCATGGCAGTGTGGATGCTCTCGTGCGCAAGAAAGCTCCGATGGCCATTTTAGCCATAGGGGTTCCTTGCGTAAGAAATCCCTGCTGAGCATCCACACTGCCCTCTTGCGCAAGAGAGCTTACACCTGTTAGAAAAGAGCGTAGCTCTTGCGCAAGATGCCCTCTCTTACCACACCGTACTGTAAATTTCCTTGCACAAGAGCAGGCGGGCAGTGTGGATACTCTGTGGGTTCTTGCACAAGAATGGCTGTACTTGCGCAAGAAGCTGTGAGTGTAGACATAGCCTTAGAGGAACACTTCCCCCAGTCTCTCTGCCCCCGAGTTAATGTCACACACATTGGGTTAATGCAATTGCAGGATAGTTGCATGAGGGGGGTTTGGTGGGGGCCAAACTAATCCCTGTTGGTAGGAGGATGGTGGGAAAAGTCCTTCGAGAGGGGTGGCATGACACCTTTGACTTCTGGTCATGTGTCCATCTTGCTCCGAGTGTGTTACCTCCGGAGGCCTGGCTAATGGGGGTCAGGGGCGTGGCTAATGGGGTTGGGACGTGATTAACAGGGGTCAGGGGGTATGGCTAATGGGGCACCACCAAAAATTATACAAACCTGCTGCCCCTGCCTCCTCTTGCTTCTGACATGGGTCAACTCAGCCTTGCCTCACTCCAGGTCATCAGATTCTGACCCTGAGCTTCAATTCATTCCTACTGAATCCTGGTCTAAGCACTAGGCATGACTTGCCATATTCCAGTCCCCAGAGAAGAGCTAGGAGAATGATTAAAAGATTGAGCTTCTTGAGACTATTTAGCTTAACAAAACAAAGATTTACTGTAGACATGCCTGTGCTAGGAATAATATTTAATATTGTGCTCTTCAGTCTAGCAGAGAAGCTACAATAAAATCCAAGTTGAACCTAGAGCCAGGCTATGTCTACACTGCAGAGTTTTTCTGGGATACCAAAGGTATCCCAAAAAACTCTGCCACATCCAGGGAATGCGTCTGCTCTTCCAAATTTTTTTTGGAAGAGCAGACGTGCTTTTTTCGGCATCCCTGCAGACCTCATTTCGACATCCCTGTAAACCTACAGGAAGAAGGGATGTTCCAAAAAAAGGTTTTTTTTTCCGACATTTGGCCCAGTGTAGACGGGCCAAATGTCAGAAAAAGCCTCTTTCAAAAAAAGAGACAGAAAAAGCTACACAAATTGCGATTCGCAATTTGCATAGTTTTTTCCAGAAGAACAGTGCAGTGTAGACATAGCCCCATTCAGACAAGAAATAAAGTGCACTTTTTAAACAATGGGCTGTTGTAACATTAGCATTTCTTTCGAAAAGGGATGCTAATGAGACACTTGAATTGCAAATCCAGGGGATTTAAATATCCCCGCGGCATTTGCATTTACATAACTGCGCTTTTTCGGCTCGGGTTTTGCCGAGAAAGCGCCAGTCTAGACGCGATCTTGCGGAAAATAAACCCTTTTCCGGAAGATCTCTTATTCCTACTTTCAATTGATACTTATTCAAGTAGGAATAAGAGATCTTCCGGAAAAGGGTTTATTTTCCGCAAGATCACGTCTAGACTGGCGCTTTTCTCCGCAAAACCCCGAGCCGGAAAAAGCGCAGTTATGTAACAAATGCCGCGGGGATATTTAAATCCCCGCGGATTTGCAATTCCGAAGTGTCTCATTAGCATCCCTTTTTCGGAAAGGGGTGCCAATGTAGACACAGCTTGGGAGTAATTCACACTTGGAACAATCTGTCAAGAGTCATGGTGTATTGTACATCATTGGCAATCTTTAAATCAAGATTGATTTTTTTTTTTCCCTAATAAGGTAAATGCTCTGGGAATTCTTTCAATGAAATTCTATGGCCTATGTCATATAAGAGACCAGACAAAGTGAGTGCAATGGTTCCTTCTGGCTGTGAAGTCTATGAAGTCAGACTTCTTGACCTTCTGCAGTGTGTGGCTTATTTATTTATGCCGCCCTGTTTGCAGATGCCTCAGAATTTATTTTTGCAGTACTCTGCTTCACACCACTTAACCTCTTTGTGGATATGGTTGGCAGGGCTGAGGAAGAGACCTACTCCATGTGAGGCATGTGGAAAAGCTGTTCTAAATATTGGTGATGACCAGCACCTGTGAGAGAAAAGCGGGGGAGGCTTTAGCCACCCTTTCAGACAAGAGAAAAATACATTCCAAGTAAGAGCTTAATGTTACCTTAATTTAGGTGTCCATCAGAGACTCTATTGTATGGCAGTGATGTCCATAACTCTTTCTAATCTGATAGATACATGGGAGCAAACATTTATAGATAAAGCTCTAGCATTTCTTAATCAAAGCAGATCTTGGGATTACATTCTACTGTATGTTTTTTTTAATTAAAAATTGCTTGCTTTTGGATTCAATGTGGGTTTTTTTAAAGCATAATCTAATCTTCAATTTATCAAAGACAATACTAACTCCATAAAATACATGCCCATGTACCTTAATCCTAACCCCCAATACCCACTGTTATATGGAAGATGAAGGCTATATTTCTTCTAGCTTTATGGGCCCTGGTTGATCAGTGTCAGAGGCTCTTTCTGAAGGAGGCCAAAATTCTATTTGATACAAAAATGGATATTTCAATTCTTGTGGCATTAAAAAAAAAAAAAACCAACCCGAATGGGACACAATCCTATAGATTCTACTTAAAGTAAAATTAAAAGCAGTCATCTGAATAACAAACTAACCACCTCCCAGAAACAGAGGAGCACAACCAGAGGTAGAGAGAATCAGTTCCTTTTTTTTTAACACTTTCAGGGGCTATAAGAAATGGCAGAGAAAGCTGTATCGTCTCAGTTGTTTTAGATCTCGCTCACCCACTCTCTAATTTTAATGCTATAGAAAATTTTCAGAGATTTTTTTTCTTTTTGTTATCTCCATTTAGTCTCTTAAATCCTTGTCAGCCCTGAAGAAGAACATCTGTGTTATTGTAACTTATGTTGAACGCTAGTAGCTTTTTAATTAGACTGGCTTTCAAAATGTGTTATGCAAGCAATCAAACAGTTTCAACTAACCAATCATAAATCCTGTTCAGGTGGTGATGTTCTCCATATGGGACTGCTGGCACGGGGGAAGTATGTATTCTGGCTTCTCTTTCTGCCATGCATCTGAAGAACTGGCACTCATGGTCTGAAACCTATCATGAAAAGATTGTTTCCCCGTACTCACATGATTCCTATGCTCTCTCCTTGACAGTCTGTTGGGTTTTGTAACTTTTCACTGGCTTCCTACACTCTGTTCCTGGGGTGGGCAATAAGCAGCCTGTTGGTTGGATGTGGTTCACCAGGGTTAGTCCCTGGTGGGCCACCAAACACTTTATTTACCTAAGCATCCCACCAGATGCTTTGCTTACATGAGCATCCACAGGCCCGCCCATTCACAGCTCCTGTTGGCTGCAGTTCGCTGTTCCCAGCCAATGGGAGTGCAGGAAGAAGTGTGAGCTGACCTACTGCTTCCTGCAGCTTCCATTGGCCAGAAACAGTGAACTGCAGCCCCTAGGAGCTGCGAGCAGCCATGCCTGTGGACATTCTGGTAAACAAAGCATCTGGCAGCCCACCAGGGGCTAACCCTGGCGAACTACATCCAACCCATGGGCTGCTTATTTCCCACCCCTGGTCTATCCCATGATTGATTTTGTCACCTGATGTAATGCACTTATTCCTTCCCTCTCAACTAATATGAGACTAGTGTTGCCTCCGTTCCAGCTGTAAAATGTAAACACAGCTAGGTACAGCCATCCTCTTTCTTTGGCTGGAAAAAAAAGCTGGTCAGTGTTTCCATTAATTTCTCAACAAATAGTCAAAAGGAAGCTGCACACAGATGCACGGTCCTGTTAGCATCCCAGATGAAGTCTTTTAGCTCCACGGCCAGTTGATGAATCCCTCTAAATAGCAATACAAAGCCTAGAGACTTTAAAAAGAAATCCAGGCAGCAACTGAAAAAGCTACCTTGCTAGTCTCCTTCATCTTCATTTTCTCACTCAGTTTCCTCTAGGGAAGCAAATGAACTACCCACTTCCAACACAAGATGAGACTCAGGATAGATTATTGTAAGGGGAGTCTTATAGAATAATGCTTTAAAATGTTTCAAAGATCCTAGAGACTGAATATCCACTTTTACCAGAAGGAATTGCACATAGATACTATCTCCCTAAGACTGATGGAAAGCAACCAATATTTTCAGGCTAAACACAGAGGCATAATATGAAATAGTTTCTTCTTACAATGTTGTATGTTGTTGCAACAAATCCCACTAGTGATCCCACAATCTCCTTCCTGTTCTTAAACACTCTGCCACGTTAGTGTTAAACTCACTCAGGACTTTGAGGTCTGGGCCTAACAATCCCTCACTGTTTGTTCAGTTTGTTTCATCTGCTCTTTCCTGAAAGGAGTGGATGGATAACTACCCAGAATTCTCTGAAGATGGATGGAAAGGAAATTTACCTTCTCAACAATCCCTTACCTTCCTCCGTTGCTCTTTGTTCCTTGCTAGTCCATCCAACCCATTGACTTTCTCTTGGGTTATTGCTTCCGGCATAGTTCCATTGGTTGGCTTATTTTATGACTTTGCTCTTCAAAATCCTTGGCCTCCAAATTTTGCTTTACATTTACTTGCTTTAATTTAATGTTTATTTCACGTGGGCTGGATCTTTTGTGTCTTAAGAATACTTGAGTGACTTCGAAAAAAAAACCTCCTATACTGCACCACTTTATCATGTAGTGTGAGGAGGCTTTTTTCTGATATTTTTCCCTGCGTTTCTAGACTTTGTGTTAGGCACTGTAGAAACACACAACAAAAAGATTGTCCTTGACCAAAGATCTTACGGTAGTATACATTTTCTGACTCATTTTGGGTATCCTTAAAACAACTTCTATTCTTAACCTAAAGATGCTGACTTCCTTACTTGACTTTGGGGTCTTTCTGGCTGGTTTAATCATATTTGTACTGAAACTAAAACAAACCCAATCTTCAGCACACTTTTTTTTTTTGGGGGGAGGGTCTATCAAGTCAATCTTCCTGGGAAAAATCTGACTTTTTTTCTTTATTATAAAATAAGGGGCCTTATCTTCTGTTCAAATCTATTGGTAAGTAAAAACTCAATGAAAAATGCCCCTCCTGTTGTGCTTGGTACTGTACAAAAATGTGATCTCTATTGCCCTGAGTCAAGCTGTGATTATAAAGATTTTTCAGTTTGATAGTGATGGTTGGAATGACCCAGAACAAACCAGTTTGTTTTGTTTTTGAACATTTGTGAGTCTGAATTGAAATAAAGCCATTTCTCTCTCTTTCTCTCTCTATAATTTCTCTCTCTCTCTATCTGTGGGTTTGTTTGTCCATCCCTCTGTGAATCCATTTGTTTAAGAACTCCTCCTAAATGATAAGAGCTAGGACCACTACATTTGGTATGCCGGTTCCTCTCATCCTAACTTAAAGCAAAGTCAGAGTTGGGTTGTGCAGGGGATGGGCATGCAGGAGCCAGGGCAGGGGATGGGGGACTCAGGGCAAGGTGTTAAGTGGGGGCAGGGCTCCGGGCAGAGGTGGGAGTGCAAAAGTCTGGGTAAGGGGATGGGTGTCTGGTGGGCTGCGGGCAGGGGGTGTGGGGCTCAGGGGAGGGTACACGGAGGTCTGGAAAGTTGGCACTGCTCTGGTGACAGTGACTCTCTGGTATATCCAGGGGCACGCTGCCTTGCCCCAGCTGGTGGCTTGTTAGGGGAAGGAGGGGGGAGGCCAGGGCTTCACAGACTGTGAAGTACTTGGCAGTACCATGCTTTAAGTTAGGAGACTAGGACATTGCATACCAAATTTGGTGGTCCTAGCTCTTACTGTTTAGAAGGAGTTTTTGAACAAACGGACTCACAGACAGATGGATGGATAGACTCGGGGGCAGAGAGACAGACGCACAAACTCTCTAAAATAGATAGACAGATATAGCATGGCTTTTTCAGCTCAAACTCAAAAATGTGAGTTATAAGCCCTTTTTTACCTCTAGTTTCACTTCATCCCTCTCCTCTCCTCTCAGTACTCCAGTATCTTTCCACTTGCCAAAGTGCTTGAAGGACAGAGGACAAACTATGAAACTAGAAAAGTTTATCCTCTAGCTGGTTTTTAAAGGTTCTCTAATGAGAATAGGTAGAGATAAGAGCTAGGAAATCTATTCTACCTTTGATGCATGAGTATAACTCCCATTAATGTTAATGGGAGTTATGTGCGTTTTGAGGGAAGATTACCTCCCCTGGGTACTGTAGGTGAGAGTACTAGTTCAGTGAAGGCGGGAAGCTTCAATCTTTTTCACTTGAAGGCATTTGTCTGAATTGCCTGTAATGAAAACAAAGTCTGTCACTTCTTAAATCTTTCTGTGCATTGTTGCATTATTTAACGTTTTTTCCCCTTCAGCAATGAATTCTTCATACCTCTTTCATTGAAGCTACAGATTGAAGACCGTAACTTCTATTTTTACTTCACATATAAATTCCAGTATCAAAGTGGGGAAGCTGTGACTTTTTTTTCAGTGGTATCAGTCTTATTCATATTGTACATAAATGAGATACTGTCCCATGTCATATTGCACATTAATGGAGTTCTGGGGTACTTGTTTAGAGATCATTCTCCACAATCTTAATTGTAGCACCTAGTTTTGTGTGGAAATTCTATTTCTTTACTTCCAGATCAGTTTTCTAAAAGCCCACTAATTTAATGTGGGCTACCTTGTTTTTAATGTGGTGTTTTACAATATGCTATAACTGAAAATTAAATGTAGTTTGCAAGGGAACCTAGGGCTATGTCTACACTGCAGAGTTTTTGTGCAAGAATGTCCATTTTTGTGCAAAAACTCACGGAGCGTCCACACTACAAGCGCGTTCTTGCGCAAGAAAAAGTACAGTATATCATCAAAATACAGGGCTTGTTGCACAAGACTTATTCCTCTTTCTACGAGGAATAAGCCTTTTTGCACAAGAGCTCTTGCACAAAAAGGTGTGTGTGGATGGGCAGGAGGGGGTTTCTGCACAAGAACTGGCCTCCAGGAAAAAGCACACGTGCTCTGGTGAACACTCCATACAGTTCATCACAGCTCTATAGTTCCTGTCTGCTGGCCCCTCCTTAAAGGAGCAGGCCCCCTGGACAAGCCTCATGGCAGGAAGCTGACCCCAGAGAGCAGCACCTCACCACGCGGCTCTCCCTGGCACAGCCAGGACGAGGCATGTCTGCCCCTGAAGCCCCCCCATGACATCCTTGGCCCTCATCAGGAGCAGCCCCAGGGGTCACAGGACCCACCCAGGGTCACCAAGAGGAGCGCACCCTCCTGGTCTGGTCTGGAGGTCAAAGCCCTCCTGGAGCTGTGGGGACAGGAGGAGGTCTTGCAGGATCCCTGGGCCCGGAGGAGAAATGCTGACATCTTTGGCTGGATGGCGCAGGTTTGTTTATTGGGAAGGGAGGGGTGGTGGTGGGGAAGGGATGTGGCTGCATGGCAGTGGCCCCTTAATAGGAGGCCCTAGGGACAGTTACTGGGGTGCTAGTGAGAACCTCTCCCTCAGGGCCTCCCGGATATGCACCCCAGCCTGCTGGGCCTGCTGGATGGCAGCTGTCCAGGGCTGCTCAAGCGCACGGTCCTCATGGCTGGCATCTGCCCCCCACTCTGGGAGGAAGGCCTCCCCCTTCCTCTCTACAATGTTGTGGAGGACACAACAGGCCCTGACCACCTTGGCGATGTGCTCAAGAACTTGCTCAAGATCTTGCAAGAAGGGGCGGTGTAGACAGCTCCTTGTGGCGCAAGAGCCTCTTCCGCAAAAATGGTGGCTCATTAGGTATGCAAATGAGGCTTGGCGATATTCCACGCTTAGCCTCATTTGCATATTTCTGGTGCAACAACCCGCCAGTGTAGACATAGCCTTTGTGTGTGGATGCGCTCTTGCGCAAGAACTTTTTGCAGAAGATCTCTTCTGCAAAAAGGTTCTTGCAAGAAGCCTACTTTGTAGATGTAGCCCCCGATATAATAATTTGGGCATGATGAAGTGTGGGGGGAGAGGGTTGGCCCACTTACCAGAGAGTCTTCATATGTAGGAAGAATATGAGAAGACTTGCCTTGCAAGTAAACAAGTATTGTTTGCCTTATGTATATATTAGATGGCTACTGGCTCTCATAAATATTAGTCATGACTGTCCACATTGCAGTCCACAGCCTGGCAACTTGTAATTCCTATGTACAATGAGATAGGACATCCAAATATCTGAACTACCCTCAGGAAGGTGATTGTGAAGAGATATTCTACAGAATATAGGCTGAATGGAATTAAAGGCCGTGTTCTGTACTTCACTTCTCAGGAGATAGGGGCACAAAGGTAGGTGTAAGTTGCCTTGTTTTCTCCCAGATTTGAGGCTGCTGCTGAGTTTGAGGGAGCTCCTAGCATTAATCAGAAGCTCCAAAGCTTCTTTAATTAAATCAAGTTCCTCACAGCTGTCACAGTGCTGCTCCACAAGCCAGAGAAAGAGAACAGAACATTGGGCCTGTTACTTCTTCCACTGCCAGCTACTCCTCCTGAATGTTGCTGCACCCAGGGCTGTCAGGTGGCTGGTATAGAAGTATTACTATCCACACCACTGCTGTGCTGGGAGGTAGTCTCTGGAGGCTACTTACAGTACTGTTTATCTCTCCAAGGCTCTGTAAATGGGCTTTAATCAGGGACTCTATTTATACAGTGCTATGGGGCAGTAGCTCCCCCTCCTGAGAGTTTGAACACCTGGATTTCATACTTGAGGTCTACTTAAAGCCCATTTCCTGACAGTGTTTCTTCTAAGCTGCCTGGCAGGTGATTAATCAGCCCTGCCCAGTCAGAGGCTCAGGGAGCTGACTGACTGGGCGGGGCTGATTAATCACATGTGAAGCTGTAGTTTAGAGGAATACTGGTCCTGACTCCAGAAGTAATTCTTAAATGCAACAAAGTTTGAGCTCCTTGCAGCTTTGCCTTTGGGCAAGAAGTTTGTTATAAAAAGAGGGAGGCAGGGTGATTAAGCATAACAAAAGGCTGGGCGTTCAAGCAATTGAAGGATTGTTAGATCATCATGAAAACATTGCTGGGTATTCCACTTAAAAGATGGGGAGGGAGAAATGAGTGTTGTTTTGCAGGGATCTGCATTTAGACAACAACTGTTAAACTTCTCATAAATGTTCTTGAAAAGGGGGTAAATAGTGATTAATCCAAAGATGACTGCAAAGAGTCACAAAGGGATCCACAAATCTGGGTGATTAGGCAACACAATGGCAGATGGAATTCAGTATTGATAAGTGGAAAGTAATGCACATGGAAAAATATAATCCTAACTCTTACAAAAATGCTCTGGTCTAAAATAGCTGTTACCACTCAAGAAAGACATTTTGGAATCCTTGTGGATAGTTCCCTGAAAACATCTGTTCAATGTGCAGTGGCAGTCTAAAAACTAAAAAGCTAACAGAATATTGGGAATCATTAGGAAAGGAATAGATAATAAAACAAATGTCAGATTGCCTCTATATAAAGCCATCGTATGCCCACATCTTCAATACATCTTCAAATTCAGATCTGGTCACCCCGTCTAAGAAAAGGTATATTGTATTTGTAAAAGGTACAGAAAGGGCAACAGAAATTATTAGGAGTAAGGAACAGCTTCCATATGAGGACAGATTAGCAAGACTGGGGCTATGTCTACACTATGAGTTTTCTCGGCAAAAAATATTCTAAGGAGGGACTCATTTGCATGAGTCATTATCTCATTTGCATATTTTCTGCTGATCCGTTTTTGCGATGGGGTTTTTGTGCAAAAACAAGCAGTGTGGATGTTTTCTTTTTGCTCAAAACCCCCTTTTTCCACAAGATCTGTAAACCTCCTTTTTTTGGGGCATAAGGATCTTGCAGAAAAAGGGGGTTTTGTGCAAAAATAAAATGTCCACACTGCTTGTTTTTGAGCAAAAACGGATCGGCAGAAAATATGCAAATGAGAGTGACTCGTGCAAATGAGTCTCATTAGCATATTTTTTGCCGAGAAAACTTGTAGTGTAGACGTAGCCTCAGTCTTTCTAGCTTGGAAAAAAAATGACTAAAGGGTGGGACTGGGAGGGGATATGTTAGATATCTAGAAAATCATAAATGATGTGGAAAAATTGAATAAAGAATTGTTATTTATTCCTTCATTAACATAACACAGGAAGCCTACCCAACTGAATTTATAGGCAGCCAATTTAAAACAAACAAAATAGGCAACAGGATGGATCATGATGATTGCCTCTTCTGTTTGTTCCTTTTTAAGCTTCTGGCATTGGCCACTGTTGGAAGACAGGATACAAGGCCAGAAGGACCATTGGTCTGACCCAGTATGGCCATTCTGATGTTCTTAGATACAGCTGAAATGTATCTGTCCTCTGCTGTAACTCACTAGACACCTCTTCTCTTCCAGAGCTGAGATAGAGCCCAGAAGTCCTGATGGGGTCTGTTTCTCCACAGAATTAGTATCAAAGTAAGAGTATACATCAACATTTTAAGGCTAACTAGTGTCCCCTAAGAGACTTGCCATTAGATGTCAGAATATGTTAGTGTGAGAACTGAGTGGGTCTAATATTTATTTAATTTTCTTTCTTTTAGATAGGAATAAGATACAGTGCTCCTGCCAGCTAAGTTGTCTGCCAAAGAAGTAGGCTACATCTACACTGCACATTGTTGCAAGAAGATATGCAAATGAGGCATGGTGATGAATATTGCCGCACCTCATTTGCATACTTAATGAGCTGCCATTTTTGCAGAAGGGGCTTTTGCACAAAAAGGAGCTGTCTACACACCCCTCTTGCACAGGAACCATTCTGCTGCTTATTTTCAGGAAGAACAGCTCCTGCGCAAGAGGGGTTTTTTGAGCAAGAAGGAGCAGTGAAGACAGCTCCTTCTTGTGCAAAAGCCCCTTCCGCAAAATGGCGGCTCATTAGGTATGCAAATGAGGCATTGCGCTATTCATCACCACGCCTCATTTGCATATCTTCTTGCGTGACAATGCTCAGTGTAGATGTAGCCGTAGAGTTTTCCAGTTCCTTAGTAGCCCCTAGATAGAGATGATGGATGTGGGAGGGAGGGTGAATGGGGATGGTCCTCTCCTCCCCATTTCGTGCTTGGCTTGTACTGTTCATGCTCAGTAACACTGCTGAAGCCTCTGTCCTCAGGCCACTCCTGCATGCTCTCACTCTGCCCCCCACATCATGGCATGCACAGATTGTCCCCCACGCCTGCTACCAAAATGTGAAATGGTGCCCGTGGCTTTAATGGGGGAGAGGAGAAGAAGTCTTAGCCACATTTAATCAAAACCCTGAATCTACTGATGGCCACTAATTGCTGCTTTCTCTTGTGTATTTCATTTAGTGCCCTTTTCCTGAAAGTGTTCAGATCCCTCTCTTCTGACCCCGTAGTTTAATTGTCTTTCCCAACTGTTTAATAGTTACTGCAAGGGACAGAGAATCCAAATTCAGCTTCCAGTATCTTGTGAGGCTTTTCTGTATGAAACAGGACAGAGTGAATTATGACAGTACTAAACCCTTGGAAACATTTGTTTAACAGATCTTATAGCAGTTTTGCTTGGCTTTTTCCCTTCTGGCAAACAGGTAACAGTAACTAGAAATTACTCAAGCTCTCTCTCAAGCACATCTGAGGAAGTAGGGTTTGCCCAAGAAAGCTAGTGATAATATATATCTATTAGTTAGTTAGTCTCTAAGTGCCACAGGACTACTCATTGTTTTAGAAATAGCTCACTCTTTGAGATCTATATCTATGGAAGCTTACGGTCAGACATTGTTAAAATGGATCCATAGTAACTTCATCATGATGTAAGCAACAGTCATAGGAACATAATACAAATAGCCCTTCATCTGATACATTGCAGGGCTGTATGCAGGAATTTCTGTGTTGGGGGTGGTGGTGCTTTTTTTGTAAATATGGACCACCAGGGTATGAATGCACCACTATGGTTCCCCAAGTAAGCAGGGAAATCAGCCCCAGCGTTCCTGCAGCTGGTCAGAGCATGGGGGAGGGAGGCTGGGGCAGCACACTGCTCCTGCCTTTCTCTGGCCAGCCAGAACATGCTTACTTGGGGGACCATAGGGGTGCTTTCACACCCTTCGCGCACACACCCCTGTGTACGGGCCTGCATTGTGTATCTTAGCACTGAAAGAATTAAAACGTAACAACAGTAGGAACCACTTACACTTGTTCTATTTCCTGTGCCAGAAAGTTCCTCAAAGACCTTCCCTCCTATTTTGTCCTCAATTTAAAATAATATCTCACAAAAGAGCCCCTGTCCCTTGAAGTTCAGATTGTTTTAAGTCTGACCAGAGAATTGCTTCCAGGAGTCAAATCTATGTACGCTAAATACTTCAGCACACTAATCTATGGGGATTGGAGGCATCCCATATTCAACTTTGAGAGCCATGTTAAAACTCTGTATTAGCCTGAAAAAGAACAAGGAACATTCCTATTGTGCTTAGGGAAACTGGACTAAATATTAGTGAACATGGCATTATTTGGGGGTAAGATGAGTGTTTCTATAGGCTATAACAAGTTAGTAGAAAGCATAAATAAAGCCAGCTTGGTTGTTCAAATTGCTGTAGCTCCCTTGGAGTTGAGGTTGAGACTATGCCCCTTTCTGATTCAAGCTAATTTAAACTCCTGTAACCAGTTGCCTTAGGGTTATAGTCCCCAACCCCTTTGATATTAATAAGTTCTTATGACATGTCTGAAGTTCTCAAATGATAGATAAGAGCCAGCACAAGAGGTCAATGGATAAACAAACTCTTTTTATCTTTTGTGCAGCTCGCAAAGTCCCCCCCATGGCTCGGAAAGCTGCCCCCACACTCCCCAAAATGGCTCTCTCCTTCCGGCTCCCTGTGCTGACCTGGGCAGGGGAGCTGTCCAGGGCGGCCACTAAAGATGGAGAATTAAAGATGGCATCGGTCGGCAGGAGCCTGATGATGTGGCCAAAAAGGGGCAGAGCTTTTTTTAAGCGCTGGATCCGCTGATATCTTGGCTCTTTGCCCAGAATGGGTTGACCACCCCTGGTCTAGTCTGAAACATCCCCTCTACTGTGACTATTCAAACCTCACTGGAAGCTATTCCACAATCAAACATCTTTGTCAGGGAGCTTTTCTTGATATCCAGAAGATTATTCAAGGAATATCCCCGCCTAACACCAGATAAAAGGGCCTGCTAGAAGTAACGAATAGGGATTTCTGCCCAAGATACCTGAAATACAATAAAACGGGCAGCAACAAGGACATGCCATGGACTAGATGAGATGGTAAGACAGTTGTTTGTCTCAGTCTAAAAATATCAGAATGCCTCCTTGTAAGACCTTGGGGACAGCAGAAATTCATGCTGGTGACTAAGCCATTCCTTGCTACAGGACGCTCGTGTTAGTGTACTTGTAAGCATGGAGCCAGGGCCCTAGTGCGGTGTCTTGAGGGCAATAAACTTTGCCAAGTATTTTTTGTCACTGAACCATGCCAGTGATCCTTCTTTCTGGATAGTAATATTGAGGTCTACTGAACCAACTATCTGCACGGGGCTAGGACATCATCTGGAGAAAACATACACGCATGCATGGTCTCTGTCTCTCTCTTCTGAAAAGGTTCCTCAGACACAACTCTAAGCCTGACTACATGGACACACACATTTCCACCAATCAATACCCAGCTACTGCATTTGCTTTCAGTCTCCCATAGAAAGAAAACCATAGACATGGTTCACCTTCTAATCTAGCTTTGCTCTGCAGCAGGGCTATGACTTGGATCGTGGCTTCTTTAAGTTTCCACTTTTGCTAAACAAAGCAGCAATTAAGTGGTTCTTAACTTAGCCTGAGTGAAAAGAGTCTATCCTTCCTATTGGCTTCAACAGCTCTATATATGCCAACAGATCAAAAACATAGCTGCTGACAACCACCCAACTTTCAGCATAGCATTATTTAGCTTAGTTTTTTCCTCACAGAATTCTATGTGGTCCCTTTAATCCTTTTTTAATGTTCCCAGAAATGAGAGCAAAACTGTAGTGCTTCCGTACCTCTTACTCAGTTTATGGGTTACTAGGACAAAATGCTGTCTACATAGGCATGGATGCACCAGTGTGACAGATGTAGCAGAGGCATTAGCCAATGCTCATGTAAGTTGGCATTGGATCAGGCCCTTGCTGTGGGACCCATTGTTTTTTAGAATGGTTAGTAATGGCCAACACTTTTGTCTGTCTAACTCGGGCAATAGAGATTAGACTGCTAGCAGTAGCTAACCAATTTTACCATCATTTGAGGGGGTTTGGGGGGGCAGATGGCTAATAGTGCTACTAGTGGCTTTTTTTAACTCAGCTGTATAGGAGAAAGACTATGGTATATTGTACCACATAAAAGGATGCAACTAGAATGGATCTCTTAACATGGAAAACTCCCTGCTCCAGTACTCTCTGGGGTGTTTTTGGTTGGTTGTTGGTTGGCTTTTTTTAAATCACATCATTTGGAGTCTTTCAGCATATGGAAATTCAGTTTTCAATCTTCATGAGCAACTGTACTTTGGGAACAAGCAGCAGCTTGAATTACGATTCATATCCTTAATGAAAGCTAGAGATAGAGTTGTGAAACAAAGCTGAGCAGTACTGACACTTGTACTGTGAGCTAAATGTGTTTATAAGAAATGCACTCCTGCTAGCACTTTACTATGTGTTAAATAACATTGTAAATCATTAACAAGGATTTTCCCCTAATGGAAACAATTAATAGAAAATGATGCTTTCATTGGGCTCTTGTAAATCTTTCTGCAGAACTAAATAGAAAAACTATGCCTGTGTAATATAGAATTGTGTAGCTAGCTAAAAATTTATAGAAAGTATTTTATTACCTAATTAATATGGGACTGCTCTTCTGAAGTATTCCACCAAAAAATAAACAATTTGATACTTCTATATTGCTAAGCAGCTTCAAAACATGTACCCACATTGCCATGTCATTAGCTGGCACAATGGAGTCCTAATGTTAATTGAAAGCCTGTGAGCTCTACTACAATATACAAAGGTCTGAGGAGGTGGGAAGGGAAAAGCGATGCAATCACGATATTAAAAAAAAACTGCTAGGGACCAAATGCCATCAGTGAAAGCAATGAGGTTGCATTAGTGTGCCTTAAGAAAGAACATGGGCATCAAAATGGAACTTGTTTAACAACTTGTATTAGAATGCCTTAATTTGAAAAGCAGGGGCTCCACATAATTGTGGGCAGCAGCATATTGTTTACTGGTTGCTGAGTGAAAGGGACAAGCAACTCCTCTTCTACTTTACAACTTTTTATTTTTGTTGAAAATAAAGTGGCTAAAATTCATATATTTTTCATTTTGGATCAGACAATATTTCCTTTGACCCAAAACAAAATATTTCTGCGTCTTTCAATTGACAGAACGTTCTGCAAAACTTTATTCCAGTTTTGAATTGTATTTATTGCTTTTTAGTATTACCAGTGAACTGAAAAATCAGTTACCAGCCGGGTATTGCTAAGAACAGTCCCTGTCATGCTGGCCAAAAGTGTCTCATGGTTTCCTTGAACTCTCCTGCCTATCTGTAGTAATTTATTTTCTCTGAGATTGTCTACACTTTAAAGTGCTATCATGGCTGCACTTAATTTTTTGTGTCAGTGTGGCCATGACAGAAATGCTAGGGAGAGCTCTCCCAGTGGACCAGGTAAACCACCACCATGAGAGGAGTAGCTAACGGAGCTGGGACCATGGTCCCCAGTGCTGTAGCCCAGTTTTTGCTGGTGCTTTACTGGTGGTTTTTTCATGCCAGAAAGTTCCAGCATGGTGAAGTGGTATAGTAAAGGGGCAGTGTAGACTGAGTTTGACATTACAAGTTCTTTGGATCAGGATTTATCTTTTTGTTCTATTTGTATTGTGCCTTGCCCTCTGGGGTCATGGTCTAGCTGGGATAAGGGTTCCTAAGTGCAATGGTAATATAAATAAGAGTCTAATGTTTTCACAATTTAGACATCAAGCTGTTTACTGTAGCAGCACATAATTGGTTTTGAAACAAATAGGATAAACATACACTCATGCAAAACACAAACAGCAAAAAAGGGAATTGCTAAATGAAGTGTCTGGTCATTGTCCTTGGTTGACCCTTTCTGTCTGTGTTTCCATTCATTCCCCATTTCTCACCCTGTATTTCAGGTGTCCAGCTTTTAGATATTGGCAGATTTCTGAAAGAAGCAATGCCAATCAACATAAACTGGCAAGATTCACTAACATTTGGCAGTAGTGAATATCTTTTAAATTCCAAAATTATTTAGCTTGAGTTAAAGCCTAAAGACTTGTATATAGCTAGTTGCGCTCGCAGGGAAAATCTACACAGCAAGCAGTATCCAATGGCACACAGTAGCAACTCTTGGAGTCTGGGTATAAAGGCATGGGCTCACGCTACTGTGCTAAAATGGCTGTATAAACATTTGAGCTTTGAAGTCTGGAGAAAGGAATGGACTTAAGAGCCTGAGCCCAGATGTCTACACAGATGTTTTTAGTGCTGTATCATGAGCTCCATGAGCTCAAGTCTGTAGAGCGAGGATCTGAGACTTGGTGCTGCAAGTTCCTTGTTGTCACATAGACATACCTAAACAGATTTGTTGCAGCACTGCAAAATCCCCCACCTATAATGAGGTCAGACTTCAGATATCACTCTTAATTAAATCAATATAAGCCAGTTTTAAATTTACAGAAAACAATCTGAGTTGAGTAAAGGCTTAGCTAAATCATCTGAAAAGAACATATTTACATAAACTGGTTCAACCTCCCCCATATTGTGCTTTCTAAGGAGGGGGTGTCTCCGTCAGGTGCAACATACTCTCACCATCCCTGAGTCTTGACTCAGAAGGGAGGTGCAGAGGGATCTCCAGGGTATTTTAAGGGAAGAGGTCATGATATTGCCACCCTTGCTTGTACACTGCCATCAAAGCTGAGTGGCTGGAGAGTGGTGGCTGTTGGCCAGGTGTTCAGCTCCGAAGGTAGTGCAGCCACCATCAGCAGCCCCGAAGTAAGAATAGCAGTACCACAACCTCACCTACAAAAATCTTGCAAAGCCCCCTCCCCAATTACAACACCATGACATTTCAGGTGTAAATAGCTGAAATAATGAAATTTACTATTTTAAAAATCTTATGACCATGACTAAAATGGCCCATGAATTTGGTAGGACCTTACTGATGGAATTTGAGGGGCAGGAGCTACTATATAAATGAAAAATGAGTAATCTTTGCAGAGAACTTCAGAGTTACATGCCTGCCAAGTTGAAGATAACCACATGGTATGTCTAAGATGGTAATCTGGGACCTGGACAATCTCAGCAAAACATTTAAGCATAAGCTTTGATGAACAGGCAGGCTTTTAAAATTTCACACTGTCTGACTCAACAGAGAGCTTCATCACAGACTCTAAAACTGCAGGTGCACATTTTTTTTCACAGAGGCTATACAAAAGTTTTATAAGCAAATTGCATTTTTACTTACAAAACTTAGATGTCTAACTACTCACGCTCAATCTTCAAAGCAGTTTTCTCCCAAATCCAAGGTTATGCGCATTGATTTTTTTTTTTTTAGCTGACTCTTACAAACTTGGCCCAAAGGTCTCTCTAATTTCAGAATTAACCAGCTAAAATAACATAATACTCTAGTGGGAAGGTTCTAAATGATATCTAGTGAATGCATTTTTAAACCTTTCACTAGAATAGTATAGATTTCAAATGAATCAGTAAAAACAGTTAAGCCCCCAAACAAATAAAATATTTGTTAAAGTGGTACCTAGACAATTGAAGCCAGGGCTTCATTATGTGAAACATTCTAGGAAACACTGCCTGCCTGTAATGAGATATCTTAGTTATTATGGGGGAGAGGGCTGTTATAGGAAACTGGAACAAAGTCCCAGGAAATAGCCTTGTAACTGAAGAGAAGAAACAGTAATAAGGAAATAATAGCTGGAGAGGGACGCTGTCCATTTAAAAGCCTGCGGCTAAGAGCCCTGTAATATAGGGAGGAGCAAGGCTTCCTCTCTTCCAGCCAACCAGGAATCTCTCTGAAGGGGGTGAAATATGCTCTATGTGGGGGACAAAAGAGCCAATGGTAAGTGAGAGACTTTGATTTGCAATTATAGTGAGGACAACTTGGAACTGTGGGAAATTATTAAATGAGCTCCAAATGGAGGGTGTTGCTACTCCTCTATTTAAAAAATAACAAACCTATTGTGTTTATAAGGGTCGTGAAGAGGGAAAGCAGAGAGGAGGCTGCAGAGAGAGCTCTGGCCACAAGGGGGAAGTTCAGTAAGTGGCCACCCTACTACAATTTAAATAGACAACATATCTATAATAGAATCTCTATTTTATAAGTGGGGAAGTAGGCCACTGGAGCACTGTGTGTGGTCCTGTCCCTTTAAATACTTGAATGTTTCTCCTCCTGCCACTCTCACACACATACCCATGCAAAGCCTGGGAAAAAAAGCCAAAAAAGAACAGCTTCATTCACCTGGAAGGCATTCTGCTCCCTTTCAGAAGAATTGCTTCTCACCCCAATGATTCAGTCTGCTCCTCTTTGCTCAAATGGGGTGAAGATGCTGAGCCTAAATCTTAGGCCTATATATAGTAGCCTATATATATATCTTTGGGATGGGTATCTACTGTTTCTGGAGTGGAGCCCTGGATGGAGCCCCTCACATGAGTTAAATGTTATATGAAATCTTAGGAGAGGAAACAAGCATCTTTTAAAGGAAGGAGGTGGCTGTAATGTTGAAAACTAGTTAACTTTACCTATAAAGAGGTTATCACTCATAATGAATTCTTCTGTCAGAATAGCTGACACCAAAAGTTATAAATGAGTTGGAGTTTATTGTTTTTATTAATAACATTCCAAGAGCTTTACTTTAAAGTAATGATTTCATAAACCATTTATAACAAGGGATTTGTTGTAGTATGGTCATTTACTGTCAGTTTAACAGGTAGTATCACATCACTTAATATGAGCCATAGACCATTTGAAGTCCATTAGCTTATTGTGGTTGTCTACTGTAATCTTATTTAATTTATACATTAGAATCGAGTTATAGGTTAATAGAGTATCTTGGTGTATGTGTGCAATATACATCTACTATAGAAAGCTACTTAAAAAAAGCCTTCTAAAATTAGACATTTAGGGGCCATAGAGTTGCACCGTGGGACATGATCTTACCACATCCTATGAGCTAAGATCTATGCAGCATTAAACCTGACCATTGCTTAGATGGGGAAACCTGTTAATAATACCAATCCTGCTAGAGAATCAATGTCCCAGATTAAAGATAACTGGCATTGTTGCCAGGAATGCCTCTCATCAGATGATACCCAGGCTGTTACTGATACTCATGGCTACTTCTACTTTTTGTTTGATTACAAGTGGCTAGAGGGACCAATGAAGATAAATACCTTGCTTTGCAAGAGTTGGGGGTGGAGGATGTTAATCCAACTGTTCTGACCAAGTTACGGGCAGACTCGTTCTCCTGTAGCCTCAGTTGGACATAATATTTATCTTTACTTCCTTCCCTTTCTAGCGTGTAGTATACTGTGTTCAATGCCCAATGTGGCTGCATGCCAATGGGGGTGTAACACATTGGAACTCACTGCTGCGGTGCCTCCTGCATGTCACTCTGGGAATTAGCCCAGTCCAGCCTCAGAGCATCCTCTCCTGGCACTGTCTCTCCCACTGTTACCTGTCTTTTTGTCCGTTCTCCACAACTCATTGTGTCAGGCCCCATGTCCCTCCCAGACCATGGTACCCCTTCCCTGGCAGCACTCAAGCTCTGGGGTCCTCCCCTCCCACACAGCCCAATTATCCCTAAGCTACCACTTGTCTCAGTGACAACTGCCGTTCATCATCTAGCCCTTCCCTCAGGGGCAAACTGCAGTCTGAACTGGCTACTTCACCATTGGCAAGGGGGGTTAGATTTGTTGCCTTCTCCTGTCCTGGAGGCTCCTCTGCAGACCTGGCACTTCCTTGGGCCCCAGTTGCTAGGTGTCAGTCTGGGATCTGTTCAGGCCTGAGCTCCTCTGGCTTGCCCTACCTTTCCCCAGCACTGCTTTGTCCATAGTACTCCTGCTAGCAAGCAGCTAGGTCCCTTTCCTTCCAGAGCTGGAGCAAGAGTGTGCACCTCCTGGCCAACCATCTTTTTATACAGCCCTCCTGGACTCCGCTTGCCTGGCTCTAGCCCTCTCCTGATTGGTCCTCTCTCTCCATGCTTTTTTAATCCTTGCCTTGCCAGTGCAGGTGGATGAAGCAAATTTTATTGTAGGTCTAATTAACTACAAATAATTAGTCATTTTATCCAGATCATTTTAAAGTCAAAGAGCTCCCTTTGTGTCCACATTGCTACCAATCTGCAGAGCCTTGTAGAGGTCGAGTTCTCTGCTCTATTGAATATCTTTTTAACCTTAGTCAATGCATTCCTGCTTGCTTTTGCAGCATCCTCCGTATTTCCAGGGATGGACAAGCAGATAGCTGCAACCTACATCCAAAAATCAATATTAATTATAGATGTGGTTAAACAACATACTGCTTATCTAAGAGAAGAGAAAGAGACCAATAAACAGAACCAGTAACTTAATTTTGCAGATATACAACTATGGGAAACTGTTCTGGTGGGGGTTAGAAAACAAATTGCAAAGTTTATGGGTGATAGTATTGCCCTGAGCCTACCAGCTCATGACATTTACAGTTGATACTCTTTGCCTGATAAGCAATCTATTGGAATTGCATTTCTGAAAATCTGTCATGTAAATGCTGTATGTTTGAGAACTATTTCAGAACATGTACACCATTACATGCTGTTATGATGTTAAATCACCATGTTAATCTGAGCAAATAACAGGCCCTGGCTCAATCCTGACTTAATTGTACCTGTAGCACATGTCCCAATGGGAGTATCATGGTCCAGCCAGACTCAGACACTCAGGCATTATCATATGATAAGCCTAAGTAAGTTACAGAATACTCAGGGGAGACAACAGACTTGCTGGGTTCCTGGGCAACATGGGGGAAGCTCTGTGCCACCAGAAGGGGCATAACCTTGGGAGGAAGGGGCAAGGCAGCCAGCCTTCAATGCCACCTGAAGTGCACAGCGCAGTGCTCTGGTGAGAATTTAGAGGATCCAGGGCTCTTTTGAATTGCCAGGCCCTGGAGAAATTGCCCCCTTCTTCTCCCCTGGCAGGCTTGAGAATACCTCACTATTCTGAAAGCATTATGTCCCGCTCCTCTCCCTTCCCCCAATAAGGACTACAAATTCCTGATTCTGGCTAGGCAGGAAGTGTTCATGGTTTTGTCCCACTTTGTGACTTAGTATCCATCAGGACTGGAGAAAACTTCCCATTTCCCATCTACCTCCCCAGACAATCAACAAAAGATGATGTACTCTACCGGTTGTACCTTTTATTCTCATGGCAGCTCTATGGAACTTCTAGAACTTCTGTGGGTTTAGTGTTGGGGAAAGAAAGGATCAGAATTAAAAGCTGATTTACAAAAGGCTCCAACTTAATCCCTAACTATGATGCATTCCAAATACAGGGAGCTGACCTCTTTCTGCCCTGCCACCATCTTTTTCAAACCTCCAGATCTGTTAGGTCAATGTCCTGCAGCAATATATAACAATAGAGTAAGAGTGTGCCCCTTACAGCTTATAACCAATGGTCAGAATTTGTTCCCATTTAATATAGATTACTATGGCTTCTCCCTGTAACTTTTGAATGACTTAAATTACATAATTGTTCTTGCAACAGAACCTTCGCCACCTGTGACTTTTTCCCAAGAAAAAAACCACATTTGAGTTTGTTTTTGGTTGCACTGTTCCACTCTTGTGTGTGTATGTGTGTGTTGAAGAATTTGTTATATTATCATTTTATTACATAGTATTGCTCTTCTGTCAGTGTATAGTAAGTTAAATAATCCATGTCTTTATTAAAAACTTCCAAATGTATTTTTTTTTCAAAAGCACTAAATAAAACATTTCATTGAACAGGATGAAATACAGGATATCTTTATTTATGATACCCCAATAAACTCAGTGCATGATAAAAAAGAGTACTAAGAAATCGTACTAGGAAATATATTTACAGTTTTATTTTATTCTTTATGTCTTAAACTATTCTTCAGTTGAATTCAATCATGCCTGTACTTCCAAAGTGTTTGTCATGGCAATCATAATATTGTTATTTTCTGAAAATTTCCCTTGAATAGGAAATGTCCATATCTACTTTCTGTACTGCATGAGACTGTCAGAACTTATTTAAGTTGTGACTCTGGTATTATGCAATACAAAAATTACTTGAAGAAATTGGAACCATTTCTGAATTTCCCATGCCACAGTTTATGATGGTGTTAATATTTTAAAATCTGAACTTTGATTTTTTTCTTGAAAGCTATAGCTACATTTTTCAGCTTAAATACTTATAATTAAGTACTTAATTCCATATTTAGATGACCTTAAGTAGTCTATTTTTTACCCTAAGTCCAATGGGCAGACTACAGTAGTATATCCTAAGTGCAAACGACAGCTGTATTTTACTGTAAAGTATCATATAAACTGACATGGAGAAATATTTTGGTTCAAAGTGAATTCTTATGCTTGATGAGTTGACTCTGATTTGACAGCTACAGCAAATTTTTGGAACTAGAAGCCTTCTGTGTTCAAATCCTACTCACGCCAACTTCTCTGAAGGGAATGAGCTGAACAAGTAGAAAAGGGATCTAGCTTAAAGAGTTTTTATTTGAAAAGACAACTCTAGCTAACACAAAGTCAGCATAGAAGTTTAACAAAGCAAGATTTTTGTCTGCCTCTGTGTCCCTTCCAGCAGTGTTTCAGCTTAAATACCCAACCTTTTAAAATGGTGTAACTAATATTCCTATACTTATCAAAATAAAAGAAACAAAACAAGGAAAAAGGGTACAGCCTTTCAGTGGTACCCAATTTAAAACATCTCAGAAAAATGTGGGCTGGCCTCCAGGAAACTGGTGATGCATCTCTCCAAGTTAGGCACCCAGAATAACTCGTCAATTCTAAAACTAAGCAAAAAATCCTCCATTCTTTTAAACCATTAACTTAACCAGTTACAGGCATACTCTGGGAATAAAATGGCCATCATTTTTCCATTTCCTAAAACCCTACAGGCTGAAGGATAGGAATGTTATCAATAGTCTTTTGATGACAGGAGTGAGGAAAATAGAGACAGAGAGAAGGCTCGAGTCAAATGTGGCTCTAGATTTGGAACAATACAAAATCTGAGGAGTGCAGGGTCGTATCAAGGGTTTTTGGTTCATGCCAATCTCTAGTAACCGCTAGTCAAAGGGCTGCTAACATTTATTTATCTTGTATATTCACTATAGTTAAAACATTGAAGAAGTAGAATATTAGATCTATCCTTTAAGTGATGACAGACTCCCATCTACTGCAGATCTTCATTGTCCTCATTGGGACAATGATCTTCAAAGTTTAGTTCTAAGGGTTGTGCCATAACAGAGCAGTTCAAATGTTTGCAGTGAAAGCAAAGACAACATACCTCATGACTTGCTTTCAATACAAACCAAAACCACACCAGGTTGGTGGAAAGCTTCACTGTGTAAACTTGAGTTGAAATATGTAACGTGTGATTTTTGACCCAAAGCTAGAAGTCGTCATATGAGATTTTGCCTAAATTATGCGAAAACTTTGCAACTATTTTTACCTGAATTAAATGTAACTCGGGAAAATCAATGTATAAGAAAATGTTTTCATGAAAACCTTTAAAATGGAGCTGCTGTGTTTTGTACCATTCTAGTTCCCTCCTCTTTCTACTCTTCGGTTACCCAATATTCAATGTGCAAGCTGATAAAATCTGTAATGCTTGAAAAAGAATATGCACACGTTCTTGGAACATCTAAAAGAATTTTAGCTGTTGAAGAAAATAACAGGCAGACCAAGATCCTCAGCAGCCAAAAATAGGGCATTACCTACGTGCATAGATGCACGTGAATAAAGGATCCTCTTCTCTTCAGTGCAGAGTGGCACAAGAACTTGCATTCCAGTTGTATTTAAAACAGTGGAAGAGTTTAGCTTTACAATAAAATAGTCTATACAGTGGTCAGACATACTACTTCCAGCAGTATTCCATCATTTTATTCTCCCCCAAAAACCCTTGATTTTGACCACAGTAGCTACTGAATGGGAGAAGACTGTTTATTTTAAATACTGAGATGTCAGTTATAGGAAACTTTCTCAAATGTAGCCCCCATCTAGGGTTGATAGAGTCCATTATTACAGTGTGCAACTATTTTGCTGTGTGACATCTGCTACCTGTACTGTCAGGTTATGATCAAGGTTCCCTCTAAACTGCATGGCAGAATAGCCCTGCAGCTGCTTCATCAGCCCTGCCCAGTCAGGTAGCTCCCTGTGTGGGACTGATTAAGCAGCTGCAGGACTGTGCTGCCGTGCAATTTAGAGGGAACCTTGATTATGAAGCTACATTTGAAGACAGGAGTACTTGTGCTGTTGGGCAGGTGTGAGTGCTATCACAGTGTAGGCTTTTTTTTAAAAAAACACGTGCTCATATGCTAGACAGTGTTGAGAACTTCATTCCTCTAAAATAAAGCTGGTATTTTTTTTTTACCTTTTCCCCTTTGGTTTACAGAACATCTTAGAGACTCAGGGCTTGTCTTCACTACATGGTGGATCTATGGTGTAGTGATCAATCTATCAGGGGCTATTTTATCGCATTTTCTTAGACACAATAAATTGATCACTTAGCATTCTCCTGTGGACTCTGGTACTCTACCAGGATGAAAGGAGTAGCTGGAGTCAACAGGAGAGCAGCCCCTGCTAACCTTTCTGCACAGAAGACACCACGGTAAGTACGTTGACTTCAGCTACACTATTTGAATAGCTGAAGTAGCATAGATTAGCATGATGAGGGGTAAGGGGTGTTAGTGTAAACAAAGCCTAAGCAAGAAGGATTAGTAGATCTATAAGTTCAGATCCCCTCATATTCCAATTGACAATGGTGTTTGGTGTTCTCTGACAGAAATTTTTTTCAGGCCTGACATGCTGCCTTCATGGTATTAAGGATTACAAGAGGTTTGTAGGAGTAGTGTGTAAAGGAATTGAACACCTATTTAAAATGTGCTTTAAACTATCTAATGAGGCAGAGCTGACAAACAGTGATGCCAGCAGACACAGCATATCTATGCACCTATCCCTGTGTCTGATGTAAATTTAACTTTGTAAACCAAACCTAATGGGAGTTACTGTTGCATTCCAGGTCAACACATGGGAGACCAGAAAGGATATCAAAAAAGAGGGCATTTCAAAGGTTTATTGTACTATAACTGGGGGGTACTAGTAAAATATTTTCTTATTCATTCATGGAGGAAATCTCCATGAAGGTGATGGAATGTTCATGAAAGTTTGGATCCTGGTTATGACTGAAAACCTGCAACTCTGTCAAAGACTGAATCCTTAGGAGAAAATCTACTTTATTTAATAAGAAGGATCACTATTAAGTGTAAAGCTAGGATTACATTTTATGTTTTGTTTAATATGTGTAACTTCTTGTTTTCACTTATTTGCCTTATTCACTCTGTTTCTTTTCAAATGTTACATTTGATCACCATTCATAAATTTCAGTGCTGTAATATTATGAAGCACTTGGTCATGAGCAGCATAGATCAAGCTGTATTTTCACTGTTTCTTCAGAAAAAGATGAGCTGGTAGCTTCTGTGGTTGTCTGGTTTTGGGGTGGACTCTACAGGGGGGAGCTACAATGAAGCAGTGAGTGTGGAGTACATCAACAGTTAACCATCAAGGGAAAGTTAAGGGCTGGTAAAACCCACAGGAGATTGTTTGGGTGGCTAGCAGAGTGGTGGTGTGATGGAAGTGACACCAAGTCAGAGCTAGCTAAATTCATGGAGGATAGGGTCCATCGATGGCTGTTAGTCAGGATGGGCAGAAATGGTGTCCCTGTTCTCTGTTTGTCAGAAGCTGGGAATGGGGGACAGGGGATGGATCACTTGATGATAACCTATATGTTCCCTTTGAGGCACCTGGCATTGGCCACTAGTGGAAGACAGGATACTGGCCTAGATGGATTTCGGTCTGATCCAGAATGGCCATTCATATGTTCAGTTGATCACCACCAAATCTCTACCTTGCTGAGGCCGGGAACAACACAGTGACTCACAATGCTGGGCATGCTGAGGAAGTGTCTGAGGATCACTCTTGTGCTTTCTAATAACTGTGGGCAATCCCTCTCAGTTACTGACCTCACAAGGATACCAATCAAACTTTTCTGTGAGCCCTCCTTGCAAAGCTATCTGTGAATAATGACCAATCCAAGTGCTGTATGCATCCATCACAAGCCATTTGTTTGGCTTATGGTGAGATAAGAGAAGAGTAATTTTAAAAGTTGCTTTTCTTTTTCACCTCATCTCTCTGGGTGCTAGGGCTGCTGAAGTAGCACTGTGACTGCTGTTACAATGAGGTTGGTGTAAGATTAATCAAAATCTAACTAATTAGTTTTGGAATTAGCCTTTAACTCACCATATTTTATTTTTAATATACATGATGGATCAAGTCAAGTTATGTGGGTAGCATTAAATGTTTTGGTGGTGGTCATAGGTATCTAGGCAACTCATTTTTCCGCTAGCATTTCTCTTTGTTATTTATTTGTATTACCATAGTGCAAAGGAGCACTAATTATAGACCAATGACCCTATGATGCTAGGGGCTGAACAAAATGACTGTCTCTGCCCTAAAGAGCTTATAATTGAAGTATAAGACAAGAGACAACAGATGGAAGGAGATAAGCAGATGGAGTATTGTTTTATTAGTAGCTTTGCTTCTGCAAACGCTACAGAAGAAATAATAGAAGGAAGTAGGAGAAAGTAAATCAACTGCCAGACTTTTTAGAAATAATAATTCACAGTTCTGCATTTGTATTCTTTATCATCCAAAAGAGGTTTTTGGATTTTTTTTAAGTTGAGAGTGCTAGAGGCATCTCATTAGTAACCACTGTACCAGAAACATTTTGCTATGCTGAAGTGTTACAGATTTTTAGTTTTGTGCTTTAATACCAAAGTTGACAAGTAGTAGTCCATTTGGGGCTTTTATGTAATGGCCTATCCTGATAAACCACTTTTTATTTTTACAAATACTTACTCTTAACTTGTAGTACAGAACAGAGAAATCATATGCATCATCTCAATAAATATATGTTGTCTAGAGGGAAAGGGTCCTGTGTTCTCTCTCTGCCTAGCCTGCTCCACTGCTACTATATATAAAACCTTATTTGCAGAGACACAATTTAACTGTTATACATGCATGTTTAAAAGTCTCAGAGGGGTAGCTGTATTAGTCTGTAAGGGTGCGTCTATGCTGCACCGTTATATCGAGATAACTAACGTTATTTCAAAAGAACAATGTGAGCATTTACACAACCTAACCAGAGTCCTCACGGGCTCCTTATTGACAATAAAGAGGGGCGAGGGGACGGAGTCTCTCACGTGGAGGGGGAGTTTTGCCGCAGACACTGGACGTTTTCCCCACAAAAGTCGCCCTGCAGTGTCAATAAGGACGGCTTATTCTGAAATCTGTAAACCTCATTCTACGAGAAATAACACATATTCCGAAATAGCTATTTCAAAATAAGGCATGTGTAGACGCTCCACTGCTGCTATTTTGAAATAGCCTTTCACCAGTGCTCTTGGGGCTCTAAATCAAGATAGCACATCTACATTAGGAAAGCCTGCCTTGGACTAATTTTGAGGCTTCCCTGCAATGTAGACATGCTATTTCAGAATAACTATTCTGGAATATCTTATTTCGAAATAAGTGTGCAGTGTAGATGTACCCTAACTTAAAAAACAACAAATGGTCCTGCAGCACCTTAGGGTATGTCTACACTTGCACCCTATTTCAAAATAGGGATGCAAATGAAGCCGGGATTTAACTATCCTGTGCTTCATTTGCATATTCACATTGATATTTAAATCCCGGCTTCATTTGCAATTTCGAATGTCTTCATTTGCTTCCTTATTTTGAAATAGGGTGCAAGTGTAGACATACCCTTAGAGACTAATAAAAAACAGTTGTGCGTGCATGCATGCATGCATGCACGCACTATTCTGTATTGTGTAAATAGAATGTTCCCCAGTGCTAAAAGTGACAGTATGCAATCCTCAAAATTACTTTCAAGTCAGGGATTTGTCCCACTGTAGTATGGGAATTTCATTCTGTACCGAGTACACCAGCTGACTTGCCTTCTTTGCCTTTCCCTCTCAGCCCTGTGTGAATAGGACTCACATCACTCAGGGAGGAATGAGCTCAGAGGTTCCTGGGTATTTATCTTAATCTTTCCAAGGGCAACTCTGGGAAGAGACAAGGATCCCCCTACTCCTGGATATTCCTAACTTACTTATCACCCTTTCAACCTGTAATCACGCCAGTTTACTTAAATATATAGCATTTATTTACACCAAAACTGAAGTTTTGAAGTGCTATCCTCTCCTTGTTGGCCCTAGGGCTAGAGCTCTTCTGATTGCCTAGAGACCTGTCAATTCAGGATCCCGATTTCCATTTGCCTCTTCCCTTTTTTCCTGATATGTGGACAGGGCCAACCAAAAAACCCCCACTAAGTTTCATAAAGGGACGACATACTGTGACACCCAGAAGTAGAGACACAACATAGTTATACCCCAATTTTTTAAATAAAAACCTTTATAATACCTAATACAGACCTGAGTCAAAGTGAAAGCACTGCATCCTGTAAAGGGCTAATAGGTCCTAGCTAATCACATGACTTTTTGGGGCAGAGTATAAAAGGGAAACAAAGCTGGGTTAAAGGGGGATGGCATGCCTTTCTCACGCGATGGGGCACTTTGAGGGGCCGAAAACATTTGTCTTCAATGGATTGGAAAAGGCCTTTAGACTTTTAGAGTGTGGGTTTGGGGTGTTATTCCATTTCCTGTCTGGTAAAAATACCTCCTAGCTTGCATTACCAATTAACTTTATAAATCCACATAAACATCATTTTTTGGAAAAAGGGGAACAGAATTTAAGGAGAAATTATATTCTTCTGTGGCATTATGACCTCAACTATAGTAGTTCTGAGCTAATCTAAGAAACCCACAAAGTGAAAGTGACATAAACATATGTTTATCATACACAGTCTATTTCCACTAGCCAAGCTGGAAGGCATGACATACAGAAAGTCAAACACCTTGGTAGAAATTAACTTTTTCAGTTAATTTCCAGATTTTAGTAACATACATTTTCTAAAATGTATTTTCTTTAGTGTCCTTTTCAAGACATATTTGAATACATATTTTATTACTATAAAAAGATATCATATCAAAACAATATAAACTTGCCAGCAAAAGATAAACAAGTTTTGCCAATTAGATGGGCATATGATAACAATACATGTCATGTTTCAATCACTTTCCTAAATTTAGCATATGCAAATTGTTAACATCTGTGCTATAATCCATTAAATCTTTCATTTTAGAGCTATTTCTTGGTTACCAGTATATAGCAATCTATGTACTGTACACTTGCACTTGTTTCTAATGACTTTTCTTCCCCCTGCAATCTTTATTAGCCCAAATGGGAGTCTTTGTAGACTGCTCCATTATACTTCAAATTCATAGCCTAGTTATTGAGACACCTAAGTTGCAGCATTGTTGGGATGATCTAGCATCTGTTCAAGGAACTGAGTGTCTTCTAAAGAAAAACAAAGGAGGAAGTAAAAGTGACTTACAGTCTTTGAATTTATGACTAAGAAAAATTATTCAGTGCCCTGAGATTTCATCTTTCATAAATTATCATCTCTCCTCAGTGCTGTCAGGGTTTTATAAGCTGTTTCTGCACACCATGATAGCAAATTTAAAGGCTGCCACAAAAGTGTGTATGTGTATGCTGTTTTTGCACTGCAGGGATTTAGAGCACATTATTACAGTTAAATAGTAGCTGTCGAACACAAGATTAGAAGGTGGAGTGAAGAGAGACTGAGGCTATGTCTACACTACAAAGAAAAATCAGAAAAAGATACACAAATTGCAAACCGCAGTTTGCATATCTTTTTCCGCTTTTCTTCCAAAAGAGGCTTTTCCGACATTTGGCCCGTCTACACGGGGCCAAATGTTGGGAAAAACCCCTCTTTCAGAACATCTCTTCTGAGGTTTACAGGGATGCCAAAAAAACGCATCTGCTTTTCCGAAATTTTGATCAGAAAAGCAAACACGTTCCTTGGACATGGCAGAGCTTTTCCAGGACACCTGCAGTCTAGACGTCCTCATGAGACTGTTTCTGACAACCACCTACCTCACCACCCTGTCTTGTCACATAGGCTATGCTGGATTTAATCTAGATGAGAAGACTGATCCAATAATTAGGATGCTAACGTAGGATATGTGGGTTCAAGTCCTTGCTCTGCCACAGATAATCCTGTGTGACCATTGGAAAATCATTTAGCCGCTTTGAATATTTTAAATAGAAAGGCGGGGTAAAAATATTTAAATAAAACATAATACATAAATATAAAAAATTTAGATTCTCTGTGACTTCCCACCTGTAAAATCGGTATAATTGTACTTCTGTACCTTATGGGGGATTGTGAGGATAAATACAGTAAGGGATGTGAGGCACACAGATACTATGGAAATGGAAGTCATATAGGTACCATACACTGGTAAAGTCACTTGATAGTTTGCCATCAATTTAATAGTCCACCCTCTACTTTAACATATGAAGGTTAGAGAAAGGAGGACAATCCCTATGCTTTAGGAAACTTAGAAGGACCCTCCTCTTTCAAATCTAAGTTTGGTCTCTAATGCTGTAAAGAACTCTGTTAACACACCAAATGAAAACTTCACAATCATGTATGCTTTAGTCAGAGGGTGCCAGACATCTCTGAGGATTACTGAATGACCCTGACAGAGATGAGAGTAGTAAACTAAAATGCTTTAATTAAAAAAAAAAAACTTAAATCTGTACTTTGACACAAGTACACAGATTTACTTTACTCTCACTCTACTCTTTTTTCATGGGGTCAGAGGAGCTCCTTTCAAAGTGAGGATTCATCCTAGTTAAATCTTAATTTGGACCCGATCAAGGAGCTAGTGCCTGCCAGGAGAATTTCTGGGTGTCCTGTCCCTCCTCTCTGGAGAAGGAACAGGCACCAGCTCCTGAAAAGAAGAGAATTAGTGAAGTTCAGAGTGCTCTAGCCACCTCCTACATTCTCCAACCTGTCCCAGTGCTGAAAGCTGGAGAGCCTGCAGTCTTTAGCAATCCTTCCCCTCCAAGAAAATGGGAGACCCTGCCATCTGCTTCCTTTCGCCTTGCTATAATGAGAATGGTCCTGTTACTCATGGGGACAGAGGCTGGGTGCACAAGGCATGTTCCCCTATGCAATTGCACTCCATGATTGTCATTCTGCCCCTGCAATTTTTCACAGCACCAAATTAAACTCAAGTATTTAAGATTTTTAAGATTTTTATAAGACTAACAAATTGATGGAAGAAACAGAACCATCATTTTCAATGGAGCATTTTTAAGCTCAAGATACTCTTTACCATTTATAAAGTTTCTCGATTGGAGTTACTACTTCAACAGTACTTGGTATTTTGGCAAATTCTGGATCCACCCTGTTCTTATGGTACTTACAGACCTAGTGGGGGGAGCAAGAATCTGCTGTTATTAAAATATGCCAAGGAGTCTTAGGAGCTAGCCTAGCATGCACTGTACAAATAAAATGACAGGATTTCCTCCCAAGTATCATTAATTCACAGGACTGCTTTCTCTCCATATCCCCCTGAGTGTTTGCTACTCTGGTTGTTGAACTATGGTTGAAGGCCTCCCACATATGACTTCATATAGACTACCTGTTCAGGAGGAAAATGAAGTATTCTTACAATTTAAAAAGTTCAGGTTAGTAATCTGAATTTTGAAAATAACTGTACTACATAACTATTTGAAACTGCATGTAATTATTGTTGAGTAAATGTTGGTAAGCACAACATTACACACTCTGGCTACATCTAGACTGAAGGGATTTTTTGGAAAAAGATTAGCAAATTACGAATTGCAATTTGCGTATCTTTTTCCGCTTTTTTTTTTTTTTGGAAGAGGCTTTTCCAAAATTTGGCCCGTTTCCAGGGGTCCAAATTTCAGAATACCCTCCTCTTTCAGAACATTCCTTATTCCTCTCATGGAGAGGAATACAGCGATGCCAAAAGAACAGGCCCGCTTTTTTGGAAACTGTTCTGAAAAAGGGGACACATTGCCTGGACGCAGCAGAGTTTTTCCAAGATACCTCTTATATCCCGGAAAAATTCTGCAGTCTAGACATAGCCTCTGTCTCTACAATTCTCTTCTCTTGTGTGATCAAGAACAGGAAGCATGTTCATCACTTATACTAGAGTAGTGACTTTCAAAACTTCATCTGTTGTCCATTATTGTCCCACAAACCTCATTCTAATCTACACTTTGGGGAACAAAGTAATGACAGAAGGGAGTAATGAGGAGGGGGTACCCGGTTCATGAGCAAAATCTTATGAACTTGGTTGTACAAGCGTGCCTGTTCCATGATTTGTTTAATACAGTACATTTCAGTTTGCCCAGTATCAGGCATCCTAAAGCTGGTGCCAGTAACATTGTGTTACTGAGCATGCCCACTTATCAAATACTGCTGATTCCCACATCCCAGACTGGAAGGATGGCATTTGTATTATATAGGTCACACAGAACAGAAAGTAAGTTCTCTTTGCAATACTCAATATTTAATCTAACCAGCAGCTCAGCTGTCTGAATTATTCTTGCACTGGAGAAGAAGTTCACTGTAGCATGTGCAAATTCCTCATGTATTTAAACACTTTCAGTGCTGGCTCTTCCTGTCCTTTTGTGCAGAAACAGAAGGGATTACGTGACACAGGGCTACTTAAGGTTGTGTTCTAATATGATGGCATTGTGTCAATGTTCGGTGTGCAAGGAGTGCATATGCGGGTGTATCAAGTTCACAGCTGTGAATTTCTTTCTAGGTTTTCAGAGCTGGTTTATAGGAGTGAGCAAAGGGGCATGTTCCCAATCAGCTGTTTGGGGGCAGGGACTGTATCACTTGAGTTTTGTACATTGCTAAGCTCCTAACTGACAATAAAAGGTATAATATTGTGTTAGTATTATCTTGATGCTTGAAGGGTTTCGATCAATCTCTCTTGCCCAGACGTTGGGGACAAAGGCATGTATTTGTCAGAAGCATTTTGTAGCTTTAGCCAATGAGATTCATCTATTATTAAGCAGTTGCAGAGTGCAAGTGCTCCTGTGCTCTCCCCAAACTCAGTCCATAATCCTATCTGGGCCCCCATTCAATGTATATTTCATCCTCCTCCCCATTGCTCAGCATGATTTCTCAACCAGTGGTACGAGTACCCTTAGGGGTACTCGAGAGAAGTCTGTGGGGTACCACTGAAATTCGGAGAAAACTGAATTTTTGTTTTAATTTTTACAGTGCCTTATTATTTTTGTACTTTTTACACCCCAAAATTTCATTGCTTGCCCGGCTACAATTAAGTTATTTAAACAAATGTGTTGCAATGGTAGAAAAAAAATTGTGTGTCTGAAAACTGTAGGTACTAGGGGTACTTCTATATTTTGTAAAAGGGGTACTTCATAAAAAAAGGTTGAGAAACACTAATTTAGGGGACATCACTGATTCTGGGGTTTCCGCCACATCACTCTAAGTCAATGATAAGGTTGCAGAAATGTTGAACAGGTAATTGGACACCAATATGCTGCTACTTTTTTCCTGCAAGTTTTTATTCTCTATCTTTTCTATTCTGTTCACGTTACTAAAATGTCCCTCCAGTGCCCTCACTATCACCTATTTTGGTGACTGCAGTCCCCTCCTCACTGACACCCTGAACACCTACATTGCTCTTTGCTATCAAAATAAAATATAACCAGTACGATCAACTTTGCCTGTGGCTCTGACCAATATTACCCCTAATTTAAGTCCTTCTGTTGGTTCTGTCTTCTCCACCACATTGTTTTTAAAGTTCTTCTGCTTGCCTTTAAGAACTACATCATTTTGCTTTCCAGAATGCACACCCTTCTCTGGCCCCATCTAGCCTCATGGCTCCCTTGGTACACTTCTCCAGTGGTCATCTCAACACTTTCTTCCATAGCCTTACCCACCTTTTGAATGCCCTATTCTTCCATAATACCTATAAAGAACTTTCTGATTAAAGGCAAGACATTCTGTTATTCTTTCTTTGCTTTATTTACTTGTGCTTAGGAGTTGTAAGGTTGCTGCTACTCTAAAAAACTGAATAACTCTTTAATTGATTTTTAATAAATAAAAATCCGATTAAATCCTCAACAGGTACAAATAACAAGGTGGAAGTATTAAAAACAGTCTCAGTCCTCTCATCTAAACCAAAACCTTTTCAAATGCATTGAAATATGACACACTAGGCACTGAATGATTCCTAATGTTTTTCAGTGGCAATTGTTCCATTTAATTTTCTCTTTCATGACACATTATGCATTAGTGTAGTGAACAAAATGTCAAAAACAGCCTGACAGCTTCCATTTAAATTAATTGGGATCCCTTAAGAGCAATAAAGAACAATTTATATGGTGGATATTTGACATCATCTAATAGCCAATGAAAAAATTGATTATGGATTCTCATATATTGTTTCCTAACACTTATGGGGTTTACACGCTTGTTTCAAAATGTTACATATTTTAGAATGTATACTTGTTAAGTTATTTTAAAAATCCATGTACTTTATTATCTTTAAAGGGTGAGTAAAGAAATTTACTGTGTAAATAATAAAAGACAGACCTAGCTTTGAACTCCACTCTTTCTCCCAGTATGTGCCTTCACAGCAAAGCACAGGTCATGAAGTGACTTTCTCTTTTGAGTCTCAGAGGAATAGCTGTATTAGTCTGTAACTTAAAAAAACAATGAGCAGTCCTGTGGCACCTAAGGCTATGTCTACACAGCAGCATTATTTCAAAATAATGAATGTTATTTTGAAATAGCAAAGTGAATAAATGTAATTTCAAAATAATGGGCTTCTAATTCCAAATTCTGTAACCCTCATTTGATGAGGGATAATACTTATTTTGAAATTGTTATTTTGAAATGGGGTGTGTGTAGACCCGTGGTCACCAACAGGGGGGATGTTTCAGCGCCGGGACAGGCCCACGCGGGCATTTTCCTGCGCCGCGGGGGGGCGGGTTTCGGCCCCGGGGGAGGTGCGCGCAGGGGTTTCGGCCCCGGGGCAGGCGTGCGTGAGGGGAGGGTCGCCCCCACGGGGTCGCCTGAGTGGGCTTTCCCGCTCGGTGGGGGGGGCCAGCAGAGTCAGCAACGGGGCTTCCTTCCTTTGCGGGGGAAGGAGGGTCGGTCCTGGAGGAAGCCCGGGATGGAGGCTTCCCTCCGTGGCTGGTGTAGGGGACTCCCTGCCCCTGAACCTTGTTCCCTCTCCCGTGCCCCCAACCTGCCCCCCGCCCTCCTGTCCCCCTGTTCCCTCTCCCCTGTCCCCCCTCTGCGGAAACCTGTCCCCCACTGGCACCCTGTTCCCTTCCCTGCCCCAGAGCCCACTAGCACCCCTCCCCAGTACTGTGTCCCCTGACTGACTTTTCTATGTGTCAGTGACCCCTGACGCAAGGCAGGTTCCCTGCCATTCTTATAAATAAAGACAATGCAGAAACTTTTTGTGTTTGACATAGTATTTTATTTAAAAATGAAGCCTTTGCCAACAAACCCTCAACTGGAGCCAAGCCCCCATCTGGCTACAACCACTCCTGCATTCCCCCCTTCCCCAGACCCTAGATTTGAGCCCTATCATGCACTGGAACCCCCTGCCCTGAGCCCCTCACATACCCCAACCCAAATTCCTGCACCCTCACATCCACAAGCCTGTGGCTTGCTTAGTACCCCACCACTGCCCAGCCTGGAGCCCCCTCCCCCGAGCCAGTGTCCCCTTCTCCACCTCCTCCTGCATCCAGATTTCCTCCCAGAGCTTGCACCTCTCACCCCTTCCCGCCCCCAAATCCCTCATTCCCACCCCAGAGACTACACATCCTGTTTCAACCCAGCGAGGGTACGGCTAGACTGCAGGAGTTTTTCAGGATTCTGGAGATATCCCAGAAAAACTCTTCTGCATCCAGGGTTGCGTTTGTTCTTCCGCTTTTTTTAGTAGAAGAGCAAACATGATCTTTCGGTCACCCCTATATTCCTCTTTCGTCGAGGAATAAGGGGGCTTCCAAAAGAAGGGTTTTTTTTCTGACATTTCGTCCAGTCTAGACAGGCCAAATGTTGGAAAAACCTCTTCCTACAGAAGCATTTTTTTTTAAAAGCAGCAGTATAAGGATTAGGGATAGCAAGTGATGGAGAGGAGGAGAATAGAGAGGGCGGGGCTTCAAGGAAGGGGCGGGGAGGTAGATCTTGACTTGGTCTGTCATTTAAAAAGTGATCTTGGGTGTAAAAAGGTTGGAGACCACTGGTGTAGACAGTGCAACTGGAGTTATTTCAAAATAAGTGATCTTCAGGGCTTCCTATAGGTGCCCTGGTTGGGATGTGCTAATAGCTTTCAGTCATGACCTGGGAGGAGGGCTGAGTTACAGAAAGAGAGATCATTGTAGGATCAGATCAGCCGGTGGGCGGCAGTACCAGATGAGGAAGAGCCTGCTATGTGGCACACATCCATGAAGGGGTCCTCTATGGCGAGGAGTTACATTTTCTATGCATACACACAAGCAAAGCACCTTTTTTAGCTGCACACTTTAAAAATTGGCTCTTTTATAATTAAATCTGTACTACATGTGATGAAGAGGCAATGCTGAATCATTCCTCAGCCAAGTGACACTTACTGCTGGCACTTCTTCTGAGTGAACACTACTTCCCTGCAAAAATGAAACTTTCTGTGTTAGTTCCAGCTTGTATAAAATGACATAAGGCTTCAACAAAAGTACACCAGTTGCCACCATTTGTTATCCTGTGCCACCCTCCAATAATTTTGCCATCCAGAATGTTTTTGTTCCTATTTGAACACTGGGAGTGGGTGGGCATCAGCCTTGTGGCAGGGACAACTAGACCCAGGCCCAACTGATTCCGGGGGGTAAAGGATGAAAAAAGGTCAGGGTGTGTGGATCAAAGGTTCAAAGTGTGGGAACCGGATGGGGACATGGAGCAGAGAACTCCGGACAGTGCTCACTGCTCCTCGAAGCTGTCCAGGGAGTCAGTGGATGCCGCCCAGAGGAACTCTGCCTGGATGTGTGAGACCAGGGAGGAACAGAAGTAGGCCCCAGAGTTGCAGAGCACCCCTTTGTCTAGCATCCTCCTCCAGGTATTATAGATGGCGACTTTCGCCAGGGCCAGGAGGAGGTTGATGAGGAGGTCTCGCGACTTTGTGGGGCCACAGATGGGGTGCATATAGATAAACAAGAGAGGGGAAAAGTGCAGCCAGAACCTCAATAAGAGGAGCTGGAATAGGGGCTGCAACCTCGCACATTCAAGGTGCGCATGTACCAGGTTTTCCCTCATGCTGCAAAAGCGGCAGGCATCCAGGATGCGGGTGAACCGTGCCAGGTACATGTCTGTGCTCATGGCTCCATGAAAGCGCCGCCAACTGTTATATGTTTTTGTTATGTAACAGAAAAGTGTATGTTTTCTGCACTGAACAAAGTGTTCAGGAATGCATTAATCATATGTAATGTTTGTATTAAAGTGTATCTGAGTTTTCTGGTTGACATCACTTATAACTCATGTGATAATGTACTTGGAAATTAATGAGTGCTTTTGCCCTCTATCCAGCAAAGCATTTAATCATAGAACCTAACTTTAAGCACATGAAATTTCTGTGCATCTAAATATAGTCTTAAAGTTAAGCAGGTACTTATATGCTTTGTTGGAATGTGACGAGGGTATTTGGCATCTGGTGATCTTTTGGTGCGAGTGGAGGGTAATAATATGACTTGAGTCTGTTTAGAATCTTCTGCAAAATTCTTCTGGTTGCTGATTCTGGTTTTGTATGACATATCTCAGTTAATTTACAAATGCTGTTTGAGTTGCACAGTGGGGAAAAAGAGAGGCTACAACAGAAGGAAAAGAATATATTTGATATGCTCACATGGAAAATCAGGGTAATTTAACACTTAAAAAACAAATCTTAATGTCTGTAGTGCAATCAGAGCATAAATAGGAGTGAAATTCTTCCCTGGATCCATGTAGATATTGTACTAATTCAGAAGCATATATTTAGCTGAAAGATAAAAGAGATTGGGTGGACTATTGCTGTTTATAGTTGCTTCCTGGCAAAACAGCAGGCTGTTACATATTAATTATAAAAGCATTGCCATGTTAAATTAATTTAAACTTTAGGGCTGATAGTGAAGAGTTGTAATAGAAACTAAGTAAATTGATAAATACTCAATTGCTGCCAGGATTCATATGCTCCCAGACATAAATGCTTTGTGCATTTGTACTCTTTTGAAAGTGTATACATACATACGTGTGCAGATGGAGAGTTGTGCATACACATATTGTTGTGAGAGCTAACCTAGACTAGAGACAATCAATAAATATTAATGAGAATGCTGCACATTTTCTCAAATCACTTGTAGGTCATTTGCATTAGGTTCTTCACATCAGATTTGTGTCTAGAAAACAAAGCAGGCCCATCAAAAGCTATGAACAACTTGACACTGTATGGTGTAAGATACTAAACTGTATTGTCTGTGTACAACAGGAAATATCCCAGATTAGACTTTATGGCTACGTCTAGACTGCAAGCCTCTTTTGAAAAAGAGCGTCTAGACTACAACCGGTACTTTCGAAAAAGCAAGCCGCTTTTTCAAAAGAGAGCACCCAGGCAGTCTGGATGCTTTCTTTTGAAAAAGCACAGTTTGCATTACATAGCACCTTTTTTTTTTTTTTGAAAGAGCACTTTCAAAAAAAGGCATTTTTCCTCGTAAAACGAGGTTTTCCGCAGTAGAAAAAACTGCCGCGTTCTTTCGATTTACTTTCGAAAGAACGCAGCAGTAGTCTAGACACAGGGGAAGTTTTTCCAAAAAAAGGCCACTTTAAAAAAAAAAAAACCCCTGTAGTCTAGACACACCCTACGATAGTGGGGTTGTTTGTTTAGTCAATCATCTATGTAGTGTTGTCATTTGTTGTGACACTACAGTAATTCACCCCCCTTCCTTACCCTAAATTGTGCTAGCTCACTTAAACACATCACAGGCAACATCTATAACATTGCTGAAGATTGTACCAACATCCAAAATATATGCTGCTATATGGGCTTCAGGACATACGCTTTTGAAATCATTATGCCCAGATCCATGCTGTAAGATTGGATGTGACCTTTGACTCTGCAATAGTATGTTTGTCTTTGGAGTCTGTTCTGAAGCTCCCTTCTCCATCTGGGAACACTGCTTGGAAGTCACCTGAGGTGGAGCATTTTTAGGACACTGCTTGAAGAAGGTTACTCACTTTATGCAGTAACTACATTTCTTTGAGATGTGTGTTCCTGATGGTGCTCCACAACTTCTTCCCCTTCTCATATGCTTTGGACTACTCCTTCGGGGACATTTGTAGGGGGAAGGGAGGAACTGAGGACAGTTCCCCCCACATACCATTATACAGACTTGTTATCCAGCCTGAGGAGGCACAGGGCGCATATGGGAGCTGAACAGACACTGCTTATTTAATTACCAATCAAGGGATCAAGGCACATGCCCATGGGAAGTGGAACACACACAGAGGCCACATCTCAAAGAGCTGCAGTTCATTTTTCTATGAAAACTCCCATTTAGGCAGTAAAAGGCAGTGGTTTAGAGAAGTAGTTCTCAACTAGGGGTAGGTGTACACCTGGGGACATGCAGAGGTCTTCTGGAGGTACACCAATTCATCTCGATATTTGCCTAGTTTTACAACAAGCTCCATAAAAAGCACCAGCAAATTCAGTATAAACTGATTTCTTACAGACGCTGACTTGATTATATTGCTCTATATACTATATACTGAAATGTAAGTACAATATTTATATTCCAATTGTTTATTTTACTATTTTATACTAAAAATGAGAAAGTAAGCCATTTCTCAGTCTTACTGTGCTGTGACAGTTCTATATTTTATGTCTGATTTGGTAAGCAAGCAGTTTTTAAGTGAGATGTAACTTGGGGGTACGCAAGACAAATCAGACTCCTGAAAGAAATACAGTAGTGTGGAAAGACTGAGAGCCACTGGTGGTTTAGAGACTAGGATCCTTGATATTATTTGTGGCACTCTCTTTTAACCTGGTGTCTGAATTTGAGTTAAAGGCATTTTTAAAATTCTCTGTGTCCTTACATATGAACCCACATCCCTTTATCTTGTCTATTTGTACTACTTTTGTTTGGAGTGGGACACATCTCTTATATGTGCATGTAAACTGCATGGCCCAATGGGTTGGTGAGGACTTAGAAACATTTCCATAATATTACTGGTAATAATTAGTAGTACAACAACAGGGACTTACACCTCTCGGGTGTCTTCCATCACAAGATGAGAGCCCAAAGATTGTTCTGAATGTGAATAGAAATAATGGCCTACAGGAGGTCAGACTAAGATGACCGCAAAGGTCCTCTCTGGACTTAGACTCTATGAATAATGTTCTAATTACTAGAATATAAAAAAAAATTAAGCATTCTTTAAATTCCTGTTTCAGGCCACACTAGAATGGTTACTGGCTGCAGTTACCAAAAGCTCTCTCTCTCTGATAATTTGTAGTTAAAAGGAGTTATGTAAGTTTCACATCTGTAATGTGTGGATCATGGTCAGTTGGATGTCAAACAAGATGAATTATGAGTAGTCCTGTGGCACCTTAGAGACTAACAAAAATATATAGGGTTATGAGCTTTTGTGGGTAAAACCCATTTCATCAGATGAGCTGGAGTGGAAATAACAGAATCCAAGATACATATAACAGTAAAAGCAGTTACTTGTCAATTGTAGGACCTGTGTTAATGAAGCTAATTAAGTGGGCTGAATGAATTATATTTCTTCAGTTTAACCACTTCATTCTCATTTCCTTTCAGTTACACAATCCAAACTGAAGCAAATGTGTGAAGGCCCAACTTATGTGTTTGCTTCCATGCGTATATTAGGGCCAAAAGAAATAGAGTACTTGCACTGCTGAAGTCTTCACTGGGGGCTTCCCCTCCAGTGTCCCATTGTATGCCATGCAACTGAGCTTACAGTGGCTTTCTGTGGCAGAACTACTACTTCTTGTCGTTGCCCCATTGTGGGCTAGCTACTGTAGTCTGGTTCTGTTCAATTCAGTCGCCCAGACTTAGGAACTTGATTGGCTTGCTATCAAAGCCTTTTTATTTGGGCTTTAGTCCCATGTTGTGTAACTTGGCCTATAAAAGAAATTCTCTTATTTCATTCTGACCTACTTGAAGTGAAGCCAACAACTAACTCTTTGCATAGGCTTCATTAATAAAAATAAAGGACACCCTAAAGCCATTAAGATTTGAACTAACCCTTTAAATCTATTTTAATATCATTACTGGAATTGTGATGCATATGTAGCATTTCTGGAGTATTTTGTATAAGAACAAATTATAGCCAGTTGAAACAACCAATATGCATATCATAAATATTAATACAGTAGTAATTCTCCATAGAAGAATATTCCCTGAGAACATCAATATAAAATATGTTGTAATCTTTCTTTCAAATGCAAGTTTTTAAAATATACTTAATTAACGTGGATTTTTTTGTCTGGTAACCATGAGTTTGAGGGGTTTTTCAGCACTCTTCTCCTTTATAATCAGGCTGATTAGGTTTTTAATCTAATTTCAACTTCCATCTTGTATCTAAGCAAACATAATATGATGATGTGCATGTTATGTATTGTTTTGTTTTTGGAAAAAAATGTTATTTTTAGATGCCAATGCCAGAGAAAATGCAACACCTTTTTTTTTTTTTTTTGCCTTAGTCATATGGGATGCTTCTCTGCATTGTATCAAAATATATTTTCCCTTGCCAACCATTTTGCAGAGGAACTTTGCTCCAAAACTGCCCAGAAAGAATAAAGGAAAAAAACTGTGCATGAATCTGTAGCATGGTGTAAACATATTCTACACAAATTGCTTTGGTTCCATTGATGTGTAGAGGGAATTATATGCAGACTGATGGCAGAATGTTTCCTTTAATCAACAGTGACCCATTAAGCCATTATGCTAAGTTATCATATTGTATGCCACTATAGCTTTTCAGTCATATCTCAAATAACAAATTTCCAATGTTTCAGATCACTTTTATTCACATGTAACCAGAGCAATGTCATTGAAGTCTAGGAACAAAGAATGCAGGCCATACTTACAGTTGCATTCTAGGAAGCAGTGCCTGAGAAAAGTACTAGTGGGTCATGGTTGATAATCAGTTGAACAGGGCAACTCTCTGGCCAGGAGGGCTAATGTGATCATTGGATACATAAATGGGGGAATCTGGAGTAGGACAAGTAAGGTTATTACTTCTGTATTTGGCACTGATGTGGTGACTACTAGAATACTGTGTCCAGCACTTGTGTTCACAATTCAAGAAAGATGCTGAATAATTAAAGGGTAAGAAAATGTGTCTTCCAGTAACAGACTCAAGAAGCTCAAGCCATTTAGTGTGATAAAAAGGTGACTCCATATGTCACCTATAGTGAACATATATTTGATGATGAGCTCTGAGGTATGACATGATCCAATGGCTAGAAGTTGAAGCTTGATAAATTCAGACTGAAAATGTGTGTAAACTTTTAACAGTGAGAACAACTAATTATTGGTACTATTTGCCAACATTTGTGGTGGATTGTGTATCATAGTCAACTTTTAAATCTAGGTTGGATTTTTTTTCTAAAAGATATGCTCAGGAAAATGTTTATTTTGAGGAAGTTTTATGGTCTGTTAGGGTATGTCTAGACTACATGGCTCCGTCAACGGAGCCATGTAGATTTGTTTACTGGGCATAGGAAAATGAAGCGGGCGATTTCAATAATCATCGCTTCAATTAAATTTAAATGGCTGCCGCGCTGTGCCGATCAGCTGTTTGTCGGCTCAGCACGCTAGTCTGGACGCTCCGCGGTCAACATCAAAGGCATTTGTTGACCTCCCCGGTAAACCTCATCCCACAAGGCATACCGGGGAGGTCGACATATGCCTTTGATGTCGACCGCAGGGCGTCCAGACTAGCGCGCTGAGCTGACAAACAGCTGATCGGCACAGCGCGACAGCCATTTAAATTTAAATGAAGCGGCGATTATTGAAATCGCCGCTTCATTTTCCTATGCCGGGTAGCCTAATCTATATGCCTCTGTCGTCAGAGGCATGTAGTCTAGACATACCCTTAGAAAGGAAGTCTTTCTGGCATTGACATCTCTTATGGTGAGTGGAGTGACACAACCAGTACTGTCTGAGGATCTGGGCCTTAGTAATTTATTGACTTAGCAGCTTTGCCATCCAAGTGTATATGTAAATGTGTCCATCTGCTGTCTCTCACTTTATACTTTGTTTATAAGCTTTTTGGCACTGTATAAACAGGACACCTTTTTGTTCTATTTGTACAGCACCTTGCACTATGGGACCTGATCCACAACTAGGGATTCTAAGTGCTGAGGCAGTAGTAACTTTACTAGATAATATGGTGATTGCTACTTATATAGCACAAAACTTATGGCTAGCCCATGAATTCCAGTCAGTCAAGAAGGTGTCCAATAATTTTAAGGTAGGTAATGGAAGTAAATCAAAACAAAGTCTAGTAAATAAGTCAAACACCACACACATGGATTAAGAGATTTACTGATGATGTTTTCTGATCCTCTGTTTAACATGCTTATTGAGATACAACAGTGGTTCTCAAACTGCGGACAGCAGACCAGTAGTGGTTCATTGCTGCCTTGCAGATGGGCTATGGCTCAAGGTTCAGGCTCCCCCCTGCAACTGGGAGCCTCCTCTGGTACTCCTGCCCCGCAGCTGCCTCCCACAAGGATGGAATGCCAGTGCTAGCTTCCTGCTGAGGGAAGGAGGAGCCCCAAGCCTTGTGGGACTGATTTGGCTGTTGGGGGGAGCAAGCAGTTCCACGCCCTGCTGTTTGCCCTCTCCCCTGGGTGGGGGAACAGCAACAAGGAAATGGCTTTCCCCGCTATTCCCATTGGCTGGAATCACAGTTAATGGAAGCAGCAGTGGGCGGTGCCTGGGAGCGGCAAGGGGCATGGAGCCAGGTAAGTGCCTCCCTCCCGCTCATGCCTAGACTGCCCCCCACACACACACACACTCCACCTGCTGAGACCCTGCACCCCAACCCCCTCCTGCACTTTCCCTTGCTCCTGCACCCTCTCTTCTGGCCAGACCCCACTCCCAGCCCACTTCAGCACCCTACCTCCCACCTTTCTCCTGTACTCTTATCCCTATCCCACTCCCTGGAAACTCCCTCCCACACACTGAACCCCTCAGTTTTGGCTGCACTCCAGAGGCTAGGGGGGCTCACAAAATCTACTAACTTTGGGACCCCAAAAGAGCTAATCTGGCCTATGGGAAGCCCTGAAGCTCGGTCTTCCTTGCCCCCTCTAACACACCCCCATACAACCCATGGGGCTAGAGCATCAGGGGAGTGAGGTATCTCAGTTGGGGGCCTTGTCAATGAGGGTTGGGGGGGTTTATTTGTTTTGTTTTTTTGCCTCTCACTTTTGTATGGACCTTAACTGATTTTCTGTGGATCAGTGGCCCCCAACCCATAAAAGGTTTCCTACCTCTGCCATAAATAAAGTGTCGAAACCTTTTGGTTTTGACATAAATTAATAATTAACTTTATTTAAAATGAAAATGAAATTTGGTAAACTAACATGATAAAATTCAAGCACTTAATCTGTTACTTATTTTTATTTTGATTGATATTTCCTTTCTTACCAGTTATAATTGCCCCCTTATGCTATGGATGCATATTTAAGTTTTTATGCTCCAGTAGCCTAATATGAATAATTTTGTATTTAAGGTATTTAAAGATAAGTGAAGGTATTTTGTCATCATGGGTGGGTGGCTGATGGTCCACAGAAAGGTTTGCGTTGAGCTGGGTAGGTCCTGGGTTAAAAAGTTTGAGAAACACTGAGATACAGTATTAATTAAAAGGACAAAATACAACATACACCCCCCCACCTTTTTCCTGAAATGCTAAAATATCCTTTCAGCAAATATTTCTGTGCTGGAGATAAGAAACCAGATTCTGAATTCTACTAAATTGATGTAAATCCAGAATTACTGAGATCTGTATCTGGCCTTGTCTATATACTCAAACTTTCAATCAGAATTTCTGGGAGTTTCATTTCATGCAACAATTTTGGATAAAGATAAAATGATGGAAGATATTAGAGGGCACTAATTTTTTTCTACTAAGACCTTTTTAATGCATGGTTGCTCAAGTGAAGAAAGTTCTGTTTTAAGGCATTTAGAAAGAAATTGATTGACCTGCTGATAAAGCTTCTGCAAACCTTTCAGAAAGGAGAAATTCATCATCTTCAAAGACCTCTGAACAGATTTAATGAAGTGACACCAAGCACCATTGTACTGTACAAATTGAGAGCTCCTTTCATCTGAGAGATATGGAAAGAGCTACAATGTGAGATACATAAAATGGGTAGCCAGTTAGTTCATTTTGACATTCATTTATCATTGTTATCGATTGGGTATGGTCAAATCATGTTATTTCTTGTGTAATCAATGTGTGTAAAATAGATTTAAGTTGTAGGTATAGATAGAAGCAAGATAATTATTTAAGTATGAATCTCCCCTCTAAATATGTGCTTATGAGTGATGCGTGTGCATTAGGCATAGGTGCTGACCTCTGCTGTAGTTGGGGGGTCCTTGACTCACCCATCTACCCCAGTCCTTGCCCCCACTCCTCTGCCCCCACCCTGTCTCTTTTTTGTTCCCTTCCCAAGCGTGCTATAATTTTTGGAGCACTGACAGAGTCAGCACATGTGTTAGGTATACAAGTAAAGTACGGGTGTAATGTGAGGCTTGTAAGATTTCAACCTAGCCACACTAGGCTTAAGGAAACTCAACATAAACAGGTGACCTAAGAATAACTCTATGCAAATAAAATCACAAGATCATGGGAAAAAATGTGCCAAGAAGTGATGTTCCAGAAATATATTATGTACCTGTCTAGACAGCAAGATCTTTGATGTAAACAGCATAGACAGTTCTGTTCTGATAGTGGGTTACCATGGAAACAGGCTGATGGAAATATTAATAAAATGCTAATAAGAAAAAGGAAAACTAAGAGATCAACCTATGGAAAAGGGGCACTCCATAATTTATGGGGTGTGGAAGTACAGATAAGGAAAAGGAGGGTTAAATCCCTCATACATATGTATAAGGTATTAGGTCTAGTCACAACAATAAAATTAGAGGTTCACTGATTGGGCTAGAGTGCAATGACTTCTTTGGGAAAGCCCCAGAAGTACCTCTATTGATGACCACCTGCTGAGAGAGCCACACAACTCTGAAATCTTTTGGTATGTGAGTATGAATATGGTATTGGCCAAAGCATGGCTCTTGGGTTCTGTATATGTGTAACACATCATCAGCGGGCCAACAATTGCTGGGCCCCTGGGCAAGGTGACTGGGGTGGCTCTGTGCTCCTGGAAGGGGTGGGATTAGGGGTAGCCAGTCCTCAGCATCACCTGAAAGGTGTCGCCACCATCCCGCCAGCCCTCAGAGCTGCCTGGAGCATACCATGCTGCATTCTGACAATGTTTTAAAGGGGCTCTAGCTGTCACACCATGGAACTACCAATTCATTCAATTTAAGTAAGTGGCTACAATGTCTTCTGTTATAACATTAGGGAATGTATCTATGCCTCTTGCTCTCTCTGTGTTGTTAGGACTGATTTGAGAATATAGGTCCTATCCAGGAATCCTGCTAAATTACTGGACCCAAATGTGAGGGACACCGAATGTACTTATTCACCAGTATGCTCTCCCCAGTTGAAAGGGAGCTAGGCATGCAGTTTGACTCTCAGAATAAATTAAAACACCTCAAGGGCAGTTCTAACATAATGGGCTGCAGTGGGGCATTAGGAGCTCTTCTGCCAGGAGATGCTGGTTCAGCCTTTAGTCCTCAGTATGCCTATTGCATTGATGTGGAAGGCTGATAGGATTGCTTAGAGACACATACCTATGTCAGCCAAGGATTCCCATACATAAAGGGAATCCGCAGCTGTCTTAGTATAGCTCTTTCATGGGTGCAAAAGAGGCTGAGGGTCCGTCCTGTTTTGTGGTAAAAGACTCGGGAAGCAATAAGCTATACATTTGGTGGTGATCTCTTCAAAAACAATTAAAGAGGGAAATATGAAGCCGCATTCGCATTAACATAGAAATAGCTTAACAGAACTTTTAAATGTCAGCCTTTTTCTAACATATTTTTAATCTTCTACGTTTTGAAAATAATAGAATATATCCCTTTTTATTGCACCATCTGCTCATAAGAGGAGAGGCAAAATTTGAGAAGGTTGAACTTGTGTTTTAAATGTCAACCTAATGCTACCTTGGGGGGAGAAATAATTTGGGACTATCCTTGAAATTACCTTGACAGACTATAAATGTAACAAGGGAAGGATACATGAGATAGCTGACAGGCTGCTGACCTGCTTAGCTGAAGTAACAGTGATCAGAAAGGCTATTTTCACTGGTTAAATTAAGCTTTCTGACAAGTGAGAAGAATTATAGACTCAAAAATCAAAGGTCAAATTTGGTAAAAGTTCTGTTGGTGCTGGCTATGCACACAGATCCTCTAATAATTTTGGGTTTTATTTCTGATCCCCTTGACACCTGTCTTACATTGAGGAAGTAAATGGAATTGCACTAAAGTCACCCATGATTTATATTGATGAGCAACTAGAATTGGGCCTTTTGTCTTAAGTTTTTATCTTCAAAATTGTAAAATCTCTGGACCTAAGGATGACTTCTTTTTATAGCAAGAAATATGCCCGAAGTAGACATTCTGTATGATCTTTAAGAGAGAGCTCAAATTCCACTAATACTATGTATTTTTAAAATGGTGATGATTTGTTCCATCCTGAATTCATATTTTGAAAAGGAGCACATCCATATGTATATTCTTAATAGTTAAATAGATTTGTCAGAAATACCCATTCGAGATTTCTTCATGGCTTAACAGGATTTCTGTAATAGAGTAGGAGGGAGCTTTTACACTTTCAAAAATGGCCATGTAGAATTCTTCAAATTGTCATGAAAGCAAGAAGAAATTACACTTTTTTAAATACATGCCCCATTAATTTTATGCCATTTAGCATAATAAACTTGTAACTAGCAGTAACAGAAAGCAGCAATTTGATTCAAGGCCCCGAGGCAATAGCATTCTGCTATCACTTGCTTCTATACCTTCAAGGTATAGCACCAAATTCATCCCTAGTGTAACTCCACTAAGTTGGTGAGTATGACCCAGAGAAATAATATACTTTATAATGCAGATATGGTTGACTAAATGCTGCTGTTGCACTGATGCAGTACCATTTAAGTCAGTGGGGTTACACTAATGTAAAAGAAAGTATCATTGGCCCAGTATTGATCAAGAAATATCAAAATCCACTAATCTCAGGGATTGTCTTCACTACACAGTGGATTGACCGATCTGGTGATCAATCTACCAGCCATCAATTTATCGTGTCTGCTCTCCTGTTGACTCCGGTACTCCACCATGATGAGAAGAGTAGCTGGAGTCATCTGGAGAGCAGCCGTGACTGACCTTATCACATGGAAAACACTGTGGTAAGTACTAATTCAACTATTCACGCAGCTAAAGTTGCATAGGTTAGGTTAATGGGGAGAGGGACATAGTGTAGGTTAGGCCTAAAAGCTTTATCAATGCCATTTAAACATTTTTCTTGCTTCTTTTTCTCATACATGTATTCCCCTTCCCCCTCTCCTGGTTCCTTTGTTTATGTTTCTTTTGTTTTTTGTTTTTCCATCTTTTAATGTTTTTCACAGGCTAGGGCTTGATCCTTAATGCTTAATGACTTCTTTGTTTCAGTTTTCGTCAAGAAGATTGATGATTATGGGATGCCTAACATAGTGAACGCTAGTGGAATTGGTGGAAGTTAAAATAATAAAAGAACAAGCAGTGGACGTGGTATACCTAGACTTTAGTAAGGTATTTGATATGATCTCGCATGACCTTATCAATAAACTAGGCAAATACAACTTAGATGGGGCTACTATAAGGTGAGTGCATTACTGGCTGGATAACCATTCTCAGAGAGTAGTTATAAATGGTTCACAATTATCCTGGAAGGGCATAACAGGTAAGATTCCGCAGGGGTCTGTTTTGGGACCGGTTCTGTTCAATATCTTCATCAATGATTTAGATGATGGCATAGAAAATATGATTATTAAGTTTGCAGATGATACCAAGCTGGTAGGAGTTGCAAGTGCTTTGGAGGGTAGGGTCAAAATTCAAAAAAGATCTGGACAAACTAGACAAATGGTCTGAGGTAAATAGGATGACATTTAATAAGGACAAATGCAAAATACAGCCTGTCTCCGACTTACGAACCGGTTACGGACCAAGCAACTGGTCGTAACTCGGTTTGTTCGTAAGTCGGACCCCATTGAGTTACATGTGACCGCACTGTTCGTAAGCACGGATCGCATTTGTAACTCGGGGTCCGCCATTTACAACATTTTTGGTCGTAACTGTGAACGGTCGTAAGTCGACCGTTTGCAACTCGGGGACCGGGCTGTACTGCAGTTAGGAAGGAACAATCAGTTTCACACATACAGAATGGGAAGTGATTAACTAGGAAGTACTGCAGAAAGGGATCTAGGGGTCATAGTGGACCACAAGCTAAATAGGAGTCAAGAGTGTGACTGTGACGGATTTTAAGGGTGCGAGCGCCCCCTCCCGATGGGGTGGGGGGGTTCAGCGGACCCACCGTCTCTGTCCTGTAACCGTCTGTCTCGGGGCGGGACAAGGAATGTGAGTGCGATCACCCAGCCCTGCGTCGGTGCTGGGGTTCAGCGAACTCACTGCCCGGCCCCATAGAGGGGTCCAGGGTCCCGTGGGGAAAAGGAGCGGGGTCAGAGCTGTCAGGAGTTCACTTACAGTCTAGGTTGCCCGGCTCCCGCTTAGACGCGGCTTGCCCCGGCGCGGGAACTACCGGGCGAAGGTCGGAATGGCAGGCGAGGGGGGGAGGGGTGTGGGGGACCCGGTCCCAGCCCGGGGCCCTAAGTGGGAGAGGAGTAATGCCTGTACTCCCTCCACAACAGGTGGGGATTATCCCCGTAACGCACCTGCCCACAGGTGCCCGAAGTGCCCTGCCCCGAGCTTCTTCCGCTCCCCACTCCCTGCCTCGCCTCTGGGTTGCTCGCCTGGGCTACTCTCCCCGCTCGAGCCGGCGGCCTCGCCCGTCTCGCGTCTTGGGGGCTCTGGCCCCAGCCTTCTTGCCCTCCAGCGAGGCGGGGTGCTCGCCCTCCGGGGGTGTGTCTTGCGGCTCCGTCTTTCCCCTTTGGCTGTTCCTCCCAGCCTCTTTTCAAAGGGCCCGGGCGCCGGGGACACCTGCCCCGCCCCCCCAGCGTCTCCACGCCCTGCCACATAGGGGTCGGGGCTGTGAGCTCCGCCCCCTGCCCTGCGTGGGCCGGCGTAGCCGGCGCGCTCGCTGCTTCTCCGGCGCGCCTCCCGCGGCCGGGTCTGGCCCGGCCCCCTCCGGTGTGGGGACGAGCGCGTTTCCCCGCATAGGCCCGCCGCCGTTCTGGGTTTTTTCCGGCTGCCCAGGTCAGCCGTCCGCCCTCCCCCTGCCGGGGTGGGGGTAATCCCCCGGCCCGGCACAGTGCGGACCCCGCTGGGTCTGTCACAGTAACGCTGTTGCAAAAAAAGCAAGCATGATTATTCTGGGATGCATGAACAGGACTGTTGTAAGCAAGACACAAGAAGTCATTCTTCTGCTCTACTCTGCACTGATTAGGCCTCAGTTGGAGTATTGTGTCCTGTTCTGGGCACCAAATTTCAAGAAAGATGTGGAGGTATTGGAGAAGGTCCAAAGAAGAGTAACAAAAATGATTAAGGGTCTAGAAAACATGAGCTATGAGGGAAGACTGAAAGAATTGGGTTAGTTTAGTTTAGAAAAGAGAAGACTGAGAGGGGACATGAGCAGTTTTCAAGCATCTAAAAGGGTGTCACAAGGAGGAGGGAGACAAATTGTTCTCCTTAGCCTCTGATGATAGGACAAGAAGCAATGGGCTTAAATTGCAGCAAGGGAGGTTTGGGTTGGACATTAGGGAAAAACTTCCTAACTGTCTGGGTGGTTAAACACTGGACTAAATTGCCTCGGGAGATTGTGGAATCTACATCACTGGAGAAATTTAAGAGCAGGTTGGATAGACATCTATCAGGGATGGTCTAGTCAGTGCCTGGTCCTGCCATGAGAGCAGGGGACTGGACTCGACTTCTCGAGATCTCTTCCAGTTCTAGGATTCTAGGATTCATTTGATGGCACATTTGCAGAAAACTGCTACCTTTGTACTAGATAAGAAAACCTAGTACAGTAAAACTCCAATAGTCCGGCATCCAATTGTACGGCACTCCCGATAGTCCGGTATCAAAATGGCAAGAGCCTACTGAGTGAGCTTTGGCAAAAAATGAGTCACAAGGCAGCAGTGGCAGAAGCTGAACCGAGAGAAACCGGACGGGACCGAGTCAGTCTGCCACTGGCATTGTGTGATGCTGGACAGTGCTTGTGCTACAATAAAAAAGGGTTAAAAACACTTTATATACAGTATATATACAGGGCTCGACATACCGCTGTTTCTACTCGCCTGTGGCGAGTAGATTTCAGCCAGTCACTCCGTGCGCCCCATTCACTGGTGCTGTGGTGCGGGCCTGGCGAGTGGCTCTCGCCACAGTTTGTCGAGCCCTGTGTGTGTGTGTGTATATATATATATATATATATATACATACATATATATATATATATATAAAACCATCTTATATTACCTCCTGATAGTCCGGCATATCCGATAATCCAGCACCACCTAGGTCCCAAAGGTTCCAGATTATCGGAAGTCTACTGTATATATCTTACACTGTTTCTCTTGCGCCTTCAGTGCCCTCACCCTCTCTTAGCCCTACCTTCTGCTGTGTCCCTACTAGCCCCCTTCTGCACTGAGAACCAAAGATAAAAGACCTGTAGCAAGGCTTGTTGTAGCAAGACTTTTCTCCACTTTTCGGCCCCTGTTGGCTGAATCACTTTTCAGACACTCAAGAACTGAAGCTGGTTTGGACAATTTGTAAGAGTGTTTGTTTCCATTGACGTAACTGAAGTTATACCAAAGCAGAATTTAGAGCAGCATGTATTTCTACATCTGCCTGGGCTTTAACAATTTTTGTTTGGCCCTCACTGATATATTGTTTCCAGACAAAATCCTGAGTGGCTCTGTGCACCTGTTTGAGGTCCAGATACTGAAAAAATTTAGACACACAAGAACCAGACTTGGCAGAGTTTATGCAGGTTGGGTGACTCCCCACTACCACCCAGAGTTGAGAGGGAGCATATGTGGGGCACGACTAAAGGGTTCCTGGGCACTATAATTCCACAAGAGGCTATGTAGGGAGGAATGGCAATCAGTACCACCCCTTCCTGCTCCCATGCCCATGCAGAAGCCTCCATGACAATTATGTCAATCTGAAATCTCTGGAGTGCTTAAGGATTTTCTTCCTAAGCACCCAATAGGCAACATATTTCCCATAACTAGACAATGAGGAGGATGTCTAGGTCCATGGTGGTGGTGCTGAGGAAAAGCACAAGGAAGCCCATGCTTCTCCCCTTCACTCACCAAAGGACTCGGCCTAGAAGATTGAGGATCTGCTATGCTCCCATTCACTTCCCAGGGAGAAGTCTCGTGCCCGTTGGAGAAGGAGGCAGTGAAAAAACAATTCACAGGTGAAACAAAGGAATGGAGACGAAGAAGCAGCAGTGCTGGTGGTAATGCACCATCCTACAGTTTCAGACCTAATGCGTGATGGCTATGGATGCTGCTAGTTTACATGAGGATTTTTTGTAAGTGTGTGCATAGATGAGCAAGAGCACACACATTTTTATGTCTTGACTTTAGTGTTTCCTTTTCAGAAATGTTTCTCCCAATCCTCATTAATGTATCCCAGGATCTGGACCCCATGAGGGGGTGGGAAGTGGCAGAGCATTTTGGTTTATACTTGAATAAGAAGATATATCTTTTCAACTTCAAGTTAATAGCAAAAGTTAATTTTGGTTAATCTTGATAAATTTTCCCCTTCTAATGCTGATTCAGTTTCCATATGGGTAGATTATTACATGCCTGTTAAATGGCTTTTAATAATACCACTTTGACCGTAGCAATAGTTCTTTTTCATTTGCTATAAAGATGGAAAAATTCTATTCATAGTAACACCAAGGAGAATCCAGTCCCATAGACTCTTTTTCTATGGAAATGGTTGTACCTCTATGGTTGTACCTCTATAAACTGGGACTCTGTGGTCTGGCAACATCTGTGGGAGCTGGGCATGATACAGCGCGAGGGAGGGGGGTAGAAGGCTGGTATGCCACCCAGCTGGGCTTTGGATGAGGGAGGTGGGAGCCCAGTGCATGGCCCAGCTGGGCTGGTGGGGGAAGAGGGCAGGAGTCTGGCACACAGCCCAGCTGGGCTGCTGCTGGGGGCGGAGCAGGGCTGGCCTTACCAGACTGTGGGGGGTGCCACTAGGACCCAGAGTGTAGAAAATTGTGTCTGCTGCTGGTGCATATGTATTTTCTCTGCTCTAGATGCACAGAGATGGTGGAGTGCTGTGCTGGAGGAAGGAGGGCACAAGAGACATAACAGGCAGGCAGGAGAAAAGGTGAGAGGGAATAACAGAAAGCAGCAGGAGCTGCAGGGAGAGGGAGGAGGAGGAGCCTCTTATGTACCTCTCCAGCACCCCCAGGAGCCTGGACTGATTAACACCAGCTTCTCAGAGCGCTTCCTGTTTCCTGCTGCTTCCCTGAACCCACTTGAGGAGAACAGTCAGTCAACTGAAGTAGTAGGAGCCAGTTAGGCCCTTAAGACGCTCATATCTTCCCTCACTCAGGCCCTGCTACCAGCCTGCTTATTTGTCCCCTTCAACTGAGTGTTGAGAGTCACTATAGCTGGCTCAGAACAGCAGTCATGAGTGAAAGAAGAAAACGCCCCTCTGGGGCAGCATTCAGAAAAAGAAAGCAAGCAAAGGAAGCTTTTCTATTTAAGCAGGAAGGCGCTCTCCTGAGATACATAGACACAAATGTTCACAGTGAGCCTTCCGGCCCCAGTGAGGATGTGAGTGGTGAGGAGATGCCTGATCTTCGTTAGTCAGAGTGCAGGTGACCTGGCAGCTACTGCAGCATCCATACCTCCATCTCAAATGGATGTAACCATGCACATTACTGAAAAAAAGTGTAGATCAGAGAAGAGTGTGGTGGAGGCACAAGAAACAGCTGCTGCTGAGTTTAGTTCCTTAAGTCTAGATGATCCAGGACTGTGGACCCACTTGAGCAGTAGCCTGAGGGACTTCCTTGTACTGCATGGGCCACAGCAAGTGAAAAACTTCATGTTCCCCAAAGACAATGAAAATAGAAGTTTCCATCCAACACATTACTGGCGTGAAATCCCCAATGGTGACAAAAGTGGAGAGGCCATGGCTTATGTACTCAAAACCCCAGAATGCTGCATACTGTTTTTGTTGCAAACTCTTCCAGTCTAATGTTCCAGCCACATTGGGTTCTACAGGAACAAAGGACTGGAAAAATCTGGCTAGAAATCTGGCATGCCATGAGAAGGCAGCAAATTACCAGAGAGCATTCCATAGGTGGAAAGAGCTTGAGATGAGTCTAAGGTTAAAGGCCACCATAGATGATCAGCATCAAGAGAAGATTGCATCAGAGTCTCTTTACTGGCAAAATGTTCTGAAAAGGCTCATTGCCATTGTGAGAATGCTTGTTACCCAAAACCTAACACTGCTGGCACTTTAGATCAGCTGTATTTACCAAACAATGGAAACTTCCTTAGAATTGTGGAGCTGATGGCTGAGTTTGATGCTGTACTCCAGGAGCATCTAAAAAGAGTCACCACCCAAGAAATGTACACACACCACTACCTTGGAAAAACAATTCAAAATGAGATCATACAGTTACTGACAACAAAAGTCAAACAGAAGATTGTGGCAGCTCTGAAGTCATCAAGATATTACTCTGTTATTCTGGACTGCACACCTTACATCAGCCATACGGAACAAATGACTTTAATGGTGCATTTTGTAACAACAGAACCTAGTGAAAATGTCCCTGCAATGGTGACTGTCAGAGAGCATTTTCTAGAATTTATTGACATTGATGATACTACAGGAGCTGGTATGACAAATGTGCTTCTTAAAAAGCTGGAAGATACGGGAATTGCGATAGGTGACATGAGAGGTCAGGGCTACGATAATGGTGCCAACATGAGAGGAAAGAACAGAGGAATGCAGACATGGATCCGAGAGTTAAACCCTCGAGCTTTTTTTGTCCTATGCAGTTCTCATTCATTGAACTTGGTGGTCAGTGATGCAGCATAAGCTTCTAGTGAGGCTGCTGAATTTTTTAATGTAATTCAAAGCATCTATGTATTTTTCTCTGCATCAACTCATCGATGGCAAATTTTGAAGCAACATCTGGGAACATCCTCTCTGACACTGAAACCACTGAGTGCCACACGATGGGAAAGTCGAGTGGTGGCATTAAAGCCTATCAAACACCAAATTGGGAAGACAGATGATGCCATAGATGCCATTATGGAGGATAATACTATGACAGGAACTGTTCATGGGAGAACAGTGGCAGAGGGAAATGGAATCACCAGAAACATACATAACTTAAAATTTCTGTGTGGCTTAGTGTTGTGGCATCACATACTATTTGAAATAAATGTTGTAAGCAAGAGACTCCAAGGTGTTGACCTTGATATATCTGGAGCAATGGAAAAACTGGACAAAGCAAAGTCATACCTACAGTCTTACCGGTCAGATGATTGATTTCAAAACTTTCTGAAGAGTGCACAGAAGTTGGCAGAGGAACTTCACACTGAAGCTATTTTCCCACCCATTCAAGAATACAAGAGTCACCGAAGAAGAAGACGACATTTTGATTATGAGGCATGGGATAATCCCATAAGAGACCCTAAACAATTCAAAGTTGGATTCTTTAAGCAGGTGCTAGATTGTGCAATACAGTCAGTGGAAGAACGTTTCATGCAGCTCAAGGAACACAGCAGTATATTCGGGATGTTGTATGATATTTCAAAACTCCTCACTATACCTGAAGAAGACCTACACCAGCAATGCAGGGCACTAGAAACAGTGTTGACACATGATGATATGCGCAATATTGATGCGAGTGATTTAGGTGATGAACTGAAAGCCCTTTCAAGATACATTTCAGCAGGATCAACTCCAAAGGCTATTCTGGAATATATGTGCACAAATAAGATAACCACCCTCTTTCCAAATGCTTTTGTTGCTCTGCGCATACTTCTAACACTTCCTGTAACAGTTGCCAGTGGAGAACGCAGCTTCTCCAAGCTGAAGTTAATAAAAACACATCTATGCTCCACAATGACACCAAAGAGGCTGGTCAGCCTTGCAACCATCTCAATAGAGCATGAGCTGGCCCAGACTGTGGACCTTCAGGAAGCAGTTCAAATCTTTGCAACCAAGAAGGCACGGAAAGCACCACTTTGATTATTCAAACAGATAAAAATGCCAGTGTTTAGTATGCAGACAAGAAAAGTTACATTTGCTGTTCAGGCATTTAAAAGTTAAGTGTTACTTAACATTTTTGAACAAGGCATTTTAAGTTGTTAGTTCTCCTTTATTGGGGTCGGTAGCAGAGCAGTACCATGAGAGGAGTAGAACAGGAAGAAGGCAGAATTGAAACCTTTCAAAGATTTGGCCCAAGCAAGGGGATATTGGGGCATCATTTAAGCGCCCCACCTCAGGTGCCAAAATGTTGTGGGCCGGCCCTGGGGGGAGTGCCGAGAAGGTGCCGTGCTGTTGTGGGGGGAGCTGGGAACTGGGAAGCCTGGCATGCAGCTCAGCTAGGCTGTCTGGGGGATACAGGAGGACTGGTGGGGCAGCAAGTCAGAAGGCAGGGTTGCAGCAAGGGGTCCAGAAATGACCTCTCCTGGTCTGGCACACTCCTTCATCCAGGACCAGTCAGGTCCCAAGGATGCTGAAGCAGGGATGTCCAACCTGTAATTACAAAAGTCCTGTTTCCCTGAACAGAGTAACCAAACAGAAGATTGTTACCATGTTCAGTTTGAAACCGCTTTGAGCCAATGCTTAACCCAACCGCCCCCTTTTCCCTTGGGCATCTCTGGCTCTCTGGACTTATTTGTTCTTTTCTCGGAACTTTTGTGTGCTTCTGCCTCTTCTTTGTTTTTCACATGCACTGACATCTTGACCTATCAATATGCTAGCCCCTTCCTTTGCTTTTCATCACCACACAATATGTTAGGGTCACATGTTTCAGCTTCTATGCAAGCCTTGTCATTAACCTGTGTATTTTGGAGGTTGTTCTCTGATTCACTTATCTGGGTTCATAAAGGTGCTTGATTGTTTCTTACATTTATTCGGAAAGAAGGCCATGTCTGCACAGAGTTAGTGCATAGGAAGTATTATGGCTCTCTAGCGTGTCAGGCACTAACTGGCCCTGTGCTGAAAGTTCTGTGGTACATTTGACTTACTGCTATTCCAAACAGTGACTAATTAAACAGCAAGGGAGTTAGAACTGTATTTTGAAGAGTAGAAGCCACACACTGAATAGATGCACTACTTGTGTGAAAATGGAGATATACTGTCTGAGATGGATGTGCCTTCAGTAAAACAATAACGATGTTGAAAAGACAAAACTAAATCTTTCTTTTCCTTCATGTCAGTGATAGTTCATTACACAGACATAAATTTAAATGCTTGATTAAAGTACGGTAGATTTAAAGCTGGATTTCAAGACTCAGAAGCTTTGTCCGATGTATTTTATAGGTGTTATTTAATTGGAATGAGGAAGAATTGGCTGAATATATATATATATACACATACATATATAATATGTATAGCAGACATCCCCTAATCGTATTCAACAAATAACAATGCTAAACTGCTGTATAAATAACACCATTAGGTTGGCTAATGCTTATCAGGTTCAAAATTAAAATGGAACACTGCTGCCCAGTCTCACACTGAGTCTTAGATATAATTGCCATTCTGATTATTATTGGTCCCTGGATTACTTACTATTTATCATGTTGCATTGAGAATCTGAGCAGAGTCTCCCCTTAAAATGTAGTGTCTATTAAGCCATAAATTAGGCAAATAGCTCAATTCTGCCAGTATTACGACATTACAATGTACTGTTAGATAAAAATTCTGTCATTTTCACATAGTTCTTGCGACTTGACACATTACAAATGGCCTTTCAGACCTTTATAAACTGCTTTTCTGATCTGTCCAAGTACATTAACTCTTTATTTTGTTCTATTTTTAATCTAGGTCTCTGCAGCTTTATATAAAATAAAGTATAACACAAAGGTATTTATGAGAAATCAACATTTATTACAGGAGATGTGAAACAAAATATCAGTCTTGTAAAACAAGTTTATTTTTCACACACATTCTTCTGTTTTAGTCCATCAGGTACAACAATGAAGAAGCCAGACACAGAGCTAATTGTCCATTAGCAATAGACAATGCACTGTGGGGTAACTTGGTTTTCCTGTAAACATGAGGATCAGGTTGTAAGAAATAGCAGGGGCTCTGCAACAATCTGTGACCATGTCACCTGATGCTGCAACCTATCCTAATTACCTAATTTTGTATGAAAAACTAGGAGGGGGACAAACATTGAACAAAGGACCCTGCCTTATGCAAATCCCATTTAAGTGTGGAGACTGAGGTAAGTCAGTTCGCCCCTGAGACTCCCACACAAGATGACTGCTGGAAATAACCAAGACTGAGGGCACGGCTAGACAACAAGAGTTTTTCCGGGATACGGAGGTAGCCCAGACAAACTCTTCCTCATCCAAGGATGTGTTTGCTCTTTCATTTTTTTTTCCAGAAGAGCAAACGTGCTCTTTTGGAAGCCCCTGTATTCCTCGTTCTACAAGAAATAAGGGGGCTTTCGAAAGAGGGATTTTTTTCCTGACATTTGGCCCAGTTTAGACAGTTTTGAAAAAAAGTGGCAGTGTAGCCGTATCCTGAGACAGGGGAGGGACTGGGCCCAGGCTTGAAGGATGTCTGGTCTGTGAAGAAAATTATCACAACAATTTTCAGAGTGAGATATTACATGTAACTAGTTTCTTTAGTGTATTAAGTTTAGTGTATTACGTTTAGTTTAATGTTCTGATTCATTTTAGTAACCTAGTTTGTTCTCTTTGTTATCTCTTATGACCACTTAAATCCTATCTCTTAAATCTAATAAAATCACTCTTGTTTATGAATATACACACTGTAAATGTTGCCCATTCCCAGCTTCTGTCAAGCAGAGGCTAGTGACACCATCCCTGTCCATCCTAACTAATAGCTGTTGATGGACTTATCCTCTGTGAACCTATCTAACTCTTATTTGAATCCTGTTATAGCCTTGGCCTTCACAACATCCTCTGTGCCTATCAGTAGTTGTACCTCTCAGTAGCTGAGCAGACATCAAGAAACATGTATTCTTACCAAAAGATGGAGTAGCTTCAAGATGTTCTCTATCTTGCAAATCTGATATCCAGGCCCTACACTTTATATCACTTGCCTTGATGTACTCTGTCTCGAATTCAAACAGAGAAATATTTTTTTCTGTGATAAAATAAATTTGGAATGATTGGATCGGAAGTTCAGCTGTGCCCAAGGAGAAGTGAGGGTACAAAAGAGACATTTACACCCCTGATCCGTAGGTTGATCCTAACTTCATAGTTAGGAATATTTATATCAGCATCAGGATGACCATAAATGATACAGGTTTCTAATAGCCTACTAGGACTTTTCTGGAAGCTCAGTATCATGAAGATGCTCAAGCTACCCCACCAGTCCCCCCTGTATTGGTGCCTGGAAGGGGAGTGGAATAGGAACTGCTAAGGTGGTCCAAAACTGTCTGGAGGTTCCCTTTAAACACCTGAGCTCTGGATTGAAGTGTGACTTGTGATGGAGATCAGCACCAAAAGACTTCTTGGTCTCAGGCAAGAGAAATCTTTTTTTGGGGGGTGGCGAAGGCAGGGGAGGAGGGGATGCTGCCAGTACCTGGCGAAAAAGGCATCTGTTCCAGGCTCATGTGTTGTTGAAATTTCTGGCTCTTGTGACTTGAGAACAGAGATTCACCATGAGAGCTTGATGACAACAGGACTGGGCCAATGTCTGGCTAGAATTTTTTCTCCTGTTCAATTTACCCATCTTCAAAGTCAAAGGGAAATTTGCCAGAGTAAAGAATGCCACATTATTGATCCAGTCTGAATTTATGAACAGTGGTTCAGACCCTCAGCTGGCACTGCTTGACATTGACCTACATGGATCCATGCTGATTTATACCAGATGAGGATTTGGCCCAGTTTTTTTTTCTTTCAGGAACACATAAAGTAACCTTGGGTGGGCCAGACTTCACTGCCCTTCTCCAGTGTCTAAAAGAAACCCCTACTTCCACAGCAGTACTGAAGACCCAGAGTTCAGTCTGTAAGGAATTTCAGCAAGGATTGCCCAGTGTCAGCCTCCCTACATTCAAGTTCCAAAAGAAACTAAAGTAATGAATTTAATTAAATAACTTTATAAAATTTTATGAAGAAATAGATAATCTAATTCTTACAACAGAACACAGCTATTTTATAACCCACAACTAATGTCTATAATTACAATAAACATAAGTAAAGAAAAAAATCAAAGTGAAATTTGAACAGTTCAATCCACACAAACACAGTAAGAAAAGATTGAGAGGTTCCAATAGCTTAGATTTAGTTCACCAAAGTCTCAGTTTGTGCCTCTGATATCAAATCTGCACCATATACTAAGTCTGAAGTCTCTCTCCACTTGCTTGTAGGGAATCCTCAGTTGAAGTCCAGGCAGACTCTTCCTCTGCTATGGTCACTGCATAGCTTCTTCCAGATCACACAGTCCTTAGAAAAACATCTGCCCTGCCTGCTTGCTCATGAAGTCTGGACCCAACTCCAGAAGTTTTTGGGTGGTGTGCTGAATCTGCCCAGCAACAGTAACACTCAACTCACTCCTACCTCCCTCACAGGGGTCTCTTAAAGAGATAGCTCCCTATTAAGTGCATGGGTTACAATAAGACAGAGAAATAGCTAGTTAGTTTTTAAAGTCTAAACAAATGATGCTAATCGTTTGTTTTTTTTGTGTGTGTGTGTCAGTTTTTTTCCTACTCTCAAGGTTAAATCAACTAAATTAGCAAACTGCCTGGCTAAACTTTTGTAGCATCCTCAAATTCCCTCCATGTGCAAAGTTGTGTCTTCAGCCGCCTTTAGAAGCTTGTTCCATAATTCAGTTACTTTCCGTGTACAGAAATTCTGTCCAAAAATTGCCTAATTGCTAGATTCTCTCAGCTTTAATATATCTTTTGTTTTTTCTTCTTCTAGTAAATCTTTTCTAATAAATCAGACTCCTGCTGTAATTTTGCTGGGCTTCTTCTCTAAGACAAAGGAGGGCTTTGCAGCTTCAGGAGCTAATGAACACTCTGCTGTCTCACTCTAATGCAGAAGCCTGGTATGAAGATATTTAAAGTATTCATGTCAATATCTGGCTGAAGATTTCTGCAAACGTTGTGCACACTCACCTTCATCAATTCTCATAGTCTTCAGATCCTTGGAATTTACAGATTTCTCTAACGAAAACTTAAATGATCTAACCATAAAGAGGTATCTGGATTTTGCACAGCATAGAATTCAATAAATGTATAGTCCTAAACTGGGACCCACAATTCTTCTAGAGATCTCGCATCCACTCGCCTCCCCTTATGATAAATGGAAACCTCAGTTATAAGTGACCAAAACTCTGATTTAATAAAAATCAGATAGAATGTAATAAATATGTATCATGTATGAGAGGCTTTTAAAATACTCTAATAGAGAATTGAGTTCTTTTTCTATCAAATCTACTGAAGTTGAATAATTTATATGTAATCTTGTTCCATTTCTATAAAGGGTAGTAGATTTTTCAAGACTCTTAAGGCACTGTACCCTATTTCTCACAAAAACCATAAGTTATTCCATATTTTTTCTCCAGTAATGTTTGGAAATTGTTATTTAAAAAAAGGAATATACAGATTCTAAAAAGCCAGTCACTATAGGGCAAAATTTTGAAATAAAGTGGAAAAATATTGAAACCAGGTTTTACATACTCCCACAGCCACTTAGTATCAGCTGTTGAATTCGTCACAGGCGAACAAAAGATCTGTGCATATAGGTGCCCCTAAATTTATATATTTAATTTATCTGTGAGAAATGTATGCAGTGAGTTCTACTTGCCTAACTTTGAACATCTGGAAAGCATTTTTTTTATGTGGCTCATCTCCAACAGTGGTGAGAAGGTGAGAATACCTGAATGGGAAATTGTAATGTGAGAACCATGCCACGTATTTGTAGTCCCCTTACTAAAGGGGCCTCTGTTTTTTCTGGAAAGACCCTGTGTGCTGCAATCCAGACTATAATTCCCATGAGCCCTTGGGAAAAACAGGAAGGAAGGACTCTTGGGTGGGAGATCGAGGCTCTCGATGTGCATGAAAAGAGAGGCCTAGCAGTCTGGGACTCTGCCCTTGGATTGTGGAAGAGAAGGGGAACCAGGCTGCTGTGGAGGAGTTTGATCCAGTCCAGGGGCTGTTGGAGTGCAGCTGCAGACTGGGACTGGAGGCGTTTGGAGCCGGGATCTATCAGGCTGCTTCTGATAGGCACAGCATGAGGCTGTAAGTGACTGGGCCTTTTTGGGAAGGGTGCTGCCTGGGACAGAGCTGCTGCCTAGCTTGGACCCTCAGACACACTGCCTGCAGAGAACCTCCACTACAGCTGCAGTTCTTCAAGCGTGCCCACGCAAGCAAGAGTCTGGGACTCTGAGTCCAGGGGTGTGCACACTCTGGGATGGGATCAATATTGGCAGTGTAACTGCTAGATATACAAGTTCCAATTATTGTTGTGCACTTTGTTAATGCTATTCATTGTTAATCTGCTAAACCCTGTTTATTTAAGTTAAGTAAAGATTGTTTATTTTAATGTAATCTATTAGATGTATATGATTTGTAGTGTTGTTCTGGAATTAGATCCAGATTATAGCTGGAATGAGTATATTCCTGGAGGCTCTCAAGGCACACCAGTAAGTGTGTACAAGGCCAGCCAGGTGGAGGCACTGCCATTATACATTCATTACGAGCAAGGGACTGCAGCAAGGGGGTGGATACGACTTTCCCCAACTAAACACCATCACCACTGGGGTGCTCAGGATCTCCTTTTGGGTTAAAGCCATCAGGCGCCCAGGCACACCTGTGAGTGTGACCTGCTCCCGAGTAACCCGGGGAGGAAAAAGGGGGGGTTACATATTTATTTAGAACTTGGATCTTTCGAAAAAGGGTTTTATTTTTGAAAGATTCCCGTCTAAACTGCCAGGTTTTTTTTTTGAAAAAGCCCTGTTTGGAAAAAAAGCGGCAGCTGCCATTATGCAAATGAAACACGGGATATTTAAATCCCGGCTTCATTTGCAATATCGATGTGCCTAATTTACATCCCTTTATTGAAAAAGGGATGTAGTCTAGACATACCCTAAATTACTACCTCTCTGAAACCTATCATAGTATAAAATATAAGAACAAAGATTCAGTTCAACTGACCTATATGCAAAATTTGAGAAGATATAAAGGATGATTTTCAAAAGAGATGGACATTTGAGTTTAAAGACAAAATTAAGCTCCAGTCCAAAGTCTGCATGAGGAGGTATTTAGATCAGTGGGTTTTGACTTTGGTCCATCTCCTGAGGTAGGCTCTTTTACAATGACTAGTTCTGTTTTACTCATTTAATTCTGCTTCATTGGAGTTGTATATATTCTTCTCAGAGTGTGTTGACTCGATTGTGCCTACAGTTTGAATCAGGAACTCATTTACATGGCAGTTAATCTCAAATATTTCCATTGCCAGCTCTACCATTACATATTTAGTGCAGCGTTAAGAGTGTGGAGCTCCTTTGAAGTACACTCATTAGTTTCCACACAGCAGCTTTTCCTTGGGAGAATGAAACCATGCGTGTTAGAAAGTATTAACTTTAGTAGGTACTAGAATTATTCTTCTCCTATCCCATTATGCTATTTTTAAAAATGTGTTTATGATGTTTCTATTCTGATTAGACATACAGTGGCTCATTAGAGCTAAGAATAATTGTTATTGTCTGGTATTTCCAGTGTTTGTAACAGTAAGGCAGTGCTTTTATTTTCCCCCTCATCACTTCTATGCTACTGCTGTTGGTGAAAAGAAAGGCATTGCTCCCTGCCACTAGGGAACTGGAGGGAGGAGGGAAACAGTCACTTAAGCCTAAGAAGAGCTTGAAAAGTCCTTGTTAAGCTTCCCTATTTCATTTCTGTCATTGTTACTTCTAACAGAAGGAGCACAAGAGGAAAGAGGCCATCATTTAAAACAACTGCCTCCCACACACAAAGGCCTCCTTCCATCTCTCCATTCTCTCTCTGTTCCACTTTCCCCTCCCTATGTATTTCAGGGTCTCCCTGCAACTTTGCAAAAGCTACACTCATGCCAGGAACTCTGGGCATCATTCCTTGTCCTCCCCCTTAACTCCTGGCCAAAGCCAGGGCCTTCCATTCTCTTCCTTTTCCTCCAGCTCTGTGACCCCTCATTTCCCTCCTTTCTGTCTGGGATTGAAATCATTCGGGATGTCATCATTTCAAATAGCACTGGGACCAGTGGCAGAGGTTAGAGTTGGGGTAATGTTATTGCTAGACGGAGTGCTGCTTAAGTTCCATTGGCTTTCAAGGAGTTGAGTGAAACTTAAGAACATCTTAAATCATTACCCAATTTCTGTTGTTTGCAATCCCAATACAAACACTAACCAGCTTTGCTCCTTCTTAGGTAATATCCTTCCTTTTCACCTAAGAATTTGGGAACAGGAGGAAGAAAGAGGTTGAGAAGTCAGAGCAAGCATTAAGTAGTTTTTGTGCTTTTCTTTCACCCTATGGTAATTGTGTGTCCATTTAACATGCCACACACGTGTAACCTCCATAGTGCTAGTATATTCAATCAAACAGCAAGTGCTGTTACAGCATGTGAAGTGTACTGCTGGAACTCTGATAGTTTCCATACTATGTTTTTTCTTGTGTACATGCATTTTGATTTACCTTTTTGTGTCAGGGCTTGCTCCCCAAGCCTTATGATTGAAGCTTTGTGAAACATTCACCAGGGATTTGGCTCTGAATAAGAGAGACCCCCATGATAAACTCCTTCATGTTGAATTTCTGTTGCGGTGGGTTCCACTCACACTGTGGCAAAGGATTCAGTTTAAAAAAACCCAAAATGTTTATTTAAATGTGTACATGCCGAATCAAGTATAAGTACAAGTAACAAGAGAAGAGAGCTCTTGTATTTTGTCCCTTATTCTAAACTGGGAAGAAACTCAACAGTTTTGTCCCGTTTCCAATCCAATATAGATTCTAAAGTTTAACTCTGATTGATACAGGCAAGGGAGAAGAGGAAAAGTTGCCTAGAAGCTGCAGAGAGGAAAAAACAACAACAACAATAATAAATAATTGATAGATTAAAAGTGAAGTAGGCAAAGTGAAAGATAACTACAAAGAGTACATGGAAGCAATAGTAGAGAAGAGGTGGATAATTCTAAATGACTATATTTTAGGAAGGGCTCCTAATCATGCAAGACTAGTGTTTTGAAGTGGTCTTATCAGTAGAAGAAAAGGATGGCCTTGTGGTTAAAACACTGGCTGGGAACTCAGAAATTCTGAATGAAATTCCTGGCTCTGTCACAGACTCTGCTTGACCTTCAGCAAGTTTCTAGGTATCTGGAAAATGACAGGAACAAATCTGCAATTCATGAAGCCTGAGTTAGGTGTCCAGGCTTCCTACACATTGAATGAGGTGAGAGGTCCTTTAAATTGCTGATCACAAAACCCAGTAGGCCAGGTGGGTAGCCACCTAAGCTAGGCAATGGGAGATGCTGATGACAGAGGTGGGTGCTAAGTTTTGTCCTCTGCACAGAAGATGTCATGTTCTGGTAGAAATCCACAGCCCAGAACCCCTCTTCTGGGGTCAGGTGACTTAGGCCTTGTCTACATAGTGCAGTAAAGTGTGCTGGGTGGTATATCTAAAGCACTACAGACAATGCAAAGGTAGAGCCCACTAGGCAATCTTTAATGCATGCCACCAAGGTCTACACTAGCCAATTAAAGCGCAACACACTAGAGTGCTTGAGATATCACACCCCCAATGGGCATTACCACACTATACAGGCAAGCTCCTATTCCCCGAGCATTTTTGTACTATGTAAAAAACAAACTAAAAGTCTTGGAGCTTGGGTCAATTATCTGACTTGTGAGGCTTGCACCATGGGGTTAAATTAGTGGTGTAGATGTTCCCACTGGAACCTGAGCTACAAAACTGTCTCCCTCCTTTTCAAATCCTGGGTTTCCAACCCAAGTGCCCCTCAACCCAGGCTCCTATCAGTGGTGGAGCAATTCACCATTGGGTCAGCCTGGATCCAACCGCAACACGCTCACCTGGATTCAGGCTCAGCACATACCAGACTGCTGCCTGGCTCCTTTGAGTTCCTTCCATCACTCCCCCTTAGGTGTATCTGGATTCATGGGTCATTCTCCATCTCCGTGGGGTACACAGCCAAAGTAGCAGCAGCAGCCTCACAGCTCCCTGGAAGTTTTAATTGTTCCTTGGGGCAACAGTTGTTTTCCCTGCTGCTCAGCTCCAGCCACTTACCCCAACTAGGCTGCTAGGCCAGACTTTTATACTTCCTCTTCCTGTCCCACCCCTCTGATTCTAGCATGAAGAGTGTGGCCCTACTGGCTCCACCCATCAGATTGCTTGGGGCATTTCCAGTCATCTGCATCTGATGGGGGCCATGCCTCTGTGCTACAGTCCTCTGTGTGCCACCATAATATAAATATAATAGGTGTCTGTTTAATGTGTGTACTATAGGAGGAGTTGTTTGATATATTAATTCTGTGGATTCTGTGTGGAGAAGAGACCCAGTTTGCTCTGGGGAAACAACTCAGTTGTGCACTAGGCCCACAAACCTTGTTCATGCAATATACAAAAATAAGGTGACGTAAGTAAACATACCATAAGTTTTGCTTATCCCAAGTACCAGTTCCAACAGTGTTCTTATAGATATGGGCCTGTGTTCATTACATTTCTGCTACTCCCAGGTACATCAGTTGTAGTATCAATAAGCCAGATGCAACTGAATTGTATTTCCAATATTAAAAAGCATTTTCTGCAGGAAATAACCTGGATAAAGTAATGCTTGGTAAAAGGGCTGCATAACCTTTCTTCCCCACGAAAATGCATGTTTCTTCTCCTTTTTGCTCCCCACTTTAAATTTTGTCGTTATTGGTTCCAATCTTTGGCATTCCTGTATTATACTTTCCTGACTTACTGATGTGCGAGAGATTATAAACAAGAGGAAATGGATTATTACCCTTACATCTCTCAATTTTAATTTATTGCTAGTCAACTCCAGGCTGAACAGCAGGGGAGCAGATGCAGACGGATGGCGGTTTGCCTGTTTCTGGAAATTTGGGGGCCTATATGCTCCTTGTTATTCCAGTACATTGAAATACCATTGGGGCATGTCTGAATCTAAACAAGGAGCAATATTCTGCTTTTACATATGCTATTGGATAACTGGAGTTGGAGTGGCTTTTTTGCATTCAGCACACTGGAGTAAAAGCAGAATCTGGTCCAAGTAGCCTCTGTAGGCATTGGAGCATGTAAAATAGGAGTAACACGGGAGCATAACAGAGTTAATTTATTTACAGACTATTTGGCATACTGCAGGAAAGCCCTTCACCAATCATTCAACTCTGACTTGAGAATAAAACAATGAATATATGTGAACTGTGAAAGAAGAGCAAATCCAAGAGATGGTCTTCGTTCTTCTACGCCCACTTCTATAATAGATGTGACACTGCTTCAGCCTAATGTTTCTGGAAATGACTATTTAGCCCCAATTCTCCTCTCCACAGGTGCCACATATCTTAGGTTGATCGCCTCCAGTGTAGACCAGGCCCAAGAAGGGTAATCCTAAGAAATGATTATCAATTTGGGGGTTCTTTAACCTGTGGGGTGTGTGTGTGTGTGTGAGAGAGAGAGAGAGTACTTGAGACTAATCAAAACAGTGATTTGAACTAAAGGTATTGCAGGGGGAATACTAAAGATTAATAAACTCCTGGCTTGAAGTAAAAGCACGTGGTTTTGATTTGTTTGTGTCAGCCTATAGCAGATAGAAACATTGTGTCTCCCATGGTTTGTCCTGCTATCATCTTACATAAATTAAAATTACCAAGAGCTTTGGATTCAGAGGAACCACAGGTAACAGCTCTGTTACTTGGGAAATAAAATATAAAACTGTTCATACTGAGTCACACCAATGGCCCATCTAGCCCAGTAGCCTGTCTTCTCTTAGGGTATGTCTACACTTCATTCCTCTTGAGAGAAATGCAAATACAGACACTCAAAATTGCAAATGAAGTGGGGATTTAAATATCCCGTGCTTCATTTGCATAATCGTATTATGGCACTATTTTGAAATAACGTTATTTCGAGAGGAAAAATGGAGTTATTTTGAGATAAAACCCTTCCCTCAAAATAACCCCTACTCCTCAAGTATTTCAAGTATTCCTTGAGGAATAAGGGTTATTTTGAAGGATGGGTTTTATCTTGAAATAACCCTGTTGTTTCCCTCAAAATAGCTCTATTTCAAAATAGCGCCATAACAAGATTATGCAAATGAAGTGCGGGATATTTAAATCCCCACTTCATTTGCAATTTCAGGTGTCTGCATTTGCATTCCTCTCGAGAGAAAGGAATGAACTGTAGACATACCCTTAGGCTATGTCTACACTCGCGCGTTCTTGTGCCAGAAATATGCAAATGAGGCTAAGTGTGGAATATCGCCAAGCCTCATTTGCATACTTAATGAGCCGCCACTTTTGCAGAAGAGGCTCTTGTGATAGAAGGAGCTGTCTATACTGTCCCCTTCTTACACAAAAAAACCCCTCTTGTGCAATGCCGTTATTCCTGAAAATAACTGGCATAACGGCATTGCGCAAGAGAGGTTTTCTTGCACAAGAAGGGGCAGTGTAGACAGCTCCTTCTGGCGCAAGAGCCTCTTCTGCAAAAACGGCGCGGCTCATTAGGTATGCAAATGAGGCTCGGCGATATTTCACGCTTAGTCTCCTTCGCATATTGGTGGCACAAGAAGCTGCGAGTGTAAACATAGTTTTAGTGTCCAATGTCAGATGCCTAGGAGGGAATGAACAAAACAGGGCAGTTAGTGAGAGATTCACCCTTGTCATCCAGTCCTAGTTTCTGTCAATTAGAAGTTTAGGGACACCCAGGACATGGGGTTGCATCCCTAACCATCTTGTCAAATAGTCATTGATGGACCTGTCCTTCACAAACATATCTAGTTCTTTACTGAACCCAGTTATTCTTTTGGCCTTCACAGCATTCTTTGGTAGTAAGTTCCAGGGTTGACTGCACTGAGTGGAAAAAATACTTCCTTTTGTTTTAAATGTGCTGCTATCAATTCCATTGGCTGACTCTTGGTTCTTATGTGAAGGGGTAAATAAAAACGTCCCATTCACTTTTTTTTCACACATAGTTCATGGCTTGATATACTTATCATATCCTGCCTTAGTTATCTATTTTCTAAACTGAACAGTCCCAATCTTTTTTAATCTTCCCACCTATAGAAGCTGTTCCATTTTTGTTGTCCTTCTCTATATTTCTACAAATTCTAATGAATCCTTTTTCAGATCCAGTTACCAGGATGGCATGCAGTGTTCAACGTGTGGGTCTACCATTGAGATGTACAGTGGCATTATGTTATTTTCTTTTATTGCCTATTTCTTTGCTAATGGTTCCAAACATTGTTAGCTTTTTTTTTAATGCTGCTGCTCATTCAGCAGATGTTTTCAGAGAACTATCCAGAATGACTCCAAGATTGCTGTCTTGAGGGGTCACAGCTAATTTATACTTCATCATTTTGTATGTATATTTAGGAATATGTTTTCTGGTGTGTATTACTTTGCATTTATCAAGTTTGAAATTTATCTGCAATTTTGTTGCCCAGTCACACCATTTTTTGAAATCTGTTTGTGACTCTTCTCAGTTTTAACCGAGAACTTAACTATCTTGAGTAATTTTTATCATCTGCAGATTTTCCACCTAGCTGATCACCCCATGATGTTTTTTTCACCTAGAATACTTATTTGCAGATAATATTACTGATCCATTTAGTGTGTGTGTGTGTGTGTGTGTGTACGTGCAAAAATGTGAGTGTACTGATTAGATAAAAGTTAAGAAATAAAAAATGAAGGTATATCCAACAGCATGAATTCAGCACATAATATTACTGATCCATTTATTGTGTGTGTGTGTGTACATGCAAAAATGCCAGTATAGTGATTAGATAAATGTTAAGAAATAAAAAATTAAGGTATATCCAACAGCATGAATTCAGCAGCATGACACATAATATATTGTAGTTCTGTCTTCTGGGTAAACGTGAGTTGAAATACATGACAAGCTATCTATGAAATATAGCCTACAAAATAATTAGCATGTGCACTGAGCACATGTTGTTGGCCTGGTCTACACTAAAATGGAAAATCAAGTTAAGATACACAGCTACCGCTACATTAATTATTTGTTGGAGTTGACGTATCTTAAATCGCGTTTTCATGCCATCCACACAGTGGGAGGTCAATGGGAGCAAACACCCTCATTGGCTTCCTTTATTCCTCATTAGGAGCAGGACTACCGGCACCAAAGAGGGCACCCTCTTCACTAGAGCTGCTAAATCGAATCCCGGAAGATCGACTGCAGCAGGGTCAAACTTCCACATAGTGTAGACATGGCCATAGGACCTCTCCTTTTTAGTGTGTAACTTCTGTTAAAAGACTGCTTATTGCTTTTTGCTTTTCTTTAAAGCTGTTCCTAGCCTTCTGCTCTCCTTGACCCAGCACTGGCAGTGCTCAGAAAAGTCCAGTTAAATGTCTTACTGTCACACATACAAGAAGAGAAGTGGCTTCTCTGGAATGAAATAACCACTGGTGGTTCTCATCAGGTACACCTGCTCATCTGCTCTTTCAGTAGTGGCTACAGCTTCTTTGACTGACTGGCTTCCCTGAAGGGAATTCAGCTTTCCCCAACACTTCCTTATTTGGCTGTCAGTAATACAGATGTAAAGATAAAGAGGAAAGAAGAGAGAGATTTTAAGAGGTGCCCATATGAGAAAGACCGTTTCATTTGTCCTGCAGAATCTTCATTGCTACTGGAGGTGGATAAGCAGGTAAAACCAAGTTTAATTTTTAGATCCCAGGGTCAGTTTCTAAGAGTATGTCTACACAGCAAAGTTATTTCGAAATAACAGCCGTTATTTCAAAATAACTTTACTAGTGTCTACACAGCCAAACAGCTATTTCGAAATTAATTCGAAATAGCGGAGCGTTTATTTCAAATTTGGTAAACCTCATTCCACGAGGAATAATGCCAAATTCAAAATAGCTATTTCAAAATAAGTGCTGTGTAGACACTTATTTCAAAATAGGGGGGCCTCCAGCCTTCCCAGGGTACCCTGGTGGCCACTCCAGCCTCAACGAAGAACACTCCTCTCCCTTCCCCACCTTCTCCAGAGCCCTTAAAGGGGTTGACTCTGGCCACAGTGCCTGTGCCAGCTCCAAGCCTGCCAGCCCAGAGCCAGCAGTCACTGCCCCTGACCCAGTGGCCCCAAAACATGAGCCAGCAAGCCACTGGCAGCCAGCCCTCCACCCCTCCCCAGGACCAGTCTGCCAGCTCCCAGGAGCCTGCCAGGGCCCGGAGAAGGCGGGTGCCTTCTTGGTCCAGGGTGGAGATCATGGTCCTTATTCAGGTTTGGGGGGATGCCCCCAATGTCCATGATCTCCACACTAGATGGAGGAGCGTGGCTATCTATGGCAGGATAGCTGCCAGCCTGGCCACCAAAGGCCACATGCGAACCCAGGAGCAGGTTTGCATGAAAATCAAGGTGGTCCGGTGAGACCCCCAACCCTGAGCCCTGAGCTTCCCCTCCCCCTTCTTCCACTTGCTTCCCCCTTCCAGCTCCCTCCTCCCAGGTTTCCCCCTCTCTTCTCCCACCCTCTCTTCTCCCCTCTCCCGCCTCCTTTCCCCAGTCTCACCATAGTTTCATTCCCCCCCTCCCAGTTTTGTTAAATAAAGAAGGTTTGTGTTCATGAAAATACATGTATTTTATTTGACATCGGAAAGGGGGGTTAGGGAGGGGTAAGTGGAAGGACGTGAGGGAGGAATGAGGCACAAGTCCCCAGTGGGGCAGACCAAGGAGGCTCTTAGTGCTCCTGAGGGTGGAAGCTCTCCTGCAGGGTCTCCTGGATACTGACAGCCCCCCGATGGACCTCCCAGATGGCAGCCTGCAGAAAGTGCAGCCAGGCTCGCAGCAACGCATCCACGAGAAGCACCAGAGTGCCCAGGGGCAGCTCTGGCTCCATGTTGCAGAGTGCTGTGGTCTCCCGAGTGAGGGCAACCAGAGCACGCAGAGACAAAACGCTTTGCTGTCCCTCATCAAGGTAGGCAAGCAAGCAGGGAAAGATGAGAACCAGCTGTCCGGGGGTGTCCCCTTAAGCACAGGCCTCAGATAGCCTCAGGCAGCAGCCACACAAAGTAACTCCTGACCTGATGTCCTGCCGGACCTGGTTCCGGCCGGCCTTAAATGCGATCCAGCTTCCCCTCAGTGTGGACGCACTATTTTGAAATAGCAAAATGCTATTTTGAAATGTATTTTGTGTATAAACGCGTTATTTCAAAATAACTTATTTTGAATTAACTATTTCGAAATAAGATATTTCAAAATAACGCTGTAGTGTAGACATACCTTAAAGGACAGAAATTAGGATAAATATATTTTAATTTGTAAACTGAGTATATTTGATCTGGAATCTACTGCAATCTAATGCATATGCAACCCCATCATGTTATTTTAACAGTCACTCTTCAGAGACATAATGCACTTTAAACCAATATACTGTTATATATTGTTAAACCAATATATTGTTACTCAGACTATATGAAGGCCAGAAATAGATGACAGAAGTATAAAGCTTCCCACCAGTCTCAATTTGCCATCAGTCAATAAATGGTGCCGTCAGCCTCCAAATAGTTTAAAGATTACCGACTATACATAACCTGCCACTGAAATGCACTCGTGGGGCAAAGGGTGCTAGCCAGGAGGCAATGCACTGCACAACTATCACGGAAGCAAACAGTTCTCTTAACTCAAGTGCTTGTTGATGGTCCCCTAAAATGTATTATTATTTCTCTATAACAAATGGCGAAGGTTGACTGGGTGTTTTTCCAAACAGCTAGAAAACCAAGGTCCCTGCTACAGGGAACTTACCATCTAAGTTCCTGATTTCTCAAAGCACTTAATCAATCACATGTTTAACTTTAAGTAAGTATAATCAGTGGGACTAGAGTATTTCTACAGCACTTGGAAATGTGCTTCCTAGCAAACTTTGCTCCAGTTAGCTGCGTGGCTGCATAACACAGCAGTGATTTGGGTTAGCCACATGAGTATGTATCAAAAGACTCTGGTAGTTAGCCTGAGCTGATATCCATGCTCTTGCAGTCAAACTACTATTTTAGCACACTAACTCAAGTCAACTAGTGTGAGTCATTTTACCTTTGCTGGGGAGACATATCCTTAAGCACATGCTTAAGTGTTTCATTGAACTGAAGTCTAAAAATCAAGCAAGTAAAGAAGAACGGAATGCAATGAAAGAGACACGAAAAGTTAAGTTTTCATTTTGCTAGTTCCATGGGGATTTTTTATTGATTTTTATACATAAAATGTTTTCTTGCCTTTTTTGTAGAGTGCCTTACACACTTTCAGCCTCATAGAACAGTAAATTGCAATAATAATAGTCTGGCGACTGCACTAAGTAGCTCTCGAATCAAGTGTGTATTGTAACCATTGTTCAACTTTGCACAGTACACTTGCTCATATTTCAGCCTGATACTGAAACTTATTTTTGTCATTGAAACAAGCAGATCTATCACTCAGCATCCTCCAAGAGCAAGAAGGTGCCATTTATAGTAAGTTTTCAAAAGAGAAACTGCACTTGGAGAGGTTTAATCTGAGGAATATCTTTTAATAATGTAAAGCTATATTTAGTTAATATTAGTTTACTATGCATGACAGTAACTGTGTCTTGATGATATATTGTTGCCTTCAGTTTCACACACACAATCCCATGATTTTGGAATCCATATGACTGCATGGTGAAGTTCAAGAGGAATCAGTTCTAGAGTTTGAAGTATGATATATTTAGTAATTTAAATTTTCTATGTCTTGTTCCTATATATCAATAGTTACTTCACTGCCAAAACGAGTGGCTTGTATGTTTAAATGGGCTTTTGCTTTTTCTGGACAAGTGAAATGCCAGGGTATTCAATTATTTTTATTGCTTTATTACATTTAAACTACTTTTGTTATGTGGCGTACAATCCCTGTAGGCATAAGAAGAAACAAAAATAGTGTATTCTTAAGATACAAAGGAATAGATTGTGTATGCACACATACACTGTTTAAAAAGATTGTTTTCTTCACCATCAGTCTTAACTCATGTCAGCATTATGTTCTTATGTTATGCAAATATTCATTTTGTTGTTCAGTTGGGGAAAAGTAGCTGAATATCTCTGTGACATTCTTATTTTCTTTTTCCTTTTTTTTCCCCAGTGAGCTTCTGAAAATTGCTTTAAAATAAAGGCTGTCGAGTGCAGTCAAAAACACTGTGATCTGAAATCTTTTAAGAAAAGGACATGATTGACTAAAATATTTTTGTTTTTTGACCATTTCCTTTGCGAAATAAGTTTTACAAAGCACAATAAAAATGCATGATAAGAAAACTGGGAACTCTGAAAGGAAGGAGAGAAAAAGCAAAGTGAATGAACGTGCTAGTTTCTTTAAAGAGCTATTATTAACAGCTGCTTTGATGTATGTCCCTATTAGTGCCTGATGTAAGACAATAAACTGAATGGACTTTCATTCTGCGGTCACGAACACGAGTTCTACATCAGTGCATTGACTTCCAGAGTTACTACCAATTTACACCAGAGTAACTGAAAGGAGACATTGTCTCATAGGGCATGTCTACCCTGTGGGACAAAATCGAGTTAAGATATACAATTTTAGTTACATTAATTGCATAGCTGAAATCCAAGTAGCTTAACTTGGCTTTTGGTGCTGTCAACACAGCAGGAAGTTGAATCATAGAATCATAGAATACTAGGACTGGAAGGGACCTCGAGAGGTAATCGAGTCCAGTCCCCTGCCCTCACGGCAGGATCAAATACTGTCTAGACCATCCCTGTTAGACAGTTATCTAACCTACTCTTAAATATCTCCAGAGATGGGGATTCCACAACCTCCCTGGGCAATTTATTCCAGTGTTCGACTACCCTGACAGTTAGGAACTTTTTCCTAATGTCCAACCTAAAGCTCCCTTGCTGCAGTTTAAACCCATTGCTTCTCATTCTATCCTCAGAGGCCAAGATGAACAAGTTTTCTCCCTCCTCCTTATGACACCCTTTTAGATACCTAAGAACGGCTATCATGTCCCCCCTCAATCTTCTCTTTTCTAAACTAAACAAACCCAATTCTTTCAGCCTTCCTTCATAGGTCATGTTCTCTAGACCTTTAATCATTCTTGTTGCTCTTCTCTAGACCCTCTCCAATTTCTCCATATCTTTGTTGAAATGCAGTGCCCAGAACTGGACACAATACTCCAACTGAGGCCTAACCAGCGCAGAGTAGAGCGGAAGAATGACTTCTCGTGTCTTGCTCACAACACACCTGTTAATGCATCCCAGAATCATGTTTGCTTTTTTTGCAACAGCATCACACTGCTGACTCATATTCAGCTTGTGGTCCACTATAACCCCTAGATCCCTTTCTGCCATACTCCTTCCTAGACAGTCACTTCCCATTCTGTATGTGTGAAACTGATTGTGCCTTCTGTGGAAACCATTTCATATTTAGCCAGAAGCCATTTAAGCTCCTTGCTTCTGCACGTATGCACTGACCTTCACCGATGTAAGAAAAAGCCAGAAGGATGAGCTGTTGGAATGTGTTAATGAACTATTTTGAGCTGGAGCTCCTACTCCCTAAAACCTGTTTCTTTCTTTGCTGATAACAATTTCTCTTTGAAGTTCGCTTTGATTCCTTGCCCTGACGTCAGACTTGTTTGGTTAAGGGTATAAAATTGTGTTTGATTGTGTTGAACAGCCTTACTGGGCCTGGCTCTGCTGGGGTCACGTTTGGCTCACTTTGTGCCTTATTGATCAATAAAGCTGTTTGTTAGCTGCCTAATCACATGGAAGTCTTTTGCTTCAACACTTCCTAAGTGGAGCACTTTGCATTTGTCTTTATTAAACTTCATCCTGTTTACCTCAGACCATTTCTCCAGTTTGTCCAGATCATTTTGAATTATGACCCTATTCTCCAGAGCAGTCGCAACCCCTCCCAGCTTGGTATCATCTGCAAACTTAATAAGTGTATTTCTTGCCAATATCTAAATCGTTGATGAAGATATTGAACAGAGCCGGTCCCAAAACAGACCTCTGAGGAACCCCACTTGTTATAACTTTCCAGCAGGATTGAGAACCATTAATAACTACTCTCTGAGTATGGTTATCCAGCCAGTTATGCACCCACCTTATAGTAGCCCCATCTAAGTTGTGTTTGCCTAGTTTATTGATAAGAATATCATGCAAGACCGTATCAAATGCCTTACTAAAGTCTAGGTGTACCACATCCACCGCTTCTCTCTTATCCACAAGACTCGTTATCCTATCAAAGAAAGCTATCAGATTGGTTTGACATGATTTGTTCTTTACAAATCCATGCTGGCTGTTCCCTACCGTCTTGCCACCTTCCAAGTGTTTACAGATGATTTCCTTAATTACTTGCTCCATTATTTTCCCTGGCACAGAAGTTAAACTAACTGGTCTGTAGTTTCCTGGGTTGTTCTTATTTCCCTTCCCTTATTGAAGGGAGAACACTCTTCCTTTGACTTCCCTCCTCGTAAAATGAGGGTTACCAGCACTGACAGGAGCACCCCTCTCAGTTCAAATTAGCTGTCTTAACTCAACCGCTAATTGAAACCCTGGAAGATCAACAACGACTCTGCAATGTAGATGTATCCGCAGTGATTTTTATCATAAACTCTGCAGATTGCAATCCTAAATTACATACTAGTATGTTGTTCTTAATTCCATGAGACACCAAGGGAAACTGTAGAGATTATATGGACTGTTTTAGCAAATTAGTGTAGTTAGGGAGGTGCATGCATATATATGTGTGTTGCCTGGAGCGATGGTCAGTGACTTGACTGGGATTAAAAACATAGCAGACCTTCAGACACTTATGAGAACTTAAATGAGGGAGAGTGTTGTGATTGTATAGATATGGTCTCATGCACCTCTGAACATCTACTACAGTTTTAATTTTGGACATTTACTTCATTAACTAATCCCATGAGTACCACACTCACATACATATGCGTGTGTATATTTATATGCACACACGTGTGTGTGCATCTCTGTGTGTGTATAGATATAAATGTATATGCATACACACAGCACACCAATATCTATACCTATGTCTTTGGCTATGCAATTTCAGATTTATCCGGCATTGCTCAGGTTCTTAACTCAAATGAGTTTTGTTTTTCTTCATTTAAATCATATCTATAGGGTGGTCAGGGAGAGGGGTTCATATGCAGGCTGCCTCAGGGAGAGAGGACAACCCCACCCCTCTGTCACTGCAGCAGCTTGGGGTTAGGTGAGAAACACCTGTCCATGGCCACTGCAGCTTCAGCGGGCACAGCCAGAGGAGGGGTGCATATCCCCTGGATAGGAGGACAGACACACAAACAGACACACAAACAGATACACTCTGAAATATATAGTAGATAGCTGTCCTTTTCTCCATCCCTGCCCCCTACAGGCCCAAGAGGGTTATAGCTGTCCCGCTTCCCATCTCTGGCCCCTTGCTCCCCTTACCCTCCACCCCCCATTTATTCTACAACATAACTGTTCCTCTTACCAAACCCATCCCTTTCCATTTTTGAAGAAACAATCAAATTCCAGGCACATCCCATCGTCCTAGCACAACCAAACCCTGACTTTGATTTAAGTTAGGAGAAGAGGAAGCTGCACACCAAATTCGGTGGTCCTAGCTCTTACCATTTAGGAGGAATTCTTGAACAAATGGACTCACAGACGCATGGACAGACAGATTCACATTTCTAAAATATACAGGAAGATAAATGTTAAAGCAGGCCTGTATGTTAACTGCAATATTTCACTGACCTTGTAATAGTCACATATAGGAGATAAAATTGGCTGCCAACTTCAACACCTGGTAACTTTATAAGATAACTCATTTCCAAAGGCTGGTAATTATCCAGAATCTTCTGAAGTTTGAATTATCACTACCCAACTGCAATAACTTGAATATATTTTTGTTCGTCTGAAAACTTTAATGTCACAGAAAAGGTTCTTTCTCAATATTAACTAAAAAGGACTCCTAGTATTTTAACTTCCCTTTGTTGCAAAGGCTGGTATTCAAGGTAATCTCAAAAGAGCATAAAAGTATTTGATGGTTGTTATGATTTGCAAAGTCCTCTGATGGAGTTTTTCAAATGACAGTTAAGTGACAGCTTGGAAGTAGATATTGAGAGCATCTCAGCAGAGTCCATCCCTGAGAGAAATCTGAAAAAAATGAAAACAGGTAATGTGAGGCCTAACTAAATATTTTCAAAGTGATATGTAAGAGCCTGATTCTGTGAGGTCCTTTACAATCTCAACTCCCACTGAGATTAGAGAAAGGCACTTGGGACAAGAGAGTCAAGATGGTTTCTCTGGACTTTGTGTCTTCAAGGGCAGTGGTAGTTTCTTGACATGTATTTCTCTTTAGCTTTTTTATTTATTTTGTTAAAATGTATTTTAATTTCTCTAAAGCTTGGCAAATTCAAAAACTGTGAAAACCCTATTCATCTGTTTCCCCAGGCTTTGTTTAACAGCCAGCTGAAAGCAGCAAACAAATGTCCTTTCATTTGTATGCAGAGGAGTTACATGATGTGTGTTTTGGGACTGAGGGAGGATTGGAGAGTTCTGCAGTTAGGAAGATTCTAGATACAGAATCTGATGCTGTTAGAGCCATAATTGCCACAGAGGAAACTAGAAATTGGAACAGCAGGGACATGCTGTGTTCTGATGTAGCTTCAATGAATTGAGCAGATCCATTTTGCAAAACTCAGAGCCTGGTGCTAATAATGATGATGAAAACAGTGGACAGATCCTGCACTGGTGTTAATCCACGTAGCACCCCTGATTTCAGTTAAAGTCCACCAATTTAAATCAGCTGAGGATTTGACCCCTCATAGATGCCAACCAATGGAGCATATTATACATGAGCATAAAGCAAGTGAATTTAAAGGGACCAGGAATATTTTGATCTGGAATTCTATAATTGAGTTATCATTTTCAATTATTTACCAATATGTATTTTTAAGCTTCACATAAAGCATTGCACACATGGATATTTTAGGTTTTAATTTAAGAATGTAAGGTTTGCTTACTCCAACATTAAATCCTGAACCTACTGCAATGAAAATAGGACTGTGTTCTACACTAGGATGCTTGTTAGAGCCAGGCAAGCTGAGTTTGTTTTAATAGTTAGAAATCTAGCAGTTATTAGATCACTTGTTTCACACTGAAGAGGTGGTGAAATCGTATGAATATGTGCATTGGTGCTTTAATTGTCACTCACTAGGTGATAGATGATCTGGACTGGCCAACTGACTGACTTAATGTTTGCATGCATTGAAGACAGGCAACAGATAAATATGAAGTCTGACAGCATATTCAAGGCAATAGACATAAAATGTTATAAAGTGACGTTAAAATGGTAAAGATGTCAGTGTTTTAGGGCAGTGTTTCTCAACCTCTTTTTTATAAAGTACCCCTTTAAAAAAAATGTAAGTACCCCCAGTAGTACCTACAGTTTTCAGATACACACATTTTTTTCTACCAATGCAACACATTTGTTTAAACAACTTAATCGTAGCCAGGCAGGAGATGAAATTTTGAGATGTAAAAAGTACAAAAATCATAAAACCTGTAAAACTTTTTAAAAAGTTCAGTTTGCTCCAAATTTCAGTTGTGTTGTTGTACCCCCCCAGACTTCTCTTGAGTACCCCTAAGGGTATTTGTACCACTAGTTGAGAAACACTGTTTTAGGGGAACAATTTGCATTTGTCTTATAACTAAAGGTGCCAAAGTCTGAACTTTAGTTGTGACTGATAGAACATTACTAATTTTCACAGCCACTCCCCTTGTTCCCTCACCAGACCACGCAACATACTAAATGGCATGTTATGAGAAGCCAATGGCAGCTACAGATGGAATACCTGCCTAAGGTTAAAGTAGCTTAGTGCAAAATTCAGTGGCAGAGTCATCTGTGCACTTAACACAATTCAGTTTCAAGGTCAAAAGAGAGAATGCGATCTTGTTGTTCTGGAAGATTCTTCTCCTCTAGTGGAAGAAGGGATGAAGCAGCTTTTTCTGTAACTGAACAATGGCTCATAAATCTAAAAAACGAATGATGTGTCAATAATAATGTCGGCATTTGCCAGTTGCTCATTGATTTAGGGTTAGAGTTAGAAGCAAAAAGAAGAGGCCTGTGGCAAGAACTGTGTGGGACCAGAATCAGAATACTTGGGATTCACATGCATTCTAGTGGCTCAGGAAGAATGAAGCTATAAGTTATCATGAGAGCAGCTCGCAAAGCTGGTAATAACAGCAAGATGTTAGCTGCTGATGCCTGTTATCACATGGCAAAGATTGCTATACTAGCAGAGCCTTGTAGAATTGGCACACTTTGTTTTTAGCAGATTGAATTCCTAGTGTGGCTAAATATCCTGTAAGAAACAAATGGGGACATGCAATCTTATTTTACAGTTTCTTTCTTCTGTCCTTTTTGGAGTATACAGAGGGGAAAAAGAGGCTGATACATAGATACTTGTGAATAGTCCCCAGAATGTAACTTTCTAATAGTTGCATTCAAACAGAATGAGCTGCCATTTTATAATATTGTATTTTGACAAGCTGTATCTCCAGGCAGGACATTGAGTCAACCCAATCAATGTCAACTGCTGTTGTGACATCGTGAGAGCTTACAACTGGTGGCAATTCTTCATTGTCATTATTCAAGCTATTTGCAGGTAGATGAACTTTTCAAAAATTGGACCTCTCTGAGAATCCTTATGTGCCTGAAAAAAATGATAAAACAAATTGTAGAGAGATGGTGGAGCTCTTGTTAGGGTGTTAGGCAATCCAGAGAGACTTGTGCAGGAAAGCATGAATAGGAAGGTGAGATGAATAAGAACACTATCTCAGGCTGTGGTCTAGTCAGATCTTGCAAACTAAGTAGGGCATGGATTAGTATCCTGCAGCAAGGATTGTTCTTAGGTACTGCTGCACTTAGTTTGGTGCAGTAAAGTTGTCATCCAGGCGTTAACTGGCTTACTCAGAATATGATCCGCTCTCCCTTATTTCTGTTAAATCAATGAGTATTCCCCTCCCCTCTCCCCACTTTGTTTTGTATGCAGCTGAATGAAGCAGCATGTTCCCAGCCTGCAGTACTATTAGTACAGCCTGCTTATTGTGCACTGAGTGGTCTCTTTACAAAAGTCGATGATTCAGTAGGTGGCATTTTCCCCTTTGAGTAAGTTTGGGCTGCTAACAATGTCAGGACCCTAACATGCACTAGGTGGCACTGAACTGCATGGGTGCCATTTCTTATAAATGAGACATAAAATCAAGGGCCAGATCACTTGGCGCCCTGTGCAAGAATCAAGACTTTTTAATTCTACTGTTTTGGCCATATTCTAATAGGTAACTACTTCCTGCCTCCCTCAACATCTTTGGTAGTTTTGCATTTAAATGCTCACTTTCCACCTGGGGAGTGTTGCAGTGCACTGTCAAAAATTATCATAGTTCATTGACAAGGTGGCTAGATTCTAGCAGTAGATGGTTTCTGTTTAAGCCCTGTGATCTGAAACAAGAGAGAGAAGAGAGCTCTTTGCTTCCCTCTGTTGATGAACAGGGGAAGAATGGCCTCACAGCTGCTTTATCTGCATAAGCTATTTAGCCAGGTGCTCCAGAAGAGAAGGAGCAATTGGCCCTCATCTATAGGTGAACAGGGGGAAGTACAGCTACAGAGAGCTTCATTTGCCTATGAGTTGTACCCAGTGTTCTTCCACTGATATTCAGGGGGACAATGAGTAGTCCTGTAGCACTTTAGAGACTAACAAATTATATAATAGTATTACGAGCTTTCGTGGGCAAAACCCACTTCCACAGATGAGAGTTGATATTCTAGGAGTCACCATAACTAGACATAAACTCAAAATTGGTTGGGTAGTGGAACAGAACAGAAAGAAGAAATCAAAAGGGTTTCTCTTTTGTTGTGAAAATTTTGTGCAAGAGTTTTATGGTAATGGTTTGTTTATATGTAGGATCCTGTATTTTGAGAGTACTGTGTAGTGAGACAATGAAGATACCTGTGGACACCAAATGGTGAGTGGGGTTTAGCAGTTGAGGTAAGGGGGAAATTTTTTCTTATTGAGTGTTTGTACTAGTGGGTAGATAGCAATCTTAACATATTATTACCAAAGCTATTGTGGAGGAGTATTTTGTTTGCTAATACTTATTAGCCAGGATGGGTAGGAATGCTGTTCCTAGCCTCTGTTTGTCAGAGGCTAGGAATGGATGACAGGAGAGGAATTATTTGATAATTCCCTATTCTTGTTCACTCCCTCGGGGGTATTTGGCATTGGCCTCTGTCAGAAGACAGGATACTGCGCTAGATGGACCTTTGGTCTGACCCAGTATGGCTGTTCTTATGTTGTTGTGTCATTTGTATATATTATTGCTATGTTCTCATATAGTAGTTGTTTTAGATACATTTGTGATTGCAACTGTGAACACATTGCTTATTAAGATTGTCTAGGAAGGTGTTTAGTTATCCCAGAAATTCTGGGTGGGGACTCAAGTTAATGCTGCTTGTTCGTTTAAGAGGGATCTCTAACTATTTGAACTCTCTCTTGTTGCAGATGATATTCTGATGGAAGGATTATATCTGCATATAGATTCTATATCATTGTAAATCTGTGAAGTGCATTGGGATAAAAAATGAATTTTAAACATAGGAATTCTTACCCAATTAGAAGTGAGAGAGTAAGAACTGAAAAGAATGTTAGGTTTAGCTCTGCCCTATTTTAATGTAGCATTATTTAATATGAACTTGCTTATGCATTTATGTCTATTTAAATTATTATATTCAAAGAGTAAGATTTCTTAATATCCCCTGAGAGCTAATTAAGACTTTAGACTCAGTTTATGTTAGTTAGACTTTTGCTTGGTAAAGAGGTAGAAATTACCATGCACCTTCTTCAGCTGCTGTGTCAAGGAGATACTATATTGAGCTTTGGGAAAAGGGGGGATAGTCTGTGTTTCAACTAAAAACAAGGAGTCCTGTGGCATCTTACAGACTACGCTTATTAGGACATAAACTTTGGTGGGATGCAGCTGCCCTTTCCCAGAGATTCCACAGGAGGGAAGGGTATCTTTAAAGACATGTTGTCATAAGGCAAATAGTCTTTTTTCTTTTCCACACATCATGGATTAATCTGAACTTCTATCAAGTTTTAATAGAGTGGATGAATAAGATTCAGGAGGAGGGAAATGTATGGCCTTATCATTCAGCAGACTCGAAGTTGTGTTTAATGGCTTTCTTAACCCAGACTGCTTGTCGTCTTTGTCCTGTTCCAGAAGTAATGGGTGACAATTTTTTTTCATGGTTAGATGAGCTAATTATGCTTCCATGTAAGTTTTTTTTTTTTTTTAAACAATTTCTTTACTTCTGTTGCAAAGGAGACTAGCATGCATGTGTGTATATATTTTATAATGGCCCCTTTTGCTAAGTTGGCTCTGGCAGAACTCTCATATGTTGTATGCATTTGTTTGTTAGTTGTAATGGAATAAAATGCTTTCAAGGCTTGTGCTCTGAAATTAACTCGGAATGTTTCACTGTGACTCATTTTATTGTGAAGGACTGTTATCTTTGACCAAACATTTAAATTGAGATAGACAGTATAGCTTGCATCTGCATGTGTTTATAACTATACTACCGAAAAGTGAGCATAGAAATAAGTTTGTATTTTTAAGGTGATATTTCTTATTAGCCTAATTTGTCATTATACCATCTAAAAATCCTCAACATGCATGTGACTCTCCTAGCTCTCTCTCCAGGCATTCCCTCGGGACAGTGTTTCAAATTATGACCAACTGAAAATCTGTGGCATTCACTTAAATGAATGGCATTACGTGGATGTTAACCCCTACCTCCCAGAACTTAGCCCCGTGACCTCTAGTAATATGTGACATAACAATCTCTTTGTATCTACAACTTCCCTGTTTTGCCACAATCTGTTCAGTTCATTGCAATAGAATGGCATCAGGGATGACTGTAACTGTAACCCAATTAGTTTAGTGAAGTTTACAACCATACCATTCAGGTGCTTTATGATATCTCCAGCCCAACACATGTTGTAGGGAGGCTGAACTGAATGAAGAGTGTTTTTCCTCACAAGTTTTTAGTTCTGCTCATGGGCAGTTTATGACTCCTGCATTTGGAGAGATTGGGTGAGAGAACAATGGAAGTGGAGGAGGTGCTGGCGACTGGACTGTGGCTCTGCTTCCATGCTCCATTCCAAGGCCCATCCTTGTTTGGTCTTCTCCCCTTAGGCCTTGTCCATGCTCCACCCCTCCCCACCCTAGACTCTGCCCCCTCCATGTGCTGCTTGCATCTCTCCACCCCTTCCCCTGAGGCTCCCCCACCCATCACTTGCATCTCTCTACCTGTGGTGGGCCCTTAGGAACAGGTGTGGAGAGGCACAAGCAGTGGGTGGGAAGGGCCTTAGTGGAGGAGGTGGAATGAGGACAGTAAGAGGCAGACTGAGGAAGGGGTCTTGGGAGGAAAAAAAACAGAACCCGGGTGGGAAGAGGAGCAGCCTGATTCGGACCATGGAGAAAGAGGACACATGGGAGTGGGGCCTCAGAGTGGAGAGCAGGCAAGGCCATGGCTCGAGAGCTCCTAAGGTGGTGGGCTATGGGTGGCCTCACATCAGCAGCTCTTCTGGCATGTTTCTACCACCTCAGCCCTTCAACACAGCTTCATGTGTCTGGGACCAGAGGACAAGGCTGGGGGACATATAGCCACACTAAAGCTGCTGCTGGCACTCTGCTCCTCTTGCTACTGCAGTTTCCGGCAGAGCCCTGAACCATAGAGCTCTCCCAGGAACTACTGAGGGGAACTCACGCCAACAGCTTCTTCAATGTTGCTGTAACTCCCCTGCCCTGTTCTCTGATGTGGCTGCTGTACAGAGAGAGGAGACCCTGTGTGGAAATGCTGAGGGTGGTACAGCTGTGCCAGAGGAGCTACCAGCATGAGGAGCTACCAGCATGTGCCAGAGGAGCTACCAGCATGTGCCAGAGGCTACATGTTCTGCTCTTCTTGCATCTTTCTGGTATGCTGCACTGGCTGTAAATACCTTGCTGGTATGGCATACCAGACCACATTCGTGTCCTACTTGCACCGCTGTTGGACCAATTCCTGTTGGTGAGTGAAACAAGCTTTCAGGTTACACAGAGGTCTTTGTCAGTTCAGGAAAAGATTCTCCCAGCAGCTTCCCCTGGGAGGTACAAGCTGGGACAGATTATTTAGCATAGATAGTTGACACATACTTCCAGGGACTATTCAAGGTGAAGTGGCCTATTAACACCACTCCAGTCAAAGAGGGTGAAGGAAAGACAGGCTTGGGAAATAGGGAAACAGCTGAGGGGGTTGTTACTGGGTTACAGGTGGTTATGAGCCATAAATCTGGGGTCTCTATTCAGTCTAGGATTTTTTTGTGTCTAGAAAAATTATTAATTTATGCTCCCAGGCTTATCTTTTGAAAATGTTGTGTTCAGCTTTCCTTCGAGGTTAAGTACGGCTAAGTCAGATATAGAATGATTGTTTTGTAAAAAGTGTTCACCCACAGGCCGAGTTCCCGCTCAGATTTCCCATCCATGAGCGGAGTGAGTTTTGTCTTGTTATACCAAAACAAAAAACACCCGACCAAGGTATTTGGGCAGGGGGGCTGGATTTGATGACCTCCTTGGGTCTCTTCCAGCCCTAGGATTCTATGATTCTATAAGGGATAATTAAGAAAGCTCATAATTCTGTGGTATGGGAATCAAGGCAGGAGGTGAGAGGTATGGGGGGCTCAGGCCAGGGGGTGCAGGATCCAGGATGAGGGGCTGAAAAGGTCGGGGAGGTAGCAGCTCCTTGCTGTGGGGTGACTGGAGCTGGGTTGCCCATTTCTCCAGTGACTCCTTGCAGAGAGTGGGCCCAGGACTGGGCTACCTAGACTTCTCCCTCTCCCCCACAGCGAGCAGCTTCTTGGGGAACAGAGTTGGGCTGCCTGACCCCTGGCCAGCCAGCAGCTCTTTATGGGAGGAAGGACTGGGGCTGGGATACCCAGCTCTCTCAACTAGTGGGCGAGGGGGGAGCTGGGACTACTCTGCTCAGTACTCCCAGCAGGCTGGCTGGCAGCTCCTGGGGTAAGAGGGCCAGGGCTGCTGGCTGGTGACCACCCACCTGGGCCACAGCGCCTCACCCTCCATAGCTGGAACTGGGGCCGGTGAAGCTGCTCCAACAGGGCAGCCTCACTGTGCCCCGGCTCCAGCCAGAGCAAACAGGGACAGGGCAGGCACCCACCGCCATGCAGCCCCTCCAGAATACGCCAGGTTGCTACCACCACCACTCACCTTCAGGTCCAGCAGGAAAGTGAGTGGTAGTGGGAGGGGGAAACCTGGGAGGAGGGAGCAGGAAGGGGGGAAACCAGGGGAAGAAGGAGGAGGGGAAGTATAAAACTATGGTACTCCATATCTTCAGTACTGTGTACATATGTGGTCTCCTCACCTCAAAAGAGATGTTTTGGCCTTGGAAAGGGTTCAGAAAAGGGCAACTACAATGATTAGGGGTTTGGAACAGGTCCCATATGAAGAGAGGCTAAAGAGACTGGGACTTTTCAGCTTAGAAAAGAGGAGACTGAGGGGGGATATGATAGAGGTATATAAAATCATGAGGGGTGTGGAGAGGGTGCACAAAGAAAAGTTCTTCATTAGTTCCCATAATATAAGGACTAGAGGACACCAAATTAAATTAATGGGTAGCAGGCTTCAAACGAATAAGTGAAAGTTCTTCTTCACAAAGCAAATAGTTAACCTGTGGAACTCCTTGCCACAGGAGGCTGTGAAGGCTAGAACTATAACAGAGTTTAAAGAGAAGTTAGATAAAGTCATGGAGGTTGGGTCCATGGAGTGCTATTAGCCAGGGGGTAGGAACGGTGTCCCTGGCCTCTGTTTGTGGAAGGCTGAGATGGATGGCACGAGACAAATGGCTTGGTCATTGTCTTCGGTCCATCTCCGGGTAGCTGGTGTTGGCCGCTGTCGGCAGACAGGCTACTGGGCTAGATGGACCTTTGGTATGACCCAGTACGGCCGTTCTTATGTTCTTATGTTCTAAGCTCAGGGCTCAGGGTCGGGGGTCTCACTGGACCACCTTGATTTTCATGCAAACCTGCTCCTGGGTTTGCATGTGGCCTTTGGTGGCCAGGCTGGCAGCTATCCTGCCCTAGACGGCCGCCTGTGCCTAGTGCGGAGGTCGTGGATGTTGGAGGCCTCCCCCAAACCTGGATGAGGTCCACGATCTCCACACTAGACCAGGCGCCCGCCTCTTGCGCCCCGGCAGGCTCCTGGGAGCCGCCAGCCTGGTCCTGGGAAGAGGCGGAGGGCTGGGTGGCAGTGGGTGGCTGGCTCATGCTGTGCCAGGTGCAGGGTCTGCTGGCTGGGCGCTGGCAGGCTTGCACCTGGCACGGGCACCGTAGCCAGACTGTGGCCCTTTAAGGGCTCCGGGGCCGGGAGGGGGGCAGAAGAGTTTCCCTGGCTTGGCCCAGAGTGGCCACCAGGGCAAGCTGGGAAGGGCTAGCCTCCCACTAGTTCGAATTAAGTGGCTACACAGCCCTTAATTTGAACTACTTAATTCGAACTAGGCGTTAGTCCTCGTAGAATGAGGTTTACCTAGTTCGAATTAAGCGCTCCACTAGTTCGAATTAAGTTCGAACTAGCGGTTTGTATGTGTAGTGCCTATGAAAGTTAATTCGAACTAACGGCTGTTAGTTCGAATTAACTTTGTAGTGTAGACATACCCTTGGAGTGGTCTTTTGAAATAGATGTTAACTACTAACAATGTGTTCCTTCTTGGACTTGGCTGCAACACCCTGAGTCTGTTTCTCAGTCTGGAAGAAGAGCTCTGTGCAAGCTCAAAAACTTGTCTTTGTCACCAATAGAAGCTGCTCTAATAAAAAGTGCTACATCCACTATCTTATCTCTCTCGATATCCTGGGACCAACACAGCTATAGCACCTCTGCATACAACAATCTCAAATGGCTATTTCAACAGCTGGGGGTGGCCAACCACAGATAAATCCCAGATACGCTATTATGCTGGAACCTGGCCAGCAGGGTGATGTTGGAATTATGCTCTCATGGCCCTCAAAAAGAGAGACTCCGTAGGCTGTCTTCACTGAGTTAGGGCTGTTTTGCACCAACAAACTGATGCAAAATGTTCAGATGCACTCTAGGATTAGTGCCTCTGATTTTAGCCTCTTTCTTGAATTACCATTATTGCATTGTTGTTTTGTCTTATAATAAAGGCACAATCAAAAATAATTCATAACCAGTTTTAAAAAGCTGTCTTAAGGGAACTCATTTCCCTCTGATTCATCTTTTTTTTTTCCTGCAACATTAAAAATCATAATGCAGCTGGAGAACTAAAGAAAGCAGTAAATGAAAAAAAGATGCTAAATTCTAGAGTTTATATAATTAGAAATGGTTTTACATTTTAAAAGCTGGGTATCTTCATTACTTAGCTATGATCTAATATATATTATTCCCTTTCTGAGGGGAAAAAAGCCTCCTTTCTGTTTTTTTTTTATTTTATTTTATTCATAAGAAAATTGGAGCCTTTGGGCTTAGCCAAATCCTGCTTTTTCAACAGACTCACTTGCATTTGTGTTTTTTCTCTTTTATAAAGTCTAGATTATTCAATCATGCAGTCTGCAATACTGTTATTTACCTGATAGTCTGCCTCTGGAACTAAATGCTGTCAGTACAGAAAATGCTTCCTTTGAATACTTATCTTCACTTATCTTTTTTGATGGACACCACAGCTCTTTATAATCTTCTATATTAAATCCTACACTTATCTTAGATGGTTTTGATTTTTCTTGCTGCCTTCAGGTTTGCACCAGACAGCCTAGCAAAGAATGCTATAAAGAGTGTAACTGCATGATTGATATTTTAATATGGATTATAAATAAATAACCGACCTTTGCAGTCTGTTTTATGGAAATCTGTGCAATGCAAATAGCACAAATGTTTTTTTCAGAGTTTACACAGCTGGGGTCAGACCTTGAACGTAAATTGAACGTAAATTGTCATAACATCATTGAGTTCAGTGACGCTACCAGTATTTACACAAACTTAGAATCTGTTCCCTTCCATTTCCTTTTGTCCTGAACAGGAAGCTGGGGTTTTAAAATTAATATTGATACAAAATATTGCTCCTAATATTTTCTAATTCTAAAATTTTAGGACGGTTTATTAGGAACATTCTTTTCCTGACAGTTGTCAAAATTCATCCATTGTGTATCAATGTAGTGTGTTATCAGATCTGGTGACATTATTAATCTACTGTGTATTTGAGAGAGTATGTTTGATTGTTTGTTTGTCTGTCCATCTATCTGAGAGTCTGTTTGTTCAAGAACTCCTCCTAAACAGTAAGAGCTAGGACCACCAAATTTGGTATGTAGCTTCCTCTTACCATAACTTAAAGCAAAGTCAGGGTTTGGTTGTGCCAGGAAAAGAGGATGTTCCAGGAATGTCTTTCTCATAAAATGCTAAAGGAAGGGGCTGCTAGTAGGCATAGTTATACTGCAGAATGACCATGGAGGGCGAGTGCTCCTGTAAAACACTGGCAGGCTGGGTAAGAGACTTTGGATGTTGCTGGCCACCATCCATGGTTAAAATTCCCATGCTGGCCACCATGCCTCAACTGGAGACCACTCCATCCAGCCCTCATCTCCAATGCTGAACATGGGGAAGGCGCGGGAAGGGGAAACCAGGTGGGCAATGAAGCCCCTGCTGCCACCACCAGCCACCCTTGCCCGCCCCTAGTATCCACTGCTGGCTGGCTTGGGAGAGCCGCTGCCACCTTGGGTTGCCCTGGGCAGCCAGCAGTGGCCAGGCAGCGTGACCCTGGTCAGCAGCCACCAACCAGGCAGCATGGTCCTGGGCAGCCCACCTACATCTCCCAGCCATGACTCCTGCACCCCATGACTCTCTGCCCTGAACCCGCACAAGGACCCAAGCAATGCAAGGTAAATCCTCTAACTGGAAATAAATGATCTGATGAATGGAGAAGATTTTCGTGATTGCAATTTGTTAGTAAGCTGATCTCTGTGTCTGTGAATATATTCATAAGTATTCCCTGAATAGATTATATAGACAACTTGCAGCCTGTGGGATGTTTACAAACTGTTTTACAATTGAGTGTTCGCTGTTAACATTGTTGTTTGTGATGTATAATTGATCAGAGAGTATTATTTTTACACCTTAATTGGATGATTGAAACTTATAAAATAGGAAAAACAAATAACCAATGGCAAACTGAGATGTACTGGTTATATTTTTTATTTATTGATGCCTGTGATTTGCAATGGAGCCTAAGGGAACTGAAATTCATTGAGAGTTGGGTACCTAGTTCTCTTTATGCAGCTTTGAAAATTCTGGTCTGTAGAGTGCTTCATAAGACCACAGTTGGGATGAGGGTCACACTATACAAACACATAGGAAGATGCAGCCCTTACCCCAAAGACCTTAGAGTCCAAATAAGCATGACAAACAATAGATGAGAGAATGTGGATAACAGTTTTAGAGCTGGCTTGGTAACACAGGTTTAGTCATATCTACAACCTGATGGCTGTCCATTCTCTAACCATTTAAAAAAATAATTTTAGAGGGGGATTTTCAGAACCTCTTAGGGGAGTTAGGAGCCAGTGAAAGTCAATGTTATGAGCTCCAAAATCCCTCCTTCATGTTGTACTGTGTCCAGTTCTGGGCCCCCACTACAGAAAGGATGTGGAAGCATTGGAGAGGGTACAGCGGAGAGCAACCAAAATGATGAGGGGGCTGGAGCACATGACCCATGAGAAGAGGCTGATGGATTTTGGCTTATTTAGTCTGCAGAAGAGAAGAGTGAGGGGGGATTTGATAGCAGCCTTCAGCTTCCTGAAGGGAAGTTCCAAAGAGGATGGAGAGAGGCTGTTCTCAATAGTGACGGATGGGAGAACAAGGAGCAACGGTTTCAAGTTACAGTGGGAGAGGTCTAGGTTGGATATTAGGAAAAACTATTTCACTAGGAGGGTGGTGAAGTACTGGAATGGATTACCTAGGGAGGTGGAGGAATCTCCAACCCTAGAGGTTTTTAAGGCTTGGCTTGACAAAACCCTGGCTGGGTTGATTTAGTTGGGATTGGTCCTGCTTTGGGCCGCGGGCTGGACTCGGTGACCGATGATTCTATAAAACATTCCTTCTTACATTAGAATTTCCTTCTGAGCCAGGACTCCCTGTTTGCCCTTAAATTTCTAAAAAAACTGATTGAAAGTACCTCCTTATTTTACATTTTTTTTTTGTATTTTCCCCTGCTATATGGGTTGTCTGGAACTCCCCCTTACCTATTATTAGTTCCTATTTAAAATATAAATGATCTCACCATTCACTTGGCGAGAAAGGGGGTCCATTGTCTGTTAGCTCTTTCCATGCTTTTCCAGCCTCATCAAGGAGCAGGAGTCTTTGGTGCTTCTCCCGCTCGGTAGGGACCCACTGGATACCAGCAGTGTCAGGTGCAAAGTGACAGAAGATCCAATAATGGAGCAGACCCTGATCATACTGCTGATCCTGGGGCTGTGAAGATGTCACTGGAGCTTCTTCCAATAGCTCAAACTTCCAGCCCCATTTAAAAAAAAATCTCAGTCTGGAACTCATTTATGAACACACAAAATCATAGAATACTAGAACTGGAAGGGGCCTCGAGGTCATCAAGCCCAGTCTCCTGCCCTCATGGCAGAACCATGCACCATCTAGAGCATCCCTGATAGATGTCTATCCAACCTGCTCTTAAATATCTCCAGTGATGGAGATTCTACAACTTCCCTAGGCAATTTATTCCAGTACTTAACTATCCTGACAATTAGGAAGGTTTCCCTTCCCCCCCCCCCCAATGTCCACCTTTTTAGGTAGTTGAAACTTGCTATCATGTCCCCTCTGTCTTCTCTTTTCCAAACTAAATAAACCCAATTCTTTCAGTCTTCCCTCAGAGGTCATGTTTTCTAAACCTTTAATTATTTTTGTTGCTCTTCTCTGGACCTTCTGGACCTTCTCCAATTTCTCCACATCTTTCCTCAAATATGATGCCAAGAACTGGACACAATTCTCCAGCTGAGTCCTAATCAGCACAGAATAGAGGGGAAGAATGACTTCTCGTGTGTTGCTCACAACACTCCTGAATTATGTTTGCTTTTTTTTCCCCAACAGTGTCACGCTATTAGCTCCTATTTAGCTTGTGGATCATTATAAACCCTAAATCCCTTTCTGCCATACTTCTTCCTAGACAGTCACTTCCCATTCTGTATGTGTGAAACTGATTGTTCCTTCCTAAGTGGAGTACTTTGCATTTATCCTTATTGAACTTCCTATTTACCTCAAACCATTTTTCAGTTTGTTCTGATCATTTGGAAATATGACCCTATCCTTGATACCAAGCTGGGAGGGGTAGCAAGTTTTTTCATTTGCAAATTTTATAATCATACTCTCTATGCTAATATCTAAATCGATGATGAAGAAATTGAACAGAACCAGTCCCTACATAATGGGGTGGTGGGGAGCATTCTTTTTACTGGCAATTCCAAAAAAATTAGAAACTGGGTCCTACAAAACACAGAATTCTGAAAAAATTCTGTGAATTAGAAAAATTTGGCATTTTTTTGTTTTGGGTTAAATAAAATGATTTAGTTTTGGGGCATTTTTATAATAAAAGCAATAAAGGGCTTGGTTGACAAAATCCTGGTATCTCCCAAGTCCTGCTCTGCTTGATGTGGAATAGGCACTTGAGATAAGATATCCTTCCTCACAAACAAGTCCCTAACCACTAGTCTATATTAGGTAGTGTGGGTTGCATGTGTCCCAGTCTCTCCTGCTGAAGCTATTGTATTTGGTGCAAAATATTTGACTAGTATTTGGGCCACAGAAGAAGCAACAAGTCATAACAGCTCTATAGCTTGCTGGTTAGGTGGATTTAGCTAGGAGTTGGGAGACTCAAGTTCAAGCACCTGTTTCAATGCCTAATTACTTTGGTTTACTTACCAGCTTCAAGGGGAGAGAGAGAGAGAGATCTATCCTCCTGTGTCTCAGTAGTTAAGGCACTGTGCTGCACTATGGAAGACCCACAAAGGAGAGACTGGAATCTGAAGCTCCTTCATCCCAAGTAACTCCTGGGATAAAAGATACAACTGAGCCACTTGGATTTCCTAAATCCTTCTGTGAATCCAGCCTAAAAAAAAGTGTGCCTAAAACTATCACACAAATGTGTCAAATTTGCAAAGAGTTTTAGTTCTACTGAAGTGCATTTCTCAAGATATGTTGAGCTGGGGAAAAAATCTAGACCACTCCTGACACAATCAGGGCTCTAAGGTTCCAATGTAATCCCTGTTACAGGCAATACCGCTCATGCCCATAACCCCAAACCCAGAGGAGAAAATTGGATACCAAAGCTGAAGTAGCAGTGGTGTGAAATAGGCCCATAGATTTCTTTGGTTTGTCTGGCTAATTTCTGTGTACTTATGCCTTCTAAAAAATTGCACCCTTTCAACTTCTACTCTTCTTTTGTCTGATTTCTGACAGCTCATTCTTCATTGCCTTTTTGTAGTTTCTCATATCAGCTGCTGATTATAAGATTTTGAACCTTATTATCCCGGTTAACCACACTGAAATCTATCTTGGGCTCCTTTTCAAAAATGAAATGTCTAGCTAAAATTCAACCTCCTCCCCCCCATTTCACTTAATTAGCCTGCCCTCCTCTAACTAGATCTCTCTCTCTCTCATTTTTGTCTCCTTGATATTCAGACCATCTCAGAGCATGAAAGTCCCATGATAGTTGATTATTATAAACTGAAGCAGAAAAACTCTGAATAAAAGATACATTATCAATTAAGGAGATATCACATGGTTTTTTAATAGACGGGCTTTTGGTGCCCAAGATCCCTAGTTTGCTTTAATTGCCTTAGGATAAAAGAGTGATGCATATTTTTCAGAGGTGGTTGCTACTCTTCTATTTCACCCAGCTAGAGCCTAACAGGAGTGTAATGTTGAAGTGAATTTATCTAGTAACTGCAGTACTTGCTACACTGTGATATTTAAGACACAGTTCTGAACAGAGTGTCATGCAGAGATGTAGTGAACAAGTGTACCGTCACTCAGGAGTTGATTTCCAAAGAGCATCCCTGTGACACTCTTTAAGCCAAAGCAATACCATGGAACCCCCATATTCATCATGGTGATATAATTATGATGTGTTTTGAACAAAGTATGCAAAGTCGGCACTTCTTCCTGGAAACACATCTGGAAGAGAAATCTAAACTGGAGAGATGGTACCAGGATAGAAAGAAGAATCCTGGACTTTCTATTCCATAAGAATGGCTATACTGAGTCAGACCAAAGGTCCATCTAGCCCAATATCCTGTCTTCCGATCGTGACCAATGCCTCTGGCAAGGAGTTCCACAGATTGACACTGTGCTGTATAAAGAAAAACTTCCTTTTGTTTATTTTAAACTTGCTACCTATTAAGGAACAATGCTTTCAGAGTGAGACCCTGATTATTCAAATCCTAGCTAGTTCAGTTTATAGAAATCAGATTGCAATTTTACTTTTATTTCTTAGGTAATCAGTTTTGATCTGTACTCTTTCTACTTATAATCACTTAAAATCTATCTTTCTGTAGTAAAAAAAAAAAAATCCGTCTTGTATTTTACCTAAAACGGTGTGTTACTGGAAGTGCTTGGGGAATCTGCTCATTGTAGAAAAGTGGTTCACATCCAATTTTCTTTGCAGGACTGGTGGACTGGGTAATAAATGTACATTGGTCAGACTTCTGACCATGCAAGATGGTACAACTCTGCGGTCCTAACTGGGAGTATTGGCTGGAACCTCTCTCTTGTTAGTTCATGAGTGACTAGGAGAAGTGTTCATGTAATTTAGCTGCATGTGTCCTTACCTGTGGATGGCTGTGTAAATGCAGGACCTGGAGAGGATTGCAGCTTGTCACAACATCACAGGATGAGAAGGAGCTCTGTTTTGTGTGCCAGAGTGGGCAGGTTGTATCCTGAGGACCCATCACAATCCCTCTCCAGGAAAACACTTCAGCACATCCATCAGTCCCAGTGAAGTTAAAGGGACTTATGCATATGCTAAAGGGATTTCTTGATTAGGGATGGGCTTAAACCTGTGCTTGACTGCTTTACTGATTCAGGGTCCTAGGGTCCTACCTGTGCCTTTTCCGCAAGTGAATTTACAGAGATCCACTGCCCAGAGTTCAGGGACTGGTGCTCAGCTGTGTACAGGCACATCGCAGGTGAGGGAGTTTTTCCACTGTTGGTGTGTAGTTGTGCAGGACTACACATAGTCTAGTACGAGGAATTTATATAATTGAATATTGACATGGAGTCAGTGATGTATCTTATTTCCTAGGGCAAATCATTTAATTCTCACATGCAAGTTAGCTTGCTCTCAGACAACTCAGAGGGTATTTAAAAATTATGTGTTCGCTAAACATTCTGGCTGCATCTAGACTGTCAAGTTTTTGCGCAAAAGCATCTGCTTTTGCTCAAAAACTTGCCAGCTGTCTATACTGGCCACTTGAATTTGCGCAAGAGCACTGACTTTGTAATGTACAAAATCAGTGCTTCTTGCAAATACAATGACGCTCCCGCTGGGCAAAAAGCCCTCTTGCGCAAATGCTTTTGCGCAAGAGGCCAGTGTAGACAACCCAGAACCGTTTTGCGCAAAAAGCCCGATGGCTAAAATGGCGATTGGGGCTTTCTTGCAAAATCAGCGTCTAGATTGGCATGGATGCTTTTGCGCAAAGCGCTTTTTGCAAAAGCATCCATGCCAATCTAGACGCTCTTTTCCACAAATACTTTTAACGGAAAAACTTTTCCGTTAAAAGCATTTGCAGAAAATCATGCCAGTCTAGACGCAGCCTCTTATCATTTCTGTATATGTTATTTATATGGTAGATAATTTAAGGCTCATTGTAGCCAGACAGGCCCCCCCTGTCACATCAATCTTGTTTGCCCTCTGAGGTACCTGTATACAAGGCAGAGAAGGAGCAATAAAATCAGCATAGTCTTTGAAGGCCTTGACAGAGGCCCCAGATATGCCGGCTCAATTCTGACCCTGAGTAAGCTGAAAACATAGACATGAGAGAGCGATCAAACCAATAAACTGACCTCGAGGCTGCGAGAACTGCTGGAGCTGGCACCTATGTTGATACGATCACACACAGCCGTCCCTGGGAGAGGAATCTCCCATTGAGGAAAAAAATGTCTAGTACTCACAATTTAGTTATCTCTCTTGCAAGTGTAAATTAACTTGAAACTTGCTTGTAAGAATTGGCGTCACAAAGACGAACCAACACAATTTGGCATCTTAGATAAGAAAGAGGATACGGGCCCCTATGGATATAAAGATGGGTCCAGCAGCACATTTACTCTGAGTGTCAATCTACCATCTGTCTGCTGGTTGGGTTAGGTGTTTGACTTCCCGAGGTTCCACGGGGATACCCACCTCGTATTCGTCTTTCCTAGGAATTGAGGGACCGGCCCTGGCTTGACCCGCTGGAGTCGAGAGGCACAGAAGGGGGTAAAAATTGTACCTGGATGTGTCCTTTGTCTTAAGTGTACACATAGATTTAGAGCTCTTTAAAGATTAAGCTGTCACTTGGTACCATTATTTCTATTTTCTATCTTTATTTTCTTTGTAACCATTTTTAAGATCTATATTTGCTAGCAGTTAAGAAATAGAGCAATAGCCATTGTAACCATATGATTTATAAGCTTGTTTAATAAACCTGTAACTGTTTAAGTTTTAACCTGACTCCTTCAGTTGCTGTAACAGAACCAAGCACAATTTAAAAGAACTTCAGCCGGTCATAAGGGACAGGTATAGGAAGAGCTTGGGCGTTTGGATCGTGTCACTCCCAGGTGACAGATCCGTTGGGGCATCTCTCAGTCTTCCCTAGGCTGCCCGCTGCGGAGAGGTCCTGTATCCTAGCAGCTAAAATCTGAGATGTAATAAGCTCTTCCTATAAACTCTGGGGTGTCTGTCTGCCTGTTGGCTGCCCTCCACAAAGGGACCCCGGTCCTAGCAGTAAAGTCACGGACGTTAAACCTTTTCTCAGCACACACACTGCCCTGACTGTCGGCTGACACTCATGTGTCAATTTTTTAAGATATATTACCCTATTTATTTTTTTCCTTAGTCTTCCTCCCCAGAGGTAGCTGCATTTCACTGATGCATGGATAAAGTACTTCCTGTGTAATATGTTTCATACCAATAACTCTAAGTTAGAAGCTCTTGTGATCAAGCAAAGCCAGATTTGGATAAAATGTACTGAATAGTGTAAAAACTATTTGCCTGGCCAAGCTCTTAATTTTGTTTTAATAGGGGCTGTTATATTCTGTTGACTGCTCTCAGTCGTTTATGTGAGGTGCCTCAGTGTCTTGTGACTGACACCCAAATGCATTTCTAAATTAGTTTATTTATAAAGGGCTTTGAATTTTTCTGATAAAATGTGGTACTACACATTCACTCTTCTTTTTCTGTGTTTCTTTGGGATAGGAAAATTGGCATTTAGGGTTCATTGAAGTCATTAGACTATTTGAGAAGTTACTTTTAGCAAATATTGAGAGTTTCATGGTTGTGTTCTCAAACATGCTATGGCTTAAAATGTCATATTTCAACCAGAATTTTGAACACAGTACATCACAGTACCACAAAATACTGCTTGTGTCGATGACAGATGATTCATCTTCTGTGTTTTGTTAACACTTATGCAGCTATTCTTGAATGCAGCATTTGGCACCATTGAATCCTGCAGATTAGACTGTTATGTAGCAGTTGGACTCGTGCTGTGCTGTTTAAAAATATATATTAAATTAATTGAAGTTGGCAGATTTCCAAACCTCTGAAATAGCTTTTGCATTTTGCTTTTGTTTGTAAGTCATACGTGACAGATGATAATAACTGGAAGTTAGGATTTCATCTGGTTGAAAGCTTATTGGAACAATGGACATGATCAAGGCGCTCTCCTAAATGATTATGGTTTGGATAATTTTTAGACATTCCTTTGAAAACTCTTACCTATGAAGGTGGTCTAAAATCAGAGGCTAAATCCTGAAATCCGCTCAGGTTTTACCTATTTCTTACTCAGGCAAAACTCTAAGGGCACATCTACACAGCAGAGCAAAACTCAAAATAAGCTATGCAACTTGAGCTACGCTAGTTGCATAGCTTAAGTCAAAGTAGCTTATTTCGACTTTTGGTGTCGTCTACACAGCAGTTATTTTAAAACAGAGCACTCTTCTCCCAACTTCCCTTACTCCTCATAAAATGAAGTTTACAGAAGTTGGAGTAAGAAGCCCATTATTTTGAATTGATTTTGAAATAACAGGCTTGTTATGTAGATGCACACTATGTTATTCCAAAATAACACTGCTGTGTAGACATAACCAAGCTGAGGGTACTTTTACCCAGACTGAAAACTGAAACAAAAATGTTTTGCAAATCATATGGGTTTTGATGACAATTCAGACCTCTCCTAGCATAACCAGTAGCATGGCCATTAGGGCACTCGTGTGGGAGGACCCAGGTTCAAAGCCCTGCTCCAAATCAGGGGCAAAAAGTGTGTTACACCTGTGTCTCCCACATTCCCAGTGAATGCCTTAAACCTCATGTTAATTGCTGTCCTAGGACGAGTCTTCTCACCCTCTCTCATGCAGCTTCATGGGGGAAAAAAAATTAAAGGGTCTTGTTTTATTCCAGTATGGAATGAAAACAAATTTCAAAAACTCAGAACTTTTCTAAGGCTATAAACTGAAGATATATTCTGACTTTCTCTGAGTCAGCTTCAATATCCATCAGTCCCCCTTAGAGGAAGACCACACTATTAGAGACTGCTCAAAAATGGATAAGCCATTTTGTAATTTGGAAGATACCTCCATTTCACTTAGTTTGTGACTGATTTGTGTTTGGAAAGAAGGGCAGCTTAGTGCCTAAATACTTTTTTTAGAATCTGGATGGACATTTGATTTTAAATGGGCCTACTCGTGTACTTCAAGTTAAGCAGATGCTTAGCTGGACCAAGGTAAGTGTGCTGAGCATCTGCAGGGTCAAGCCCTGTTTCAAAAACTTATCTCATTAGTATATGAGCTCTGTATCTAGGGTCATTGATATTAATACAGATCAGGATGGTAGTGGCTATTAAGTCACTAGAAACCTCTGGGAGGCTTCATCAGTGTTGTAATAAGCTTTGGGCACAAAGTGTGGTGTTACAGCCTTCCAGCAGCCTAAAATACTATTTTGTATTTGCATTGCATCTTTCATTGGAGAGCCTCAGGCTACGTCTACACTGGCATGATCTTGCGCAAGAACTCTTTTGCGGAAGAGTTCTTGTGCAAAAACTCTTCCAGAAGAGAGCATCTACACTGGCATGTGCATTTGTGCAAGAGATGTGCTTCTGCGCAAGAGCATCCATGCCAGTGTAGACGCTCTCTCTTAAGAAAGCTGTGGCCATTTTAACCATAGGGCTTTCTTGCGCAAGAAATTCATGTTGCCTGTCTACACTGGCCTCTTGCACAAAAACAGTTGCGCAAAAGGGCTTATTCCTGAGCGGGAGCATCAGAGTTCTTGCGCAAGAAGCCCTGATTTCATACATTAGAATGTCCGTGTACTTGCGCAAGAACTCGTGGCCAGTGTAGACAGGCAGCAAGTTTTTGCGCAAAAGCAGCTGCTTTTGTGCAAGATCGCACCAATGTAGACACAGCCTACGTGTACCACAGTTAAAGTTCAGAGAGGACAGACATGTTAGTCTATTTCAGCAAAAACAATGAGGCATCCGGTGGCACCTTAAGGCAGGAGTGGGGAAGCTTTTTTGGGACCCACAGGGGCTGCACACAAATGAGAAGCAAAAAAAACCCCCTCACTAAAGTGGCTCCCAACTGAGAAGAAGACACTCCCCACATTCCTCTTGCACACTGGAGCCTTGGGGGTGAGTAGGCTAGTAGATTTTGTGTGTTCTAGCCTGAGGGGGGATAAAAGGGGAAAGGGGAGGGATGGAGCACCAGCGTATGCTCTTCAATACTGGGGGAGAGCCCCGAGCCTCGGGCTGGATCCAGGCAAGCTGAGGGCTGCTTCCAGCCCTGGGGCCTTAGGTTCCCCACCCCTGCCTTAAAGACTAACAAATGTATTAGGTCATTAGCTTTGATGGGCTGCAGCTCACTTTGTCAGGTGTGTGAAGCAGAAGCTTCATTTGATAGGTATTTATTCATACAAACAGAGATGGGAGTATTACAGCAGTGCTGATGAGGCTCATTGAGTCAAGGTGGATGTGGCCCACTTCCAACAGTTGATTAAAAAGGGGGAAACTTCTTACTGTAGTGAGCTAGCTGTTCCCAATCCCTATTCAGACCCCATTCAGATTGTGTTAAGTTTGCATATGAATTCCAACTCAGCAGTTTCACACTGCAGTCTGTTTTTGCAGTTTTTTGTTCAAGTACCCCAACTTTCAAGTCTGTAGTTGTGTGTCCAGGAGGGGTAAAGTGCTCTCCTGCTGGTTTTTGTATGTTACCATTCTTGATATTTGATTTGTGTCCATTTATTTGTTTGCATAGAGGCCTGTGTCCAATGCACGTGGCAGAGGGGCGTTACTGGCACATGATGGCATATATGATAACACATCAGTAGATGTGGAGGTAAATAAGTCCTTGATGGTATGGTTGATGTGAAGGGTGGGCAATAAAATTATGACAGTTCACCAGGGATAGCCTTGGCGGGCTGCCACTGCTAAATTTACCTGCACCTCTGCAGGTATGGGTGACTGCAGCTCCTGTTGGCGGTAGATCACAGTTCCTGGTTAATGTGAGCTGCGGGGAGCATCGCAGACTAGGACACCACTTCTGACCACTCCCATTGGCTGAGACTGATGATCTGCAGCCAACGGGAGCTACAACCACCCGTACCTGCAGAGGTGCAGGTAAATAGAGTGGTGGTGGCAGCCAGCCAGGGACTAACCCTAGTGAACCAGATTTGGCCCATGGGCCGGTGTTTGTTCACCCCTGGGTTAGGTCCTATGATGGTGTCACAAGGGTAGATGTCAATGGGTTTTGTTGCAGGGATTGGTTCCCGGGTTAGTGTTTCTGTTGTGTATTTGTTTCAGGTGGGAGAGGGGCTATCTGTAAGTGAGGACTGGTCTGTCGCCCAAGGTCTGTGAGTGCGAGGTAGTGTCATCCAAGATAAAGTGTAGATCCTTGAGGATGTGTTGGAGAGATTTTCGCTGTGGGCTGTTGGTAATGACCAGTGGCATTCTGCCATTTCTTTATTGGGTCTGTCCTGTAGTAGGTGACTTCTGTGTACCCACCTGGCTCTGTCAATCTGTTTCTTCACTTTCCAAGGTGGGAATTGTAGTTCCCGGTCTATCAAGCATTCTTAAAACTAGAATACCTACCTTAGGAAGTGAAGACTTAATTCTTATTTATTTCTCTCTCTCTCACTCTCGCACACAAGACGCGCACGCAGCACACGCCGCACGCACGCACACACACTGCCGCACGCACAGCACAGCAGCAAAAACACACCGAGGACCTGGTGGAAAAAAATGAAATGAAATAAAATCTGGCCTACTAGTTTTTGTAAAACACATTATACAGGCACTTAGATGAGATTGGGTAATTTTTATTGAGTGGATTGTATCATTATAGATAAGCTTGTTCAGTATTTCTATTATAAGCATTCAGTTTCAGATTTGAAGATCTTGGCTACAACAATTTAAACTATGCTAAAAATCAGAAGATTAGTTATGACACAAGTCCATATATTTAGCCTAAATTTTTGCTGGTTTAAATTATTCCAAGACCTTACACAGTTCCAAATATTTTCTTTTTAACTTCTTAACCAATTACTTATTCAATGTACTTAAGTTGCCAGATAGCAGAATTGGGCCTTACCTCTTAGGATGTTGCTGTAACTTTGGAGTCATGCCACTAAATGTAATGGAGTGAGTTCACATTTAGAGAGGGGATTAGAGTGGAATTTTGCCTCTTAATTTAATAAATGTATATGAAAGACAATGCCCCAGCAAAGCACTTATGTACTTAACTTTAAGCATACATGTATGTCCCATTGCATTCCTCTTGACTTCCATAGGACTTACGCACATAGTTAAAACCCTTTGGTCGACTGGGGTCTCAGACTCCATTCAGTTCACTATATCTCTTAGGATGTGTCTAGACTACATGGCTCCGTCGACGGGGCCGTGTAAAGTAGTTTACCCGACATAGTCAATGGAGCGGGGATTTAAATAATCCCCGCTTCATTAAAATAAACATGGCCGCCGCACCGTGCCGATAGTCAGCTGATCCGGCACAGCGCGGCAGTCTAGACGCGGATCGGTCGACAAGGCAAGCCTTTGTCGACCGCTCCCTTATGCCTCGTTTCATGTGAAGGGAGTGGTTTACAAAGGCTTCCTTTGTCAACCGATCCGCGTCTAGACTGCCGCGCTGTGTCGGATCAGCTGATTGTCGGCACAGCGTGGCGGCCATTTTTATTTTAATGAAGCGGGGATTATTTAAATCCCCGCTTCATTGACTATGTCGGGTAAACTACTTTACACGGCTCCGTCAACGGAGCCATGTAGTCTAGACACACTCTTAGTGTTTTGGTATTTTTGAATTTAAAATAGTCACTGAAGGAGCATTTTTATGACTAATTACAAGATGGGTAATTCTATCTTTGGTGGATTTTAGTTTTCTTTCAGTGAAATAATATTTTACAGTTGTATAGTTCCTTTTATCCTGAAGGGTCACACAACAGTTTTCAGACTAGATGTATTGAAATGGAGCTGCATCTGGACAGCAGCCAGATAGGCAATTAGCACAATGATGAGGAAGGGGACATATCCCTATGCTGAGCAGCTAGGGGCAGCTGATATGAAAAATTCAACTGAGTCTTCATTCTTAAGTTAAACAGTCCAAACTTATACATGCAAAGAGGAGAGAAGAAGAACATTAAATTCTCTCTGCAGATCATTCATGAGCAATGTGTTGTATTGGATGTTCAACATTCAAGCTGTGATTGGTCACTTAGGTGCCATGGTATGATTTTTTCCTTGACTAGGTAACTCTGCTAGATCCAGATGTCCATTCTGAAGGGTCAAGGAAGCCAAATACCAAATTTAGCTTTTGGTGAATATTTTCTGTTTCATTTAAAATGTGGTGATGTTTTTAAATGTTCTTGCCAATAAAGGATTTTGCTAGAACATCCATAGAAAAAAGCACACAGAAGGGTCCTGACCAAAGTGGAAGTGAGTTCCATTTTTGTCTCTGCTGCCTATTTCATTGGGAATAGAGAACAGAGAAACTGGGCTTCTGCACTGGTGAATTGTTCATGAGGCCCCACATCATCCCTGAATGTTTCTTCACTCTGTGATAGAAGTAAGCCCATGCCCCAACTTTAGAATATGATTGTCCAAATGTTAGGAGACGCTGGCACAAGACTGGCAATGTCAGAATCAGAGATGCAGTCATGGAAGACTTGGTGGGAATAATCTGCCTGATCATGACATGGGCTTTCTGATCACAATTACTATTGCTATTATATGGAGCCTTCAAATTCTGTCATCCAGCTTCATTTTCTGTCCCCAGCTTGTTGTTTGGGAAGCCAGGAATTGCTTGCGACCAGGAATTGCTAACAGGGAGTTTGGAGAGGGAGTTCTCCAGGTGAAAGAGGAGTAAAAACAGGACCCTTGTGGTAAGTGGCTGTCTGGAGTGTGTGTTTGTGTGTGGGGGAGTTATTTGCTGTGTGCTGAGCTTGTGTTTATCTGGTTGGTTGGTTGGTTTGATTGTTTGTTTGCTTGAAGGAGCTTCTAAAGGTTTGAAATCTAGAAGCCTCTGTTAATTGGCTAAGCCTCAGTCAGGGGAGGGGCTACCAGAGCTATATAAGCCTGTGACTCAGCGACCAGGAGCTTGCGAACAGGAATTGCTAACAGGGAGTTTGGAGAGGAGTTCTCCAGGTGAAAGAGGAGTAAAAACAGGACCCTTGTGGTAAGTGGCTGTCTGGAGTGTGTGTTTGTGTGTGGGGAGTTATTTGCTGTGTGCTGAGCTTGTGTTTATCTGGTTGGTTGGTTGGTTTGATTGTTTGTTTGCTTGAAGGAGCTTCTAAAGGTTTGAAATCTAGAAGCCTCTGTTAATTGGCTAAGCCTCAGTCAGGAGAGGGCTACCAGAGCTATATAAGCCTGTGACTCAGCGACCAGGAGCTTGCGAACAGGAATTGCTAACAGGGAGTTTGGAGAGGGAGTTCTCCAGGTGAAAGAGGAGTAAAAACAGGACCCTTGTGGTAAGTGGCTGTCTGGAGTGTGTGTTTGTGTGTGGGGGAGTTATTTGCTGTGTGCTGAGCTTGTGTTTATCTGGTTGGTTGGTTGGTTTGATTGTTTGTTTGCTTGAAGGAGCTTCTAAAGGTTTGAAATCTAGAAGCCTCTGTTAATTGGCTAAGCCTAAGTCAGGGGAGAGGGCTACCAGAGCTATATAAGCCTGTGACTCAGCGACCAGGAGCTTGCGACCAGGAATTGCTAACAGGGAGTTTGGAGGGAGTTTAGAGGAGGGTAGAGGGCACTAGTGACTTCTGGCCTTCTTTAAAACATAACTCTTATCATAATCTATATTCCAGAGGTTTAAAAAGAATCCCAGTTTATACTTAAACTTGTTCATTAGAAAAATGGAGACAGAAGCCCAGCAGCAGAGTGGGGGCTATCCTGTTTATTGTGTCAGTGTAACATGTATGATTACCTGCCCTGTGGGCGGGTGGCGTATGTGTGCACCCGTTGCAAGAGCTCCTGACCCTCAGAGACCGAGTTCGGGCTTTGGAGGCCAGGGTGGCTGAACTGGAGGAGCTAAGGGAGGTAGAGATTTGTGGATGAGACTTTCTGGGACACTGTAGTACTGTCCCACCTCCAGTCTGAGCCCCAGTGCTCTTAAGGAGGATGAAAGTCTCAAGGGAACAGAGCATTCAATGGGAGCAGAGGAAACCATCCCGTGGTTGGGACCCTCCTCCCAGAGGATGTTGCGGTATCCTCTCGCACTGAGGATACCTCTGAGGGGAGGAATGCCAGTTCGGAAGAGGCAGGTGTTAGTAGTGGGTGATTCGATCGTTAGAAACATAGATAGTTGGGTTTGTGATGACCGGGAGAACCGTATGGTCACTTGCCTGCCTGGTGCGAAGGTTGCGGATCTCTCGAGGCATCTAGATAGACTTATGTGTAGTGCTGGGGAGGAGCCGGTGGTCGTGGTACATGTAGGTACCAATGACGTAGGGAAGGGTAGGAGAGATGTCCTGGAGGCCAAATTTAGGCTGCTAGGAAAGAGACTGAAATCCAGGACCTCTATGGTGGCATTCTCGGAAATGATTCCAGTTCCACGCGCAGGGCCAGGTAGGCAGGCAGAGATTCAGAATCTCAATGCGTGGATGAGACGATGGTGTAGGGAAGAGGGGTTTGGATTTATTAGGAACTGGGGACACTTTTGGGAGAGAGGAGCCTATACAGGAAGGATGGGCTCCACCTAAACCAGTGGAACCAGACTGCTGGCACTAAACATTAAAAGGCCGTAGAGCAGTTTTTAAACTGAGAGATGGGGAAAGCCGATTGGTGTGGAGATGCACGTAAATCGGAGGAGACTTCTCTTAGAGGAGAATCCATTGATAGAGATTCTCTAAGCTGTAGTCAGAAAGAGAGAGAGAGGAGAGCCAGAGCAGACAAACAACCGCGTACAAAGGAATCCAATGCATCAGGGAAGGGCAGACAAATAAGCAGTGGCAAATTTTTAAAGTGCTTCTACACAAATGCTAGAGTCTGACTAATAAGATGGGTGAACTAGAGTACCTAGTATTAAATGAGAGATTGACATAATAGGCATCACTGAAACCTGGTGGAATGAGGAAAATCTGTAGGACACAATCATGCGGGATATAAAATATATCGAAAGGATAGAGCAGGCCGGGTGGGTGGCGGAGTGGCACTGTATGTGAAAGATAATGTAGAATCAAATGAAATAAAAATATTAAATGAATCAACATGTTCAATAGAATCGCTATGGATAGTAATTCCATGCTCCAAAAATAAGAAATTAGCAGTAGGGATATATTACCGACCACCTGACCAGGACAGGGATACTGACATTGAAATGCTGAGGAGATTAGAGAGGCTACCAAAACAAAGAACTCTATAATAATGGGGATTTTAATTACCCCCATATTGACTGGATACATGTCACCTCAGGAAGAAAGCGGAGATAAAATTTCTCAATGGCTTAAATGACTGCTTCTTGGAGCAGCTGGTGCAGGAACCCACAAGGAGAGGCAATTCTCGATTTAGTCCTGAGTGGAGCGCAGGATCAGGTCAGGAAATAACCGTTACAGGACCGCTTGGGAATAGTGACCATAATATAATAACATTCAACATTCCTGTGGTGGGAAGAACACCTCAGCAGACCAGCACCCTGGCATTTAATTTCAAAATTACACAAAAATGAGGAGGTTAGTTAAACAGAAATTAAAGGCACAGTGACTAGAGCCAAATCCTGCAAGCTGCATGGAAACTTTTAAAGACACCATAATAGAGGCCCAACTTAAATGTATACCCCAAATTAAAAAACATAGCAAGAGACCTAAAAAGAGTCACTGTGGAACCACCATGTAAAAGAAGCAGTGAGGACAAAAGGCATCTTTTAAGAAGTGGAAGTCAATCCTAGTGAGATAAATAGAAAGGAACATAAACACTGTCAAATCAAGTGTAAAAATGCAATAAGAAAAGCAAAAAAGATTTTGAGGAACAGCTAGCCAAAAACTCAAAAGAAATAACAAAATGTTTTTAAGTACATTAGAAGCAGGAAGCCTGCTAAAAACCTGTGGGTCCCCTAGGCGATCGAACTATAAAGGCGCAATCAAGGGCGATAAAGCCATTGCGGAGAAACTAAATGATTTCTTTGCTTCAGTCTTCACGGCTGAGGATGTTGGGAGATTCCCAAATCTGCACCGTCCTTTGTGGGTAATGAATCTGAGGAACTGTCCCGGATTGAAGTGTCATTAGAGGAGGTTTTGGAACAAATAGAAAAACTTAATGTTAACAAATCTCCGGGACCGGATGGCATTCATCAAGGGTTCTAAAAGAACTCAAATGGGAATTGCTGAACTATTATCTGTGGTTTGTAACCTATCCCTTAAATCGGCTTCCGTGCCTAATGACTGGAAGGTAGCCAAGCGTGACACCAATATTTAAAAAGGGCTCTAGAGGCGATCCGGGCAATTACAGACCGGTAAGTCTAACTTCAGTACCGGGCAAATTAGTCGAAACAATAGTAAAGAATAAAATTGTGAAGCATGTAGAAGAACATAATTTGTTGGACAAAAGTCAACATGGGTTCTGTAAAGGAAATCCTGTCTTACTAATCTATTAGAGTTCTTTGAAGGGGTTAACAAACATGCGGACAAGGGGATCCAGTAGATATAGTATACTTAGATTTCCAGAAAGCCTTTGACAAGGTCCCTCACCAAAGGCTCTTGTGTAAATTACATGGCCATGGGATAAGAGGAAGGTCCTTTCTTGGATTGAGAACTGGTTAAAGACAGGAAACAAAGGGTAGGAATAAATGGTAAATTTTCAGAGTGGAGGGTAACTAGTGGTGTCCCCAAGGGTCAGTCCTAGGACCAATCCTGTTCAACTTATTCATAAATGATCTGGAGAAAGGGGTAAGCAGTGAGGTGGTAAAGTTTGCGGATGATACCAAACTGTTTAGGATAGTCAAGACAGAAGCAGACTGTAAGGGACTCCAAGAAGATCTCACCAAACTGAGTGATTGGGCAACAAAATGGCAAATGAAATTTAATGTGGATAAGTGTAAAGTAATGCACATTGGGAAAAATAACCCCAACTATCGTACAGTATGATGGGGGCTAATTTAGCTCGACAAATCAGGAAAGAGATCTTGGAGTTATCGTGGACAGTTCTCTGAAAACTTCCACACAGTGTGCAGCGGCGGTCAAAAAGGCAAATAGGATGCTAGGTATTATTAAGAAAGGGATAGAAAATAAGACCGGAATATCTTACTGCCCCTGTATAAAACTATGGTACGCCCACATCTTGAATACTGTGTACAGATGTGGTCTCCTCACCTCAAAAAGATATTTTGGCCTTGGAAAGGGTTCAGAAAAGGGCAACTAAAATGATTAGGGGTTTGGAACGGGTCCCATATGAGGAGAGGTTAAAGCGACTGGGACTTTTCAGTTTAGAAAAGAGGAGACTGAGGGGATATGATAGAGGTGTATAAAATCATGAGTGGTGTGGAGAGGGCCGATAAAGAAAAGTTATTTATTAGTTCCTAAATAGAAGAACTAGAGGACACCAAATGAAATTAATGGGTAGCAGGTTTAAAACTAATAAAGAAAGTTCTTCTTCACACAGCGTGTAGTCAGCATGTGGAACTCCTTGCCAGAGGAGGCTGTGAAAGGCTAGGACTATAACAGAGTTTAAAGAGAAGCTAGATAATTTCATGGAGGTTAGGTCCATAAAGGCTATTAGCCAGGGGATAAAATGGTGTCCTTGGCCTCTGTTTGACAGAGGCTGGAGAGGATGGCAGGAGACAAAGCGCTTGATCATTGTCTTCGGTCCACCCCCTCTGGGGCACCTGGTGCTGGCCACTGTCGGCAGACAGGATACTGGGCTAGATGGACCTTTGGTCTGACCCGGTACGGCCGTTCTTATGTTCTTATGTTCTTATGTAAGCCCCTGTGGATACAGACAGCATTCTGCATAGGCCTCGTGTACACACACACACACACTTATGCTCCAAATCTTCTTAAACTCTGCAGCAGTACCTTGTTGTTCTGCTTCCAGGAGCTTTCATCCTCTTTCCACATTAAATGATATCAAATGCACTGAGTAGGACTGCCCAGAGTGTACAAAGCTAAATATGTATATGAGTCTTTGCAGGACCAAGTTTCAAGTTTATATGTTTCACTACATTCATATATTTCTTTCCTTCTCCTTTCCTCTTTATTTCCTCCCTCCTTTGCCTGCCCCACACAGTCTGAGTGCCAAAATGGCATCTTCCTGTGGACAGAAGTGTGAGGTGGAATTGCTTTAGCGCCATTCATAATAGCAGGTCCGACTCCACTTCTAGAAGCATGTATATGTATCTGAATTTGGGTTCTCCCACTACTGGAGGATCTCTATTGTCTCTAATTGCTTTTGCCTCAGGATATGCGGCAAGCTATAATATCTAGGAAGGCCAAACTCAAGAAAACAATCTCCTTCCTAGTCACTATACACAACAAATCACTGTCTGGATACAAAACATCAGTTTCTCCATAATGTTAGGTCTTAATTTTTTAGTGGAATTAGTACTCAAACTAGTTGGTGCTGATGACAACTAGTAGGTTGTCCTTTTTCCTCAATAATACTGAAGTGTAGGTTCAAATCTTATTATGAAATGTGTGTGGCAATGGTTTGTGCCAATATCCTCATAATAAGTAAACAAACAAAAAACTGTCCAATACCTGCATTTTTAAAAGTTTTCTGACTCATCCATGTCAGCAAAAGCTGCCAGCAAGTATGTCTACAGTACTCTGGTTTTTTTGTTCGTTTGTCATCTTGTTACTTGTAAATGATAATCCATGCCCTTAGCTCAGGAGTGTTTTCTAAACTGCTAGAAAGGACATGCCAGCAATCTTAAATGTATATAAAACATGAACATTTATTTCTGTTGTCAAATTAATTTGCTGGGTTTTTTTAATTGCTTGTAATTACATAAAAGTTGACAAATTTTATCTTTACTACTTGAATCATGTATTTGCATCATACTCCAACAGTTACTAAGCTGGTTAAAAGGTCCTAAAAGAATGTCAAAAAGTATTCACCAAAAGCAGTTACAAACTTACTATACATTTTAGAAATGTGCATCTGTCTGTCCATCCATCTGAGAGTCCATTTGTTCAAGAACTCCTCTGAAACTGTAAGAGCTAGGACCATCAAATTTGTTTTGCAGCATCCTCTTGTAATTTAAAGAAAGGTAAGGGTTTGGTTATGCCAGGACAATGGGATGTGCCTGAAATGAAATTTGTTTTTCATAAAATAGAGAGGAAGGGGTCTGGCAGGAGGGACAGTTATGCTGCAGAATGACCTCAGGGGAGGGCAGTAATGGGCCAGAGATGGGGACCTGCTTGGTGTCTGCTATAGACCACCAGATCAGGTGGATGAGGTAGACGAGGCTTTCTTCAGACAACTAAGAGAAGCTTCCAGATCACAGGCCTTGGATTTCATGGGGGACTTTAATCACCCTGACATTTGTTGGGAGACCAGTACAGCAGTACACAGACAATCCAGGAAGTTTTTGGAGAATGTTGGGGATAACTTCTTGGTACAAGTGCTGAAGGAACCAACCAGGGACCATGCACAGCTTGACCTGCTGCTCACAAACAGGAAGGAACTAGTAGGGGAAGTAGAGATTGGTGACAACTTGGGAAGCAGTGATCATGTTATGGTAGATTTCAGGATCCTGACCAAAGGAAGAAAGGAGAGTAGCAAAATACACACCCTGGACTTCAGAAGAGCGGACTCTGATTCCCTCAGAGAACTAATGGGCAGGATACCCATGAATCCCATGTATTCCCTGGGATGCTTACATGAAGGGGAAAGGAGTCCAGGAGAGCTGGCAGTATTTTAAAGAAGCCTTATTAAAGGCACAGAAAGAAGCCATCCCGATGCGCAGTAAGAAAAGCAAATATGGTAGGCAACCAGATTGGCTTACCAGGGAAATCCTTGGTGAGCTTAAACACAAAAAGGAAGCTTACAACAAGTGGAAACTTGGACAGATGACTAGGGAGGAGTATAAATATATTGCTTGAGAATGCAGGGGACTTATCAGGAAGGCGAAAGCGCAACTGGAATTGCAGCTAGCAAGGGATGTGAAGGGTAACAAGAAAGGCTTCTACAGGCATGTTAGCAATAAGAGGGTGATGAGAGAGGGTGTGAGGTCCTTAGTGGATGAGGGAGGTAACCTAGTGACAGATGATGTGGGAAAAGCTGAAGTACTCAATGCTTTCTTTGCCTCTGTCTTCACAGACAAGGTCAGCTCCCAGACTAATGCACTAGGCAATGCAGCATGGGAAGGAGGTGGACAGCCCTTGGTGGAGAAAGAACAGGTTAGAAACTATTTAGAAAAGCTAAACATACACAAATCCGTGGGTCCGGATTTAATGCATCCAAAGGTAGTGAGGGAGTTGGCAAATGTCATTGCAGAGCCTTTGGCCATTATCTTTGAAATGGAGATCGGGAGAGATCCCGGATGACTGGAAAAAGGCAAATGTAGTGCCCATCTTTTAAAAAGGGAAGAAGGACAATCCTGGGAACTACAGACCAGTCAGCCTTACCTCAGTCCCTGGAAAAACCATGGATGGGATCCTCAAGGAATCCATTTTGAAGCACTTGGAAGAGGGGGGAAAGTGACCTATGAGGAGAGACTAATGGATTTGGGTTTATTTAGTCTGCAGAAAAGAAGAGTGAGGGGGGATTTGATAGCAGCCTTCAACTTCCTGAAGGGAGGTTCCAAAGAGGATGGAGAGAGGCTGTTCTCAGTAGTGACAGATGGCAGAACAAGAAGCAATGGTCTCAAGTTACAGTGGGAGAGGTCTAGGTTGGATATTAGGAAAAACTATTTCACTAGGAGGGTGGTGAAGCACTGGAATGGGTTACCTAGGGAGGTGGTGGAATCTCCATCCCTAGAGGTTTTTAAGTCTTGGCTTGACAAAGCCCTGGCTGGGTTGATTTAGTTGGGATTGGTCCTGCCTTGGGCAGGGGGCTGGACTTGATGACCTCCTGAGGTCTCTTCCAGCTTCATGATTCTATGACTGGGACAGCTATAATCCCATTGGGCCAGCAGGGATGGAGAAAGGGACAGCTATCTGCTATATATTTCAGAGAATTTCTCTCTCTGTCTGTCTCTTTCCCCCCCGCACACTTCCCCTAGCCAGGGAACATGCACTCCTAACTGGGCTATGCCCACTGGAGCTGCAACAGCCATTAGGAGGCACTTCTCACCCCAAGCTGCTGCAGTGAGAGGGCTGGGGAGTTGTCATCTCTTCCCAGGGCAGCCTACATACCTAACCCCCTCATCCCTACCACCACCCCAGAGCAATGATTTAAATGAAGAAAAACAAAACTTATTTGAGTTAAGGACCAAAGCAACACCAGGTAAATCTTCTCGTTCTTCTAATAAAATATGTAACAAATAGTATTCCACCATCTTTACAGTTTTCACAAAGTCCGTATGTTGAGACTGAAGACATTCTTTGGTTCTATATGACTTTATTACCTGTCCAAAATATGAATGGATCTTTTTCTATCTTTCTAAAAATTAATTGTTGGCATTGTGGAAGTTGATTTTCATAAAGGAACTTTTTCACTAATTAAATACTCAGATTTCCCTCAATTTTTTTAAAGAAGTGTAATTTTGTGCCAAAGTGAAGCACAATTTGCAACAATCTTCATCTCAGTTTAAGGGCAGTAATTTAGAACAGTACTATGCCTGTGTACATTTCAAATTGAAGAGTGTTGTGTATGCAGGTGCTTTGTGACATTGAAAAACGCTTATGTAAGAACTGGTAGTGGAATGGGTATTTAATTGCTACAAAAATGGCTGCAGTTTTGTACTGGGCCATGCAGATGGAATCATAGAAAAAGCTTGCCAACTATAAAAACAATAGGACAAAGGAACAGACTGCTTCAGGAGGATAAGGAAGCGCCTACCCTGGAGGTTTTCAAAAGGAGGCTGGATAACTATCTGTCTTGGTTGCTTTAGATCAGGAGTGGGGAACCTAAGGCCTCGGGGCTGGAAATGGCCCCCAGATTGCTTGGATTTGGCCCCCTGAAGCTCAGGGCTCTCTTCTCCCCACCCTCACCCCCGGCATTGGGAAGCCCAGGCTGGTGCTGTGCTCCAGTCCCTCCTCCCCCACTGTTGGCCTGGACCACACAAAATCTGCTAGCCTGGGCCACTCGAGGCTCTGGTGTTCAAGGGGAATGTCTTTCTGCTTCTCGGGCAGGGGCCACATCATGAGGGTTTGTTTTTCTTTTTTTTGCTTCTCACTTGTATGCGACCCCCGACTGATTTTTCCGTGAGTCAGTGACCCCCGATCCAGAAAAGGTTCTCCGTCCCTGCTTTAGACACCACGAATCCTGCATCTTAGCAAGGGGTTAGACAAGATGACCCTTGTGGTCCCTTCTAAACCCCTGATTTAATGATTCTATAAACAGAATAAATAAGATTGTCTATTACCTTGTGGGAAAATGTAAACAATTGTGGATATCTTGGTCTGATTTTTCATATGCAAATATAAGCAGATGTATATGATCTGTGGTTGAATCTACATGCATGTGTATTGGTACTGAAGGAACATCATGTAAATTCCACTAGATGGAGAGGGAGTCTAGACACTGACTACAGTAGGCTTTACATCAGGCCCTTGACTGGCTATTAGGCCCTAATTCAGTAGTGCAACCAGATTCTACAGAATACCAAACAAATGCTTACATGTTCTGCTGAACTGGGACATTTTGTACTCTCGCCAATAGTCATATGCCAATGTGGAATTTTGTAGAGTAGCTCTTTATAGGGACAATTGTTGCACCTACATTAACCTAAAGAAGGAAAGCAGCATTGGGCTTGGTTGTGGCACTAGGGCCTCCTCTCCATATTGGGACTAGTAGGCAGGTTCACCTCCTTACTGGGAGCTCCCTGAAACATTTTGCTGGACTCACATGCAATGCATGGCTTTGCTCCAAAATGTACCTTTTTGCTAGTGAAGCAGCCACTCCCCTTCATCTAGAACAGTGGTTCTCAACCTTTCAGGAGATGGATTTATTTTGCATACTCCAAGTTCCACATCACTTAAGAAGAACTTGCTTACAAAATCAGACCTAAAAGTACAAAAGTATCCCAGGACAGTATTGCTGAACATGGTTTACCTCCTTGTTTGTATCATATTTGTAAAATAAATATATGGGAATATAAATATCACATTTCAGTGTGAAACTTGAGCCAGTTGTTTACTTGTGAACCTTGTCTTTCTGGGAGGCAGTGGAGCAGCAATAACCAAGTATTTTTCTTCACATTGAGTCTTTTCCTACTCTTAGGATGGGTGTTAGTGGGAGGCAAGCAGAACAATGGACTGGGGTCCTGTGCCAACACTGGACCCTCGAAGCTAAGGGGGCTTGGGCTTCAGATTCAGCCCTGGGATGGTAGGACTCAGGTTTCAGCTTCGCCCTGGGCCCTAGCAAGACTACCACTGGCCCTGCCAACCCCATACAAACTAACTTGGGGCCCACTGTTTGAGAGAGTAACGTGGTATATAGCAAAACATAAACATGTCACTGTCTATATGAAATCTTAGTTGGTACTGACTTTGCTAGTGATTTTGTGTAGCCTTTTATAAAACTTGGCAAATATCTAGATGTGCTGATGTACCTCTGAAAGACTTCTGTGTACCCCTGGCTGAGAATCATTGATCTAGAAGGAGGCAACTTTTTGGCTAGAGGCAGGTCAAGCAGGTTCATGGTCCCATGTAATCTATCCTTCCATACCCCGTATGTATAATTGAAGGAATAATTCACCATATGACAGGAGCATTGTGAAGATCAAAACTAAGTGATTGCTACATTATTTGTTAGCTCAGTGATGAGGGTCATTTACATAGATAGAAATTGAGAACCCTTCTCTGCCTCTTCTATTGAGGTTGATGTAGGCCCTAGGATAATAGCCCTAAAAAGGGAGAGGGGATAGTGACCACTATGACACCCTGCCTCTGAACGTGAGCAGGGGAGAAGCCTCTTATTGGTGGACTACAATACTAAATCAACATTAAGGGTATTTGTTTTGATTTTATAGATTTGGGGTATGGGGCACTAGCAGTCTGTTCTCTGGATAGTCTTTAGTTCTATCAAGTGAGCTAATAACAGAACAATAAAAAAACTGTGGAGATGGAGGAGATCATTTTGTCATTGTTGACAGCAACACTGATTTGCTGGGCACTGCTTCTGTCCTGTACATGTTGCTTCAGCTGAAGAAAGGCTTATCTTATTCTGTGCTGGCATATGAACTTACTCAGAGACGAATCAAAGAAAACATTGTTTATGTATCTATTGCATTAAGATTCTTATTGATGCAGAAGGTGGCCTGTGCTAGCCTGGAAGGATGATTCAAACCTAGTCTCAGCAAAGTTTACTTGAGAATGAAAGCAAAAGAAAGAAAGCAAAAGAAAACTTTATTATATAACATACTACAAGTGGCTCACTAGATTTGTGTGCAGCTCAAGAGATCAAGGTGAGAGCACTCAAAGGAACGCTCCATGCAAGAAATGTAGCATTAATTTCCTTTTCTTGATCGATCCACACAGATTAAAGTTTGTTGAGGATTTTAAAAAAATGGCTTTGATTAAACATAACACTGCATCAATACTAAAACTTCTAATGGAAACATATCTGTTTTGATTAAATTTTCATTGGGAAGGTTTCAGACCTCCAGGATGGAATTCTGGTCAAAACAAATGAGAGCGAGAGAGAAGAACAGCCAATAGCTCAATGACTGGACCGTACTCACCTGGGATGTGAAAGAAGTATCTTCAAGCCCTTGCTGTACCTAATTTAGAGCAGGGTCGTAAAACCTATGTCTTCTACACCCCAGGTATGTGTCCTGACCACTGGGCTAATGGACAGTCATGTGGCATGCACATGCATGTGTGTTTCACAATTATTTTTGAAAGGTCTAGTTGGGTAATGAAACAAATTTTGAAGCGTCAACATTTTTCATGATACACATTTATCATTTTCTGGCCAGCCCTAACAGAAATCAAATCTCTAAGGCCTCCACATGCAGAGGTGCCACTGGGAATACACAGAAAAGTGTTATGCCAAAAATTAAGGCTACATTTTTATTATATCTGTCACTAGAGTCATCTATTCTGTGATTGCCATGTGTGGGGTTTTTTTTTTTTTTACAAGTATCAGTAATATTTGACATTTTGTATGTATCTGAGTAGGTGGATTTGATAGCAAGCTGGGGACACTGACTTGCACTGAGAGCTGCCAGGATAAAACCTGGACCACATGGGAAGCAAAGAAAGCAGGAATTCTTATAATTAGGGCTGGTGGTTTGTCACGCAGTGAGGAGACTGCAAAGTGCAGTTGCTCCTGCTGCTCTGAGAGTGGCTGAGGCAAGAAGGCAGCTCTGAAGAATATACAGACAGCAATGACACCCCTGCTGCTGTGGGGCTGAAATGCCAGGCACAAAGGTAGCGAGTGTAAAGTGCCTTTAAATCATCAAATGTTCTTTTTGTTGCTTTCTTGATTATGTGGCCATTGGTATTTGATATTCTGTATTGTGAATGTGTGATTTCAGCTCCCTTTTCCATAAGCAGCCTGTGTTTGTTTTCCACATAATTTACCATGCCAAGCCATTATGACAGGCAACATTGTTATTCACACAATTTGACTCCGCTCCTGTCCTCCATCATTGTACTCAAGGGCTGTGTCTACACTGGCATGATTTTCCGGAAATGCTTAAAACGGAACAGTTTTCCGTTATAAGTATTTCCGGAAAAAGAGCATCTACATTGGCAGGATGCTTTTCCGGAAAAGCCCTTTTTCGGAAAAGCATCCGTGTAATGTAGAGCCTTTCTGGAAAAAAGCCCGATCGTCATTTTTAGCGATCGGGGCTTTTTTTGAGAAAAGACTGCTGGGCTGTCTACACTGGCCCTTTTCCGGAACAGTTTTCCGGAAAAAGGACTTTACTTGGCGGGAGCAGCATAGTTTTCGGAAAAGCAGCTGATTTCTTACAGTAGATCGTCAGTGCTTTTCCGGAAATTCAAGGGGCCAGTGTAGACAGCTCACAGCTTATTCCGGAAAAGCGGCTGCTTTTCCGGAATAAGTGGCCCAGTGTAGACACAGCTAAGGTGTAATATAAGGGTTCCATCCCTACTCATCCTCATGTGTATTCAAGGCATGAGGGACCCAACTTCACGCCTGTGTGGGCTCATGCAAATGCCAATTCCTGGTGGGCTCTGGGCTCTACGGGTCTGTGAGGCCTTTTCCTGGTGAAAGAGCTTGTACACAATGGATATCCTTAAACATGTATAAGTGTTTATTGAAAATTAGTAAGAAATCAACAGAACATATGTCAAGTATCTTATGCTTACCATTTCCAGCCAAACAGATGGATATCTCCCAATGGTCAAAAGTCTCAGAGGGGTAGCTGCGTTAGTCTGTAACTGAAAAAACTTTTAAAAAACCCACAATGAATAGTTCTGTAGCACCTTAGAGACTAACAAAACATGTGGATGGTACCATGAGCTTTTGTGGGCACAACCCACTTCATCGTGCCCACGGAAGCTCATCATACCATCTACATTTCTGTTAGTCTCTAAAGTGCTGCAGAACTATGAGTTGTCAGAATCGTAACTAGCTAACTCGGTGCCTGAGGCGAGGCTGTCCTCGGTGCGGGCGGGGGTGCTGACTTGACACGAGGCACGAGTAAAGACAGCGTAGTAGCTGTCTTTTCTGTGCCCCCTCAGTTATGTGCCCAAGGCAAGTGCCTCGCTTGCCTCACCCTTGTTACGGCCCTGAGTTGTGTTAAGTTTTTTTCCCCAATGGTCAGTCAGGGTTGTGTTGTCTGTACTCTGGCTTCTGCACAGTCTGGTCATGTAGGGGCTGAAATGCTTTGGTCTGAGCTGTATCCCAGAATTAAGCTCCAATTAGCTTGTTTTCTTACCCTCATCATCTTGCCTTCCGACGGGGGGGAGGGGTTAAATGAGGCAAATGCACTGAGACCAGTGATTCAAAGGGGACACTGTTGCTGCTACTGTGGGAGTAGTGTAGGCCCTTTACATCACTGCTGGAGCTCTTCATGTTGCACTGCAGAGCCATGGGCAGTGTGTTCTGGACAGCTCTGGTGGGAGAGGGGGGGCACTCATCAATCATTTTCACTATACAGTGGCTCACATGCCTAAAACGACCTACTCATTAGCTTTCATAGTTTTCAAAGTTATTAAAAACATATCCAGGTGTCCTTATCTTTATGCTTCCTTAGTTGGATACACCTGCAAGAGTAAAACCTCAAGAAGCTGCAAAAACTTGGTTAGCTTGTTCATTCCCTCCCCATTCTCAAGATTTTGTGACTGTTTATCTATCTCTGTTAGTAATTCTATACTTTCCTATCTGTCTGCCTGTGCCAAGGCTAAATTTTCCTGACGACATTTCCAACGTTTGGTGGTTGAGCATACAAGATGATTGCAGGTTATGCTAAGTCCATATATTAGATGATTGTAAGTCATATCAAGTCCAGGCCTCTTGTTACAACATAAACAAACATACAAATGGCAAAAAGGGGCTTCATTCCCATATTGTCTCATGAGATGTGTGTGTGTGTGTGTGTGTGTGTGTGTGTGTGTGTGTGTGTGTGTAAAATAATATTTCTTCAAAATTCTCAGCCATGTACAATAAGGGATATTCATTACACACTTCACTAGACATAGATCTGAGGTGACCAACATGGCAGTAATTGTAGCCCTTGTTTTCCTTTCACCCTGTAGTAATATTATGTGTAAACTTAAGTTCTGATCCTGGTAATAGTTCCAGGTAGGAAAGGTTGTCCACCCATGCCATGCTCAATGCAGACTGGGGCCATGAATTGAAAACCCTTTGGATCATGATCGATCTGACTTCCTTCCATAATCTCGTGAAGTGCTTAGCACTTTTTATGTCCCACATAAATACACAATAACAAGTAATAATATGAATTAGTTTTCTTTGAAAATGCAAACCAGAAATAAAAATCTCAGTACACTGACAAAAAAGAGGGGAGGGGGAGAAATAACACTGAGCAAATAAATTAGGAAGCCTTCTCCTCTCTGTTCTGCATGAGGGATTGAAATAGAGCATGGTCCAAAGAGCAGCACAAGTAACTAATGTTGGAGAACCATAACTTATATTTATGGAATCTCTTCTAGAGAGCATTTACACCCATTAGGATCCATAGGAACTGAACAACAACTTTGGACTTCTAACACATAGGTTGAATATATGTAAATACATTCAAGGGGTTCAACATGGTGTATGTTAGACCTTGTTACAGTGAGAGTATTTTATGGTACTTGCACATCACTTCTGAACTTGGTCCTTTTACTCCAGAAGTGAGGAATCAAAATCAGACAGTCTGACGGTATTTGATCACTTACAATTGACTGTGTTCTCTCTCTCTCACTAGCACTCTTTCTCTCTTTTAACTGCATAATCTAATGGCTCTCACATTCTCTAGTAAATGAACATCTTCCTCAACATAATGTCCAAATTTAGCAACACCAACATGAAAACTGGAGGCAACCCTAATCCATATTTTTCCTAATCCTAAAAGAGGTGCACTCAGCTGATGAAACTGTTTCTAAACCCGAGAGAAAGGAAAGACAAAGAGTAAAATTGAAGGGAGGTCTGTACAAGACTGGTGAAATATGTGCCCAAAAGAAGATAAATGTACAGGTAAGACTAAATAGTCCCATTCTCACAATCACCTTTTCTACGCATATAAATATACTGTCTAGGCTGCTCATGATCATTTTCTTGAACTGCTGACAGAACTGTTGACATCAGCCAAATTCTTCTTACTCTCCTACACATGCATGCAGTCCAAGTCACAATCTAACCCTATGCAATTTATAAAACTCTGTTAACCGCCAAAAAAGTATTTGGGGCTATAATGTGGCTATTGCATTCACTTGATGGGAAAACAGACATTCTGCACTGTTTTTAGACAGTCATGTCAACTCTGATTACCATTCTGAGTCAGGCTGTTCAGATGCACTTCAGCAATTATAGATGAATATTTATGGTTTCTTAATGGCTCATTCATATAGAAAAGTCACTGTCTTAGCATAACAATAACGGTACGATTGGTGGAAATATAAAAATAGGAATGTATTAAAAACTGAATAAGTTTTCAGTTCATTAGCTATAAAATTGGTATCTCTGAATTTTTCACTAAACATTACATCTATTTACAAAACAATGCTTAAGAGGTAGCATGACTAATATTCATTAGAATTATACAGAGATTTTTCCTTAATGTGACAACTTGCTTGCATGCTACATTGATTTCAGTATGCTAAATGGTAGTTAGACACCTCCTTCTCAGTCTATTTTTATTAGCAATTAAGAAATGCATGGGAACATAGAGAAGCCAGTGTAAACAGAGTATACATATTTGTAGGTGCTGTTTGCATTCATATCTGCATGTTACATCACTGAATGAACATGCTCTGAATGAGCACTCTTGGAGGAAAAATGTCAGGTGAAGTAGCTATGAATGTACTACAATGAGAATGACAGACAGCAGTATTTTGCACAGCCTCATGGGACAAGCCATGATGTGTTAAATAATTAAAAGTAATGCCTTCTTTTGGGAATTTTTAACTGAATATAGAAGTGAATGAAAATTTTTAGGCTCATGTCCCAACTGAAATTGAATTGGATGCAATTAAAAAAAAAACAAAAAACTTTTTTGCACCTCAAGTTAACCAATATGTTTTTTTTTTTTAAAGAATACCAGGGGGCTGTGCTCTGTGCTTGTTACAACCCCCCATCAGCCAGAGAGGGCTTGGGGCTGAGGCCACCCCAGCCCTGCCTCTTCCCTCTCCCCCAGCTACCGGGGGGGGCAGGCCCAAAAGCCGCCCCAGCCCTTGTTCCCACCGACCCTTTGCCTCCCCTCCACCTGCTGTGGAGGGGGTGCCAGGGCGAGGTCGCACCTGGTGTCCCCCCGGCAGCAGGATGGGGGGGGGCTGAAGACACACTGGGCCCGAGTCTCTCCTGGTCTCTAGGAGGGGCCAGGCCAAAGCTGCGGCTCTTTTTGTTGCCCCCTCCCCCGCTGGGGATGGTCTGAGGCCGCCCTGGCCCCAGCTCTTCCCCCCTGCCAAAGCCACCCCAGTCCCAAAGCTTCCCTGCCTCTTGTTTCCCTTCTCCCCCTTCCAGCCGCTGGGGTCGGAATGAAGCCATGCCAGGCTCTGCTGTCCCCTGGCAGCCGAGAGGGGCTATGCCAAAACCACACTGGGCCCAGCTCTCCCCCTCCCTCTGCCTTGGGGAGGGCTGGGCCAAGGCTGTAGCCACTATAGCTCTCCCCCTGGCTTCTGGGAAGGGGAGGGGAGGGCCAGAGGCAGCCCCAGCTCTCCAGGTGGGCCCTGGGAAGGGTCAGGCTGGGAGTGGGTAGGGATTGGCTCCTGTGGACACAGAGTGACGTGATGACGTTACCGTCATCCCACAAGAAAATTTATTTTTATAATATATATATGGGAGAGGGAGGAATATATGATTTGGCCAAATGTAGGGTCCAAGGACACTAAGTTGCCTTCAGCCTCTCAAGTCCGTGGGGGTTGACAGAATTCAGTGCATCTCACAAGTCATTTCGGAGATCAGTGTCTGGAGTTCTCTTAGGACTATTGCTTTGATTTCCAGCTGTGTGCTTTGGTGAGTTCATATCTGTGTTCTCATTGAGAAGCAATAGTTTAGGATATCCCACTTGCTTGTTGTGATGTCTTTGTTGAGGCAGTGAGATATGACTCAAAATTGCTGTGTTCTGTAGCATCTAGCACTGGCCGGTCAGAATTAGGTTACTGAGCTAGATGGACCATTAATATTACCATTCTTGTGGCAAAGTAAGTGGAGTCAGGAAGAGAGCACTTAGGACAAAATTTTCAAAAGTAACACTGTTTTGGGTGCTTCAGCTATTAGGGTACGTCTACACTAGCCCCCTAGTTCGAACTATGGAGGCTAATGAGGGCGACCAAAATTGCAAATGAAGCACAGGATTTAAATATCCCGCGCTTCATTAGCATGTTCCCGGGCGGTCGCCATTTTGGAAATTGACTGGCCTGGAATAACTGCCTGCGTCTACGCGGCAGTGAAATGGGAGTTCGAAGTAGCCCCTTAACTCGAATTAGCTGTTACTCCTCCTGGAATGAGGTTTAACAGCTAATTCGAGTAACGGGTTTACTTGAACTCCCATTTCACTACGTGTGCTGTGAGCAGTTATTCGGCTAGTCAATTTCCAAAATGGCGACAGCCTGGGAACATGCTGATGAAGCACGGGATATTTAAATCCCGCTCTTCATTTGCAATTTTGGTCGCCCTCATTAGACTCTGTAGTTCGAACTAGGGGGCTAGTGTAGACGTACCCTTAGATGGAAAGCAATTTAGGCATCTAAAATCATAGCAACCAAAATTATTTCCCACTCAACACAAAAACTTTTAATTTTGCTGTCTCTTAATAACTGACTTTTAAGATGGGAATAATCCTTCTGTTACCTCTGGAGTTTCATGAAGGAAAACTATTAATATTCATGAGATATTCAGATACTATGGAGATGAGCATCAACCTTTAAATATTTAGCCATGTTTAGACAGCTGGTGAGAAATAATTTCATGTTTGAAAAGTGCACTACAGTTCACAGCCCATCATATCTTATTAACACGTTCAAATTGCATGTACTAAAGAGTATCTGGAATCAGATGCATACTACATTGCTGACATTTAATAAGCCAAGTAGGTTGTGGTTTTATTATTTAAATTGTGGTAGTAGAATCAAAGGATGGACGAGACCTCCTACCCAAAGCAGGACCAACCCCAACTAAATCATCCAGCCAGGCCTTTGTCAAGCAGGGACTTTTAAAAACCTCTAGGGATGGAGATTCCACCACCTCCCTAGGTAACCCATTCCAGTGCTTCCCCACCCGCCTAGTAAAATAGTTTTTCCTAATATCCAACCTAAACCTCTCCCACTGTAACTTGAGACCATTGATCCTCCTTCTGCCATTTGTCACCACTGAGAACAGCCTCTCTCCATCCTCTTTGGAACCCTCCTTCATATAGTTAAAGGCTGCTATCAAATCCCCCCTCACTCTTCTCTTCTGTAGATTAAATAAACCCAAATCCCTCAGCCTCTCCTCGTAGACTGTGTGCTCCAGCCCCCTAATCATTTTCATTGCCCTCCACTGAACTTTCTTTAATGTGTCCACATCCTTTCTGTAATGGGGGATCCAGAACTGGACGCAGTGCTCCAGATGTGGCCTCACCAGTGCCAAATCAAGGGAAATAATCACTTCTCTAGATCTGCTGGCAATGCTCCTCTTAATGTACCTTAATATGCCATTAGCCTTCTTGGCTACAAGGGCACACAGGTGACTCATATCCAGTTTCTCATCCACTGTAATCCCCAGGCCCTTTTCTGCCAAACTGCTACTTAGCCAGTCGGTCCCCAGCCTGTAACAATGCTTCGGATTCTTCTGTCCCAAGTGCAGGACTCTTTGTTTAATCACATCAGATTTCTTTTTGTCCAATCCTCCAATTTGTCCAGATCTCTCTGGATCTTACCCTTACCCTCCAGCGTATCTACCTCTCCCCCTAGGTTAGTGTCATCTGCAAACTTGCTGAAGGTGCAATCCATCCCCTCATCCAGGTTATTAATCAAGATGTTGAACAAAACTGGCCCCAGAACTGACCCCTGGGGCACTCCACTTGACACTGACCACCAACCAGACATCAAGCCATTGATCATTACCCGTTGGGCCTGACAATCTAGCCAGCTTTCCATCCACCTTACAGTCCATTTATCCAATCTATACTTCCTTAACTTGCTGGCAAGAATACTGTGGGAGACCGTATCAAAAGCTTTGCTAAAGTCAAGATATATAACATCCACTGACTTCCCTACAGAGCCAGTTACCTTGTCATAGAAGGCAATCAGGTTGGTCAGGCATGATTTGCCCTTAGTGGATCCATGCTGTTCTGGCCACAGCATAGCATTTGGAGTTCATGTTCAGTTGATTATCCACCACAACCCCAAAATCATTTTGAGTCACAGCTTCCCAAGGCCAGAGTCCCCCATCCAGTAAATATGGTCCATAGTTGTTGAATTCCTACAGGGATACAGTTACTTTTAGCTGTAGTAAAACACATATTGTTTGCTTGTGTCCACTTTTCCAAGCAATCCAGGCTGCTCTACATCAATGATCTTCTTCTTTATATATCACTCTCCCAATTTCTGTGTCATCTGCAAACTTTATCAATGATGATCTGTTAACTAGCAGAGGGCCAAGATTCTATCTCTTTTGGACCCAAGTAGAAGCATACCTCTTTGGTAGTGATTCCCCATTTACAATTACATTTTGAGAGCTTCAGGGGGTAACTGAGTGAGTCTGTACAGGATAAACTTAAACAACAAAAGGTCTATATGACAGGGTGCACCGGCCCTGCACCCGAGCCGTGGATGCATGCACAGCACGGCACGAGCCTGCCCTTCCCCTCCCGGAGCTGCTGCGCATGCTCCCAGCAAGTGCCAGGAGCTTTAAAAGCCAGCAGCCCTGGAAGGGTGGAGGAGGGCAGCTGCGGCGAGGGAGGCAATGTCCGACCGGGCAGGGGAACACCGCCAGTCAGAGCAGTTGACTGGGGCTGTTTGGCCTCGATCCCTCCAGCAACGTGGGAGAGCAGCGACCCGGGAGATTTCCCAACATTGGGAGGACCCAGGGGTGAGCTCCCACTCCCCCAGAGGCTACCCTATGCAAGGAGGGCTAGCGAACACATGTGCCACGGACGAGATAAGTGAAAGCGACCTCGAGGAGGCGGCTACCATCGGGTGGACTGCCGCCCGGCAGGTACAATGTGGGTAGGAAGTGGCCCAGGGTAGGGCGAGAGAGCCCAAGAGGTTGGCGGGTTGCAGTGGCTTGACCCCCGTCAGCCGATTGGAGGTAGCAGCCCTACCTTTAGGACCCTGGGCCGGGACCCGGAGGCGTGGGTGGGCCCAGGTCCAGGGGCGGCAGGTTTGTATAATTTTTGGTGGTGCCCAGAATGGGTCTAGTCCCCCTCCCCGCCCAACCCCCTGCCCGCCCACCCACCCTGTAAATCGATATATATTTTATTAAATAATGTAAAAATGGACTGGAAACTGTAAGCGTTTAACAGTTTCCCTTTATTGCACAATATCACGATCATAAAAAAAATTATTTAACTAAGAATATCAACGTTATTAATACTCTTTTGAATATGGAAACAACGAAGCACTCTTTGATCAATAACCCTCAAAAGCAAATACTTCCTAAAATTAAAACAAATATAGCCCCTTCTTTTGCAATGTTCTTCAGGAGGCAGCAAACACTTTTCGTCATTGTTTGGTTCTTGAAATGAAGTCAAGTCATCCAGGAGTCTTGCAATGTCCAATTCAGAGGTAGAGTTCTTATGAACGTGCAGAAATGCCACGTGATTTAGACGTTCTTGGCCTATTGTCGTTCGCAAATAATTTTTCAGTCGGCGCAAGCAACTGAATGATCACTCAGCGGTGCAGGTTGTAGTTGGAATTGTGTAGAATAATTTCAGGAGAATTGTAACTTCTGACAACATGTCACGCAAGCCTTTGTTTTGTTTTAGAAATTGCTTCACTTCGGTCGCCTAATTAAGCTGGTAATTTCTCGATCTGCAAATATCACTCAACATTTCTAAATCAAGAAATAGCTTCTCCATGTTAATGTCACCATGGAAAGCTTCACTTATTGGGACAATGTCCTGTTTTGAGCCATTTGTTGCCTCAGTTATAAGGTTCTCCAATTTTACTGCGAATGTAAAGCTTTCTGTTGAAAACCTCTGTTCAATGGCAACTTTGCAAGCATCAATGATCCCAACATATATTTGATGAAAATACTCTTTGGGGTCACTGAAGGTGTGAGGAAGGCTTCCATGGTCGAGCCATTTCAGTGGCTTGAGTTTTCTCGGGAGTGTAGGATCATTTAAATAAAGATTTCTTGCCTTCTCTACTGTTGTTTCCCAGAAGTGATTGTATGATGAGTCGGTGCGCATCCCACTCAACACCTCTTGCAACAGGCCAACTTTCTTCATAATGCTTGCCAATGACATGTTTGGGCTTTGAATTTTTGTATTAGCTTCTTCTACAGGACCCATGGCTTTCACAAGAACTGTTAGTGTAAAGTACGTTGAAAAAGATTGAAGTTGCTTCGAGAATCCACTACATTTTAAGACAAATTCATTGGAAGAATAACTAAGTTCATCTAGGCAGGTCATCATGGCCTTGTAGTTGTGGAGCAGTGATTTAATGCTACTGATCCTTAGTGTCCATCTTGTTGGGCACAAGGATCGTAAAGAAGGTTCCCCTTCACTCTGAAACTCTCTGAATGCTGCCATACATTTTGGTGACTCCCTGAAGGCATTGGTGAGATCTTTCACCATCAAAAACATATGACGACATTCTTGAATATTATGCAGGGCATCCTGCGTGGCAAGGTTAAGGGAATGTGCAGCACAAATTCCGCTCTCGGCTTTCGATCCCAGTAAATTTGCCGGACACATTACTGGCTCCGTCGTAACACTGCCCCCGGCAATCAGAAAAGGGCAAATCACACCGGAGAATTGTATCTTCCACAATTTTGAAAAGAGAAGCAGCATCCATTGTGTCAGTTTGGTAAAACCCAATAAACTCCTCATAAATCTCCCAGTCTTCAGTAGAAAAGAACCTTAAAGAAAAACTTACTTGTTCTTTTCTTGACAAATCGGTAGGCTCGTCCATTACAATGGCATAAAACTTAGAAGCCTTTATGTTTTGCACAATTTTTCTTAGCACCATCATTGCCATCATTAAAATTATTTCGTTAATAACCTCATGTGACAGCCACTTGTATTTTGTGTGATTAAGCCATTGTCTCAGTTCCTCAGAATCTGTACTGCGTAGCAACAAGAGCTGCATCAAATTTGAATCACTCTCATTATGTCCACGTAATGCTATTCCTTGTTGAGCTAGGTACCGAACACTCGTAAAAATGTTGTGCAGTGCAATCCTAGCTGATTGTGATTCTTTTCTGTAACTGGCCGACATTAGTGTAGAAACATTTACCTGTGATTGCAGAGCAGCATACGTCATTACCGCTTCCTTGTGACAGGAGGATTTTTCGTGTGATGTAAAACCACACAATGCGTGTCTCCAATCTTGAAATCCAGACTAAATAAATGTTGGTTCAGCCTTCATAGAAAATATTAAGATCTTCTTTTCAAAACAGTTTTTGCAGACTGAGCAAAAAGCTCTGTTTAATTCACTATTGTACTCCAACCACTTAAATCTTGATAGCCAAGACTGCTGAAAACTCCTTTTCTTATCTTGTAGATTTGCCACATCTTTCTTTTGTATAACTTCAGTTTGAAAGCTGGGTGTCGAACTCAGGCCGTCATTTGATGAATTACCCTTTTCTTCTTTTTTTCTGGGTAACTTTATTAAGAATGTATCCATTGTTGATTGTTAGTGGTCCTACAAATAAAGAATTTGTTGCTAGGATAAAATGAAGCTACAGTGTGCCGGCGCCACAAGATTACAAGGGTCAATTAAAAGTGGAAAGTCAGAAGCAGCACTCACCCACTTCAGTATATTATATTTTGTTGTACCTGTTGTGACAAAGTGGGAATGTTCTTAATGTTTTCTCTGAATACTGTGTGGGTGCCTCAGTTTCCCCTATGCCAGTGGTCACTAACCAGTAGATTGGGATCTACTGGTAGATCTTGGAGCCTCTGACAAGTGATCCTGACTGGTTTGGCCAGGAATCTATCAAGCGCTGGCACTTCAGTTGCCCCTATACCCACTGTCGTGCTGCTCCTGCCTTTTGCCTTGAAGCTGTCCCCCTGGGAGCCTCCTGCTTGCTGTGCAGGGCGTGGGAGAGAGGAGAGGCAGTGCTGATGTCAGGGTGTCCCTCCTTCTCCCACTCCTGTACCCCACCTCCACACAGAGAGAGTGGGATGGGAAGAGAGCTTGGCAAAGCACATCTGTCACTCTCACACACTGTGTCTCTCTCTGTCATTCTCATACATGCACACTGTCCTTCACTCCCCTCTTCTGACCCAACACACACGTGGGGGGAGAGGGGTTGTCATTACTTCTTTTACTGCTTGCAAAGTGGGTTAGTTTTGGTTTTTGACTGGTCTGTGCATTTCAGAATTTTCATTTCTCTTACACTTACATTTATTTCTTTGAGTAGTGAGTTCTAAAATGCTTGACCTGTGGTAATTGCTGCTCCTGGACATGGCTGGCATGTCCCTGCAGCCCCTGAGAGAGGCAGACCAGGAGGTCTCGACATGCCATCCTTGCCTGCAGACACCTCTCCTGCAGCTCCCATTGATCAGTAACAGGAAACTGTGGCCAGTAGAAGCTGTGGGTTCAGTGCCTGTCGATGAGGGGCAGCACGTGGCTCCATGGAGCCATTGCTGTACATGCCAGCTGCTTTCAGGAGTGGTGCAGGGCCAGGGCAGGAGTAAGCTGCCTTAACCCCACTGCTCTACCACCTAGAAGCCATCTCAGTTAAACGGTGCCCAGCCACAACCTGCTTCCTGAACTCCTGACCCAGCTCTGAACCCCCTCCTGCACCCAACCTACTGCCCCAAATGTGAGTCCCCCTGGACCCAAACTCCTTCCCAGAGCTTGCACCCTGACACCCCTCTTGAACCCCAATCCCCCACCCAGGGCTAAGCCTGGAGCCCCTCCTACCCTCCAAACCCTTTGGCCCAAGACCAGAGCCTGCACCCCAACCTCCTACCCCAGCCTGGTGAAAGTGAGTGAGGATGGGAGAGGAAGGGGGGGTGGAGTGAGCAGGGTGAGGCCTTGGAAAAGGGGTGAAACAGGGCCTCAGAGAAAGGGCGGGAAGGAAGTGGGGCAGAGGTATTTGGGTTTGAGGTAGATCTTACATTGCACTTAAGTTGAAAAAGTGATCTTGTGGTTAAAAGGGTTGGAGACCACTGCCCTATGCATTTCTTAAGGATCCAGGTGGTGGTATAAGGATGTGTGATTGCTGTAGAGCCTTAGAGGGCCACTGTGATGCTGTCTGACACACCGTGCGCTTCCCGCAGCGAGTCCGCCCGGGCAGGGCTCCTGGGGAAGCTGGAGGGCCCTGCACCCCAACTCCACAGTCAGACGTGACTCTCAGCCAGCTGGTAAAGCAGAAGGAACACAGTCTAAAACCGAGCTTGTTGTAGGTACAGAAAACAGGACTCCTCGGTCAGGTCCATCTTTGGGGGTGGGGAACCCAGACCCAAGTTCTGGGCCTCTCCCTGTTTCCCCAGCCAGCTCCAAACTGACACTGTCTCCAGCCCCTCCTCTGGCCTTTGTTTCTTTTCTGGACAAGGAGGCCACCTGATCACTTTGTTCTCCAACACCTTCAGTTGGCACCTTGCAGGAGAGGGGCCCAGGCCATCAGTTGCCAGGAGACAGAGTGTCGGCCATTCTCTGTGCAGACAGCATCACACTGGCCCTCTAGGGCTCTACAACAATCACACACCCTTATCCCCCCACCTAGATACTTAAGAAATGCATAGGGGAAACTGAGGCACCCACCCAGTATTCATAATCCAGGTACCAAAAAATATCAAGTTCCTCTATGGCATTTCTAAACAGAGCTTGGTGACAGCATTAAACGCCAACCACTACAGTGGAAATAAAAAGAAACATGATTACACTACTGACAACCAAGCAGTTCGACACTGTGTGTTCATAACTAACACACCAAGATTTGTTCAAAGCCTACTCTAGACATCTATTTATAGCCAATCAGCCCCTCTCCAATTCCGTCCCCCCCAGAGGAAAGTCAAGGGAAGTTTAACAGATGTAATCCTGGGCCCTAAACCGCACAACTGAGAGGAAACTGGAATTCCCATCCAAAGATCACCATGTACAGCAGCAACTGGGCCTAGAGATGTGTGCTCAGACTCAAGTGGAAGCCACACATACAGGATTGCCCTTATTCCTACATTATTAAGCAAACTTGTTTTAATCGTGTTACAGCAGCATCAGTCCATACACATACACTGGGGTCAGTGCAAGATGTTTAGCCCCTTCCCTAGTCATCAACTGCTTTAAACAAGTATTCTGTTCGGATGTGACCCTGCACAAGAGCAATGTCATTGATGTAGCTTCTTGTTCATGTTACTGTGTTTGATAGGTATTTTTATGAACTGAAGACTAGGTATTTTCTCTAGAGACACTAACCAAAAATAAAGGGTGAAAAAGGAGACTCACCAAAAAGAAGGTGTGTGTGCATGCATATATGGAGCATAATGCCAGACAGCTGGCTTCTCTCTCACCAGCAGCACCAAGAACATTAAGAATTTGGTGACACTAGATAGTTCTTCTTGGCACACACACTGCAGCCCTACCTCTGCCATGTATCCCTCTACTTCCCCCAGATTTCCCTCAGCCTGTAGTACAAATACAAAACCTAGTGGGGTGACAGCCCTGTGGCTATTACAACCCACCCTCTTACACCAACACCCGCCCCGCCTCCCATCTCAATGCGGATTGCAACAGGGAGGGGAGATAATTCCTTGGGGAAGGAAGAACGCCGAGCAGGGGAAGCTCGGGAATAATCCCGCAGGGAGGGACGATAATCCCTGAGGAGCTGCGCGGGGATCAGATGGGGGCGAAAGGAGGCAGCAATAGGGAGTTGGGGGACTAACCTCTCTCGGGGAGAAAGGAGTGGGAAGGGAAGGTCTTCAGGAGATGAGAGGTGGCAGATAACCCGGAGCAGCTGGGAAATCGCTGGGGTCATGGCAGTGGCGAGTGGTCAGTCCACTCCAGTGCCACCATCATCACCATGTTCCCCCGCAGGTATGTGGCTCGGGGCGGACCTGCATGTGAGCGGCTCACACATAGGGCGGCTCGACCCCCCTCCCACCCGCCCCAGGAGGCAAAGGAGCCTCCTCGCAGCGCCGAGGCCAGCTGGCCCCACTCGTCGCAGCCTCCCGAGTGGTGGGAGCCAGGGCCCACTCCAGGCAGGGCCGGGGGAGAGACCCCACTCCATATTGGTGGAGCAGGGCCCCCGGCTCTGAATATTGCTGGAGCATGGGCACCAAGAGCCCATATAACTCGCCGCCCATGCCCGGGTCCCCCTACCTCCACTCGCAGGGTAACTAACGACACCAGAGTTGAGTCTGAGATGCCCGGGACTGGGCCGGGGCAGTGGACATTGAGACTAAGATGCATATACGTTAGGGCTAAACTGGGCCAAGGGTGGAGGTTCAGTAAACGCCCGCAAGGGCAGAGGCCTTGGCAGGGCCATTGGTGACCCAGTTTCCGGGGCCGACTCCTTTGGGAGGGCAAGAGTAATTCAGGAGCCATCCCACAAGGGCCATGGCCTCCCCCACCATGGGACGTCCCAAGGGGCAGCATCCTGACACATGGTGGAGAATGTGGGTAACGTTGTACCCCTGAACCCAAGGGGACCTGAGGAATGAGAGAGAGAGATGAGAGGACGATGGAGCCCTCCAAGCTATTGGAATGGGTAACGGAGAACCAATGCCAGCAACAGCAGCAGCAAGCCCAGTTGATCCAACAGTTGGCCGCGCAGCAACAAAAGCAACAGAGGCAACTGCTGCGGGAGCTGGCCAAGCAGCAGCAAGCTCAACAAGACCGATGGTTTCAGCAATGGGCAGTAGTGTTCCAAGGTGGTCCCGGCGTGGCCTCGGGGGCGGGGAGGAGGAGGAGGACCAGAAGGGTTGACACAGCCCCCCATCTGACTAACTAAGATGGGGCCTGGGGATGATCCAGAAGCGTTTCTGGTGACTTTTGAGTGGGTGGCCACCACGGTCGAGTGGCCCAATGAACAGTGGGCAACTATTTTAGCCCCATATTTGACGGGGCCCACCCAATTAGCATACCGGAGCCTGTATGCGAGAGATGCCTTGAACTACCATAAGGTTAAAGAGGCTATTATGGACCAAACGAAGCAGGCCAGATATTATGATAGGAAAACAAAACTGAGGGTATTTGCACCAGGAGATCGGGTTCTATTACTGTTGCCAGCTTGGGAATCAAAGGTACTAGCTAAATGGCAAGAGCCCTTCGAGGTCGTTTGGCGGGTAGGCCCCGTAGATTATGAAATTCGTTTGTGGGGCAAATGCTGTAAAACACAAATTTATCACGTTACTTGGCTTGGCTAAAGAAGTGGCAGCCCCAAGAGTCCTTATTTATTATGTCAAGGCCTCCAGAGGCCGAGTTAGGGCCGTCTATATGGGAGAGTTTGGACTAGGTCCTTGGGGAGGACCTAGACCCCCACCAAAAAGAAGAGGTGAAACAACCCTTGCAGGAATTCCCACATGTGATCTCAGACAAACCGGGGCGAACATCCTGGACTAACCATCATATAGTGACCCAAGCCGGTCAGAAGGTGAAGGACCACGTCCCCCCTTTGCCCAGAAAGATGTGGGAGATGGTACGCCGTGAAGTACAGTCAACGCTCCGCTTGGGGGTCATAGAGGAGTCTAAAAGTGACTGGAAAAGTCCAATAGTCTTGGTCCCTAAACCGGGCAGCACTATCCTTTTTTGTATAGACTTCCGGAAAATGAATGCTATATCCAGGTTTGATGCATACCCCATGCTCCAAGTTGATGAATTACTTGAGCACCTAGGTAATGCCCGGTACATTACGACCCTGAATTTGTCGAAAGGGTATTGGCAGATACCGCTGACACCAGCCTCTAGAGAAAAGACCATCTTTTCCACCCCTTTTGGTTTATACCAGCTTGTTACAATATCCTTCGGGCTCCATGGAGCTGCTGCTACTTTTCAGAGGCTCATGGACCACGTACTGCAAGGACATTGCCAATATTCAACCGCGTATATAGACGATATTGTCACTTATAGTCCATCTTGGACTAAACATCTGAAAGCGGTCTTAAAGTCCCTGGGAGAAGCCGGGTTTACTGTCAACCCTCATCTAGGATGAGGCGAAATAACAATCTAGGCTACACGGTGGGGAGGGGTAAACTTAGACCGATAGTGAACAAACTCCAAGCGCTGTGGGAATATCCAGCGCCTACTACAAAGAGACAGGTGCGCCAATTTTTGGGATTTGCAGGGTCTTACCGATGGGTTGTCCCTAGATTTGCGACCCTGGCTCCACCATTAACTGACTTAATGAAAAATTTGCAACTCCAAAAAGTCCAGTGGAGGGTAGAATGCGAGGAAGCTTTCTAGGCCCTAAAAGGGTGCCTAACGCAGGCCTCTGTGTTGTCCCAACCAGATTTCACAAGACTTTTTATTCTGCAGACTGATGCATCCGAAGTGGGACTTGAGGCCGTGCTCTTGCAGGAGACTGACAGTGAGGAACACCCGACTTTGTATATGAGCCAAAAATTGTTTGACCGAGAAAAGAAATATTCAACAATGGAAAAGGAGGCCCTGGCTGTAAAATGGGCAATCGATGCACTCCGTTACTATTTATTAGGGACCCATTTCCAGTTAATTACGGACCATGCACTCCTGAAATGGCTCAACTCCATGAAGGATATGAATGTGAGAATCATGCGATGGTACCTGTTCTTGCAACCCTATAGTTTTGAGGTAGCACATAGACCGGGTAAGGTACATGGAAAAGCAGACTTTTTCTCACAAGCAGTCGAAGATGAGGGTAGTCAATCCCAAGGGGGAAGAAGGGATTTAAAGGGGGAGGGTGTGACAGTGTGCACAGGCCCTGCACCTGAGCCGCGGACGCATGTATGGTGCGGTGCGAGCCTGCCCCTCCCCGCAGCACTGCTGCGCTTGCTCCCAGCAAGCACCGGGAGCTTTAAATGCCGGCAGCCCTGGAAGAGTGGGGGAGGGCAGCTGCAGTGAGGTAGGCAGTGTCCGACCGGGCGGGGGAACACCGCCGGCTGGAGCAACTGACTGGGGCTGTTTGACCTTGGCCCCTCCAGCAACGCGGGAGAGCAGCGACCCGGGAGATTCCCTGACATTGGGAGGACCCGGGGGTGAGCTCCCACTCCCCCAGAAGCTACCCCATGCGAGGCAGGCTAGTGAACACGCGTGCCGCGGATGAGACGAGTGAAGGCGACCTTGAGGAGGTGGCCACCATCGGGCAGACTGCCGCCCAGCAGGTACAATGTGGGTAGGAAGTGGCCCAGGGCAGGGCGAGAGAGCCCGAGAAGTTGATGGGTTGTGGTGGCTTGACCCCCATCAGCCGATTGGAGGTACCAGCCCTACCTTTAGGGCCCTGGGCTAGGACCCGGAGGCGTGGGTGGGCCTGGATCCCTCTACCCCCGCTCACAGGGTAACTAACGACTCCAGAGTTGAGTCTGAGACGCCCGGGACTGGGCTGGGGCAATGGGCATTGAGACTCATATACGTTAGGGCCAAACTGTGGACTCTGTGTGTAGGCCCACGTGGGCCAAGGGTGGAGGTTCAGTAAACGCCCGCAAGGGCAGAGGCCCCAGCAGGGCCATTGGTCACCCGGTTTCTGGGGCCAACTCCTTTGGGAGGGCGAGAATAATACAGGAACCATCTCACGAGGGGTGCGGCCTCCCTCACTGTGGGACGTCTCAAGGGGCAGCATCCTGACAGTCTGGTAGCACTTTATAGACTAACAAAACCTGTAGATGGTATCATGAGCTTTCGTAGGCACAGCGCACTTCTTCAGATGACCGGAGTTATTAGTTAGCCAGCTCTTAATCCATGTACTGTGCCCCTGTTCACTTTATACCTTCTTATAGTTTTTAATCAGAATGTGCTGGCATACCAAATCAAATGTTTTACAAATGTCTATTACATGAACACTATCATCTTTATCAACCAAACTTGTAATTTCATTTAAAAAGACAGAAACAGATCCAGTTAAACTATAAATGCATGCTGATTGACATTAATTAGATTACCATCCTTCATTCTTTATTAAGTCCCACTTTATTGTGTTGTCCAGGATCAATGTCAGACTGACAAGCCTATAATTACATGGGTCATCCATTAAAAAAAAAACAAAACATTGACACATTAACTTTCTTCCAGTCTTCTGGAACTTCCCCAGTGTTGTAAGGCTTATTTTAAATCAACATGAACAATCCAAAAATTTCCTCAGCTAGCTCTTTTAAAAAACTCTTGGATGCATTTTTTTTTCTGGACTTGCTGATATAGAAATGTCTAATTGTAGTTGCTACTGTCTTACATGCTCCTGAGATTCTATTGCTACCAAAGGAAGGCCATGATAAAATACAACTACCTCATTTTTTTCTCCCAAATATAGGACAGATTGAACAAATATTGATTTAATGCTTCTGCCTTTTCTGAATTATTATTTATAATTCTACCGTTTCCATTGGTAATGGATCAATACCATTGTTGGGATTCTTTTTGTTCCTAACATACTTAGAAAACTAACTCTTATCACTGTTGGTCATAGATTTTTTTTTTCTGTGTCTGTTTGCTTCCCTTACCAAGTTTTGTTTATAATTACCACAAATATAAGTAAACTTTTAAGCCAGTATCTATTTTATATGTTGATGTAAAGTGAACACATACATACATACATACATACATACATAGTTACAAGTTCAGTCATTGAACATTTTGGTTTCTATCACAACAGGATATATAAAATTAACTCTCACATTAAATTATTTGAGGCTAAAGCACGTGTAATTAGGATGCACCCATCTAAAACTTAAAAAAAAGGATAAATACATTTGATTTATGTCATAAAATTCGAAGTAGCAAGTGACCAAGCCTGTCTTACATTAAAGTCATGGTTTTTATTTAATGTCAAATTAATTCAACTGCCATCACCATCAAGATGCCTAATTTCTCAGGTCAGAAAAAGTGTGATTTATATATTTATATGAGGATTCTTGCATCAGTATATTAAAAAGCAGAAAAAATTCATGTGTCCCTTAGCAAAACGTTCCTTGCTTTTTATTGGAAAAATACTTTTCTGTTCAGAGGAGGACTTAAAAGTTGTTTCCTAATTAGACGTTTTCTCTGGGGGAAAGTTCCTAGTTTAATGCCAGAGTAATGCTGAAAACTTGGTACAAGTTTAGAGAGAGGTTGGCCGTATGTCCAATGTTGGCCGAGGCAGTGCCCTTTTTAAACTCTCTCCTGAGCATTCTGAGCATTTGTTGATCAGCTGACAAGAGTAAATGGGGAAATGCAATTTTGCCAAAAAACTGAGGTGTGCCCTCATCTGGAGGGCGGGAGGAAATGTTGAGGGGGTGAGCAGTTATGCTTTGGAGGGAATGTCTCCACAATCCCACCCTGGGCAGTCCAAGGTCTGTGCCTTGTCTCCCCACAAGGAGGCTGTGCAGGAGCCTGGCTGGTGTGTCTAAGCTATGCCCTGACCTGGCCCTCCAATCAGGGGGTGATTGGGTATCATGTGTTCACTCTGCAGCTCAATCAGCGGGTAGCACTGTTGAGGCTGTCATTCAAACTCTTCTCCATTTTCTGTGGAGATGGCAGGGCCAGCCAATCCATGAAGCCATGGCTTGTGGGCCTAAGGCACTGTCAACAACCCAGCTGATAAGAGCCTGGATTTTGCAATATCTGTTTGTGACAGGGCACAAAGCATGGCACAGCCCAACAGTCCCTGAGCAGTCACCAGAGACCCCAACACCTGTCATTTGTGGCTGGTCCCTGAAGGCGTCTACAGTCCGCCCCCCCCCTGCACTTCTGTGACATTCCATAACTGCACAGGGCTGCTTTGTTGAGTCTCTTTGGTCCTTTCTTTCACCCAGAGCCTCCCTTCTGCTACCCCACCCCCAAAGAGGCATGGTATCACTAGCTGGATCATAAACCAGTAGTTTCACTTCCTTGCCGTGAGCCCAGAAGTACTCTCACACACTCACAGACTGCTTTGCTGCCAGATCCAAGGCTATAGTCAGTTCTCTTCTCCCTGCTCCCATGTCTGCTACTTGGATTACCTGGGGGAATGAAGGAATGTTTGAGGGACATTGGCCATGCCAGGCACCTTGGACTAGCCCCAACTAAGAGGCCTCTAACTAGGAGGACCATATTTCCCCATCAGTGTTCAGATAATACAGAACTTAATCAACATTTACCCAGGCAAAATTACTGTTGAACTAAATTTTGCCTGAGTAAAGATTGAGAGTCTGAGTCTCTTCTTTCTTTAGGCTAATGTAGCTCCATTGACTTCAGTAGCGTTAATGAGTTACACTGCAGTGAATGAGGGCAGAATTAGGCCCTAAGTATGGATTGCAGGATTTAGACTTGATAAACAGACTTCTTTGGCGTCTATTGAAATTCTGTGTTCTGAGTTATGCAGGAGGTCAAATTAGATCATCACAGTGGTCCCTAGGGGCTTTAAAAATCTACAAGTTTGCAGAGTAAGCATCATTATGCCAAAAAAAAGTACAGTTTAATTGTATTGGGCATGTTTAGAGTTCGTGTTTGGATTTATTATATTACTATATACTAGCATACGACTTCCATCCCCACCCCCTTTTTGAAACGAGGGAGGCATAAAGAGTGGCTGATGTGGCAATGGAGAATCGGCCTGTCAGATTAGATTTTCTCATCCCCTCCTGCGATTCTGCTCTTTCCACAGCCTCCAAGGAAATGCCTAGAAAACTGACAGGCTTTGCAAATTGCTCCGAAGGTCAGCACATCTGTACTCTAGTGGTCAAAAGGAAGAAATTTAATTCTTGAATGTATCCCTTTCATTGAGAGTACCTAGCTGGCTGCCATCTCCTGTCTCCTCCTGGGATTGGGGGCGAGGAGGAAGATCTTGTCTCCTATTTAAACCCTTATCTAAGCTGTTGACTGCTGGGGAGAGAAGCAGGATCTGAATCATCATCTTAGCATATGTGCAATGTGCCTCTGGTGGCATGTGACCAGGATTCATCATTAGATTTGGTCCACCAGTAATCAGGGTTTAAACCATTTCTTGTTTTATAGGTTTAAAAATAACATCTGGAATTGCACCCAGAGACCAGTAGGAGTTCTGGAATTAATTCCAATGCAGCCAGGATTGTACCTTAAGATTTGACATGATCTTCTGCCAGGCCCACTAACAGGGGGGAGGCAAAAGGGGCAACTGCCCTGAATGGTGCTAAGGGCTGGCTGGGAGGGGTGTGGTATGGTCTGGATGATGCTGAAGGCTGGTTGCCACTGGGCCCACCCCTTCTAGAAGCTGGAATTGCCTCTGCCCTCATCTTGCCCAGGGGCTCAGCAATTGTGTCTGTTCCTCCAGCCTTGTACAGTCAAACCCGAGTTACAAAATGTAACCAAACAATGTCAATTAAAGGAGCGGATATTGTCTTCCAAATTTCTTCTCCTGGGCTATGTCTACACTCACGGCATCTTGCGCAAGTGTTCTTGTGCAAGAAGTCTTGTGCAAGAAAACGTCCACACTGCCATGTGCGAGCTGTGCTTTTGCGCAAGAGCGCCCATGGCAGTGTGGACGCTCTCTGCGCAAAGCTCTGATGGCAATTTTAGACATAGGGCTTTCTTGCGCAAGAAATCCCTGCCGGCGTCCACACTGCCCTCTTGCGCAAGAGCCCCTGCGCAAGAGAGCTTACACCTGTTAAAAAGAGCGTAGCTCTTGCGCAAGGAGCCCTCTCTTACCACGCGTACTGTAAATTTACTTGCGCAAGAGCGGGCGGGCAGTGTGGACGCTCTGCAGATTCTTGCGCAAGAACGGCCATACTTGCGCAAGAAGCCGCAAGTGTAGACATAGCCCTGGTGTTTCCCATTTTAGCCCTATTGCCTCCCTCGTAACTTAGCCATCTAGTTTTATCCCAAGTGTGCTTCAGCTAGGCACTGGGTGAGAGGATATACTACTGTGTGTCTGCTCTAATGCAATAGAGATGTAAGGCTGAGTGTCATCTGCAGAGCTTCCACAATGTATGATGCAGATTTGGGTGGACAAGAAACAAAAAATAGACTATTTAAATGGTTAAATTTGTCCAGAAAACTGCTGTCTTCAGAGTCTGCAGGGCAATAAAATTCAGAGGCCCCATTTTTGTGTGTGAGAGAGAAAAAGGCAAACTGAAAATGGCACAGAATTAATTTGTTCACTTGACAACAGTTTTAATGGAAATGGGAAAGGAAATTAACTTAGCCCATTCTTTCTGTAAAGTGAAGATGGTAATCTGTGTTCATCCCTAAATGCTGAGCCCATAAAGGCTACAAAAATTGAATTAAAAAGGAAAGTACAGTGATTATGTTTCTATTTGCACATCTTACTGGTTCTCTTTGAGTTCCAAAATGAAGTGCCTGGTATACCACAAGTCACTTGATAAGGGAAGGTTACAGCGTTATCGTGCTTGGCTGTTCTTCATCATGTGCAAGACAACTGGACAATTATATAATATCTGAAATAGTTAGAAAAATAGGAAATCATTAACACTTGAGTTTCAGAGGTCCAGGTTTTGCAACTCTTCCTCAGCTGGAGTTGAACCTTCCTGTGTATTCCCACTGAGTTCAATAGGACACTTCATGGAGTAAGGCACTGTTCAATTTACATAAGAATGAATGTTTCATAATTCATTTCATATTGACAGCACAAAGCAAGGCGGCATAAGATTTGGATGTGAATGGCACTACTAATCAGTTTTGCTTTTCTCATTTTATAAAATGCACAGTTTTTGATGACCCAAATTGCTGTCAGTCGTTATTATGCCCCTTTTAACCTTAAGCAAACTTAATTTAAAGCTTTTTTTTGGCCTATTTTTATTAGTATAAGAAAGAAACAGTTTTAGTGAGTTTGATGCCCCCAAAATTAAGACAGTTGGGAAAAGATCAGGTTTGAACAGCTTTTATCTCCTAAGGTGAAGCATATTTGTGCGTAAGATTTTTTCTCTCTGAGGCATATCAACAATGAACTGATCTGGAGGAAAAAAAAAACAGGTGGGTGAGAACATGAGGATAAAGGAAATGAGGGTGTTTATAATGGAAATTAGAATGTTGCTTATATTCAGGCTACAGTAAGTCTTTGGCTGTGTCTAGACTGGCATGATTTTCCGGAAATGCTTTTAACGGAAAAGTTTTCCGTTAAAAGCATTTTCGGAACAGAGCGTCTAGATTGGCATGGGCGCTTTTCCGCATAAAAGCACTTTGCGGAAAAGCGTCGTAATCTGAGCAGCGCTCAAAAAGCCCGATCGCCATTTTTGCGATTGGGGCTTTTTTGCGGAAAACAAATCTCAGCTGTCTACACTGGCCCTTTTGCGCAAAAGTTTTGCACAAAAAGGACTTTTGCCTGAACGGGAGCAGCATAGTATTCCTGCAAAAAGCACTGATTTCTTACAGTAGGAAGTCAGTGCTTTTGCGGAAATTCAAGCGGCCAGTGTAGACAGCTGGCAAGTTTTTCCGGAAAAGCTGCTGATTTTCCGGAAAAACTGGCCAGTCTAGAGACAGCCCCCATGTTTGAAACTGGGAGAGACTGACTGAGGAAAATCTCTGAGGAAAGTAACAGCTTAGCAGTGAAACAAGACTTAGCATAGAGGGCTGACATACCAAAGGAAAATGTTTTGACACAAGACAAATGCTCCTTTTAATTGGGTCATTCTCAAGATTATAAGTCAATAAATAATTAAGATGTGTGGAAGGGCCAATTCTGGATACATTTCCAAATAGTCTTCTGTGTAGCAAGTTTGCCTGACAAGTCAAGAAATGAAATAATTATCAATTAAATGCATGTTAATGTTTTATTACTTGCACATAGCAGCCCAAACCAAGCAGTAGAGCCCAAGAGCCTAGTGTTGTACACACACATAATTAGGGCTCTACCAATTTCACAGCCATGAAAAGTGTGTCATGGACCATGAAATAAACTCTCCCCTCCCTTGTTGCTGGAGGCACCCCAGTCTGTGAGCTCCTCACTACAGGTCTCAGCTGGGCTGCAGAGGAACAGAACTTGTCCTTCCCCTGCATAGCATTGCGAGGGGAGCGATCAGACCCACCTTTGCGTGCTTCCCCTGCTTCATGAAGCTCCTTACTCAGCAACAAAGGTTCCTGCATCTGGAGGAAACTTGTGGAAGTAGGTTTGAGATCTCCTTGGAGGCTCCTAGCTATGAGTCCCTGCTGGTCTGGGGAGAGACAGGACTTGTCCTTCCCCAGCATGGCAGCTCAGGGGGAATAAAGGTTTCTGGGACTCCTTTGTGGCTGGGACCTAATGGTTACAACACCATGACATTTCTGAACATGTGAAATTTTAAAACCCTTTTGCCATGAAATTGATCAAAAGGGAGGGATTGGTATATACCATTAGTTTGGTAGGGATGTATATGTAATATATTCCCTGCCCAAAGAAAGTGTAGGCCCAGATCCTCAAAGGGATCTTCTCTCAATTTCAGTTGAAATCAGTGGGTTTAGGAGCCCAAATACATTTGAGAATGTGGACTTAATTAGGTAAACAGGAACTTGTTAGAGAAGAAACTGGTGACCTTGGACACAACATTCCACGTGGCAACAATTTGGTACTAGTTACACCCTTTTATCCATTTTAGTATGTTAATTCAAACATATCACTACTTTCCATAAACCCTTATTTAGCAAAGTTAACTCCCATACAGTGAATATTAATAAGCAGGTGATAAATACAATTATACCCACCCCAGTTTGTTGTTTACTGGTTTTTAGTTGAGTCAGCATTACATACTGTCTTAATCAGCAGCTTACAGGGAGGGGGAAAATTGCTCTGACCCTGAAAGTGTTTTTACAGAGCAAGTGAGAAGTCAAAACAAGATACTGTTCACTGCAACTATCTCTCTAGGCTGCAAGGACAAAGGGGGAAAAATATGCTCAAAGGGCACTGCCTGCTGGACCCCTTAATCACTAATGTATAGCTATCCTAGATCCCTATTCATTTTTACATACTCCCACATTTTGAGTTCTGTTGGGATAACAGGGAAGGCTTCACCACCAAGGATGCCTGGGCAGGCTTTGCCACCAAGGTTCACTCAGGGAATTAGCATTTTAGTGCTGGAGTACCCCCTTCTGGTTGGTGTTTTACCCACTGTTATTTGTTGTTCTCTACCTCTCTGTCAGGGCCCATGTCTCTCCCAGACCGTGGTGCCCTCCTACCTGGGGTGCTGCCCTACCGCAGCGCCCCCACACTCTGGAGTCCTCCCCCTCTGGAGACCCCCAATCCTCCTACACCCACCTGGCCTCAGTGACGCACTGCCAGTCTTCATCTAGCCCTTTCCACAGGGGCAAACTGCAGTCTGAAATGCCCACTCATCATTGGCAAGGGGTTGTGGACCTGCTGCTTTTGCCTATCCTGGCTGCCTCAGCCCTAACACTCTGAGGCCTTGCTTCAGGCTCTGCAGCCTAGGAGCTTGCCTCAGCCCTGCTCTAAGTCAGGAAGTCTCTAGCTTCCCAGTCCCTCCTGCTCCCCACCCAAAGCAAGAGCATCTCTCCCTTCCACCCTCCTGGAGCCCTTATTTATACAGCTCACAGCTGAGCCCTAATTAGCAGCTATCTGCAGCAACTCTTTGCTCCCTGGCTCCAGCCCTTCAGCCCACACCCAGGGCTGGATTTTAACCCCTTAAAGGGCCAGTGCAGGGCAGAAGTCCCATCACAGTGGGACTAAGCAAAGTGGGGAGAACAAGAAGTAAGGCTGTCATATTTGGTACATTTAGCAGCATTCCCAACATGTCCAATTCATAGCCACTGGCCTAGTGTTTTGTATGCATTAATACATGGGTGAGTTTTGAGGATGGATTGAAAAGAAGACAATGTAGGAGCTTTGAAGGTTTTTTTACAGAGAGCTTCTCCCAGGGTGGTGGCACTTTGATGGTTAGTAAAGGAGGAAGTGTCTGAATTTCATATGCAAGTAAAGTTATGATATGTGATATTGGATGAAAGGCACAAACTAAAGTTAGCCACTCAGCTGCCACTCGTGCCTTTGAAAATTTGTCCCTGAGTAAATAATTGAGTCCATGTCAAAGAACTTTCTAACTTCATCTTTGGAAACTTTTAGAACTATTGAAATAAAATGGCACCAGTAGCAAATTTAAAAGAATAAATTGTTTTTATGTCAGGACTCATTCATCAGTTTTGCCATAGAAAAAGGGTCCTATTCTGTCATCCTTACTCTCACTGAGCAGTACTTTACTCTGCAAGTAGCCCTCTTGAAATCAATGGATCTACACATGCAATTGGATCTACACATATGCAAAATGAGTAAGTGTCACCAATGCTATTCTTAACAGTGGGCATAGATATCAACTATTTTTGTTTCCTGAATTTAACATAAAGGGAGATTTCAACCGCAGTTTAACAGCTGTCCCACAGCAAAAAGCAGCTTCATAGGAAAGTGAATAGAGCTTTCAGGAGGGAGGTGGGGAAGGAAAGTGAGTGTTACCAACTCTTGTGGGGGTTTTTTTTATCATGAGTCTTATGATATCTGGGGTTTTCATAAATTCCCAGTTCCTCAAAGCACAGTATTGTCTTAGAATCTCAACCCTCACTTTTTGAAAAAATGAAAGTTTCTATCTCTCATGATTCCTCACAAACCTTGAAAACATGAAACTCAAGGGCTATGACACCAGAAGGTGAATAAAAAGCCCTTCAGACTTATTACATTTTAAAATGTCAAGATTTTTAAGCCGGTCTCCTGACTTTATCTCTGTCTGTCTGTCTAATCCTGATTGGAGTCCCTGGAGGGTATTCATGATCGCTCCTTCCCCACTTGTACATGTCAGGCCCCAGGGAGGCTCCCTCTGTACAGCCCAAGGGAAGAAAGTGACATGACACATAGAGGTTTTCCATGTCGTCTTTTTCTGTGAACAGGGAGAGATCCCTTTCTTCTGGCAAGAGGAGTAGTAATTGGAAGAAAGGAAGACTTGAACCTCTGCCAATAGGATACAGGAGGAGGGAAAGCTCTGGTCTTCCTTCACAAGGAGTCATCTCCCTCTTGTTCAAGGAAATTTTCTTTGCTGCCAGGTGTATGATTCCTGGCAACAAAGTGATCAGCTGTGGTTATGGCACCCCATTTCCTTAATTAGAAGGAAACATCTTCTTGCAAAGTGAGAAATTAGGATCCAAGTGTTTCTTCAACTGCTCAGGAGAGAGAAGGTAGGACAGCTGTTCCTGATCACCAGTAAAGGAAAGTATAAAGATGGTCCCAAGGGACGTGCTGTTCTTCATTTCCCGGGGGCTTCCGAGGCAACAAGAGTGAAGATTACAAGCCCCAATGACGAAGGCCTTCTTTTGTTTGTTGTATGTTGAATAAGCTTCCTGGATGCACTGATGATCTCTCTGAAAGGACTCTGATTTGGGTTGGGACTCAGAGAAAATAAATATAGCCCTTTGTGCAAAAAGGGATTATTGTTTTACCTCACAGGGGACTTCTGCTCTGTAGGAAGGACCCTGAAACTGAGACGTGCATACAGTTGGCCATAAGCACTGAGAGGAATTAGTTGATTGAACAGCTGTCTACAGCCAGCTTACCTGGATCACAGCTGCAATGAAAATGTGGGGTTTGAGCTGTCTTCAAATAAGGATGTGCAGTACGATGAAATGAGGTGCGTAGACTGTTCTGTAAAATTAATGCAGAAATAGTACCACAAGGATCAAATGGTGACAGAATAGACTAAGGAATTAAGGGAGGTAAAGTAGCCAGCAGTGGCAAGTAAAAACTTAGATGAGAACACAAATAGATAGACTGCATGAGGAAGAGCATGAGCAGGTGGGATCTTTAAATGTATGGTTCTGTAAACTTGATGATTTGCCCAGAGTAATCCTGTTTGAACCTTGCTCTGTAGTTGTGGAGCCATTCTTTTAATTTAGTGGCAACTAAACATATTTAGCACTCTTAATTTTGGGCAAAAGCTGTAATTTAATGATGGGAGCCAAGAAATATGTACATCTTTCTGGGGGGGGAAATTACACTCCTTCTAAGAAACCATTTTTTTTAATTATCAGAAGACAGCTTTGCCATTTTGCACAGCTGAAGAATTCTTGACAATGTGCTAATCAGTGTACTGTTTTACTGTTTCTGTATAGTGGGTGGCATGTTCTGCCTCCTGCTTGTAGAAAAGAGGTGTAAACTTAAGCAGGGAAACACCTAAAGGACCATTTTCAGTGACTGTGATGCTAATGCAAATATGAGATTGATTGTATTGGTTAGAGCCCGGCACAACGTGTGCAGGAACTTTCTGTTTAACTTCCTCCCAATGCACAGATGCTCTGAGAAGGTTGCATTTGAATTTGGATTTAGACAAGAATTAGGCAGGGCTTGGTTTCAAGATGTAGTCTGGATTTCAGGTCTGGATTTGATAGTGCCACAGTCTCCAGAGCTGTTCCTTCAAAACCTCAGACAAACTCATGCCAGACATTTTATATAATTGGATCCTTACACATCATTTGTTGCCATCAGTCATGAACTGCTGCTGGTTCCCCTTGGAAACCAAAAAGTGACAAGTGTCAGCATTTGAGGGAGATGTAACTTTCCAGATAGAAATGAAAAGAAATGGCACCTCTGTCTGCAGAACTCTGTAGTGTAGTTCTGGAAGGCATCACTTTCTTACCTCACTCTCGCTGGGGAAGATTGCAAGGTACCCCAGAATTAAATAACAGCTGTACATGCACGCGCGCACACACACAAAAACTTAGCTGTACATGTGCTTAACATCTAATGTAAATGATATTATTTGCCCGATCCCCAATGCTTTGCAAGTGAAGTGCCACTTGGCTGGAGCTTAACCCAGAGAAGAAAAAGGTGATGCTAATAGGAAGAAGAAGAAAATACATAGAATTAACCAAACTATATCAGCACTCTCCATAAAAGGTTTCTGTTTCCATCCTCACTTGTAAAAAAAGAATGCAGCCTCCTTTTTTTTTAAAAGCTGATGCTATAAGTGTATAGCGGAAAAGAAGCACTTTATCCTACCCATGGCTATCCAGGAAACTATAGATCATCCCTACAGATTTGTATTAGACCACTGAGACCCTACTGTCCAGCTTTGATCACTGCAGTATGTTGTATCATGGACATTTATAAAAGCTGTACCTGGTGTAACCTGCTGTCACTGACTTTCTTAGCAATTCAGGCTGCTGGGCATATTACTGTTGTACTGTGATCGTAACATTGGCTGTCCATTGAACACTGGTTTGCTTAAAGACTTGGACTTAGCCATACTGATTAAAATCCAGAGGGGATTATCTAGGGCTATGCTGGGGATCACTTCTCACAATTTTAATGTGTCTTCCTCATGGACTGCAGTCCTTGGGGACAATGGATCTTTCCTATGGCAAGAGTTAGACTAATATGAGTGAGAATCGGAATCTCTTCAGTGGCAGATATGTGATTATGAAACAACTTTCCATGAAAATTAAGTATGACCACCAACTTTGCAGGCATCAGGAGGAAATATCAGAACCCGCTGCTACTTTCCAATCAAGCATTTAATAATTATTATTATTTATTAATCCTCTTCGCTCCTGATGGAGCATAAGGCGCCAACGAATCTTCTCCAGCCTTCACAGTCCTGAGAAAGCCGGCTGACTTCTTCCCAGGTCGTGCCCTTCCTTTTCATGTCCTCCTCCACAGTCCTCCTCCAAGTGCCCAACGGCCTCCCTCTTTTTACGCTTTCCAGGTGGAGTCCATCTGAGTGCCATATGAGGGAGTCTTGTTTCGCTCATCCGAAAGACATGCCCCAGCCATCTCCAGCGTCTCTCCTTGATCTCGTCCACAACATTGTTGATGCTAGTGCGTTGGCTTATCTCCTTGTTGGTAACATGCTGTTCCCAGCGGACTCTGAGGATACGACGAAGGCACCGTCCTTCAAAGCCTCTGAGTCTGCTCTCAATCTTCTTGTTAGTCCTCCAAGTCTCTACAGCATACAGCAGGACTGAGCGCACATTCGACCTATAGATCTTCAGTTTAGTCCTGGTCTGCAACAGTGACGATTTCCAAATGTTGTTAAGCTTTTGGAAGGCTTGCGCTGCCAGGGCAATTCTAGCAGAGATCTCTTTGTCGATGTTGCTGTCCGCCGAGATGTAACTGCCGAGATACCTGAAGTCATTTACTTCCTCTAACTCTTCACCCATGACAGTGGTTTTGGTGTTAGTTGTCCTCAGTTTCATCACTTTGGACTTGCCAGGGTGAATTCTGAGCCCAACGCTTCTGGCTGTCCGGTCAACAATGTCGGTCTTTTCTTGGATGTCCTGCTGATCATGCGCGAGAAGCTCCAGGTCATCTGCGAAGTCGCAGTCCTCAAGCCAAGCAGTCGGTCCCCATAGCACTCCCCTTGATCTGCCCTCAGTGGTTCTGTGCATCACCCAGTCGCTGACCACAAGGAAGATAACAGGTGAGATTACACAGCCCTGTCTGACCCCTGTCTTCACGTGAAACCAGTCACTCTGCTGTCCTTCATGTTGCACACAACATTGATTCTCAGAGTACAGGTCCTTCAGGATGTTAATGACCTTCTCAGGGAACCCGTATGCTTGTAGAATCCTCCAAGGGGTGGAGGGGTGGTGGATGCTATCAAACACCTTCTCAAAATCGATGAAGTTAATGTAGAGCGAAGAGTTCCACTCTATTGACTGCTCCACTATGGTGCGTAGGACAAAGATCTGGTCCGTGCACGACCTTCCACTTCTGAAGCCAGCCTGTTCTTCCCTGAGGATTTTCTTAATGCCCTTTTGCATTCTCTGTAGCAGGACTCTACAAAAAATCTTTCCCGGCACAGACAGCAGATTAATGCCTCTCCAATTCCCGCAGATGGACAGATCGCCTTTTTTGGGTAACTTCACAATGATGCCCTTCTTCCAGGCCTGGTACCCTCTCTTCTTCCCAGACCCTGTTGAAGAGACCCTTCAGAGCTTGTGCTTGCCTTGGGGTCTGCCTTAAGCATTTCAGCAGTGATCTGGTCTTCCCCGGGCGCTCTGTTGCCCTTCGTCTGTTTGATAGCGTCTGCTATCTCCAGCTCACTGATGTCCACACATTCCATGTCTACTTGGAGGTTCATATTTCTAATGTCAGCCTCTTCCTCTTGGTCTGGTCTGTTGAGAGTCTCCCTGAAGTGTTCCATCCACCTGCTGAGCTGTTCTTTTGCTGTCACCAACATCTTCCCATTCTTGTCTCTTACTACAGTAAACTTGTTGGTAAAGTCTCCTATAAGAGTCTTGGTGATCTTATACACTGTCCTAGTATCACCTCTGTCTACTGCTGACTGGACCTCCATGGCAATATTGTCCACATATGCTCTCTTATCTCTTCGTACACTTCTCTTCACGGCAACATTTAGGTCCCTGTAGACCTGTACAGCTGTTATTCTATCTTCGTCACTGCCTGCAAGTGTGCGCTGTTTAACCGCCTTTCTGTTCTCAGTGAGCTGCCATGTAGCATCTGAAATCCACTCCCTTCTCTGTTTCTTCTTGTACCCCAGTACAATCTTGCTGGTTTCCAGGTATACCTTCTGGATCTCCTCACAGTGGATATTAATATCATCTGCTATCAGGTCTTCGAGCAGGCTGAATCTGTTGGACAGCTCTAGAGTGAACTGGATCTTCATTGTTGGATGTTTTAGTCTACTGGAGTCAAAGAGCTGGCCACCAGTCTTTCTGTCTGTCCCTTTCAGCTGTTGCCTGGTCCCAAGTCCAGGATGTGAAAGGAGGAGGGTTGTATGTCGGGCTAGCAACCCACTACATAAAAAAACTCTTGCTACAGAAACAACGAAAACTTTAAAAAGCCATCAAAGGGATGGCCGAAAGGAAGTTTCTGCTCCGATACAGTCCCTAGCGAGACCCAAGCAACAAGTGAGAGTGGCAGCATGGAACGTAAGAACCATGTACGAGACCGGGAAAACAGCACAGGTGGTGAGAGAAATGTCCAGGTACAAGATCAATATTTTGGGCATTAGTGAAATGAGATGAACTGACTCAGGGATGCTAATGCTTGGTTCAGGGGAGACTGTCTGTTATTCTGGAAGGTCAGATGGACAGCATCAAGAAGGGGTTGGCATCATCATGGATATTCAGGCTAAGAAGAGCCTTCTGGGATGGGAACCAGTCAACTCTCGTATCATCAGCACAAGATTCTTTTCCAGCTACGCCAAAACCACCATTATTCAATGCTATGCACTCACTGAACAAGCTACAGAGGAGGAGAAGAACTTATTCTATAGCAACCTGCAAGAGCAGATAGACAAGACACCTCGCCACGACGTTTTGATCGTAATGGGGGGATCTGAATGCAAAAGTCGGGTTGGATAATGAAGGCTACGAATCCTGCATGGGCCCAGAGGGTGTCGGCGAAAGAAACGATAATGGACAGCATTTTGTAGATTTGTGCTTGGAGAATGGTCTGGTGATAGGAGGCACTGTCTTTCAACATAAGACAGTACTTAAGTTGACCTGGATATCTCCAGATAGAAGGACTTGTAACCAAATTGATCACATTGCTATCAACCAGAAGTGGAGAAGATCCATGAGAGATGTCCGAGCGCTGAGAGGAGCAGATGCCAACAGCAATCATCATCTTCTTCTTTGCAAGCTGCAGCTCAAGCTGAAATGGCTGAAAAGGACATTTAATAATAACTTACTTAAATTAGTATTTGAATATACCTTTCTAGACAGCAAAAAAAAGGGAACCAAAAGGAAAATGTATGCTTAGACTTTCACACCCAGTTTGCTGTAGTCAGTTGAGAAAGTAGTGGATGCTTTTGTGTTTCTGGAAAAGCTGACTACATTTTGCCTTTCAAGCAGTACATTGTTTCAGGTAAGAGGAAAGCCCAATAGGGTGTAGGAGGATGAAAGACATGCACAAATCATCACAGCAAGTTTAGCTATAGTAAAAAATAATTGTAATGTGTCTCAGGTTGGTATTCTTAGCTCTCTTCAGTAAATCACTCAGGGTACGTCTACACAGCAGTGTTATTTCGGAAAAACTGATGTTATTCCAAAATAATAGTGCTCATCTACACTACAAGCCTTTATTTCAAAATAATGTCAAGATGGAGGACTTCTTACTCCAACTTATGGTAACCTTTCATGAGAAGTAAGGGAAGTTGAAGGAAGACTGTTCTTCCTTTGACTTCCTGCTATATAGATAGTACCAAAAGCCAAATTAAGCTATTTCGACTTAAGCTATACAATTGATGTACCTGAAGTTGTGTAACTTAATTTGACTTTAGCCTGCTGTGTAGACGTACCCCTACACACCTTAAAAGGAAAAACACAGGAGGGAAACAAAGCGAGAGACACACAGAGTGCCATATTTAATATACATTGTGGCAATCTTAACCCGACTAAAGAAATGATTCTAGTGTACCCCAGTTTTTCTTTATTTCATATAGTTGTACTTTTTGGCGCATAACCCTTTTTCACTCAACATGTGATTTAAACATGGCAAGTAGTTGAGGCCAAAAACTTGATTTGAACAGAGATTGGATATTATTACAGATCCCCAGAGTTAACATAATTAATGACAACCAAACTGTTATTATTAGAGATCAGGAGGAAACCCAAGCAGGGGGCAAATTAACCTAAATCTGCCTGCTGTAGGGCTCTTAAATCTTCTGAAACACCTGGTAGTGACCATAAAGAAAGACAGGAAAATGATTTAGATGGACTTGTGTTTAACATTGTATGGCAATTCCTGTATTTCCTATGTTAAAAACAGAGTAGTGTGGCATTCGTTCAGTGAATAAGTTATTGGCTGAAAATGCAGTTTGGGTTGATCCACACCTATTCCCATAGAGTTCAGTTTGCTGAATGGTTTTGACTGAAATGAAAAAGTCAACATTTTGGTAATGCCAAAACAAAGGGTTTTTTTTCTTCATGACCCATTTTTTCCCCCCCAGTTTAGGTGTTTTTGAAAAAGCAAAGGACTAGATCCACAAAGCACCAGGGTGGCAGGGGGCTGAGGAGGACCTATTTTATAATTTTTAGTCCTGTGCTTAGGGTACTCTCCTGAAGTGTGAGAGATGTTGGTTTAATTCGCCCTCTGCCTGATGTAGAGAAGGGAATTGATCTCAGTCCCCAGAATTTACCTCAGTCCCCAGAAAAATCGTGGAGAGGATCCTCAAGGAATCTATTTTGAAGCACTTGGAAGAGGGGAAAGTGATCAGGAATAGTCAACATGGATTCACCAAGGGCAAGTCATGCCTGACCAATCTGATTAGCTGCCATGATGAGGTAACTGGCTCTGTGGATATGGGAAAGCTGTGGATGTGATATACCTTGACTTTAATAACGCTTTTGATACGGTCTCCCACAGTATTCTTGCCAGCAAGTTAATGAAGTATGGAGTGGATAAATGGACTGTAAAATGGATAGAATGCTGGCTAGATTGTTGGTCCCAACAGGTAGTGGTCAACAGCTCGATGTCAGGTTGGCGGTCAGTTTCTAGTGGAGTCCCCCAAGGATCAGTTCTAGGGCCAGTTTTGTTCAACGTCTTTATTAATGACCTGGATGAGGGGATGGTTTGCACCCTCAGCAAGTTTGCAGATGACACTAAGCTAGGGGTAGATACGTTGGAAGGCAGGGATAGGGTCCAGAGTGACCTAGACAGATTAGAGGATTGGGCCAAAAGAAATCTGAGGTTCAACAAGGACCAGTGTAGAGCCCTGCACTTGGGACAGAAGAATCCCAAGCATTGTTACAGGCTGGGGACCCAATGGCTAAGTAGCAGTTCGGCAGAAAAGGACCTGGGGATTACAGTGGATGAGAAGCTGGATATGAGTCAACAGTGTGCCCTTGTAGCCAAGAAGGCTAATGGCATATTAGGTTGCATTAGGAGGAGCATTGCCAGCAGATCTAGAGAAGTTATTATTCCCATTTATTTGGCACTGGTGAGGCCACATCTGGAGTATTGCGTCCAGTTCTGGGCCCCCCATGACAAAAAGGATGTGTGGATGTGTTGGAGAGTGTCCAGTGGAGGGCAACCAAAATGATTAGGGGGCTGGAGCACATGATCTACGGGGAGAGGCTGAGGGATTTGGGCTTATTAGTCTGCAGAAGAGAAGAATGAGGGGAGATTTGATAGCAGCCTTCAACTTCATGAAGGGAGGTTCCAAAGAGGATGGGGAGAGGCTGTTCTCAGTACTGATGGATGGCAGAACAAGGAGCAATGGTCTCAAGTTACAGTGGGAGAGGTCTAGGTTGGATATTAGGAAAAACTATTTCACTAGGAGGGTGGTGAAATATTGGAATGTGTTACCGAGGGAGGTGGTGGAATCTCTATTCCTAGAGGTTTTTATGTCCCGGCTTGACAAAACCCTGGCTGGGTTGGTTTAGTTGGGGTTGGTCCTGCTTTGGGCAGGGGGCTGGACTCGATGACGAACTGAGGTCTCTTTCAGTCCTATGATTCTATGATCTTGGCAGTGGGAAGGTTTCTCATATAGCAAGAGAGCTCTAACCCTGGGTTGTAAGGTATTTTGGTGTGAATATTTTTCTTTGTCCTTCTTGAAACTGTTCCGTTTTTGCAGGGCTATGGATATGAGTCTTTCATATCCTAGGTGAGTGCCCTAACCAGTAGGCCATTGAATTATTCTCTCACTTTCTATCCAATGACTTTTCATTGTCATTGATCATGAATTGCCACTATGATTTTTCTCCTGTACCACCATCTGTCCCACTGGTGTTTTTTGATTCTAGACCTGGACTTTTGCAAAAATGCCTGACATTAAAAGAGAAAATTTCAGGTTGAAATGAAATAAACTTTTCATTTTTTACCCAATATGTTAATCATTTTTGTTTTCATCAGAAACAAAAGGTTTGTTTTCTTTTCAGAATTGCAAGGAAAGTTAAACAAAACACCAAAACTCCTTCATTATTTGGCCAACTCCAGTTAGGCATGCATGATGGATATTGACAAGGAAAAACGAGGGGTCAGAGCTTTCTTGTCTCACTCTCATAGCCAGTGAGACAGATATGGAAACTACCTGCAATAACACAGGTAACCTAATTGAATAAATCTTATGTACCATTGTGGACCAGGGATTGTAAGTAGTTCAATGGGAGGTGGGAGCGTAGCCCTCTAGGAACTAAGAATCTTGTAGAGGTAGGCAAATTCACTTGTATATAACACTGCTGAAGAGGTACCACCACCTGGAAAGCTACCTCCTGGTACGTACAGGTGTCTCCAGAGGATCAACAAATAAAGAATAGACTTTTGGATATATAGCCTGAGTGTAAACTGACATACACAGGAAATGGATAGTAACCTCACTTCAAGGGAAGCTGCAGTACTTTCTGAGAAGCATTTCAAGGACTTGCAGGGGTGTGCTTATTCTGAGCTAACAGCTATTAAGAGCTTGTGACCAAAGGGGAAAAAACCCTTGGTGGGGTTTGGAGAACTGATCAACTGCCATAGCCACTGTTGAGTTGGGTGATCTCTGCTAAGATTATTAGCATCCACATAGGTTTTTTTTATTGTCTTTCTCTCTGTATACAAAAACCTTTTCCTGTGGGATGACAGAGTAACATCATTGTGTCACTCTGCATGCCCAGGAGCCCTGACTGCTTCGTGAAATGGGGTGCATTGGCTCCATCCACGCGCACCCCATGGACCAGCATCCATCTGCCTCTGGGCCCTGCCCCCAGCCTGCCCGGCCCATGCACCTGTTAGGCAGCTGTGTGGCCTGGCCCAGCCACACCTCTTGGGGGCTGTGCTGCAGGTTTCCCCCAAGTGAGCGGCTCCGGCATGTGCCGATGGCCCAGGCCAGGCCCCTGACTCAGGTGCACTTTCCCAGGACTTCTGTGTCCGTGCACCCACTGAAGCAGCATCTATCTGCCTCTGGGCTGCACCACAAGCCTGCCCAGCCCACGCACCTACCACGTGGTTTGGCTCTTTGTGGCCCGGGCTCAGGCACGCTCAACTGGGAGCTCCATTCCCACACACCTCAGCATCTGCCTGCCTCTGGAACCCCTCCCCCAGCCTGCCCTGCCCAAGCACCTGTCGTGTGGCGTGGCTCTGTGTGGCCCCAGCTCAGGCACGCTCTCCTGTGCCTGCTGCAAGCTGGGCAGGTCTTGGATCCCGGCCGCTTCTCCAGAGCCTCCGCTCTGGGCTCCCTGGGTTTACCATGGAACAAAGCTGCCCCAACAGGCCCAAGCAGAAAGGCTGGGCTGGGGGTGGGCTGTGGCTCCTGCTGCGGTGGCTGGGGCTGTGCTGCCTGGCCTGGTGGTACTCCTGCGGGGGAAGGGAATGCAGCTCAATGAATTTGTGGGAGAGGGCAGGGTATGTGTAGGCAGGGAGGAAAGGGGATAGGGTCCATGTGGGGATGGGCGGTGTGGTAAAGGGGGATGGTGGGTGTGAGGGGATGTAGGAATGGAGGCAAGGGGATGGACAGTGTGGGGTGGGAAGGAGTTAGGGAAGGAGGTGGGGGTAGGGATAGGCAGTGTGGGGTGGAGAGGTGAAGGGGTTAGGGAGGATGGTGAGTGCAGGAAAGGAGGCAGGGGCATCAAATTGAAGTACAGGTTGGGAGTCAGGGGGGACCTGGGGTTGGCCCGGTGGCTGGGTGGGAGGGAGCAGGACAGGGCTGCTGCTCCTCAGCCTGGCCCTTCTGGGCAGCTAGGGGAGAGCTGGAGCTGCCTACCTCCAGAGACAGGGGGTTGGCGAGCATAGTGAGCAGGGGGCACCGCCCCCTAGTTTTAATATATTTTCTCTAATGCTTTCACATTAGAATAATAGACTACTAGAACTAGAAGGGACCTTGAGAGATCATCAAGTCCAGTCCCCTGCCTCAGGGTAAGACCAAGTGTGGTCTATATCATCCCTGATACATATCTGTCTAACCTGCTCTTGAATATCTCCAGTGATGGAAATTCCACAACCTCTCTAGGCAATTTATTCCAGTGTTTAACCACCCTGACAGTTAAGACGTTTTTCCTAATGTCTAACCTAAACCTCCCTTGCTGCAGTTTAATTCCATTGCTTCTTGTCCTATCATCAGATGCCAAGTAGAACAATTTTCACCCCTCCTTCCCATGACACCCTTTTAGATACCTGAAAACCGCTATCATGTCCCTCTCTATCTTCTCTTTTCCAAACTAAACAAGCCCAATTCCTTGAGCCTTTGCTCATAGCTCAAGATTTCTAGACCTTAATCATTTTTGTTGCTCTTCTCTGGACCCGCTCCAATTTCTCCACATCTTTCTTGAAATGTGGTGACCAGAACTGGACACAATACTCCAATAGAGGCCTAATCAGTTCAGAGTAGAGCAGAAAAATGACTTTTTGTGTTTTGCTCACAACACTCCTGTTCATGCATCCCAGAATCGTGGGTTTGTTTTTTTTTTGCAACAGTGTCACACTAAGTTATATTTAGCTTGTGATGCACTATGACCCCTACATGCCTTTCTGCAGTACTCCTTCCTAGACAGTCGCTTCCCATTCTGTATGCGTGAAACAGTTTGTTCCTTCCTAACTGCAGTACTTTGCATTTGTCTTTATTAAACCTCATCCTATTTTCCTCAGACCATTTCTTCAGTTTGTCCAGATCATTTTGAATTATGCCCTTCCCCTCCAAAGCAGTTGCAATCCCTCCCAACTTGGTACCATCTGCAAACTTAATAATTGTACTCTTTATGCCATCATCTAAATTGTTGATGAAGTTATTGAACAGAACTTGTCCCAAACCAGACCCCTGCAGAACCCCACTTGTTATGCCCTTCCAGCATGATTATGAACTGTTAACTACTCTCTCAGGGTACATCTAGACTATAGGCTTTTGTCAACAGAGGCCTTGTCGACAGATACTGTCGACAAAGCCTCTGTTGAAAAAAAGTATCTAGACTATAGCCAGTTCTGTCAACAAAGCAAGCCACTTTTTTGACAGAGTCTAGATCAGTGGTTCCCAAACTTTTTGGCATCATGCCCCCCTTTTTTGATTTTTGAGAAACCCTCATGCCCCCCCCCAAAAAAATAGCAGCAAAACTTGGGGTGGGATTGACGGGGTGTGTGTGGGGCTGGGTCGCCTCGCCCCCCCCCTTGAATTTCTTCATGCCCCCCAGGGCGGCACGCCCCCCAGTTTGGGAACCCATGGTCTAGACGCTCTCTTCTGAAAAAGCACAGTGTGGATGCAATAGCGCTTTTTTTCAACATAACTCTGTTGAAAAAAGGCATTATTCCTCCTAGAATGAGGTTTACCACCGTCGACAAAACTGCTGCGTTATGTCGACTTACTGTTGACAGAACTCGGCGGTAGTGTAGATGCAGCTATAGTTTTGTCGACAAAAGTAGACTTTTGTCGACAAAACCCTGTAGTCTAGACACACCCTCAGAATGGTGGTGTGCACCCATTTTATAGTAGCCCCATCTAAGATGGGTGGTTATGCACCCATCTTATAGTAGCCCCATCTAAGTTGTATTTGCCTAGCTTATTGATAAGGTCATGCAAGACTGTATCAAATGCCTTACTAAAGTCTAGGTATACCATGTCCACCGCTTCTACCTTATCCACCAGACTCGTTATCCCATCAAAAAAAAGCTATCAGGGTGGTTTGGCATGATTTGACCTTCACAAATCCATGCTGTTACCTATCACCTTATTTTCTTCCAGATGTTTGCAGATGAATTCCTTAATTACCTGCTTCATTATCTTTTCCTGGCACAAACTGACTGGTATGTAATGTCCTGGGTTGTTCTTATTTCTCTTTTTATAGATGGGCACTATATTTGCCCTTTTCTAGTCTTCTGGAATCTCTCCCGACTTCCAGGATTTTTTAAAGATCGTTAAAGGCTCAGATACCTCTTCTATCAGCTCCATGAGTATTCTAGGATGCATTTCATCAGGCCCTAGTGACTTGAAGACATCTAACTTTTCTAAGTAATTTTTAACTTGTTCTTTTTTTATTTTATCTTCTAAACCTACTGCATTTCCACTAGCATTCACTATATTAGGCATTCCTTCATCAAACTTGTTGGTGAAGTCAGAAACAAAGAAGTCATGAAGCACCTCTGCCATTTCCAAGTTTACTGTTGTTTTTCCCTTCTCACTGAGCAATGGGCCTATCTTGTCCTTGGTCTACCTATTGCTTCTAATATATTTATAGACTGTCTTCTTGTTACCCTTTATGTCTCTAGCTAGATTGAGCTCATTTTGTGCTTTAGGAATAAATGCTCCTGCTTAGAAAAGGTTAGGGTTAGTTTCCTGTGAATATAAGTTACTATGCTGTTTATAGCCACTGAAAAAAAGCAAAGCAGGCCTGCATAGGTGGTCTGAGTGGAGAACTCAGAGCAGACAGGGAATTGTATAACTTGGAAAAAATACTCAGCCAGGAAGGAGAGAGATGCAGTTTTTAGCCAAGAGAGGTGAAGGCCAAAGAGCTTGGGGCCTAGTATGAGTGTACTTGATGGGACATAGAGGGAAAATGCAGGTGCAGTTGCCCTGAATGGTGACAACCTTATTGCACACGGGAATCCTGCTTTCACATTTTGTACCAAACTGGAAAAAAACGAAGTCAGAGATGCAAATGCAGCTGTTCATCTGCACTATGTTTCTGTTTCAGTAGCACACTCAAACTGCGTAGCTGGTCATATAGGTATTTATGGGAGGCTGTGATGGGGCTGTGGAGCCCGCCAGTGCCAGCCCTGCCGCGGGCTCCAAGCCCCGCACTACAGCTGATCCGGCGGCGGCTTGGTGGACGGAGTCAGTGGCGGCGCGTGAGACGTGTCGGAGCCTGCTCCGCGGAATCTGCCCAAGGCGGGGAGTGACGTCATGGGCTGTGTCCGGCCCCCGTTGGGTGTGACATCAGACGGGAGCGCGGCGCAGATAAAAGGAGGGGGGAAGCCCCAGGAAGGGGGAGAAGTAGCGGAGGAGGCTAGGAGCGAGGAGAACAAGGTAGGAGGTGAGGAATGGGGAGAGAAGGGAGCCTTGGAGAGGGTAGTGGGGGTCGGCATGGGGCGCCCGGGCGGTGGCCGCGGAGACCTTACTGCTCGGAGGAGAGGAAGTGACCCAGGACTGAGCGGCGGAGCCAGGAGGCCACTCGAGGGTTGGTGAGTTGCGGCACACCCCACCAACCAGACCGGAAGGTGTGCCTCGGTCTTCAGGGTCCTGGGTTGGGACCTGGAAGTGAGGGTGGGCCCAGGTCCCCCTCTCCTCTGTTTGTGGCTGAAACTAACCAAACGGGACGGGGGCACCCATCCCAGGATACGGCGCATAGACAGTACGGTGGGGACTTGGGACAGGAGGCATTGGGAAGGAGGGGCAGGACACAGCCCCCCCCCCCCGATGACCCTGGGGTGCTGAGGGGGAGTGCCCCCCAGTGACATAATGGTGGAGAATGTGGGCATTTAGATCCTACCCCTGACAACGGGCGGGGGGGGGGGGGGAAGAGAGAGAGAGGAGAAAGGAGATGGATCCGAGTCAGATCTTCAAGTGGCTGGCCGAGCAGCAGAGGCAGCAGACCCAGCTGTTGCAGCAATTGGCCTCCCAGCATCAAGAACAGCAAAGACAGTTGCTCATGGAGTTGGCCGACCAACAGCAGGCGCAGCAAGAGCACTGGCTCCAGCAGGGGGGTGGCCCTGGGACGGGCTGCCGCAGGAGCCCAAGAGGACTTAGGGGAAGGGGCCGGGGGGATGGCCCACCTACCCATTCGACTGTCCAAAATGGGACCCTTAGATGAGCCAGAGGCCCATCTGGTGACGTTTGAGAGGGTGGCCACAGTGGCATGATGGCCCGAGGAACACTGGGCCACCCTGCTCGCCCCTTACCTGACGGGGACAGCACAGTTAGCATACCGCAGCCTGTCCTCTAAGGATGCACTGAACTACCACAAAGTTAAGGAAGCCATCCTTGATCAGGTTGGAGTTACCCCCGAGACATACCGGCAGAAGTTTAGGCAGGAGAAGTATCCTTCTGGGGCCCGACCCAGGGTGGTCGCCCAAAAACTCAAAGAAGCGTGTTGAAGGTGGTTGGAGCCGGAGCGGTGCTCCAGCACCCAACTAGCGGACACCATCGTCCTCAAGCAGTTCCTGCAAATTTTGCCCGGAGAAGCCCAGAAGTGGGTGCGGCGACAATGACCGACGACCCTGACTGACGCGGTCGTGTCGATGGAAGACTATTTGGCGGCCGAAGGATCAGGAGGAGGGGCAAAGACACCAACGGTAGGGCGTGGAGAGAAGGTACTCCTGGGGCGTGCCCGACAAGGGCATGGGGGTAGGGGCCCTGGAGGGAGTTGGGCCCCGGCCAGGGCAGAGGAGAGGAAGGCGGGGGAGGAAGGAGCCCGGGGCGACCCTGTGAAGGGGGAAAAGCCAGGGATGAAAGAGGATGGGGGGTGGGCCGCGGGAGCAAACGGAGTTTCCCGGGGTAGCTGTTTCGAGTGTGGTGAGGAGGGGCATTTTAGGCAAGACTGCTGCTACATGGACTGCTCCTTTGGACAGATCGTGAACCAGGGCCCTAGGGCTCGAAGCCGGGGGGCCAACAAATTATTGGTCAAAGTGAAGGTGGAAGGGAAGGAGATATGGGCCTTGCTGGACTCGGGGTGTGGATTAACAATGGTGAGGGCGGCAATCGTCCCCCACATAGAAGCGACAGGGCCCCCGGTGTGGATGAAGTGTGTACACGGGGATGTCCGCTTGTACCCCATGGCATGGGTGCAGATCAAAGATGAGGTAGAAGGAGTAATGTGCCAGGTAGCCCTCGCTCCCCAGTTGGAGTACCCACTATTACTGGGGCGGGATTGGCCCGGGTTCCAATGAGCCCTGGAGACTTGGCAAGGCCCCGAGAAGGGAGGAAAAGACGGGGGGCCGAAAGGAGCACCCTGGTAGGACAGGAAACGGAGCCGGGGGAGGTCTCCGGCCACCAGTGCCCCCCAGATGCAAACAAAGAACCAGCCAACCTACCAGCCGGCATCGAGGCGATCCCCGGTGATGACAGAGTGGACTTTGTGAGGGAGAAAAGGGAGGACCCCGCGCTGAGCTGTGCCTGGGAGCAAGCCATCACCAAGGCAGATGACCCCGATGGGGAGGACCGGAGGGAACAGGGATCTTACTTTGAGGTACGCAAAGACCATTTATATTGGGTGACGCAGGCCGCAGGAGGTGGGGGGTTGTTGTGGCAACTGTTAGTACCTACCCGACTGAGGAGACAGGTGCTGGATCTGGCCCATGCTAACCCTTGGGCCAGCCACCTGGGGTGGGAAAAGACCCTACAGCGAGTCACACAAAGGTTCTTTTGGCCGGGAGTCCATAAGGAGGTGCAAGAGTATTATCGGTCTTGCCCGCAGTGCCAGCTGACCCAGCCCTAAGCGGGGGAGAAAGCCCCGTTGGTCCCGCTGCCGGTGGTCGGGGTTCCCTTCGACCGGGTGGCCTTCGATTTAGAACGGTCGCGTGCAGGGCACCAATACTAGAATATATGAATTGACGAACTGATAGGGAGGCTAGGCTCTGTATATCTCGACCTTAGACTTAACAAAAGGGTACTGGCAAATTCCCCTGACACCCGCCTCAAAGGAAAAAAAACGCATTTTCGACCCCCTTCGGACTGTATCAATTTAAGACAATGCCTTTTGGTTTACACGGGGCCGCGGGACGTTTCAGCGGTTAATGGACAAGGTGTTGAGGGACCATCGCCAATACGCAGCCGCCTATATTGTCGATATTGTCATATACAGCCAGTCACAGGCAGAACATTTACAACATTTACGGGCAGTCCTAAAAGCCCTGCAGGAGGCCGGCCTGACGGCCAACCCGGAGAAATGCCACATAGGCCAACAAGAAGTAACATATCTTGGTTTCACGGTAGGGAGAGGAAAGCTAAAACCCTTGTTAGACAAAGCACAGGCGCTGGCAGAGTACCGCACACCGACAACCAAGAAACAAGTGAGGCAATTCCTAGGGCTGGCCAGCTATTATAGGAGGTTTATACCAAACTTTGCAGCGATAGCTGCTCCTCTAACAGACCTGACTAAGAGTCAGCTACCCAAACGGGTGGCCTGGAGTGAAGAGTGCGAGCAGGCCTTCCAAACACTAAAAACGAGCCTGATGCGGGGTCCCGTGCTAGCGCAACCTGATTTTTCCAAAGAATTTATATTGCAGACTGATGCGTTGGCCATGGGTGTGGGGGCCGTATTGGCACAGGACGAGCGAGGCGAAGAACATCCGATCCTGTACTTGAGCCGCAAACTGCTACCCAGAGAAAGGAAGTATGCCACAATAGAGAAGGAGGCGTTGGCGGTCAAATGGGCGGTGGAGGCCTTAAGGTACTATCTGTTGGGGAGCCCATTTAAGCTGGTAACAGACCATGCCCCCCTCCGCTGGTTGCAATCTGAGGGACGCGAATCCGAGGATAATGAGGTGGTACTTGGCGTTGCAGCCATATACATTCGAGGTGCAACATCGACCAGGTAAGAGACATAATAATGCGGACTTCTTCTCAAGGATGATGGAGGAAGAAGAGGGAAGTCCGGACAAAAGGGAGGCAAGGAACCTGAAGGGGAAGGTGTGACGGGGCTGCAGAGCCCGCCGGCACGAACCCCACCGCAGGCCCCAAGCCCCGCACTACAGCTGATCTGGCGGCGGCTTGGTGGGCGGAGACAGTGGCGGCACGTGAGACGTGCGGAGCCTGCTCCGAGGCAGCTCCGCGGAATCTGCCCAAGGCGGGGAGTGACGTCACGGGCTGTGCCCCGCCCCCGCCGGGCGTGACGTCAGACGGGAGCGTGGCGCAGATAAAAGGAGGGGGGAAGCCCCAGGAAGGCGGAGAGGTAGCGGAGGAGGCTAGGAGCGAGGAGGACAAGGTAGGAGGTGAGGATTGGGGAGAGAAGGGAGCCTTGGAGAGGGTAGTGGGGGTTGGCACGGGGCACCTGGGCGGTGGCCGTGGAGACCTTACCGCTTGGAGGAGAGGAAGTGACCCAAGACTGAGCGGCGGAGCCAGGAGGCCACTCGAGGGTTGGTGAGGTGCGGCACACCCCACCAACCAGACCGGGAGGTGTGCCTCGGTCTTCAGGGTCCTGGGTTGGGACCTGGAGTGAGGGTGGGCCCAGGTCCCCCTCTCCTCTGTTTGTGGCTGAAACTAACCAAACGGGACGGGGGCACCCGTCCCAGGATACGGCGCATAGACAGTACGGTGGGGACTTGGGACAGGAGGCATTGGGAAGGAGGGGCAGGACATACACACACACACCCCCGATGATGACCCTGGGGTGCTGAGGGGGAGTGCCCCCCCGTGACAAAGGCATAATGAAGTGCTGGAATCTTTGCTTCAGAGTACCCAAATAATAAGCAGCTTAGGAAAATAAAATCATAGTTCAACAGGTTTTTTTAAAAAGGTTCTATTACTGTAGAGATGGTTTTGTAATATAGTCTGGGCCTTATCCTGCAATTAGCACTCTGTAGGTTGACTACTACGTTGCTACCAACCTCAGCTCTTTTCAGTGGGTCTCTAAGCAGATGTTGCAATTTTCCTGTGCACAAATTGCAGGATCAGGATCTTGTAACATTGTCACAAACACAATGAGTCTAATATCTATATAATATTTCAAGCCCAAGATCCATAAGCATGTGCGATTGCATACCTGAATTTGTGCATAAACCAGAATTATAGCAGGTTGGGAATTTTTTGCCAAAACACTTTTTTCTATCAGAAAATGCATATTTGTCAAAACTGAAACTTGGAGCCTGTTTTGACAAAATTTCTATTGGGAAGGCTTCTCAAGATCAGGATAATTTCTGGTGAGAGAGACTGACACGCACACGCACACGCATACGCACACACACGCTGCAGCTATGGGCTCATCTGAGGTGGATCTCTGTCTCAACTGTAGGAGCTATTCTCCTTTCTAGAAATAACTCAGATTTCAAGCCCAGAAGAGACCATTGTGAGAATCTAATTTGATCTATGACCTATGATATAGAAGAGAACTTCCCCAAAAGTATTCCTGGAATATATCTTTTAGAAATCAAACATCCAATCTTGATTTTAAAAAAAATTATCAGTGATGGAAAATCCACTATGACTCTTGGTAAATTGTCTGTCACTATTAAATGTATACCTTATTTCCAGTCTAGCTTCAACTTCCTGCTATTGGGTCATATTGTACTTTTCTCTGCTAGATTGAAGAGCCTGTTATTGGCCCTTTGATGGGGATAAAGGCCTAGTGGATAGGCAGGAAGCAGTAGATGTAATATACAGGGACTCCCTGGTCCAGCAACATGCCAGACCCCAGATGTTGCTAGATCAGAGAGGTTGGGAGTGGCTGGGATACAGGGGCAGTAATCTGGGGATAGAGACACCCAGGAGCAGCTGCCCAGCTGCTTCTGGGGTTCCCCAATCCTGGCCTCCCCTGGTGACAGCTGCTCCTGGAGTTCCCCACCCCATCCTGCATAGCGGCAGTTGCTCCTGGGGCTCCCTGTCTCCCCCTGCCCCCATTGGGAACCCTGGGAGCAGCAGCGTACGTGCAGCCGGGAGCAGGGAGCAGAGCCCCGGGAATGGGCTGGGGGCAGCAGACCGGGGCAGCAGACCCAGGCAGGTCAGCCGGAGGAGGTTATGCTCCAGGTTCTCCTGGAGCAGCAGTCAGGAGGGGAGCTCTGGGAGAGCCCGCATGCCTGAGCTCCCCGGTCTAGCAGATTCCCCTGTTTGGGACCACTCTGGTCCCAATGGTGCCAGACCAGAGAGGGATAGTTAGGTTTTGATTTTTAGGAAGGCTTTTGATACAGGTCCACATGATGTTGTCATAAGCAAACTGGGGATACGTGGAGCTAGATTAAATGTTTTTAAGGTGGGTGCACAATTGTTTGAAAAACTATATTTAAAGAGGAGTGATCAATGGTTTGCAGTCAGACTGTCAATAAATTTTATAGTCAATTGCTCAATAACACTTTGGTTTTTTATTTCATTATGAAATATACTCTAGACCAGGGATGGGCAATAACAGCCCACAGAGTTAGTCCCTGATGGGCTGCCACCACTATGTTTACCTGCGCCTTTACAGCTATCAGAGGATCGCAGCTCTGGTTGGCCGTAAATTGCCATCCATGACCAATGTGAGCGACAAGAAGTGTTGTGGAGTAGGACACCACTCCCCACCACTTCCATTAGCCACAAATGGCATGAATCGTGGCCGATGAGAGCTGCAATCCTCCGATACCTGCGAAGGCACAGGTAAACATGGAGGTGGGGGCATGCCAGGGATTAACCCTACAGACCAGATCCAGACTGCAGGCCAGAATTTGCCCACCCCTGCTCTAGAGTAGGGATGTTAAATATTGGTTAATTGAATAGTCGATTAACTGCATGAATTCTTGTCAGTTACTTGACTATTCTATAGTCCCCAGGGGTGAGGCTAGCAGCCAGTGTGCTCTGGCCCCACTCTGAAGGAGCCCCCTTCCACTCCACGCTACTGACTCTGTACCAGAAGCAGAAGTCCAGGGTGCCAGGCAGAAGCTGGCCCATGAGGGGAGCCAGTTTAAAAACCAGCTCCTCTCGCAGACCAGCTGCCTGTTCAGAGGCAGGACTGAGCTCCCAGACGCAGTGCAAGCTGGAACTGAGCTGGGCTTCCTGCCTGCCTGGATCCTAATAAACTTTAAATGCAGAGCCGTAGCAAGTGTAGGTACCAGACCTGGTGTGAGTCAGGCTGCTGGCCAGCCTGCTAAAAAAATTAGTCGGGGGGGAAATGTTGGGATTAATTTTAGTGCTGCTATGTGCTGATATGGACAGTGCAATCCAACTTCCATTTTGAATTCTCAATTCCATTTTTACCATCTATGAACATTTGGGACGGTTTGAGGCAAAGGAGCTGGTATGGACTGGATTTTCCCTCCAGAAGAACTGTTGCACCCAGTACTAAAAGGTACACACATCACTTACCATCATTTGCCCATGGCACTAAACATCTGCACTCAGCACTAACTGTTTGCACTCTGCACCATCTAATGTGCACACGGCAGAAACCTCCTTTTCCCGCCAAGGACTTTTTAAAAGGAGGTCTTGTCCTAGGCTCAGATTGCTTCTTCCTCGATTCCTGAGTTCTCTGTTCCTTGGTTGCTGCTTCGTCAGACTCAAGGGTGGTGAGATTCTCAGGCCTCTGTGACACCTTTCTGCGTAGACTGTAGCAAAGGCTCAGCTACTGCGTGTGGGAGTGTCAACTAGAGACTGAGGGTCCTCACCATCATAGCTGGATAATACCTCAGCTGTCCAGGTTCCCGAGTTGCGGTGAATGCCCAAGCATCGGTGAAACTAAAAGCGAGAGTGGCTATTTGCGGACATTTCAGACTGCTGTGGCGAAGGCCCAGGCCTTTCCGGAGTTGCTCCATTCTAATACCATCTAGAATCCTCGAGGGACCACTCGGTGTTCCGCCCCAACGGCTATAAGTAGCCCTAGGGTTGAAGGTCCCGAGCAACTTACCCGAATCCTGTCCAGTTCTTCCATTGTATCACCTACCAATTGTAAAGTTGTTTACCTTTTGGGGGTTTTCTTTACTATCTTCTATTTCTTCGTGGGTGTGGGTTAGCTTTGTGACACAAAGTGTCCGGGGTTGTTGTTTTATGTCGTTAACTGCTGTGTTTATTCAAATTTATAATATAATTGAGTTTAAATGTATTCTGGACTCTGGCTGTGTCAATCTTACCGGTTGACACACAGAACCTCACTTCTGTGCAGAGATACTCAAAATCATAGTCAGCCCAAGGTATCAAGTTGTTTATCTGGGTCTCTGGGGTAACAGGGGAATGCATGTAGTCTATAGCATTAAGCTATAAGCTTTTGTTTATTGGTTACTCAACTACACTATTACATCCCTACTCTAGACCAAATAACCAGTGTCAGGTTTATTGACATGTTACAGGAGAAAAGTTCTATACAACACCAGTCTCCAGGGAGCTGTCCCATTAAGCCATGTTACATTCATCTTATGCAAAGGACATACTCTCCAAGTTACTCATTTCAACTGGTATTATGTATATGACTTTATACATTACATATTACTGCAATCCAACTCATCAATTTGTTCCAATTCATTAACTTGTTGTTCTGTTCCTTCCCTATCTTTGTTTTGGATACAAGCATTCCAGACACTGAAAGCTACTTCCCTAACTTGTACTAAGACATAGAATAAATGTATTCTTGCTTTGACAGGTTTCCTATCTGGTTGTGCCAAATGCTTCAGCAAATGAAAAAGGTTATGGGATCCTTTGCATAAGGACCAGGATTATGGGATAGGTCAGTTTAGGTTATATAACTATTATAGTATTTGTGCTTAATATTATTTGTGCTTTATGAATACTAGTGATGTAGCTAATATGTTTATAAGCTAGCCAGCATATATAGGTCAATAATTCCTGCCTGCTACCTCGATGGTGGTTATAGTCAAGGTAACACCTTTCCCAAATTAATGTGTGAACTAGTGGTGACCTAAACTCTGTAAGAAGCAGTACATAAATTACACAACTGAAATTAATACACCTTGTAACACAAGTAGAGCCCCTTAATGCAACTTTTAGCCATGGGTGGGAAATGAGTATTTTAAGATCCCCATCATGGATTAAGTCATTCATGGCTCGTTTTGTTTTGTGCATGTGTCCAGGAGCAAAGGGCAGCGTTCTGACCCACGCTCACTCAGGTAGCCCATGAGGTCATCATTGTGAGCGGGGGAGTAGCTATACCCCTGAGCCCTTCTCCCATGCGTCCCTCACCTGTGTCCTTATTTAACCAACCACAAGTCACTCACTCATGTGATCAGTCCTCGCCTTCCGGCTTTAGTCTCTCATTACCAGGGCTTGACAAATGGCAGCAAAATCTACTCACCAGCCCTGCACTGCACATGCGCAAGAACCGCATTGCGCATGCTCATGCTGCCAGTGAACAGGGCGACCGGCTGAAATCTACTTGCTACAGGCGAGTAGATTCACTGATTTGTTGAGCCCTGCTCATTACAATAGTTCGTCTCCTCGAACGAGGAGGGTAGGGAGACGGGAGCCCTCCCTCACTCCAGGTCTTGACCCAGGATCCTAAGAGCAGAGGCAGCGTCCTTCTGCTTGGTTGGTGGGGACGCAGCCCGCAACTCACCAACCCATGGGTTCCATGGTACTCCATCCTGGGCTGCTTCCTACCATCAGCGGCACTCTGGGGACCTGGTTCCCCCTCAAGGATCGGTCCTGTTGCCACCCCATCTTTCTTCCCCTTCCTGGCATCAGGAGCCGCCATTTAAACTTGGCGCCCAGCATTTTTGGACACCCGCACCGGCGCAGACTGCCCAAGCCGCCTGCCGGTGCTGGGCACTTCCACGCATGCGCTGGGAGCGGCGCGCAAACAACCCCCACAGCGCTGCAGGGGAACCGTTCCCCGGCCGCAGAGCGCCTCCGCTTCCTCCCAGTTAGTGCGGGGGATGGAGGGCTCCAGTGCTGGGGAGCCTGACACCCCATCACAGCATGTCACTGCTAAACTGAAAAATGAGCATCCTCTTTGTCTGGTGACGTTAAATTGAAAGTGAGTAGTCTGCATATTAAAAAACTTGTAGATAAGTTTTAACTTCAATCTGGTCTTGGGGCTTGTGATGGGGTGTACCAGCCACGCACTGAACAAGCAGGGTTTAGCCAGGCTGTCCTGGCTGAAGGAGCCCTGCCCCCATAGCCCTGCCGGACATGCTCAGACTGTAGCGCTGGAATAAAAGCCTGGGGAGATGCTAAGTCTGGGCTAGCGGTCAGAGGAGAAGGACCTCTGTTTGGCACTCTTGAGCAGCAGCAGCCAGCCACCTGATCCGAGAGCGATGGAGACCCCAGCCAGGGCGGGAACGCAACTCCAGCAGATTCCTAGAGATAAGAGGCCCCCGAAGAGCCAGAGGACCCTGCTGCTATGTGGGACGTTGACCCAACAGATCTGGTAGGAAGCGGCCCAGGGAGGGTGCGGGAGTGGCCTCTCCCACCTTGAGATCCTCAGCGTGTTTTGGTCGGATTCCCTGCTGAGGGAGTGGTGGACTGTTCTGCCACTCACAGGGCCCTGTCTCACAGTGTTCTCTGTCTCGCAAGAGTAGGGTGGGCCTGGGTCCCCCTACCGGGGCATAGTCCCTCCCTCCCCCATGACTCTGGCCAGGGGGCTGTCCAGCCCTGCATTAAAGGGCCAGCCTTGCCTCTTACTTACTGACTCTGGCCATTGGGCTGTCCAGCCCTGCATTAAAGAGCCAGCCTTTGATTTTAGTTTACAGACTCTGGCCGCCAGGTTATCCAGCCCCGTGGGGAGGGGTCTAATTACTGGTGTTTGAGTCCACCATTCACCCCTCACGATCAGTCAGACAGCCCAGGGGACTCAAGATTCTACCCCCTGGGAGAAAGATGAGAGGACCACCCCTCTTCCAGAGGGCTCACTCTGGAAGATAGATTGGTTTTGGAAAGTGGGATAGGCATTATGATAGTGCATCTTAAAGTGCTATGTACTTGAGGGGGTGAAAAAGAAATCTGGAGTAGTGACATTACAAGTGAGGGCTCCGTACATACATTTCTTGTAATTAGTTGCTACACAGTACTGTCCATCCACATTATATGTTCCCTTACTGCTGGTTGTCACCATTTGGAAAGCTGCAGTGGGAAGAGGATAGAAATGGCTAGGTTCTCTGTCTCATTATAATGGACGGAACCCCTGTGACAACATACTGGAATTGCAGTGGCAAAAACATCTCATCAGCAAATGTATCAATATCACAAATTGAACAACAGTCTATGTGAGGCTCCTTTCAGGTTTCTGTTTCAGTGTGGTACCAATAGTTGTGGTAGATCCAGCTTCTTGAATGGACAATTAATTGATATATTAAATATTGATCTATTAGTATCCAATATTGGTAGTGATACCTTATAAAAATTGTACATACCTATCAGGGCCCATGGGGGTCAGTTCTGGGTCCTACAATAGTCAATGGTTCCATTAATAATTTGGCTAGTGTAGTGGAAAGTATGCCTATAAAACTTGTGGATGAAAACAAACTGGGGAAGAGATGAAATTCAGTAAAGGCATGCCCAAAATGATTCACTTAGGAAGGAAACATCAAAGGCACATCTACAAAATGAGTAATAACTAGCCAAGTGGTGGGGTTTTTTTTGCAAAGGACGTAGGGGTTATAGTGGATCACAAACTGAATGAGTCAACACTGATGCAATTCTTAAAAAGGTTAATATCATTCTAGGGTGTATTTACAGAAGTGCCATCTGTAAATAGTGCCATTACTCAAGAAGTAATTGTCCTACTTTACTCTGTACTGATGAGTCCTCATCTTGAGTACTGTTCAGTTCTGGGTGCTACACTTTTTAGGAACAATGTGGATTAACTGAAGAGTCCAGAGATGAGCATGTGCCCAAGAACTGAGCCTTATGGCACCTGACTGGAAACAATAATCTATACTATTATAAAAAGAGAGGTGTCCATCATGTCATCTGTCACAGAGAACATTTGAGAACACACTGGAAGACTTGAGAAGTTTCTAGAAAATGCCAGAATGAGTTAGAAATGATGAGCTGAGGGGAACCCCACCCTGTGGCAGAAGCAGGCACAGAGGCACGTGGTCCAGCAGGCTGGATTAGGTGGGGTGTGACTGGGGCCTCTCCCCTCAGGCTGCTACTGGTGGGAACTTGGGGCGGGGCTCGGCACCTCCACAGCAAGTAGCCAGCAGGTGCAGTGGGGAGCTGGTGGCAGCAGTAGTACCATGCAGACCCGTGCCTACTGGGGAGGGCGGCTTGTAGGCTGGGGCCCCGTGCTGCTCCTTTGCCTTGGGGGTGGCCTGTCTGGCAGGTGGGGACAGCAGGGGCAGCAGAGCATGGCTGGAGGCAGTGTCTCACAGTCCATCAAGCAGCTCCTGCCGCAGCATGATGACCTCTCCAAGCAGCACATCAGATCTGGGGACAAAGAGAAGCAGGAGATGTTGCAATCGATGGGGCTGGTGGTAACTCACTACCCGCTACTCTCCACCTGTCCCTCACTCAGCCCCCCAAGCCTGTGCCCCCTGAGTTTTCCCATGTCCTGCCCTCCTCCACACCTGCTGCTTGCTCGCCCGCCCCATCCTCCCATATCTGCCATCCCTCAGTCTGCTGCACTGCAGTCATGAGATGGGGCTCAGCTAGTAGAAATCATAATTCCCCAATTACATTTTGAGACCTATCAGCCAGCCCTTAATTCATTTAATATGAGTGATGTTAATTTGACATTTTCTAATTAAAATGTTGTGTGATACTAAATGAAATACTTTACAGAAGTTTAAATTCTCAGAGGGGTTCTGTGTTAGTCTGTAATTTTTAAAACAATGAGCAGTCCTGTGGCACCTTAGAGACTAGTAAATGTATTCTATGATGAGAGTTTGTGGGTAAAACCAACTGATTTTTCTCATCTGTTTTTAGAAATGTATATATAGCACATCAACACTATTACCTTTATCATCCAAACCTGTAATATTAAAAAATCATGTGAGTTTGACAATCTATTTTCCATAAACCCATGTTGACTAGCCTTAATTGTTATCTTCCTTGATGACAAAACCATGTTGAGTTACTTTTACTGTAAGTCTTCAAATGTATTTTCAAAAGCAAACAAAAATAATAAAAAGGAGAGGGAAGGTAGTCTACAAGTAAAAAAAAAAAAATTTAAGTTGAATCCATTCTGAATTGTAAATACTTATAATGAGAAATTATTTGGTCTATGCCAGGGGTCAGCAACCTTTCAGAAGTGGTGTGCTGAGATTTAACTTATTCACTTCTGTTTATGGATCTGTGTGCTGGAGGCAGGAGCGGGAAGGAAGGGACGGGGCAGGCTAGGTATGGTGACCATATTTTTCTGAACCAGCTAGGGAGAATGGTTTAATTTAAATTATTAATCAGATTAAGCATTTTAACTTTCTCAGTTAAAAATGTTAGTTTATCAAACTTCATTTTAAGTAAAGTAAAATATTAATTTATGTCCAACACAAAAAGTTTCAATGTTTTCTTTATGGCAGGTGTGGGGAGACTTTTTTGGCTTGGGGGCCACTGACCCACAGAAAAATCAGTTGGGGACCACACACATGAGAAGCAAAAAACCTCCTCCAAAAACACCCAACCCTCACTGATGTGGCTCCCAACTGAGACACTCTTCACTCCTCCAGCCTCATGAGGTAAGGGGCGGGACAGGGAGGACTCAGGGTCAGGGTTTCCCATAGGCCAGATTTACTCTTGTGGGATTCCAGGGTTAGTAGATTTTATGGACCCCCTTAGGCTCTGGTGTAGGGACAAAAATGAGGGGTTCAATGTGGGAGACAGAGCTGCCAGCTAGTGGGGTAGGGGAGAGGTGGGGGTGCAGGATCAGGGGGAGGTGGGGTGCAGAAGGGGGAAAGATTGTGAGGGCTGGGTAGGAGATAGGATGAAGAAGCAGGCTGGGAGTAAGGTATGTGGCCAGGTGGAGGGAGCAAGAGCAAGGGAGGATACAGTGTGTGGCCAGGAGGGAGGGTGTTGGAGCAAGCTGGAGGTGTGGGGTCTGGGCATGAGAGGAAATGCTTACCTGGCTTCATGCTCCCTTGTGTGAGGCTTTTCCCCACTGCATCACTGCACTGCTGTTCCCCGAGCGGGGAGAGGGAGGGAGAGGGAGCTCAGCAACCCGACACAGTGGGGAGCCTGTGGGGCCACGATGCTGCAGCACCAGCTCTGCCTTCCTGCGGGGAGGTCATGCGGGCGTGTGTGTGAAGAAAGCCCTGACCTTCCCAACCAGACCTGGCTCGTGGCAGAGAGCAGCAGAGTGAGCGGCTCCATGCACGGCCCCTTCTTCAGTGGAGTGGGGAGGGGGTGGGAGAGAAGGAGCAGCAGCACATGGAGCGCACCTGCCCAGCCCGAGCATGCCCCTCTTTGCAGCACCCCAGCCGGGCTCCATGCAGCCACTTCTGGGGCTGAAGTGGCTGCTACAAGGCGCTGGAGTCTGGGCATGGCTCTGCCGGGTTTTGCCTCGCTCCCAGCCGCCGCCGACCCCTCTTCCCTTCCCCTCCCCCACCACGGCTACGTCTACACTGGCATGATTTTCCGGAAATGCTTTTAACGGAAAAGTTTTCCGTTAAAAGCATTTTCAGAAAAGAGCATCTAGATTGGCACGGATGCTTTTCCGCAAAAGCACTTTTTGCGGAAAAGCGTCCGTGCCAATCTAGATGCTTTCAAAAGCCCCGATCGCCATTTTCGCCATCGGGCTTTTTATGAAAAAACAAATCTCAGCTGTCTACACTGGCCCTTTTGCAAAGTTTTGCGCCAAAGGGACTTTTGAGAACGGAGCAGCATAGTATTTCCGCAAAGCACTGATTTCTTACAGTAGGAAGTCACTGCTTTTGCGGAAATTCAAGCAGCCAGTGTAGACAGCTGGCAAGTTTTTCCGCAAAAGCGGCTGATTTTGCGGAAAAACTTGCCAGTCTAGACACAGCCCACCAGTGTAACAAGTGGCCACCTGGAGATGGAGCAGGCAGCGGCGCGGCCAGACTGGGGCCCCACACTGCAGAGGCAGTCCCGCGGGGGGAGGATGGGGTGCACGCAGTGCACAGTGGTGGGGCAGCTGCAATGCATGGTGGGGGCTTGTCAGGACTTGAAAAATGCTCCAGACTCTGGAAACCGCACGCTACCACAAGCTGCCCTGACTGCCCACCAGCAAAGCACCCAGAGTGCCTACATTCTTGGAGGGCGGGGGGAGGTGGGGAGGCCGTTGCTGCTGCTGCACTGCGCTAGCATGAGCCTGTCCCAGCGGGAGGAAGGGAAATGGCAATGCGCAGAGCCAGTGGGGGCTAGTGTTCCCCACATGCCAGATCAGGCGAGGAGGCTCGCATGCTAGTGCAAATCATCTTGCGTGCCACTTATGGCACACCATGTGCCTTAGGTTGCCAATCCCTGGTCTAAGCTTTGCTAGATGTGACAGTTTGTAGTGGTCTCTTCTGGGATAGAAAAAGGAAGTTGGTAAAAAGGCAGGAAAATATGGCATCAGGGAAATTGTGGGAATGTATTGGAGGATATTGGAACGGGACTTAAGCAACATGTGTTCTCACTGCAAAATGGGCAAGGATAAAGCCCAAATTAAAACTGAATTTTTAGGTTGTAATCTATACCCCCAACCAGCTAGCCTGGTTTTAAAGGACCTTCAAACTTAAATCAAAGGGGTATGTGTGTGGTAGAGAAGTTGGGGGTTGGGGGGAGAACCAAGGTAAGAGGTCAAGTTAATTCTGCAATGAAGACGTATAGTTAGGACTGGATCTTGCAACAAGTCATGTTTAGTAATGTTTTTAAAAAAATCTATTAATCATCATGTACTGCTTCAGGGATGAGCACAGACATATTTCTAAAGAAATATTCTATTGCTTCACATTCATTCTGGTTTATTTGTTTAACTGCACATAGTTAAGTGGTACTGATTGTACTTGTAACAAATTGTATGGATCCAACCAGCATCTCCTGGGAAATCATAAACCTAGCATTCTAATCTCGTAAAATTCATGTTCCATAAAAGGGATAGTGGGCATTGTATCAGCAGTTGAGGGCTTTTTTTCCCTTAGCTATTGCATTAAAACCTATCATGGTACTGAATCAGTACATATTAAGCAATGTAACAGTAGAGTACTTTAAAGGAAAACACTGTATTTGAATTATCTAAAAGTGTGGGATCTAAAGTGCAGCCAAGCAAATCAAAGGATGGAGCAGAGGAACTCTTAAAGCACTTGCCATGTGAATCCTCTGATGAATGGGTTGAATCAGTTTGCTTCCATGACAACAATGGTAGTGTTTATTTCTGAAACATTCTCTACATAATCTAGAAATGAGAATATAAAATGAAACGTGTAATGATACAGTAGCAGGTCCCCAATGGTTCAAAAACATACTAAGCCAAGGTCAGTTGTTGACACCCCCTCCAGCTGGCAAACCTTTTCAGAAGTGGAATGGATAAAGAAAGTGATGAGTTATGAACGTCTCAGAGGAGAAAAACAACCCTGGGGATATAATTTGTCACTAGAATCTTATCAGTGAAATTCAACTGCATTCTGCAGGCTGACCCCTTTGCCATACTGAACTTCACTTACTTTCTTGGTCAAATAGTGACAAAGACCTTTCAGGCATTGTTTTTATCTATTTAAAATGTCATACAGAGGTAAAGCAAAAGAGGCTTGCCCTCCACCTCCTGTTGCTTCATTCAGAATTCTATACTCTTACTGACCCTTCTATTTTGTTATAGGATCAACTTGTTAGAGGGGATATTACACCTAATCAGAGCCTCAGGAAATCAGTAATGTGTCAATTTTCGTGGCAAGAAAAATCCGCTGAAAATTTCAGAAATGTCTGTGACACTAATGTAGTATCATATTCTGCAGAAGTCACCATATAGTTGCAGAGGTCCAGGATATCTGGTTTTTCAGGGCCCTGGCTATGTCGTGGATTTCTCAGTGTTCAAAATCATATTAAAAAAAAACTTGTTAAACACTTTTAATCATCTCCTACAAGTCTTAGTAGGAAGGGCTGTCCTGTCAAGATTCATGCAATGCCTGTGGTTAAACACTCAGTCCAGTTGTTATATTTCTAGAACCTGTTCTTATTCATTTTATTTTGTATTGATAATATGTGACTTGTGACTGTTTTTTGCATCAGTTGGAAAGTTTCAAACAGGATTTTAGGAGCTTGTGAAAATACAGTCATACTTAAAACACCACTTATTTCACTATTAAAATAGGTGGCTTTTCCTAATAAGTATAATTGTTACCCTGGTTTTGCAATCCTTACTTAAACAAAAGATTGTAATTATGACTGAGACCTCTGGGCGCTACCGTAAAATAGATAGCAGTGGGCCATGGGATCACTTGCTGGAAAAATCCTCCAGGTAGAAACACCAAAAAATCGTTCTTCTTCAAACATATTGATCGATGGCAGGATTTTATACTCAGGTGCTGCATTCTTTCTAATTCAATTATCTTCTGACAGCCTGTGTCAATAAACAAACAGGATGGCAGAAAAACACTGAAACTGAAGGAAGTGGAAGGGGCTGTTGCATTTTTAACAACTTCTTTAAGCAATTTTTTTAAAGAGCTGCTCAGGTATTTCTCAGAGAGATAATATAGATGTTCTTTGAAAGATCCCTGCTAAGTCCAAAGTGACCAGCACATCCTGGCCCAAGCTGGTCCTCTTGCTCGGCTGAAGAATGGCTTTCTCCTGCTATTCATGACTGAGTAGAATTCTTTGCTATGTTAAAGGAGGAATAGCAACAACTAAGATGGTTCAGATTTGATGAGCACTTTCTATCTAGCCCTCTGGCTTCCACTGCTCATGCCTTTATGAAATGTTTGCCATCGGGGCTGACATTTGTCAGGTTTCAGGTATCTGCCTAAAGATGACAGGTTTTGAAAAGAAATGGGCTGGCCTTTCTGAGTACAAAGACAGAAGATATAATACACTCTTCCTATTATAAAGTAAGTCTTACAATCTTTTCTGATCAGCTCCACAACAAAAAAATACTTTTGGATAAAAATTTAATTTTGACATAAAAATTACCTTCTTTAGGAAGAATGCCTCTGAGAACTCAGGTGACCATTAGTTTAAATTTGGCCAAGCTAGAACTGCTTGAAAATAGCTCTCTGTCAGATATGGTGCTTTGTGGGGTTTTTTTATTGCAGCTTTTTATTGTTACTTCCTGCTACTTTCATAAAATGTGCAGCTATTGAAGGCTGAATGTCCAATACATTTGCAGAGACCTAACTATGCATCATGAGTGTAGTTGAAGCATATAGGGACTGAGACCTTGGCTGCATAAGATGCAAAAGTGTTAGTGGGAGCTGCATCCAAATTTGCAGGAATTTTTTCCTGTCTGAACTCCAGAACTTTCTTATGACATCCAGCCATATAGTTCCAGGTCTGAGAATTGGCACATGCTATCAAATTATTGAAAATCTGCAGTGATTTACATTTGTCAAAAGTGATGATCCTCTTTGTACCTCTCCCCTTGCTTTCCACTTGAAAAAAAATTAAAAAAATAAAACAAAGAAATCTTCTATCTTACATTAAGAGAAGATGCAGACTGCAAGCCTAAACACTCAAAAATCAGAACAATTAATGTTTTAAGGCTTCATATACAACTTTAACTGTTTCCAAGGCTGCCGAAAGGGGAGCAAAAGGGGCAGCTTCCCCAGGCCCAGTGGCTTAAAAGGGCCCAAGGGCAGTGGCTGGAACCTCAGGCCCTTTAAATCATGACTGGACTACCCCCCTCAGTCAGTGGTACGTACCTTGTGGCCCCAGCAGCAGTAGCCCCCAGGATTCCTCTTCCATCCAAGACCCTGCCCGTTCAAGAGGGTCTGGAGACAGCTCTCCTAAGGCCCAGTGAAGTATCTCATCAGCCCTGCTTGATTCTGTTATGTGAAGGCATTGCTGTATAGTCGTTAATTACACAATCACCTCATGTGTCAGTACAGTACAATGATTACATTTTCTTTGTGGCAATCAGGTGAAATTCCACCCTCTCTTTTGATGGAGTTAGTACATAACTGGGCAGTGAACTTACTTGAGTGGTTTTTGGGAAGGGAATTTGATTATACAATGGAACTGTTATTTTTATTTGTATCACTGTGATACCTAGGGGTCCTGGTCATGCCCCAGGACACCAGCTAGTGGACAAAATGATGATCCTTGCCCAAGGAACTTACACTCTGAATAAGATGATAAAACCACAGAGAGGGAGTCAAAAGAAAAGAATGAAATAATATTGATCAGCATAGCCTCAGCACACCAGCAGCTTAACTGTTGTCTGTTTTTGTAGAAATCTGGGAGGAGAGATTTTTAGAAAGATTGCTGAAGGAGTAAACTTAGTTTTGTGGTCATTGTTGGGAGCACCCCCCAAGTGTCAGGGCCAGCATGGGAGAAAGCATGAAAGTGCTTATTTGAACATTTAACATGTGAGTGACAGGCTGCATCATGGAATGATGTAAGGCAATAGGTAGGATGGGAATAGGCTGTGAAAGGGATTTAAAGGCCTTTGTCTACATTAGGAATTTACATTGGTATATGTATGTCTCTTGGGTGTGAAAATCCACATCCCTGAGAAATGCCGCTATTCAGACCTACCCCCGATGTAGATTGTACTATGTGGATGGAAGAATTCTTCCACAATCTAGCTGTAGCCTCTCCCAGAGCTGGAATACCAAATGCTGATGGGAGAATGTCTCCTGCTAGTACAGGTTGAGAGCAAGCACTACAGATTTAGGTATAGGTAAGGCCAAAGACAGGTAGCTTATGTTGTTGGATGAGAGAGAAGGGGTTTGTATGCTCTTCAAAAATATTTAAACCCAAAGGGCCAAATCTTCAAACATCACCTCAGTTTTTGCACCTTTGAATTGTGTATACAAACAATTTATGGGTATAAAGTATGTCAATTGTGTTTCGGCATACCTAACTTATTGGTTCAATAAGTTAGGTATGTTATCAGAAATTTCAGGTGCAAAATAGGTATGTAATAGGGTAGTCAATTAACTGATAAGCAAAAGCTTATCAGTTAATGCTATCGATTACACACATTTAAATGCAGCGCTATAGAGGGGGATCTACCCCTGAGCAAGCCTGCTTCAGTCCCGGCTCATACCTGGTCCAGGAGCAACCTCCTCTGCAGCTCTGCAGTTTAAATGTAGTAGGAGCCAGGCTGCCTGCCCACCCACCTCTTACTAGATTTAAACTGCAGAGCTGCAGAAGAGGTAGATCCCGGCCCCAGCATGAGCCAGGAGCTTTAACTTCTCTTATTGACTAATAATGTAGTCAATAAAAACAGGAAGTGTGTGTTGTTATTGGGGCTTTCTTACTGTGTGCTGAGCTTGTGTTTGTTGGTGAGTGGTGGTGGGGTTTTTTTTCGTTTTTTTTTTTCCCCTCTGTGTTTTTCAGTGAGGCTTTAGAGAGGGAGTTCTCCAGGTAGAGGAGAAGCAGATAAAGGTCTCTTGAGGGAAGTGTGTGTTGTGTTTGGGGCTTTCTTGCTGTGTGCTGAGCTTGTGTTTGTGAGTGAGGGTTGGTGTGTGTTCTTTTTTTGTTTGTTTGGTTTTTTCCCCTGTGTTTGTGAGTGAGGCTTTTTTTTTTTTTCCACTTCCCCTTTGCCCTTCCCCCCTTCATGGAGTGTGTGCTGTGATTGGCTGGTGCTGTGATTGGCTGTGATTGGCAGGTGGAAACTGTTGGCTTCTAATTAAAGTTTGAATTCTAGAAGCCTCTGCTGATTGGCTGAGCCTTGGTAGGGGGAGGGACTTTCAGGCAGTCCAGGGCTTTATAAGGCTCTTTGGGCAAGCGACCAAGTGAGTGCTAACAGGGAGTTTAGAGAGGGAGTTGGGAAGGGGGCGAGGTTCTCTTGCCTTTCTTTTTAAATCCCTTCTCCAGGACAGCAGGGATGGATGGTGATGGTTCTGCTGTTGTTACCTGCACGGAGTGTGCCATGTTTGTCTTCCTCCCGGAAGAAAGAACAGATTTCATCTGCACTAAGTGCAAGCTGGTCGCCATTTTGGAAGAAAAAATTAGAGGGCTGGAGGCCCAAGTGTCGACCCTACGCTCGATCAGAGAGGATGAAGACTTCCTCGATAGAAGGCAGCGTTTAATCCTTCAAGCACGGCAGGCGGAAGAGCCGAGAGGGCAGTACGTGACCAGGAAGAGAACTGGCAGCATGTAACTTCTAGAAGGGGAAAAAGGCCAGCATGGGAATCCCCAATGCTATAGAGGTAATGTCGCTTTCAGGCTCTCTCCACAGGCTCTGCAGTGCTGAATGCTTTGGAAGGGATCTCACAAGGAAGAAATCGGAAGGGATCTCACAAGGAAGAAACCGGAAGGCATGGGATGCGTAGTCCTAGGGATGGGGGTTCCACGGCCACCACCCCCAAAAGAAAACGATGGGTGGTGGTGGTCGGGGACTCCCTCCTAAGAGGGACTGAGCCATCCCTCTGCCGTCCGGACCTGGAATCTCGAGAGGTATGCTGCTTACCGAGCTCGCATTCAGGATGTGACTGAGAGGCTTACCAAACTGATCAAACCTTTGGATCGCTACCCTTCCTGCTTCTCCACGTGGGAACTAACGATACGGCCAAGAATGACCTCGAGCGGTTTACTGCGGATTATGTAGCACTGGGAAGAAGGATCCAAGAACTCGGAGCGCAAGTGGTGTTCTCGTCCATCCTCCCTGTTGAAGGAAAGGACTGGGCAGGGATCGTCGAATTGAGGCGTAAATGCGTGGTTGCACAGGTGGTGTCGCAGAGAGGGCTTTGGTTTCTTCGACCATGGGACTCTGTTCTGGGCACGAGGATTGTTAGGAAGAGATGGGATCCACCTAACCAAGAGAGGAAGGAGCATCTTTGCGGGCAGGCTTGCAAACCTAGTGAGGAGGGCTTTAAACTAGGTTCGTCGGGGGACGGTGACCAAAACCCTGAGGGGAGTGAAAGTCGGATACCAGGAAGAAATGCAGAGAGGAACGAGCAAGAAAGGAGGACCCTGTTTCGAATGGAGAAGATAGGGCGATCAACTGGTTACCTGAGGTGTTTGTACACTAATGCGAGAAGCCTGGGCAACAAACAGGAAGAACTGGAGGCCCTGGCCCAGTCCGAGAAATATGATTTAATTGGGATAACAGAGACTTGGTGGGATGACTCGCATGACTGGAGCGCTGTCATGGAAGGGTATAGACTGTTCAGGAAGAACAGGGGAGAAAAGGAGGAGGAGTTGCACTATATGTAAGAGAGCACTATGATTGCTCTGAACTCCAGTATAAAGAGGGAGAAAAACCTGTTGGGAGTCTATGGGTTAAGTTTAAAGGAGCAAACAACAGCAGTGATTGGTGTCTGCTACAGGCCACCGAATCAGGTGGATGAGGTAGATGAGGCTTTCTTCGGACAACTGAGAGAAGCTTCGGATCGCAGGCCCTGGTTCTCGTGGGGACTTTAATCACCCTGACATCTGTTGGGAAACCAATACGGCAGTACACAGGCAATCCAGGAAGTTTTTGGAGAATGTTGGGGATAACTTCTTGACACAAGTGCTGAAGGATCCGACCAGGGGCCGTGCGCAGCTTGACCTTCTGCTCACAAACAGGGAGGAACTAATGGGGAAGTGGAGGTAGGTGACAACCTGGGAAGCAGTGATCATGAGATGGTAGATTTCAGGATCCTGACCAAAGGAAGAAAAGAGAGTAGTAAAATACACACCTTGGACTTCAAAAAGCAGATTTTGACTCCTCAGAGATCTGATGGGCAGAATCCCTGGGATGCTAACATGAAGGGAAAGGAGTCCAGGACAGCTGGCAGTATTTTAAAGAAGCCTTATTGAAGGCACAGAAAGAAACCATCCCGACGCGAAGCAAGAGAGGCAAGCATGGTAGGAGACCAGATTGGCTTACGGAAATCCTTGGTGAACTTAAGCACAAAAGGAAGCTTACAAAAGTGGAAACTTGGACAAATGACCAGGGAGGGGTTTAAATGTATAGCTCGAGAATGCCGGGGGGTTATCAGGAAGGCGAAAGCGCAAATGGAATTGCGACTGGCTAAGGATGTGAAGGATAACAAGAAAAGTTTCTACAGGCATGTTAACAAGAAGAAGGTGATCAGAGAGGGTGTGCGGCCCCTACTGGATGAAGGAGGTAACCTAGTGACAGATGATGTGGGGAAAGCTGAAGTACTCAATGCTTTCTTTGCCTCTGTATTCACGGACAAGGTCGGCTCCTGGACTTCTGCGCTAAGTGACTCAAGATGGGATGAAGATGGACAGCCCGTGGTGGGTAAAGAACAGGTTAGGAACTATTTAGAAAAGCTAAACGTACACAAATCCATGGGTCCGGACTTAATGCATCCGAGGGTACTGAGGAGTTGGCAAATGTCATTGAGGAGCCTTTGGCCATTATCTTTGAAAAGTCGTGGAGATCGGAGAAATCCGGATGATTGGAAAAAGGCAAATGTAGTGCCCATCTTCAAAAAGGGAAGAAGGATGATCCAGGGAACTATAGGCGGTCAGTCTTACCTCGGTTCCTGGAAAAATCATGGAAGGGATCCTTAAGGAATCCATTTTGAGGCACTTGAAGAGAGGAAAGTGATTAGGAATAGTCAGCATGGATTCACAAAGGGCAAGTCGTGCCTGACCAATCTGATCAGCTTCTATGATGAGGTAACTGGCTCTGTGGATGTGGGAAAGTCAGTGGATGTGATATACCTTGACTTTAGCAAGGCTTTTGATACGGTCTCCACAATATTCTTGCCAGCAAGTTAAGGGAATGCGGATTGGATAAATGGACAGTAAGATGGATAGAAAAATGGCTAGAAGGCCGGGCCCAGCGGGTAGTGATCAACGGCTCGATTTCAGGTTGGCGGTCGGTTTCTGGCGGAGTGCCCCAAGGTTCGGTTCTAGGACCGGTTTTGTTCAATATCTTTATTAATGACCTGGATGAGGGGATGGATTGCACCCTCAGCAAGTTTGCGGATGACACTAAGCTAGGGGGAGAGGTAGATATGCTTGAGGGCAGAGATAGGGTCCAGAGTGACTTAGACAAATTGGAGGATTGGGCCACAAGAAATCTGATGATGTTCAACAAGGACAAGTGCAGAGTCCTGCACTTGGGACGGAAGAATCCCAAGCACAGTTACAAGCTGGGGACCAACCAGTTAAGTAGTAGTTCTGCAGAAAAGGACCTGGGGGTTACAGTGGATGAGAAGCTGGATATGAGTCAACAGTGTGCCCTTGTAGCCAAGAAGGCTAATGGCATATTAGGGTGCATTAGGAGGAGCATTGCCAGCAGATCCAGAGATGTCATTATTCCCCTTTATTCGGCTCTGGTGAGGCCACATCTGGAGTATTGTGTCCAGTTCTGGGCCCCCCACTACAAAAAGGATGTGGACGCATTGGAGAGGGTCCAGCGGAGGGCAACCAAAATGATTAGGGGGCTGGAGCATATGACTTATGAGGAGAGGCTGAGGGAGTTGGGTCTGTTTAGTCTGCAGAAGCGAAGAGTGAGGGGGGATTTGATAGCAGCCTTCAACTTCCTGAAGGAGGTTCCAAAGAGGATGGAGAGAGGCTGTTCTCAGTAGTGACAGATGGCAGAACAAGGAGCAATGGTCTCAAGTTGTGGTGGGAGAGGTCCAGGTTGGATATTAGGAAAAACTATTTCACTAGGAGGGTAGTGAAGCACTGGAATGGGTTACCTAGGGAAGTAGTGGAATCTCCATCCCTGAAGGTGTTTAAGTCTCGGCTTGACCAAGCCCTGGCTGGGTTGATTTAGTTGGGATTGGTCCTGCCTAGAGCAGGGGGTTGGACTTGATGACCTTCTGAGGTCTCTTCCAGCTCTATGGTTCTATGATTCTATGATTAGCAAAGTACCCGCTTCTGAACATCCCTACTGCAATATACTATTTGCAGTTATTTGTATTCCAAAAGTGACAAACACAAAAAGAATGGTTCTTGAATTTCACAGCCAATTCTGAATCTTGCATGCTTGGAACTGCAGACAGTTGCATGTTATTGCAACCAGTGCCTAGAAATACCAATAGCTTCCTAAATTACAATTTACTTTAAATACTCTTAGTCAAATGCCAAAAACTGGCATGGAAGTAACACAGGAATAGGTATTCCATGTTCTAGATACGGAATATGGGGCCAAAATTCCTAGAGCTGTTGATCCCTCTTCAATTGAGGAACAAATATGTCTGAAATTTTTAGTACAATGTGGTCACAGTTCACCAATTTAAAATGTGAGTCCATATGAGAAGCAACTGAAAGACCTGTATCGATCCTCCCAATCTCATTTTGAACAGCATAGGAAAATACCGCTTGAACAGTACATCTTTACAAGTGATGTTTTCTCACAAATCAGATTCACTTCAGGCCAAGGCCCTAGTCCCCAGACAGCATAGATCAATTTGACTAACAAAACTTTTGTTGAATTTGATAAATGTGAGAAATGTAGCACAGCAGCTATAGATTTTTTTAAAAGGCTTTTGATACTCTGAATCACACTATTTTATCAAATAAACTGTCACTGCAGGGCAGTCATGGGCATTATTTATGGTGGTTGAGGTCTTATCTGTCTAGCAGCCAGGAAACAGACTGTAATATCAAACATTCCCGTATCAGGTTTTGCAATGTGCGGAATATTGGGGAACTACTAGAAAAGTGACAAAACCCTCCAAATCTAATTTAGGTAGGCAGTGAACTATTGTGGTCTCTGCTTGTTTGCTCATAGACTCTATAGGAACCTTTATTATAACTTCTCTTTCTGGTTTATTGACTTTATCTGGCATTAGCAGATACCACAGATAAGCATTAACATTGGGTCTGTGATTGGAAAGCCATGTATCTTTAAAAAGGTGCCACAAGGTGTCATGACAGTCTGTTGCCTGCTATTCTATAGAGCGTGTGAATTATAATATATTTTTAAAACCCCACTGTTAATACCTTTTTTTGTGGGAAAATACTGAAGATCATGAGCTGAATAGACAGCTGTGAAAAGATATAGACAAACTGAGTAGTGTTCAGCTCAGAGGAACAAAAATTATCAGTAGCTAAAGCAAATTATATTGGAGAATATCGTTTTTAACATAAAAGGAGATCCTGAGTATCCCAGTGGTGATGTTGGATAGTTGGGGATGCCCTATCTACCCCCCAACTTCAGTGCCTTTCTGCTAAAGAAATATACAACAGTGGTGCCTCTACCTGGCTGGCCCTGTACACACTTAACGGTGGGCTGTGGGAGCCTCCAGGAATAAAATAAATCCAATAATAATCTGGAACTACCTCCAAAACAACAATTCTAAATAATATACGTCTAATAGATTAAATTAGAATTAACACACCTTCATTTAACAATTTAAAGAAACAGGGTTTAACAGATTAAAAATGAATAAAATCAATTAGCAAAGTACACTGAAATAAAGGAAACTTATCTAACTGGCATTTGCACTGCAACCATTTATCCTACCCCAGAGTAACCACTCCTCTGGATTCAGAGTCCCAAATGCTTTTGGGGATGTGCTGGAAGATCTGCAGCTGGAGTGGAGACAGCACTGTGCAGGTTCTGCGTGTGTCAGTCCAAGCTAAGCAGCTAGCTGCAAAATCCCTCTCCCACTGGAGCAGGCCCCACCAAATGCCAGCAGCTCTGGTTCACTGGGCTGGTCACTCTGCCTTTCTTTGGACTCAGTCAGTCTGTGTTCTATGCTCTTTCCCAGGCAGCACTTTCCCAAAGAGCCATAGTAACACACTGTATTTTCTATGCTGGGTGAGGTTAGGCCTATCTCAGTCGCAGGCATAGGCAGGGTCTCTCCCCTCCAGGGACCATCACCAACAGCCCCTGAAGCAGCCTGCTAGATCCAAGCCCCAGCAGGCTCTCAATAACAGGCTGTAGCTTCCAGCAGTAACTGCTGGACTGGAAAGGGCTCCATACCATCAGTCTGGCTCCTTTACCCAAAATGGAGCCCACCAACCCTCTCCTTCCCTACCTGGAAGAAAGCAAGAGGTTTTCCCTCCTTTTTCCCAAGGGCTCATGGGAATTCTAGTCTCTAGGGCTAGCTTGCAGCCCTAGGATCCTCCCAGTAAAAGATCCTCCCAGTAAGGCTCCTATAGTAAGGGGACTACAGATGTAAACACAAAGACCGAAAAAAGCATTCATACTGCTCTAACGTACCCCTAGCTACTTATAGTCTGATGGGCCATTGCAGCTGTTGAGGATAGCCAGAACTTTCTTGCTACACCCCTTCTTTCCTGGTTATTTCCCTACTATTTCATGGCTCTTTGATTTGTGCTTGCTTTGTGTGACCTAGGGATTCCCCTTATACAAAGGGAGATCTCCAGCTATTTGGTTATGATGGCTTTGCTAACAGAGTGGTATGGAGCAGTCAGACACCAGAAGTGGGTACATTAGTTGACCCCTGGGTGCCCAGATGCATCCAGAATTCAGGATAGCATAATCTAGGGGCTGCAAACTGGGTTAATTTGCTCTCTCGTGTCTAGCCATGTCACATGCATGCAGTTAAGTAATGGGATAATGAGTCAGGTGGAAAAGGTGACCATGATCCTGGGAGAATAGGTCTGAATTGAGTGGAAATGCAATTGTAGGCTTCACTGATGGCACTAGGGAAGAGAAGAACCAGTGCTGGTAGGCCTGTGATGGGGCTAGAAGTATGACTGTGGTCTGATTCTGTCTTATTTTAGCAGTACCCTGGAAAATGTAGAGGAGCATGCTGGACCGTGTCAGTAAAATGTCATCTATCATGGAAGCCAGGCTATAGCCCTAGCAGAACTTCTGACACTTGGATTTTATCACAAATAGAGCCACGTTTTGAAAACCCCACCAGTTCTGGTCACCGAGTCTGCTGTGTCCATCCCTACCTGCAGCAATGTTTTCACAACCAATGTGACCTCATTGATTAGGGAAGGGAAAGGGACAGTCTATTGTTCTCCAGAAGCAACTCTCTAAACTTTTCCAGGGAATCCCATGAATTAAAATTGTACAACCCCAGCAGAGTTTGTTGGATAGTGATATGCAGCTTCAATTTCCATGTTTGATAAATCTTACTATCACAGAAGTCCAGCCTTTTAGCATCATTTGATTTGGGGGTGGCAGCCTAATGCTCTTGATGTGCGCTCTCTCTCATTAGCTGTTGTCACAAGTAATAAGCCCATTGGTGGTGAAGAGGAGAGGGGAATAGAGACATTGGGAGGGTAAATGGACTGGAAGTGATGACTAGAACATACCTTGGCACCATGAAAAAAAAAATCGCAAAGGGAGAAAAAAAGAACAAAAACTCATTAGTTCTGGGGTTTTTTTTTAACATACTACTTACCCAAAGAACTAGACATACTGCTTCGTCTAGCCTGGCAAGTTTTTCCACAAAAGCGGCCGCTTTTGAGGAAAAACTTGCCAGCTGTCTACATTGGCCGCTTGAATTTGCGCAAGAACACTGACAATCTAATGTAAGATTGTCAGTGTTCTTGCGCAAATACTATGCTGCTCCCGTTTGGGAAAAAGCCCTCTTGCGCAAATGTATTTGCACAAGAGGGCCAGTGTAGACAACTAAAAACTGTTTTGCAAAAAAAGCCCGATGGCGAAAATGGCGATCGGGCTTTCTTAAAAACGCGTCTAGATTGGCACGGATGCTTTTCCGCAAAAAGTGCTTTTGCACAAAAGCGTCCGTGCCAATCTAGATGCGCTTTTGCGGAAATACTTTTAACGGAAAAACTTTTCCGTTAAAAGCATTTCCGCAAAATCATGGCAGTCTAGATGCAGCCACTGTGTGTGTATGTCTGTGTGTCTATACACTACATTACACAAAGGCTGAGAGAGAAACTGCTCTGGTATAGGGATGTTAGTGTGTAGTTGACTAGTCAACTACTCGATAAGCATAAGCATATTGGGTAGTCGAGTAGAGTATCAACTACTCGCTTCCTCCCCTCGTGGGTGGTGGGAAACAGGAGCGGGTGCTGGGGGAAGCCAGCTTCAACATCATGAACAGACTGACAGCAAGGGAGTTCTAGGGGAAGTCACTAGTAGAATTCTCCTTCAAAGCACAGGAACAGGGAAAGCTTGGAGGCTATGCAGGACCTTCTGACCTGCCCTAAAGTCTGTGTGGATCCAAACAGCCTTTGCTCTAAAGGGCATGTAGGGCAGCAAGCTTTGAATGCTTGAAAGAACAATGCAGACTTTGGGTGAAGTGATAGATTTATTAAGTGAAACTGATGCAGAGGATGATTTTAAAATTATAACTAAAGAGACCCGTTATCTGTGTAAAATTGTTTGTGTAGATTTTTGCCTCTATTTTATCTAACCAGGCTTAAAAGTAGAAAGAGCAGGAAATGTTTTTTCCATGGCCATCATTATTTTGTCACCTAGCTACATTGTGAGCCATCAGAATACCTGGAGCCAGACCCACTGTTGGTGGCTGAGCATTCTTTTTCAAGCACAACTATTGAAAGAGTGAGCTACAGCTGAAAATAAAATGTGACTGACTTAAAGCCCTTGCTAACACAGAGTTAGAGTCTGAATTGCAACAATACTTACGAAGGTGTGCCTGGTTTCCCATTAATTTTTTTTCACATGACAGATTGCGAGCCATTGGTGCTTTGTCCAAAGTTTTCAGTAAGCACTTACAAGCAGGGAATATATTAAAAGAAAATCAGAACTGGTTCATTAACAAAAGTGACAATAATTTTAAAGAATCATATACTCAAATAGTTTGACCAATTCTACATATACAACAAAGCAGTGATTTTAGCACAGACTGATTTAGTTATCTACTGTATTATGAAATTAATCATTTGCTTCCTAAACAACGCTGGAGGCTTCCATTCAGTTTCTGTACACGTTGTACCATGTTCACACAATGTTAATCCTTTCAATCGTTAATCAACAAAAAGAAGATTCTTGTCCATGATTAAAATATTTGCCAAAGGACATTGTCAGATAAGAGCTGTCTACATGCTGTCATACTTTGATGCATTTTTGTTACTAAACACATGCATGTACAGCTTTCCAGGAGAAAATACCCCGGTTTTCATAATCTTTAAAAGCCTATAATAAAGCTTTAATAAAGCCCGTAAAGTCAAGGACATTTTATTGTCTCTGAGGCCAACAACTTTCCTGCAACCCTGAGGTCCACTGTGTATTTTTTCCCCCAGTTATCCATTTGTAGTCAGAACACAGAGTGTATGTCCAGAGCTTTGGCTGTCCTTTGTAAGCCTCAGGCACTGTGAATCCTAAATGCATGCTCTTTTGTGAGGAAAGTATGACAACAGGCATGCTCTCTCTTTTAAAGGATTCTCAGGTAGTTCATACAGGAAAAAGTACAAGAGAAAGTCTAAACTGTCTGTACAACTTTAACTAGCATTCTCCAAATGATACCCCAGTTTGGAATCTGTGTAAATTGTTATGGACATCTCAGTCCATGAAAAGCTCTACATTAATAACAGCTGAGTTCAGATTTGAAAATCAAAAGTATCATGGGTTCCAAAGGTATATCACTGCCAGATAACATCCAGGAGCTCTTCTTGTTTCAGAGAAAATGTTAAGTGTAATGTTCTCAGGAGTGGGTGTTGCGATACACATTTTTATTAACTTAACACAGCTAAATTAATTTAATGTAAAACAACTGTTAAAGGAAACAGGCAAATACTTGTGTCATTGAGGCATTACTGTCTTACGCTTTGTGAATTATGACATTATTAGAACTGAAAGCTGGATCTGAGCATTTTGATAAATGACATGTTTTCAGAAAGAGAGCTTCTAGGAGGCAGTATGGTATAAGGAATGAGCCCAGGACAGCTAAATAAAAAACACCATACGTTCTAATTCTGTCTCTGCCACTCGCCCTGCAGTGTGATCTCTGATAAATCATTTAACATCTGCTTCTTTCTTTCCCCAGCTGTAAAATGAGGTTAATACTTACTTTGTGATGGTCCGTGGGGGTTGAGAAAATGAAGAGGTTTGTACAATAGTTTGAGGATCAAAATTTCTATGGCTAAGGCTATACTAAGAACTAGATGTGTGAGTCACAGCCAGAGCTGTCCCGTCCATAAGACCATTTGGGGAAGCTCCCCCAGGCCCCATGCTTTGAGGGGACACTGTGGTGACTGCCCAACAGTCCTGTAAAAGGAGAAGCAGAGTGCAGTAGGCTGGGAGAGAATAGCAAGGTAGGGTGGAGCAGGCTGCTGGGTCATTCTGGATCCCAGAACCATGGTGAGTGGGGAGGGCAACCACATCTGCTACCCCACACCAGGCCCCCAGTAATACCTGGGTTTGTGTTGCTTGGAGAAGAGGTTTTGGCAAGGGGACGGGGCAGGGGAGGGAAGAGGTGGGCAGGGTTTGGGGAAAGGATGGAGCAGAAGTGGGGTGGGGGGCAGGGCCTGCATTCCTTAGGGATGGCCCTGGTCATAGCTCATGTACACATGCTTGCATGAGCTCTAATTGGGTCAGCACAAGTATAACTAGTATAGCAAGGGTAGCATGAGCAGTGGCAGTGGTGGCACAGTGAGGACAAATCACAGCTAAAGTGTCGTTTATACTCATGCTTGCTCAATCAGAGCTTGTACAAGTGTCTGAATGCGAGCTGAGAATCATACCCCAGGTTCCTAGTGTAGACATAGCCTATATGGCATACTAAATAGTAGGAGGATGCTATGTTGGAACAGTTTCCTTTATATTTTCCTTGCAAATTCAGGATCCAAGCCTTCTGTTGCTGAAGTTAATGGGGGAAAAAAAAGTGAAGTGCTAAGCCCTCAACTCCTGCTGATTTCAATACGCTGTAACCCACAGTATTGAACCTCTTATATTTATCTTTTTCGTCTTATTACACAACATCTACTATAAGAATGTACCTCAAACATTTTCTTCTTAAGAGGATACTGATTCTTTCTCTCCAGCAATCTGCTGAAACCTCAGCATAGATTTGGCATGTCTATAAAGGTCAAATGATGTCAATGAACAACAAAGTTTGGATCAGGTATGAGAAGAGCAGGAAAAGTAGTACTCTGCTTGGTAACTGACAGCAATGCCAGGCTTGGATCCAAAGAGGACTTCTTGTAGTCAGAGAAGGAGGGAAGAAGGAAAGTCAAGAGGAAGGAGCTGGGAGAAGTAGCTTGTATGAAATATGGCAATTATGGATTCCAAAAGATATTCTTGCATTCAAAAAAGTCACTTCTCTACCTTCACAACTTGATGCAAATGCCCTTCAAAACCATATAGTTTGGCTACATCTAATATTTAAAACAGACAAGACAAATGGGGTGCATAAAGCATAAATCTAATATAAGAACTGCAAAATTGTATCCGAAATAAAATCCTGCCCCCTTGTTCACCTCTGGATGCCTTTGGCAATACCCACCTTTTATGCATGATAAAGTTGGAAGTCATTCAAAAAATCTGAACATTTTAGCTACTGCGAAAGTCAGTTAAAATTATGTACATTAACATCTTTTAGTTAGACACATTTGAATAGACCTATTCTTCTCCTGGATTTCCATCTTTTCTATGCGTCATAGACTTCTGCAATGACAGCAGACTGGGAAAATGTGTTTCTGCTCTATGAGGTCAAAAGGATTGAGATGTGATCTCTGAAAAGGCTTATGGTGCACTTATGCAAGAATCTAACTTTCTGCAGAATGTGCAACCTTGGAGTATGTCCCTGTTTTACAAGCAACACAAAAATAAATGCAATCTATCACTGTACAGCTGACACAATTAAATGGGGGTTCTGGTTAAATGTGTGGCATTGTGCAACATGCAGTTGAATCAGAAATAAACATTTCATTTGAAAAAAAAAGTGTTGCATATGTAAAGCTAGATGCTGGCCTCCAAAATGGTCCTTTTGCTCTGCTCTGATGCAGCTGGCTTAATTGGGTAAGCTTATATTTGCTGCTGCACAACCCTCTCCCAGTAGCACAGGTAGGCCATTTTCTTGGGTGGACCCAGTAACTAGCAAGTTCCCAAGCTCTGTATAGTTCACAGGGGATCCAAATGTCCTGAGGGAGCGAACCATTGGCTTCTTGAACTGAGGGGAGTAGAAAGGAACTCCAAGACCTAGCCAGAAAAAAAAATCCATGAGACAGACCTTGGCCTGTTCTGGGGGCTGCTTTGCTCTCTTGAGTGGCACAAAGCATCAGTAAGGGTATGTCTAGACTACATGCCTCTGGCGACAGAGGCATGTAGATTTGTTTACTCGGCATAGGGAAATGAAGCGGCGATTATTTAATACCGGGGAGGTCGACAAATGCCTTTGATGTCGACCGCGGAGCGTCCAGACTACCACGCTGAGCCGACAAACAGCTGATCAGCACAGCGCGGCAGCCATTTAAATTTAAATGAAGCGACGATTATTTAAATCGCCGCTTCATTTCCCTATGCCAGGTAGCCTAATCTACATGCCTCTGTCACCATACTCATGGGTTACATCTAGACTGGCATGATTTTCTGCAAATGCTTTTAACGGAAAAGTTTTTCCATTAAAAGCATTTATGAAAGAGCGTTTAGAAGCACGACGCTTTGCAAAAGCACTTTTGCGGAAAAGCGCCCGCCAATCTAGACACGGTTTTATAAGAAAGCCCCGATCGCCGTTTTAGCCATCGGGCTTTTGAAAACAGTTTTTAGCTGTCTACACTGGCCCTCTTGCGCAAATACATTTGCGCAAGAGGGCTTTTGCCCGAATGGGAGCGTCATTGTATTTGTGCAAGAAGCACTGATTTTGTACATTACAAAGTCAGTGCTCTTGCGCAAATTCAAGCGGCCAGTGTAGACAGCTGGCAGGTTTTTCCGCAAAAGCAGTTGCTTTTGCAGAAAAACTTGCCAGTCTAGACACAGCCATGTAGTCTAGACACACCCTAAGTGAACAGATCTTCCATTAGTACCCACCTAAATGCAGGAGTCTTCAGGTATTGTACAATCTCTATAGTAACTCGCATGCTACCCTTTTCCTGGTCCCTGCTGCAAGGAAGAATGGGATCATGACTGGGTGGCTAATCTGACTACAACTGCCGGAATGCCCTTTAAAGTGGTAGAAGTTGGCTTGAGGTTGTTGTACTCCTTCCTCATGGGTGATCTTGTGGCTAGTCTATGTGGGGGAGGGAGGAAGCGGACGGTAGGGTGCATAACATTATCAGTGTGGCTCAGACACAGCTCAGGACCTGGACCCATGGTTCCCATGTATTAAATAAGCAATACAGAACTTAATGCTGCTCAGTAAGTGGACAATGCACATCTTGCCTTGAATCTTATGACTTCTTTGTCAAAGTTAATAAAAATCTGATTTTCTCAGGTCAGTGTTGACCTGGGGTCATATTTTGAAATAAGCTACAGTAGAAAGCAATGCATTTCCAATCTTATAGTGCCAAGCCTAGATTGCTCTCTTCTTCTGAATTACTTTCTTTTATGTGGACAGAAGAGTTTATTCAGTAGTCTAGAATTTAAAATATAATCAGACCTGTAAACTTTCTTCAAACTTTATTTTCTCTCACTTACTGGAAAATGCCCCAGGTTTTTTTGTTTGTTTGTTTTGATAGCTTAAACTTAATGTCCTAGGATCTTTCCTGTAGGCCCCCAGGGTTGTGTGGCACTTTACTGCCACCTACCTTTGGCATGTGGAAGTTTGTCTGGGCCTGCTGGAGGGTCAAGTCCCCAGCTCCAATGGCCATGAGCAACATAAGCATACCATTCTAGGCCTCGCAGGACCCGCTGTCTCTATAGTTTAGCAATTGGCACATCCCAACTCTTGAGCTCCACAAGCATCTCCATGGAAGGTCTAGCTGCTGGTCCACTGGATGCTTGCAATATTCATGGATTCACTTTTAAAGGAACTGTGCACCTCAGCTTCCCAGTTCCACCTCAGAATCCCCACTCCACTTAACATGTAGCACTTAGATATTTGTTTTCACTGTAAACATACAAGTTTGTTTTAGAAAGCATGGAGATTCAAATAATAGCAACTAGAAGAATTGGAAACCCATGGTTACATATGAACCAAACTCATAACATGACTGATAGAACTCAGACTTCATTAACAAGACACTCTCATCTCTTGTAGAATATTATTCTTCCAAAATTCTTGCAGCATTTTACATCGAGGTTTACCATGATCCTTCTTTTATAAGACAAACATGCTGTTAGCTTGCCCTGTTGCTGATGGATTCTGTGAGTTTCACTGTACACCCCAGATATACCCTAACAATTGGTTGTCTTTAGTCATAAACAGAACACCCTTTGCTGTTTTGTTTTAGCCTGTAGATTTTCTTTTCTTTTTTCCTGTTTGTGTCTCATTATGCAAATAGACCTACACTGTGAGGCAGATAATACAAACATGACTAGACAGAAGATATGCATCTGTTACCTCTTGCCTGAAAGGAATATGTCTGTGGCATGTCACCTCTTGGTCACCTGCCTTAACTTAAAAGACCGTAAGAACATAATTGTCACTACAGATATATAACTCTTTAAATATTATCTGCACATAGGTTTCACAATGACTACAATGACCAGTGGCATGGAGGGAGGGTGAAGCTGCTGGTTGGGGAGGCAAGTTCCCCAGCTTGTGGCCCTGCCCATATTCCACCCCTGCTCTGCTGAGGCTCCACCCCCTCCCCACTATCTCCCTCTTCTCTCCTCCCTCATTCCAGCCAAATCCCTCAACCTAAATGTAGCAAATGACATTTGGGAGAAAAAAACCACTTAACATTTCTTTCTAAAGAAAATGAAGCCTGTTTTTCACTGAATGCCAGATTGTGATGACTGAACATGCAGAAGGCACCTAATTAAAATAATTAAATTTGGGAATAAAAAAATGTCAGTGACAGGGTTGGTTTTTTTTTTTTTTTTTATATATACCCTGAAAAGTTTGTGAGATATTTGTTTGCAAAAAACTTTGTAGTAAAGGCAAGTCAGTTGTCCTGCTGAATACAACATTAAATATTATGGAATACATAGTGCAGCCCTTCCCTGTTTTACGTTTTCTTCATCAATATTTGTAAGGTGATTTTACATTTTAAATACATTCTTAGGTCTTCATAAAATAATCATTCCAGATTACTACATATTTAATCTCACTGAAACAAAGATATTATTTTAAATTAATTGGTCAGAATGGTTTAGTGTGTGCATAACAAAATTCATTTTTTAAAAGAGGGAACACTATTTTGTGTGGTTTTCATAACAAAACATGTTTATGAAATTTCAATATATATACACATCTTAAAATATATTTTCAAAGGTTTTAGGCATAATAAAGGATTATATATGGTAGTAAGGTGCTAATCTTAATGGAGGGTTCTCTTAAAGCTAGTTAATCAAATAGTCTATGTCTACACTACAGAGTTTTTGCGGAAAAACAGCCGTCCACACCTCAAGCATGTTTCTGTGCAAAAAATTGAAAGAGCAGAGGAGTTTTTGCGCAATAGGCAGGGCTCGACAAATTATACAATCTACTCCCCCGTGGCGAGTAGATTGTAACCCGGAAGAGCCGGGTTCGGGCGATCTGCGCATGCGCAGAACAATCTGCGCGTGCGCAGATCGCCGGACAGCGCGGCTGGAGAGCGGGGCTCGCCGCGGTTCGGTGAGCCCTGGCAATAGGTATTCCTCTTTCTATGAGGAATAACTCCTTTTTGTGCAAGACTTCTTGCACAAAAAGGTGTGTGTGGATGGGGAACAGGAGTTTTTTGCACAAAAAGAGGCAATCGGAAAAAGCACAGGTGCCCTGGTGGCCATTCTGTAAATAGCAATCAGAGTTACCTTTCGAGAAGCGTCCATGCAGTTTGGATGCTCTCTTTCGCAAAAATGCATCGCTTTTTTAATGCAATTTTGCAGTGTGGATACGCTCTTGCGCAAGAAGTTTTTTGTGGAAGATCTCTTCCGCAAAAAGCTTCTTGCACAAGAAGCCTGCTGTCTAGACATAGCCATAGTCAGAAATAAAAGGGAAACTCATTTGTCCAGCTATCTGGAAGAAAAGGAATGTTGTTCCTTTAGTAACCTTTCTATTGCCCCTTAATCTGTTTTTTCCTGAGGTATTGTTCTCCAGGGTAGACATTCTACTAAAGTGATTCACATAGGCAGGATTCTTTCCAAAACCAAGTATATTTTATTAATGTAACTAATAACACCTGATACAATGTAATCTAAAGATAGAAAATAGACACAAATTCCTCATTGCAAGTTAAAGAGCATCTAAACTATAATAGCATATACTTTAAATAATTCAGAGCGGATGCAGTTCACTTTACAAGGCCAGTGTGCAACAAACTGCTAACAGGAGTGCCCAACAGCAGTTCTGAACTTATACTTTAAATTTACATTTTAAATTTTACATAGATAACATGCACATTTCAAGCACACACATTCTAATCATACTATACTCTACACTATAGTTAAAAAAGGAAAACAACATGATTATGCTAGCTATTGATTCTGCTGTGATGTTGACCTTAGTTGCTTGGTCAACTCAGTCTGACAGCTTCATTCCTTCCCAATCCCTACCTTTGCTATTGTGCCTTGGTCAGCTCACCTCCACAGCTTCTCTTGCTCTGCTACTGTTGCAATTTTGCATCTGTCTTTTCTCTTTCCCAGCCACTGTTCTTGCAACTCCTTTTCAGCAGCTGTTTTTGTCAGCTCTTCAGTGATCTCTGCTTGCTGATTATCTGCCTTTTATACTGTCCAGGCTGTCAGGTCTTTGGCTAGGTATTTTTGCTTCTACCAGGAAAAAGAAGCCCTAAATTAGCTGAACTGTCTGACCGTTCCCTACTTGGCTTCCTGCTAACACTCTTTCACCTAATTTTACACTGCACCTGCCCATTGTCAAACATTTGTTTTTATTCTGCACATGCTTAATGCTACTGTTTGCCTCGGTGTTATGTCATTGCCTAACTGGGCTTTTTGCCAAGGTGCCATCTTATAAATCCTTGGCTTTCTGCTAATTAACTGAAATTTTCACCTCAGTTTTTGTATTGGGCATGCTCAGCCGGAGAATCTCCCAGCTCTGGCCAGTGATCTACAACGTCCAATGGCAAGTGACGTGCAGTTTTCAGTTAATGAAGTGTTTCCTACTTATTCAAGATGGAAGCCAGAGACACAAAATTGAGTCTGAGAGAATCTGGAGAATTTCTCTGATACTATTAGCAGGGCTGGCACCAAGAGGTCCCTGGGTCACACCTGTCTAGACTAGATTAAAGTATTTGTTTCATGCTCTCCTAGTTGTGGTTTATTTTTCTTCATAAAGCTACAAAACCTATTCCTCTCCTTGTATGTTTATTAATATCTGCAAAAAGTTAAATAGCATTTAGTCACAGAAGAGAAAGGTTGTGGGAAGATTAGTTTTGCCTTGCTTTTGATATTACTGTTCAGCAACCCAATATTCTTTTTTTTTTTTTTTTTTTTGGATACCATGCTAATCTTCAGCAGGTTCAAAAATGGGCAACTCATCATGTAATTATAAAATTCTCTCCAGTAATTCCAAGGCATAATATATCCAGTTATTTTCCCTGATAACCTATTTCCTTTACGGTACGTCTACACAGCATCATTATTTTGAAATAACTAGTGTTATTTCAAAATAACTTAGTCAGCGACTACACAGCAGGCAGTTATTTCAAAATAATGTCGAAATACTGTCAAGCTGGAGGACTTCTTACTCTGACTCCTGTAACTCTCATTGTACAAGGAATAAGGGAAGTCGGGGAAGAGTGCTTTATTTCAAAATAAGTGCTGGGTAGATGCTCCCAATGTCAAAATAAGCTATTTTGAAATAAGCTACGCAATTGACGTAGCTCAATTTGCATAGCTTATTTCGAGTTAAGCCCTGCAGTGTAGATGCATCCTTACATGCTTTGTCTCTTTCAGTTCTTTTGCTATATTGCCTTTTTTTTTAATCACGTTTGAATAAACAAGAATATCTGGCACATCTCAGAAACAAGACACCAAATCATTTTTACAACAGATTTAGCCCTCTTTGCTGTTTATAAATTATCTGTGAGCAGGTAAAGTTTGTTTGCTAGTTGCACTTGTTCAGAAGCCTTTGCAAACAAATATTTGCATACCATGTACTCTGACTTCGTGCTGTTCCAGACATCTGGCATTAGCTGCATTTCCTGATTGCATGACCTTGGTATTATACACAAGCATCTCCTCCTCTGTTTGCATTATTGTTTTCATTGTGGCTCGTTCTGTTACATTCATATTGACAGCATCAAATGTGCAAATATGCAATGACCATGAAATCATGTCAAGAGTGAATGTTCTTAGAAGTAAATCCAGATTGTATGAATAGTAACTTTAGTTGCCATGAATGTTATTGAATGAGAAGAACTGTCCTCACCTCTTTGTTCACAAATACGTGTGTGAGATGGGATTCAGCAATTGGCTAAGTAAGTGAATCTCACAAATATCCATGGATACTTTTGCTTTTAATTGCTCTCAACTCTTAGTTAATTAGGATTTTAAAATATTGGATTCCTGTCTTTCCTTTGCAAGCCTTGAGAAAGCAAACCTTGCTCACAAAGCTTTAATGTGTTAGATAGAATCATAGAATACTAGGACTGGAAGGGACCTCAAGAGGTCATCGAGTCCAGTCCCCTGCCCTCACGGCAGGACCAAATACTGTCTAGACCATCCCTGATAGACATTTATCTAACCTACTCTTAAATATTTCCAGAGATGGGGATTCCACAACCTCCCTGGGCAATTTATTCCAGTGTTTGACTACCCTGACAGTTAGGAACTTTTTCCTAATATCCAACCTAAACCTCCCTTGCTGCAGTTTAAGCCCATTGCTTCTTGTTCTATCCTCAGAGGCCAAGATGAACAAGTTTTCTCCCTCCTCCTTATGACACCCTTTTAGATACCTAAGAACGGCTATCCTGTCCCCCCTCAATCTTCTCTTTCCTAAACTAAACAAACCCAATTCTTTCAGCCTTCCTTCATAGGTCATGTTCTCTAGACCTTTAATCATTCGTATTGCTCTTCTCTGGACCCTCTCCAATTTCTCCACATCCTTCTTGAAATGCAGTGCCCAGAACTGGACACAATACTCCAATTGAGGCCTAATTAGCGCAGAGTAGAGCGGAAGAATGACTTCTCGTGTCTTGCTCATAACACACCTGTTAATGCATCCCAGAATCATGTTTGCTTTTTTTGCAACAGCATCACACTGCTGACTCATATTCAGCTTGTGGTCCACTATAACCCCTAGATCCCTTTCTGCCGTACTCCTTCCTAGACAGTCGCTTCCCATTCTGTATGTGTGAAACTGATTGTTCCTTCCTAAGTGGAGCACTTTGCATTTGTCTTTATTAAACTTCATTCTGTTTACCTCAGACCATTTCTCCAATTTGTCCAGATCATTTTGAATTATGACCCTATCCTCCAGATTAGTCGCAACCCTTCCCAGCTTGGTATCATCTGCAAACTTAATAAGCGTACTCTCTATGCCAATATCTAAATCGTTGATGAAGATATTGAACAGAGCCGGTCCCAAAACAGACCTCTGCGGAACCCCACTTGTTATACCTTTCCAGCAGGATTGTGAACCATTGATATCTACTCTCTGAGTATGGTTATCCAGCCAGTTATGCACCCACCTTATAGTAGCCCCATCTAAGTTGTATTTGCCTATTTTATTGATAAGAATATCATGCAAGACCGTATCAAATGCCTTACTAAAGTCTAGGTATACCAAGTCCACCACTTCTCCCTTATCCACAAGACTCGTTATCCTATCAAAGAAAGCTATCAGATTGGTTTGACATGATTTATTCTTTACAAATCCATGCTGGCTGTTCCCTATCACCAGCTGTGTGAACCAATAAATCCTCTGCTTGTTTTCACCTGCACCCAGTGTGTCCGGAATTATTCCCTACACTGACCCCCAATATTTTGTTTCTACCTAGAAAGTAGTCGTGTAACCCACAGGAAAACTGTGGCTAGACCATGGAAAGGCTGTTCCTCCTTTAGCTCAAGCAGTAGTCTATGCTGGAGAGCAGACGATCCAGGTTTCAAACACTCGTTGACAAGATATATGCAGGGTCCTGATGATTAAACATGATAGGACTTTTCTTTATTTAAAAATGACTCTTATTCATATAGTGACCAAACATTCTTAACAACAAGCTTTTATAATTAAAACCATTGTAATCCCTGTCGTGGTGCTACGCACCACACAATAGTGGTGTTCCTCATTATGCTAATTTATCACATATTTTAATTGCTGTATTTCTCAATAGCAAGATTAAATGTTGAGGGAGATGACGAGGCATCTGCGTACAAACCATTGCTCCTTTAATACATCCCCTTCTTTTGGACAATCAATTCTTTATTGTTTTGCTTATTGCCATGCTCCCCATGGTAGGGACAACTGACTAAGCCTGAACATTACTTCGCATTTGTCCAGGGTGTTGTATGATATTTAAATTTTATTCTCTTCATTTTTTTAAATTACTTGGACTATTGTCCATTGGCATTTTTTAATCTAAAGAGTCTTTGTTCAGATGTATGATATATTCTGAGCACAATTTTCCCCATGCCAATAATTATAAAAAATGTTCAATAGCTTTAATTACTACCCAAAATGAAGCAATAATTTCTCCCAGCAGAATTCAGATGTCAGTTGTAATGTGCCACCATCTTTTCCAGGTCTCATTCTTTAGATGAAAGTGTTCCCAGTAAGCATTTGCATCTGTGTTTAATTTTACTCCATTGTTGGCTCACTCTTGTTTCAGATCCCTTGTCATACTAATGTGCAAATGCCAAATCCCACTCCTGTGACCACTCTCTTTTCCTTTACCATTTAGTGTTTGCAGTTGCTTAGCTTTATCGGCAAGCCTCTAAATAACTCTCATGAAAGAGAAGAGCCCTAGAAAATTCTATATGCATCTATGATTGTTTGCTTTGTGGTATCAATTAATGGCACAAATGTACTACTTCAAACTATCTAAAATAATTCAGTATCGGACATCCACAAAGGAATGGTTGGACAACACTTTTGTGGAAAAACTGAAACAATGGAAAATATCTGAGATTTAGGCAGATGATTCACCCATCTTGTCTATGGTTGATGTGCACTGTAATAAGAAGCTCCTTTGAATATAGGTATAAAATCTTCATTCATCAAGGGGCAACTAGTGTAAGGTTGATTAATATACTCTTTCATTGACTCAACTTGCTAAGAGGCTGGCTCTGTGATTGCTAATGAAAAACACTATAAGGGTATGTCTATACTACAGCATTATTTTGAAATACCTTATTTCGAAATAACGTGTCTAGACACAAAATGCATTTCAAAATAGCGTTTTTGAAATAGCAATTTCGAAATTGGTGCTATTCCTCATGGAATGAGGTTTACCAATTTCAAAATAAGCCCTCCGCTATTTTGATTTAATTTTGAAATAGCGGTTTGGCTGTGTAGATGCTGGTAAAGTTATTTCAAAATAACGGCTGTTATTTCAGAATAACTTTGCTGTGTAGACATACCCTAACAGAATAAAATCTTAGTAGCTTAGATAAGGCTCTGAGAAATAAAACTGAGCTTCATTACTTGCCATTTCTACCACAAAATATTTTGGGAGAAGTCATACCCTTTTTAAGTCACTGAGAATTTGACATTGACTTCCTTGGGGGCCAGGATACCCTCTATAGTGTTTATATGAACTTTTCACTACTTCATATTCCTTCTGTCCTGAGACTATTTCCGACATTTCAAGTTTTGCAACAGCTGCAAATAATCTTTCATTTGTTACTTTTAAAATACAAATGTCACAAAAAAATTTACCACATCCACCCACCCACCCATTTTGGTGAGCAATAGTTCCTCTAATCTATTCCATGTGTGGAATAAATTTTATGTGCACTGAGGCATGTGTGAAAGGGCACCACCAACAGAAACAAAAAACCTAACTGTGAGCACTCTTCTAATCAACTAGCCAGCACTTGAAAATCTCCTGAGTGGTTATGCAAGCACCTGGCTTACAGGGAACACTTGTGATGAGATACTAATGTGATAAACTAAAGTGCTATATATGGCAAATTATATTTATAACAGATTGCCTATGTGTGCATATCCCCCTCTAGTGACTAGTCAACATATGGATTAAAGACTACTACTGCTGACAGCTAAAAGGAGTTATTACTTCTGGTTATATAGTAAGGGTCTGCACTTTCACTGCCGAAGGTATTGAGGGCTGACAACATGTAAAGGATCATACTGCATTTAACATCTATCTTACATTGTCTCTCTTGCAATCTGCTCATTAGTCCATTCCTCCCAGGATTATTCAAGATATTCCTAATACCCAAAACAACAAAACAGATGCCATGAGGGGAAAAAAACTGTTAAAAGTTTTATATTGTTCCCCTCAAAATCCATCTTCTGCACCACTATTTCACCAGTCTGAGGTACTGCAGGGAAAACATTTATCCTGAGCTTTTGACAGGTTTAGGCTCTATCAGGGCTACCTGTGAGTTTTATAGCATGTGTAAATGAAAATTCCTAGATTTCTCCACAAGAGATCAAAGAAGCCTCAAATAATTTTCAGATATTTCTTACTTTATTTCTTTTAATTTTCTTTATTTTAGTGTTACACCTATCTTCTAAAATTCTCTTAGAAATCCATAATCTCCTGTTGATACTTTAGTTTTAAAGTTTGTAACTAAAAACTGATAAAAAAACACCTTTTCTTTTCAGATGAAGACCAGACTGGGTCCAGGATTTCTAAATCTTACCAATTTAACAAACAATGGGAAAAATTACTTCACCTACTCAAGATGGAGAATATTGGATATTAATAAAGGACAGCTTTTAAAATGAAAACAGGATAATTGAAGAAGTTGTAGAGATGCCATTTATGATAAGGTGAGATCAAAATAGGCTTCATTAATAATTATGCATTAAAAGAGACAGTACATTCCTGGCAACAATATAATAAATGACAAATCATTATTAATGTGTTTGGTATTTATTCAGGGCCTGATTGAAAGTCCGCTGATGTCAACAGGAATCAGATCAGTCCCTTACTGCTTTTTTTCCCCACAGATACAGAATTAATATTCAGGTGCTATTCCTGATACCACAAACTCCAGAAGTGGCTCTTATCAATCATTTATGCTAGATAAATGAAGCTTAAACAAACACTTTCAGAGCCCTTGTAACATGCAGAGTCATATCTTTTTTATTGCTGCACTTGAGTTTCTTTTTGGTGAAATATGTACTGTAAATTTTAGAATTAAGGCTTCCACATAAAAGATGCTTAATTGCAGTGGCGAGTCTGAAAGATGAAAGGAAGAGGTTTGAAGCTGAAGATTTAAAATGAGGCTGTATTGTATCTTTGGCCCCCTAGATAGATCTGTGACTGATTTCCTATGTGCTAGCTCCACACTGACAACTACACATCCAATTAGCATGCATATAAATAGCAGTGTCCAGAGTAGGGCACTACTCAGGTGACTAGAACAGAGAGAACCTGTCTGAACCTGGGGTGTATACTCTGCATGGCTCTTCCCATGCTCCCGCAATTATTTTCCCAGACACACTGCTATTTTAAACAATGTAATATTCTGCCACCTTGCTAGAGCCTTTCCCTACTCCCTTGCCCTGACACAGCCTTTTCCTATTGATGCTGCCTCCCTTTCTCTGTGTCATGTTGCTATACTGCACACATGCTGCTGCAAGTATGGACAAGTCCATAGACAAGTCCAAGAAGTTACATGGGATGTCTCCCTTCTTTACTCACGCCATGGCTGCAGTTCTTCCATTCTGTTTTTCCCACTTCTCAGCTTTAGGTATCATTTTTTAAATCTCTTTCTTAAAAAGATCTCTCCTCTTATCCTTTTTTTCTTTTCTTTTTTTAACATTAGAACTATTTTCTGAGCTTGACAAATGCCAACCATATGGAGTACTGGGAAATTTGTTGATCCTAGACCTCATGCCTAGGGGTATAAGCCATTATGGACTTGGAGTACAAGCCCAGTCAGGGGAATGAAAATGTGTCAGAAAATTCTTTATATGCCTGCAGAGGATACCAGGAGGACTTTGGGTCTGTGTATACAGGAGGAAACAAATGCACAGTTCTTGCTTACCGAACAGGTTAAACATAAGAACATAAGAATGGCTGTACTGGGTCAGACCAAAGGTCCATCTAGCCCAGTAGCCTGTCTGCCGACAGTGGCCAGTGCCAGGTGCCCCGGAAGGGGTGGACCGAAGACAATGATCAAGCGATTTGTCTTGTGCCATCCATCTCCAGCCTCTGACAAACAGAGGCCAGGGACAAGGGGAGAGGCAATTCTCGATTTAGTCCTGAGCAGAGCGCAGGATCAGGTCCAGGAGGTAACTATTACAGGACCGCTTGGGAATAGTGACCATAATATAATAACATATAACATTCCTGTGGTGGGAAGAACACCTCAGCAGTCCAGCACTCTGGCATTTAATTTCAAAAAGGGGAATTACACAAAAATGAGGAGGTTAGTTAAACAGAAATTAAAAGGCACAGTGACTAGAGCCAAATCCCTGCAAGCTGCATGGAAACTTTTAAAGACACCATAATAGAGGCCCAACTTAAATGTATACCCCAAATTAAAAACATAGTAAGAGACCTAAAAAGAGTCACCGTGGCTTAACCACCATGTAAAAGAAGCAGTGAGGGACAAAAGGCATCTTTCAAGAAATGGAAGTCCAATCCCAGTGAGATAAATAGAAAGGAACATAAACACTGTCAAATTAAGTGTAAAACTGTATAAGAAAAGCAAAAAAAGATTTTGAGGAACAGCTAGCCAAAAACTCAAAAAACAATAGCAAAATGTTTTTTAAGTACATTAGAAGCAGGAAGCCTTCTAAAAAAACAGTGGGTCCCCTAGACAATCGAGATGCAAAAGGAGCAATCAAGGACGATAAAGCCATTGCGGAGAAGCTAAATGATTTCTTTGCATCAGTCTTCACGGCTGAGGATGTTGGGGAGATTCCCAAACCTGCACCGTCCTTTGTGGGAGATGAATCTGAGGAACTGTCCTGGATTGAAGTGTCATTAGAGGAGGTTTTGGAACAAATAGAAAAACTTAACGTTAACAAATCACCGGACTGGATGGCATTTACCCAAGGGTTCTAAAAGAACTCAAATGGGAAATTGCTGAACTATTATCTGTGGTTTGTAATCTATCCTTTAAATCGGCTTCCGTACCTACTGACTGGAAGATAGCTAATGTGACACCAATATTTAAAAAGGGCTCTAGAGGTGATCCCGGCAATTACAGACTGGTAAGTCTAATGTCGGTACTGGGCAAATTAGTCGAAACAATAGTTAAAAATAAAATTGTTAGGCATGTAGAAGAACATAATTTGTTGGGCAAAAGTCAACATGGTTTCTGTAAAGGGAAATCATGTCTTACTAATCTATTAGAGTTCTTTGAAGGGGTTAACAAACATGTGGACAAAGGGGATCCAGTAAATATAGTATACTTAAATTTTCAGAAAGCCTTTGACGAAGTCCCTTACCAAAGGCTCTTGTGTAAATTAGGTTGTCATGGGATAAGAGGGAAGGTCCTTTCATGGACTGAGAACTGGTTAAAAGACAGGAAACAAAGGGTAGGAATAAATGGTACATTTTCAGAATGGAGAGGGGTAACTAGTGGTGTCCCCCAATGGTCAGTCCTAGGACCAATCCTATTCATAAATGATCTGGAGAAAGGGGCAAGCAGTGAGGTGGTAAAGTTTGCGGATGATACTAAACTGTTTAAAATAGTCAAGACAGAAGCAGACTGTGAAGAACTTCAAAAGATCTCACAATACTAAGTGATTGGGCAACAAAATGGCAAATGAAGTTTAATGTGGATAAGTGTAAAGTAATGCATGTTGGAAAAAATAACCCCAACAATACATATAGTATGATGGGGGCTAATTTGGCTATGACAAATCAGGAAAGAGATCTTGGAGTTATCGGATAGTTCTCTGAAAACGTCCACACAGTGTGCTGCGGCGGTCAAAAAGGCAAATAGAATGTTAGGAATGATTAAGAAAGAGATAGAAAATAAGACACAGAATATCTTACTGCTCCTGTATAAAACTATGGTACGCCCACATCTTGAATACAGTGTACAGATGTGGTCTCCTCACCTCAAAAAAGATATTTTGGCCTTGGAAAAGGTTCAGAAAAGGGCAACTAAAATGATTAGGGGTTTGGAACAGGTCCCATATGAGGAGAGGCTAAAGCGACTGGGACTTTTCTGTTTGGAAAAGAGGAGACTGAGGGGGGATATGATAGAGATATATAAAATCATGAGTGGTGTGGAGAGGGTGAATAAAGAAAAGTTATTTATTAGTTCCCATAATATAAGGACTAGAGGACACCAAATGAAATTAATGGGTAGCAGGTTTAAAAGTAATAAAAGAAAGTTCTTCTTCACAAAGCGCATAGTCAACCTGTGGAACTCCTTGCCAGAGGAGGCTGTGAAGGCTAGAACTATAACAGAGTTTAAAGAGAAGCTAGATAATTTCATGGAGGTTAGGTCCATAAAAGGCTATTAGCCAGGGGGTAGAAAAGGTTGCTAGGATATATAGATATACATGCTGAACCTCTCTAGTCTGGTCCTCTCTGGTCCAGCAACATCCATGGTCCACATGATTTTAGTTAGCCAGATGTCTACTTAGGGGTATGGCCAAGTTTCCCACTGTCTCATGAAGTTTTGTTCTCAGTGTTCTATGCTGTTATTTAGCTCTAATTTACCCCTAAATGTCTTCAATGAACCTAGTAAGCAGTAGAAGACTGGGTAATGCTACTAAACAATATTGACCTCCCATGGTTTGGGAATTGTCCATGCTAGTGTTGGAATCATTGATGAGGGTTATTGTATTGGGCGGCATCGGTGTGCACATGAATGAGAGTATTTGTAAGTCAACCATAGGATTGGCCTAGCTGGTTTTTGGCTCTGTACACTGATTTGAGGGTGCTAGTTCAGGAGAATGTCCCTACCCAGGACAGTATTTCACTAGCTGGGAGTTAAATGTTAAAGTGTTGTCCTTACTAGAGATGTATTCCTGAATCCCTGTGTAGTTGGGCAAATAAAAATGCTTTTGCTGTAGCCAGAAAAATAATTTCAATTATGCTATAAATGACAACTTTCATATTGGTTCCTGTTGGTCTGATTCCCACTAAAGTAAATGGAAAGACCTCCAATGACTCTAGTGGGCTTTGCTTCTTAGTGATGACTGTTCAGTGGGCATTATAGCACACCTAAAACACGCTTGGTACAGATAAGAAAATTTCACTGGTAAGTATTTGTCATCATTCATAACTCAAGTGTGGAACATTCAGCCATTTAAAAATGCATTTTTCTTAATGAGTATAATTACATGTCTGAAAATTGGATAGTTGCTGAAAACTTAGGAGGATAGCTCTTAAGAACAGCAGTGATGAATACACTTGTCAAAGTTTTCCTTCAAACATCACAGACTGAATAGCTAGCGGAGATCGTTATTTATCAGTTTAAATCCACCCACATTTGTCCTCAGATTGAAAGCAGTATAAAACCAGATTGCATGGAAAACAAAAGTCTCTTACACAAATGCAATTGTTAGTATGAAGTAATGCACCCAATATAATTAACACCATAAAAGGATCATTAAGAAGACTGTAATATTTTGATTTTTCTCTGTTTTATCAGTTTACAAGCCAGCTAAAATATATAAACATTTAACTTCCAGAAACTGCCCTTCAAATATTTAATTAGACAAAAGGGCCTTCTACTAGCTCAACTTCCCATCATAGCCAAGAGACTACAGCTGTTTGAAGTCTAACTTGCTATATACTGTCCACAAACAACATCCATCCCCTATTGTGCTGCCCTCTTTATTTTATTTGCTCTTGCAATGTGAGTGTGAGATCCAGATGTCCATCTCCACAAGATCCAGTTTCAAAATTAATGCCAGAGGCTATAGCTGATGGAAATAGTTTGGACAAATAGTTTGTTCACTGAAAAATACAGTTTTGGTCAACCGCAACCTATATGCAAATTTGACATCATTAGCTTTAGCAGTTTTTTGGGGAGTGGAAGGGGGACATAGGTGGATGGTGGGAGGTAGTGAGGCCCTCCTTTTAGCTTTTAGCTCAGTGATTAGCCCTGTCAGCTGGGTTGTAGTAGACCGAAGTTCAATTCCTCCCTCTCCCTGATGTGAAAAAGGGATGTGAACTTAAGTTGGCCACATTGAGGAATGTGCGCTAGCCACTGGGCCATTGCAGCATGGACCTCTCTGTCTCTCCCATTGGATTTTTCCACTTTTTAAAAATAAGTAGTTAAATAGCCAGTGGAGAAGGGACTTGACTTTGGGTTTCCCATATCCTACCTGAGTGCCCTAACGACTGGGCTATAGAATAATTCTCAGTTTTTAAATGACTATGATTGTTATGAATTGTCACTGTGAATGCCAATATGGCCAAAGAAAAGTATGACTTTATAGCCTGCTTGTTATTTAAGGCACTTCTCCACATCAGACAAGGGTGGACTTGAACTCTGCATTGCCTATAGCCTAGGAGAGTGCACTTACCATTGGGATAAACAGCAGAAGGAGACAGTTGCCCTCCCCCACTCCCACACACCCCTCCTTTGACCATTTTGTGAATCTAGCCTGAAAAAATCCATTTAAGGTGAAATGAAATGTATTTTCTTCAACCCCAAACAGACATTTTCCATTCACTCAAAGTTTTTTGTCATATTTGGATTTGAGTTGACCTTAAACATATTTTTTTTCAGAACTGTCAGAAAACTGAAAATTAGTTTTGTCCAGCACTTCCACACATGCTAGAATACCTCATTCTCCAAAAAGGGGTCATCAAAAAAACTGTAGCCTCCCCCTTTTCCCCTGCTCTCCACATTTTGCATACTTTTTTCCAATTCTTTTTTCGGAAGAGGTTTTTCCGACATTTGGCCTGTCTAGACTGGGCCAAATGTTGGGGAAAAAAACCCGTCTTTCAGAAGCCCCTTTCTTCCTCATAGAACAAGAAATACAGGGGCTTCCAAAAGAATGTGTTTGCTCTTCCACAAAAAACAAAGCAGAAGAGCAAACGCGTTTCCTGGATGCAGCGGAGTTTTTTCGGGATACCTCTGGTATCCTGAAAACCCCCCACAGTCTAGTCATACCCTGTGTGTGTAAGAAGAAAGTTGATGTGTTTAAAATAAATGACTATTTAATTAGTAATAATTTAAGTATATGACTTCAGTGGAATTACACTAATGTAAAACTGTTGTCATGGAGTAGAGAATCAATCCTGTTTACCCAGAAGGTCCGCAAGGGACTTCTGGGTAGAAGGAAACCTTCTGGGCCTACCTAATTGGTCTATTGTAGTTTGGAAGATCTAATATAGCATACTTTTTTTTTTTTTTTAGAAGTTTCAGAGGGGTAGCCGAGTTAGTCTGTAACAGGAAAAACTTAAAAAAGAACAAATAGTCTGGTAGCACTTTAAAAACTAACAAAACATGTAGATGGTATCATGCGCTTTCCCATGTTCTACCAGACTATTTGTTGTTTTTTAAGTTTTTCCTTTTAGAGATTTTGACATCCTATGGAGCCTTCTCATGAGGGTGAAAGAAGATACTAAGTCTTTGATTAAGACCTGGAAATACAAATAGATATATTTACTTACTGAATCATGAGGATAATGTTCTTTAAAATGGACACACAAAAATGTTGGAAGCCTATTGCATTTTGAAGTTTCATCTGTGTTGCTCATTTCAAGCTGTCATTCAGCTAATTCAGTAGTGTCACCAATGTCTTGTAGCATTGAATTTGTATTGATGCCTTAGACGTTGCCATAGTCAGTTAGTACAATTGAAATATATCAAGCATGCTTTGAAAAGTTTCCCTGCTTTCAGTGAAAGGATGAATTACCCTGATTCACCTGATGCTTTCAATAATTTATGAGTAAAGGGAGTTGCTGACATGCTTTAAGAAGAAGCTCGACTCAACTTTTAAATTTATCTCCTAGAAATCATTTCAAAGTTGAGGCTCACATTTTCAAATCTAGCCTCTGATTTTGGTGTTCTGAGTTTTTGGATGCCTAACTTAAGGAGGATGTAAGAACTGGAAGGGGGGGTGCTACAGGATTACTGGCCCCTTGGGCAATGTGGGGGGGGGGCAGCTCTGGGCTCCTATAGGGGGTGGGACCTCGGGCAGAAGGGGGTGGAGCTGGGGCAGCCAGCCTTCAGAGGTATCCAGAACGTGAAGTGCTCCCCCCTCCCTTGACCCTGCCGGCCCTCAGAGCTGATCGGAGCACACTGCATGGTGATCTGGACATGCTTTGTGGTGCTCCAGTGGTGATTTTAAAGGACTTAGGACTCCGGCCAACACCGCTACTCTGCTGCCACAGTAACAGTGATGGCAGTTGAGACTGATGGGCCCTTTAGAATCACCAGGTCCTGGAGAAACTTCCCTCTTTGCCCTCCCTGTCAGTGGGCCTGGTAAGAACAATTGTTCAGAAGTGCAGAGAACCTATAGTTCTCTTCCAATAACTGCAACTGGAGTTATAGCTGTTCAGTGCTTAGAAAAATCAGTTTAAAGCTATTGATAATTATGCATCCAAAATCTGAAGCTACCCTCAAAAATTTGGGCCTAAATATGTAAACGAAAGAATAGGTATGGGTGTAATGACTAAGGAAAAGTGCAAGAGACATGGCATATAAGTGGGAATTGAAATATGTCTTTAGAAAGCATTGACTTTCAGAAACTTGAACCTCAGTCCTGTAATGCGTAGTATATGGGGTGGATAGCAGCAGCCACACAGAGCCCATTATTTTAGTGGGCTCAGCAGTCTGAATAAACAATTGAACCTACAATAACATCTGGTAAAAATTGCATACACAGTCTTGTTTTAAAACAATGATGCCCCCAACATTTCCTATTTATTTTATTTTATTTTATTTTTCTCATTTGTTTTACAAGACCTGGATGCAACAAGACCTATGCTGAGCCTTTTTAGCATGTAAATAGACCCACTGGAATTGATGAAACTGAGACATACTTAGGCAACTGGGTGAATGGAGACCTAAAATGCAGTCATGCACTTATGCACAAGTTTGGTCCTTACGGCTGCTGCAGAATTGTGAAATGTATTGATGTGAAGTTCAATCTGATGTTTGGAATCTGTCACCTTAGAAACAGACCTTCTCCCAAGGAACACATAGGAAAAGAAAACAACATTTTCAGTTATGCATTTGATGCACTAAGTACTTAGAGTGGTAGTTCTCAAATCTATTTGATCATGCCTTCCTTCTTTGAGTTTACACCCTTGTCTCCACTCTTGATCTCCCCTTCCCTGCACACAAGCACATATACAGATTGACCCTCTCTAGTCTCGCATCCTCAGGATCTGACCGGTGTCGAACCAGAGAATTTGCCAAACCATGGAAGGTCAATATTGCCTCCTGAAAAAATGAGGAAGAACAGCTCTTGTGTAAGAGGGATTTTTTTGCGCAAAAACAGCTGCTAATTAATTATGCAAATGAAGTGCAGCGATATTCCACTCTGCACTTCATTTGCATAAGCTTTTCCAGAAGAATGCTACAGTATAGATGTAGCCTGAGAGTGGCAACTGCTGTCCAAGTGCCCAGTGCTGAAAGCAGCACCATTCCCAGCAGCAATGAAAAAGTAAGGGTAGCATGATATAGTATTGCCATCCTTACTTCTCTGCTGCTGTTGACAGTGACACTGCCTTCATAGATGGGTGTTGGAAGATTGGCACCTTCTGGCTAGGCACTGTTAGCAGCAGTGCAGAAGAAAGTGTGGAGTGAAATATACAACTGTATAAAATGTATGCAAAATTTGCTCTTTATGCCCTGACCAACTCATGAAAAATGTGTGATTTTTCTGATTTAAATAGACCTCTATTCATTGCTGTGGATAAAAAGTGCACAGTAATTTTCCCTTAAAACTTTTTATGCCCTCCCTGAATAAATTCCATGCCAATTTGAGGGCCTCTGGCCTAGGGGATCAAACAGAGCTCTGTAATTCACCATCTGTGTACCAAATAATATTCAAGTTTACAAAGCTTTTATTGAGACTGTCCAACAAATAGACATACTGTGTCACATCCTCTACATCTAGTATTAATGAGCAGAGGAGGTGTAAGGTCACCCTTTTCTCTCTAGACCCAGTGTGCTTCCTCTCTCATGAAGGAGCAGAGCCTTGACTTTACCCCACCATTCATCATGGACTAGTTCTTCTGGCACTGTGTGTGTGCGTGGGCGGGGGGGGGTCATGATGTAACAGATATAGAAGCAGTAGAGACGGTGGGAGAAGGATTCCTCTGTGGGCTAGATTGCACACCTCTGGCCCTGCTCCTTCAGGCTTCCTAGGGCTCTGGCTCTGCCCTGCACTATCATGGACTGGCTACTACCTGGTCCTATGCTATGGGTGCTGCCTCGGACCTGGTCTCAGTGCTGTAGGCTGCTGGGGGCTGCTGCTGGCTCCAGTCCCACTGCTGCAGGCTGATCAGTGTTGCTGCCAGCCCCAACCCCTGTTCCATCCCGCTGCTTTAGCCCAGTCCCAGTTCTAGATAGCCCTCCTGCCACTAGGCTACTGGGCTCTCTGATCCAGGAACAGTCATGGCCGTGCCAGACCATGGATGTTGCCGGTTTTGGGAGATGCAATATTAGGCTAGGGGAAAAGAGTGAATAGAGTGTTCTCATTCAGTAAAGCATTTAGGCACATATGTAACTTTAAGCACATGTCTGGGACTTGGGAGACCCAGGTTGGATTCCTTACTCCACCTGTGACCTTTGACAAATAACTAGGGGACAATTTTTAAAGCTATTTAGGTGACAAGAGATGCAGGGAGGTGGTTTTGTTAAGCTTATTAGGCTGCTGGCTGCATCTTAAGGTGCCTAAATACCCTTACATATCTGTCCCTTAGTCTCTCCTTGCCTCAGTTCCCCCATCTGCAAATGGCGATAACAGTCCATACCTGCCATGTAGGGGTGTTGTGGATAAGTATATTAAAGATGGTGAGATCCTCACACACTATAGTGATGGAGGCCAGATAAGAATTTTAGGCTGATAAATCCTTTGATTCAGGAAATGGTTGCCCATTTGATGATCTGGTTCCTTGTGACTCTTGTCACAGGGATGTTGGTTACTGTGAGATTTTCCACCAAGTTGTGTTGTTTATAGTGTGAGAAATAAGCAGAAGAAGGATTCTGTGTGGCTTAGCAGGGCTGCAAAACAATTCTTGTCCTCTTGTGTAGGCTCACAGGGAACAGAATAGGTGGCATTGTATCAAAACCTGCCACTGCACATTGATGCTTCCTGTTTGTGTGGACAACTGCTATAGGGCATTGACTGATCATGAAGGTTGTTTTTCAGGATATCTTTGCTTCTTGATCTAGATGTTTGATATATAATACTGGCTTACCAACAGAAATTCTGGGAGGAGGCAGGGGAGAAATCAATAGCCTCCCTACCCTCCTCCCTCATCTGGGGCCAGAAGCCCTCACACCTAGAGAAGCCCCAGGCAACCTCCCCGCAGCCTGAGAAGCCCTGGGCCAGCCCATCCCCTTCTCCCATTGTTCAAATGAGCCCCAGGGCAACTACACCTACTCTCCCTTCCCCACCCACACCCAATGGGCCCAGGGCGGCCCATCCATATAGGCGAATGAGGTGGTCGCCTAGGGTGCCAAGTTAAATGGGGCGCTAAATGGTGGCACAATATCGTTGAGGGGTTTGGAGGCGGGGGCGCTGATTGCATGGTTCGCCTAGGGCGCCAGTTGCTGACAGCTAGTCTAGGGCCGCCCCTGAATGGGCCTGTTCTGGGGAAAGCTTCCTCAGCATCTTTTGATTCAAAGACACTTTTGATATGCTCCATGCAGGTTCTGGGGCCCAGTAATCCAGCCTCTGCACCTGCATGGGGCATATCAAAAGTGTCTTTGAACCAACAGAGGTTTTTTTGCAGAGCTAATGTGGCAGTGGTGGGGGCCTGGGACCTTTTAAATTGCCAGGGCAATTATCCCCTCTGTCCCTTCCCCTCCCCCATCTCTGTCAGTGGGCCTGTATATACAGCATGTTAATGTATAGATTTTTTTTCTTCCTCTAACATTCTCAGTTTGCTCTTCATCCCCTTTCTTCTCTCCACATACACTCAATCTTCGCTTGTTGCTCTCTTGGTTTTCCCAGACTTTCCAGTAGAGCTAGAGTTAATTTCTCTGACTCAATCTCTTTCATATTTGCTTGCCTGAAGGATCCAACTTTTCTAATCAATCTGTCTGACTATTTAAGGCTATTTCAGAAAATCTATTATCTTTGTATCTAAGTGCTTTTATCTAAGCACCTATACACTACAGTAGATCAAATCCATACTTTTATCTGCCTGGCTTTTGCCAAAAGGCATTCAGAATTCTGCCTTCACTCAAATGCCAAATGGAGCTGTGACAAGCATCCTCAATGGTTTTAAGAATAGCCTTCAATTTTCACAATTTGCCTAGTGCAGTACCATTTCCATAATTGGCATTTTTGGGGGAATGCAGGGTAAACCCAAGCTGTTTGTGTGGTTATAATAAAGTGGCAAGGAATATTACACCAAGAAATCTAATTTGCCAACAGTTGCCACAAAGCTAAAACTAAGATTACCACAGAATTTCTTTAAACTTACCACAGGAGACTATGTCTGAGGTAATAGCTGGCAAATGTGACATTTTAATAGTATCTATACTGTGATTTCCACTATAATGCTGCCATTTATCAAGGGTTGCTGCACAGTGATGGCTAAATTACCACATTTATTTCCTATGCTAGGTAAAAGGAAATCTATGGAATTTCATATGTCACTGCATCCTAACTTCTAGAAAAAAACTGACTTTCTAATAGCAACCACAGTATCTATTTGCAAAAATTCTGAATAATGGGGAGACCATACTGTAATCCAGACCCCATTTGGTTACTATTGCCTTTTGCAACCAGTCATTTGTGAAGCCCAGTACTCATTCAAGCCACTCACATTCAACAGAATTAATTTATACAGTCATCACACAGATGCCATCATACTCAAAAGTGAGATTAGAGCAACTGCTTCATCCCATGTGAATTTCACAACTGCAGCTATCAAACTTCACACTAAATGCACATTATCATCAGAGGATAAAGTACACACAGGTGTAGCTTGATACTCTATTATACTTTTTGTAGTCCTGATTGCTGGTTTCTGGGCATAACAGACAAGATACTTAGAGTTAAATAAATATGTATGGAAGTTTCTTTAGAGCTTTATGTGACAAACTGAGTAAAATTATCTTTCATGGGCTATAAAATATGTCCACAGTTGTTGGTTGTTATGCAGAAAGGAAAAGACTGCAATCACAAGGCTGTACTTGCTTATAGTCCCTTTTTTCATACACTCAAATTAATGACTGGGAAGTGACCATATGCTTACTGTCCCTCAGATTCTGTAAGTGCAATTGGAGGATAATATTTACCCACTTCTATAAAGTGCTTTGAGTCAATGGTTTAAAATGTAATAATGCTGTTAGATTTTTTTAATGCTGTTTATATGTTTTCGGCCTTTAGGTAGAGCTCAGGGAAAAGGAGGTGGGATGGCATCGTGGGTTAACTAGCATATTTGAAATATCTGTTTTAGATTCTAGGGAAAATAATGATCCATCCTTCAGAAAGTGATCAAGTTTGTACACTTGAAACATTGGTTGACAACATAGCTATGGTGCTCACGAGTGTGAAAAATCTTCATTCTTCATCACCATAGCTATGCTGCCCTAGCTCTCAGTGTAAAAACGGCTAAGTTGGTGAAAGGAATGCTTCCATTGACCTCTACTGACTGTTACTAGGGAAGTGGTGTTCTTGTAGAAAAGGAAAAAATTCCTTCCATCACTGTAGTCTTTGTCTACGCTGTCAGGTTACAGTGTTACAGCTATGGTGGCATAACTATGATGCTGTAGCACCCGCAGCATGGACATGGCCTCAGGCTGGTGTTTATTTTCAAAGCTAGCTAGCATGCTCACTGTTGAAAATAGTCAGGAATTATTGTCAAGTAATTTTTTAATTACCCCGCTGCCGCACAGCTTTGGAGACACAATATCTCCTGCGTTAGCAATGGATGGGTTTTTGTGTGTGTGTCTTTTCTCTCCTAGAGTATGTCGACACTACAGTGTTATTTCGAAATAAGCTATTTCGAAATAGTTATTTTGAAATAGCTTATTTCGAAATAACGCGTCTACACACAAAATGCATTTCGAAATAGCGTTTTTCTATTTCGAAATAGCACGTCCACACTGAGTGGATGTTGAATCATATTTAAGGCTGGTTGGAACCAGTTCCAGCAGGGCATCAGGTCAGAACTTGCCTTGTAGCCAGGGCAGCCAGCAGAGCACCCTGGGAAGGGCTGGAGGCCCCCCTATTTCGAAATTAGCATCTACACAGTGCTTATTTCAAAATAGCAATTTTGAAATTGGCACTATTCCTCATGGAATGAGGTTTACCAATTTCAAAATAAGCTCTCCGCTATTTTGAATTAATTTCGAAATAACAGAATGGCTGTGTAGATGCTAGGAAAGTTATTTTGAAATAACTGCTGTTATTTCAAAATAACTTTGCTGTGTAGACATATCCCTACATCTTTCAGATTCACTTCTCATATATCTTGATATCTAATTCCATTGTGATATGCTGGCTTTGGATATAAGTAGAAATTTAAAAACATGTCTCCCAAGATAGATTGGTAGAAGGAATTATTTTCCTTGCCATAGCCTGTTGTTGCTGTTTCACATTTCACTATTAGTACTTCGTGTTTTATCACTTGCCAGAAATTCAAATGAAAGATTCAGGGCCAGAGTCACTAATTTAATCAATTATAACTCGCTGTGACAGTGAGATTCAACATACACAAGATAAGACAGTTTCTCTTTTTATATTTCTGCTGGGAGAAGGAGGAAACAATTTTATCCCCAAGCAGGCATGTGCTTAGCTTTAACTGTGTAAGCAGTCCAATTGACTTCATTGCCACCACCTAGAACAGGGGTGGGGAACCTCCAGCGTGCGGGCCACATGTGGTTCTTTGGGGTTAGCTGCTGGTGGGCCACCAAATGGTTTGTTTACCTGAGCATCTGCAGGCACAGAGCTCGCAGGGGTTCATGGGAGGCATGGGAAGCAGCCCGGGCTGAGCTGCCACTTCCTACAGCTCCCATTGACTGGGAATGGTGTACCGTGGCCACTGGGAGCAGCTGTGCCTGTGGACACTGAGGTAAACAAACCATGTGGCAACCAGCCAGTTTCTAACCCTGATAAACCGTATGTGGCTGACACACCAGATGTTTTCCCATCCCTGACTTAAAGACAAGCATGTATAAGTGTTTGCAGGATTGTGGCCTGTGATGGGCTGGACTAGGTCCCAACGCCCCCTACAGGAGGCTAGCAGCCTTGCTGCCCCCCGCCCCCATCCCAGAAGGAGGAGCGGAGAAGAGGTCTTCCAGACACTATAGAGTGGCTGTCTCTGCGGCAGCCAATCAGGACCCAGCAGAGGGGTATAAAAGAAGCTGCAGGGCTGGGGCCTCCCAGTTCCCTTCAGGAGCTTGACCCAGCCAGGTCTATACCCTGACTGGGGGATCAGCACTACGGCTAGCTCCCAGTGTGAGCTGAGCCTAGATCTGGGTAAAACCCAGACCCAGTGGCCAAAGACCAGCCACAACCAAAGACTTACTAGCACCATGGACAGGGCTAGTCAGGCCCTGGTTCCAGGACTTTGAGGGCAACAAAACAACCCAGCAAGGATCCTGCACAGCACCACTTGGCTGCAGCAGGGCACTCACCAGTGGGTGGACCCATTACATGTCCTTTAACTCTTGCTAGAGCTCCGTAGGCATGAGACAATACAAGGCGGCCCATATGCTGGCTGCTCTGACAACAGTTCAAGTCCCAGTTGGAGCTGCCAACTTTTTGGGACATTTCAGAATAGCAGTTTCTTATTGTGTAGACAGTGCCAAATTACAAAATTAGCTATTTTGACATACACTTGAAATAAGCTACGCAGTTTGCGTAGCTCAAATTGCGTAGCTCATTTTGAGCTATGGGTGCAGTATAGACACACCCTAAAGGAAAAAAGAGGGAATTTTAAACACCAGAAAATTACTAATGCAACCATCATGTAGTCAAGTTACACTAAAAGCCAGGAAAAGCAAAAGTCATTGTTGTTTTACTCCATTCTATGCCAATGTTAACTTAGCCACATTATAAATAAAATCCTGTATGGAGTATTTTCTGTTTCTATGTATCTGGCATACAATATTATTTATGTACCAGCTTGTTTTAAGAGCAATGATTTCACAACTACTGATAGTTGGTTTAATGGTACTACCTTAGAATGGCACACAGATTTTTACATTTAATAAATATATAAGAAACAAATCTTGTCCATCTGAGGGTAACAGTGTAAACATTGCCTAAGAAGAAAAATTCTTTCTGAGATAGTACATGTTTCCTGAAAGCCAAGGGCATATGCATAATCAACAGAATAACTTCCCCTTGGCATTATATTTTTTACTGCTGTTACTTCTGGAGACAGTAAATATTTATTTTGTTATCCCTTTGAATTTTTAATAAGCAAAATCCTTATCTAGAGGGTCTTCATATTAAAATAGATAATTTCCCCATGGAAATATATGGGCCCATCCAACATCTTGGGTATTTTTTTCCCTCTGGTTAGACATCACTGGTGACATTAGAAAGATTGCCTCCTTAGAAGGACAACTGCAGAAATATTTAATTTTAGCAACATGGTACATTTTAACCAAGCAGATTGAAAGATGAAAAAATCTGCTCATCAAGATGCTACAATACGTAAAATAATGTGTGTATAAAACTGCTTCACAATCCTCTGTGTTTATAATACATTGTATCTGTATATAAAGCACATTACAAACCTGGGGTCTTAAAGCACATTACAAACCCGGGGATTGTCGCAGTTTTACAGATGATGAAATTGAATCACAAAGATCATTTGTACCATCGCACAGTTGGTGACCAATTCAGAGAGAGACCCATTTCCTCACCACATTCCCTTGCTGTAAATGTTTAGCTACATACAGAAGATAAATACATATCCCATTAAAATATCTATGTTTGCCATACCTTTACGTGAGCTTTCAGTTACAGTCATCCCATTTTAAGTATAGGGAACTACTGCAATATCTCTGATAGTACCATGTAACTCAAGTTACTAAATTTCAACATCATAGGTGTTGATCCCTTTGTGTATGTGTGCATGTGTGTGTCTGTATAAAATATATAGAAAGTGCTACTAAAACCCTTCAGAATGAAAGGGGTTATAAAAAAAGAGGCATTTTCAGCATTTACTGACATGACAGTCAGTGCGTATGCCCAGTAAATTGCAAAAACCTTCAGAAGACTTTCATTTGGCAGGGGAATAAAGCCACAGAAATAGAACAAATGAAATGTCTGTGGTATTAATAGCTTTATAGCATTAATAAGTGTAGTGATTATTAGCTGGACTGATGCATAGCCAGGCTTCCACTATGAAGGAAAAGTAGTGTTGCTTCTCTTCACAAGGAATCCCCAACAACAGGAAAAAGCCAACTGATGAGATTCTAGTTGGAATTTTATTTTATTTTTGCAGATTTTTGACAAATCACAATGAAAAATGTCGGAGTTGGCATGAGGGTTCTGAAGCTGCTGACAAATCATTTCTTACTAGAACCTGCCTGTAAACAGAAGTTTCTGTGAAATATATTTATCATTTGCTATTTATTTTCCCTTTGCTTTCTCTTTTCATGATAAACTATAGCAAGGCTTATTGGTAGAAAAATAATTTTTGCAATAATAATTTTTCTGAATACACTATCATCAATTCAGCAGTCTGATCTATGTCACTGATTCTAGGGGTTGGTCTACACCAGGGCTACTCAATTTTGGAAGCTGCGTGGGCCACAAGGATACTCACAGCACATGCTGTGGGGGCCGCAACTTAACTGTGGTTGCATATACATGCAAATATATATGCAAATATATGCAAAGAGCTTCTTTCTTAATGATGGCTATGAATACAAAGATTAAGCCTTAAGCCACGGTGCCGGACCCAAACATGGCCAGTGTGAGCCAGTCAGCACCTCTCAGGTTCTGCCCGCAAGGCTAGGCAGCCAGTACTTCCCACAATTCCCTGGTGTTCCCGGCACCTCCTCCCTAGGGGTTAGAAATGCTGACATCCTGTACCTGTCTGTTCCAGGCAGCCCATTGGCTTGCATCATTCAATGCTCACCCCGCCTGCGAAACGTCTCACCTTTGTGGAGTTTGTTCAAAGGATCCCACACACGGGCTGTGTGTCGAGCCCTGCGTAAACCCAAACCACACCAAGGGCTGCAAACAAATGGGCCGTGGGCCGCCCCGCAGGCCACATGTTGAGTAACCCTGGTCTACACTATACAGTTAAGTCAACATAAGGCAGCTTATGTCGAACTACTTATGTCAGTGTCTTCACGATAGCCTTCCTTCCACCAATGTAAGTGACCTAGTTTTCTGCATGTGGGCATGCACACTGCTGCCTCACTCTAGGCCAGGGGTCTCAGACTCATGTACCGCAGGTCATATACAGGCCAGACCATTTTTGCAAGCCAGCCTGGGAGTCCTGGTGGTATGGGGCAGGCAGGTCTGTCCCTGTTCCCAAAGTTCTCCACATTCCCGTCACTACCCCACCATCTCCCCCACATTGCACCCACCCCCTAAGGGATGCGGCTTAGGGGATTACTGGGGGGAGGGAGTGCAGGGAGGCAGCAGTGGTCAGAACCCCCACACTCCCTGCAATGCTGCTCCCTCCCCTCAGTGGGTAGAGCCTTCAGAACAGAAGGAGGTGGTGCTCGAGGAGGCTGGCAGCTAGGCCCGCTGCTGCAGCTGGCCAGACTATGGAAGCAGTGGGGCCGGCACAGCGCTCAGGGAGGCTGCCATCTCTGCCAGACATCGGGGTCAACTTGGGGCTCACAGGCCAGGAAAGTGGTGGCTGAGTAGTGCTGGGGGAGTGGCTCAGGCCAGTGTGGCTGGATCAAGCACACCAGGGCTCCTTCAGTCGGTGGGATCCCTCAGGAGTTTTCTTTTTACAGGGAGGGAGCAGTTTCGGGGCTCACACTTGTGGGGGCAGGGTCTTGGGTGGAAGGGGTGGGGCTAGCTGGCTTGGCCTACCCAAAGTGGGAGTTGACCCATCACCCATGATCACATTTGAAGATCATTTTGAATATTTAAATTATTAATTCTCAATCATTTGATGTCTAGAGAACTTTAAAAACGAGTGGTCCTGCGGCACCTTAGAGACTAACCAAAATATATAGACTCATGAGAAGTATCTGTCAGTTGTAGGATCCATGTTAATGAGGCTAATTAAGTGGGCTGGATGTTTCCCATGCATAGCTTTTGATGTGGAAATGCAGTTCATTTTTCCAGGGTGGTGGACTGTGAAGCTTGGACTCAAGCACCTTACACTTGAGAGAGAGGAGTTCAGGAAATACTCTGGGCCTGGGAAACCTGCTGGACAAACTCCACTTGGAGGAGGGGACTAACAAGGAGTCTCTGCAGAAACAGACAAATCTGCATTCACTATAGTAGAGGGGTAACACCAGGGATATTTTCTGAAATGGTCAGTAACTCTGAACAAAACCTTATACAGCTTATTTTTAGTAGTTTACAGTTAGCACAGTACTGTACTCCTTCGCCGAGAGGGGAGAGCATTGGTCTCTGCTGCTGCTGGGTTGTATACTTCTGTTCCAAATAAGGGGTGTTGCTGACTGGTCAGTGGTAACTCTGGTGTCTGTAACTCGGAGGTGCTATTATATTATGAATATGTAAATATCACACACACTGAGAGTGCCATGAGAAACTCAGTTTTTACTGCTCCAGGTTTCTGTAGCAACTCTGGTATTTTCCTATATTTAGAATAGGAGATACCACTTTTACAATAAAGCCCTAATACTGATTTTAATGACTTTCAGTCCTCATGTAGGTGCAGCTCTCTGTGACCCAGAGTGACTGCCATTTAGAAAAAAAACAAATTTACTCATAGGCCCCAGGCAGAGCTCTCTAAGATACGACTGTTATTTCCTTCTATTTAAATTAGAAAATAACAATGGTATCTCAGATACAATGGAAAAGCAAATGAGGATGAATGACGACATTAAAAATGGAAGGCTGGAGACGTGGAAAGTGGGAGCTGAATTAAATATGCTCCCATACAAGCAGCAGCCACTGCAGGGTCAAGATTTGGAACCAAGCTGCTTGCAACTCTGCCAAGCTCCAAGGAAAAAAGGGAATAGGTAGGATTCCTGTCTGCAGTACCTAGAGAGGAAGCCAGGAGAATGAAAAGAGCAGCTGAGCAGGCACTAATTGAGAAGAACAGTGTGCTGGGAAGCCGATGGCCCGGGAGTGGCCCAGACTGGCTGTCAGCTGTCACAGAGGATTGAAAAGACTACTGGGACCTGTTGAGCTGCTAAGAATCAGCTACATTAAGGAGGCTCAGCCAGGTACGCTGTTTCCACTCTACCCAGTGCAGACTAATACGATTTAGAGAAGTGGAGAAAGTGGCAGGGTGGAGGGGAAGGATGGGAAAACAAGGGAGGGACTCCAGAAGGGTTTCACTACAGGCCAACCACCTAAGAAACTCCAGTGTACAAATAAACTGAGAGTCATGTGGGAGCTCCATATTTGCTGAGTTGTTTTCAGTGGACTTTGATGGAGTCCCTGCCAAGTGCCTGTCTCATGGGGTCCAGAAGAGCCATTGGTGCCCTGGGGAAAACTCAAGTAAAAGTGAAGGTGACTGGGACTGTTTAAGACTCTAACATATTAGATGTATAGAGGACAGACAGACATCTTTGTGCGAGGTGGAAGGAATAACAGATTAGATACAATAGTGGATGTGTTTTGATTTTGAGATTTGTGGGTTTCATTTCTTTCCAGTGGCCAACCCATAACAGTCATTTTATCAAAAGAAGGTTTTCTAGTAGGAGAAGGGTGTTTCTATTTCTACAGTGGCTTCAGAAGAATAGTGTGTGTTTGTAGTAGGGGGAGGTTCAGGGTTAGGGTTAGGGGGGAAGCAGAGGAAGGAAGTAGTTGCCTCAGGACCCGCAATGCAAAGGGGCCTGGGCCTCCCAGCTGCCGCCACTGCTGCTGTGGCAGTGGCCAGAGCTTTGGGGCATTTAAATCATTGCCAGAGTACCACTGAGGGCCAGAGGGAGGGAGCAGTGCTGTGATCCTGGAGGCACGGAGGGTTGGCTGCCCCAGCCCCACCCTTTCCACCTGAGGCTATGCCCCTTCTGGGAATGTAGAGCCCCCCACCCCACCACGCACCTTGCTAGGGGCCTGCAGAAGCTGTCACCCCCCACCATGGGGAGGCTCAGAGTAGTGATTTTGGAATTTCTGGGAAGTAAACATGCAGGGGTTTATGGAAAGTGTTTATCTACTAGTATCTGGCTTGAATCCTTGTGTCAGCAGCTGCTCATGAACTCTTCTCTGTTATAGAATAAAGTTGGACAGAAAAATGTAGCTTCTTTCAGAGAAGGTTTTATGTGCACCCATCCCCATCAATCCAGGTTTGGCATAATTCCCACCCTTTATCACTACATCCAGCTTATGTACTCAGTGCATAAGGTGGATACTCAGGTATAATTAAAACTGGTAAGATATTTTTGGATTAAATATTTCTCTATTAGAAAACTCTTGATTCATTAAAAATTACACATTTTGCAGAAGCATATCGTTTTTGGAAAAATGTTGTTTTTAAAGAACAAAATGGAAAAAATGTCAACTTTTTTTAGAACATATTGTTTTGACTTTTCTGTTTCAAAGTAAGTTAATTTCAATTTTCAAGTAATGTTTTATATACTATGATGTAATCTGAATGATACATTTTTATTGACCTGAACAATGAATCTCATTGTTTACTGGGACACATCACAAATGTTTGGTTTCTATTTTGTTTGAGAATGGAAAAGCATTAGAAATCAGAACATTTCCTGAAAAACTAAAAATCTGATTCCCACTCAGCTCTAGCTAGTGAATAACAGCTAAAAATCACCTTAATTCCCACTTCACAAAAAGGTACCCATTGCAGATCTCCTAAGATCCACATCTCTAAAAAGTTTCATGAAGATGAGCAAGCGTGTTTTAAGAGCCATTCATCAACAATGAAAACTAGGCTTGCCATGGAAAAAGTAAACCAGACTGAAAATTAAAAGTGTTCTCACTTAAACAAATATGAAGAGAAACTAATTAAAGCTGTATGGAAAATTTGTAATGGAAGTGCACTACCTTTGAAAGGCTGCCCAAGAGCTGCAGTCAGACCCAGCTACCTATAATTAAGGAGGCTCCCTTGCTCTGGGGTCTACGTTAAGCAGACTGAATTAAATGGAGATGTTTGTGTTAATTTAAATGTTTGTTTGGTTTCTCCTTGTCTCAGTTGTTAACTTGGACCCATTGCTGCCCTACTGATGGGAAACTGAGGCAGGCCTCAGTAGATCCATGCTTTGCCAAACAGTGGTGCTGCAGCACATGCATAAAAACTAACTCTGAAGGGAATTTTCACAGCAATTTGCTACTTACTTTTAGAGAGAGAAAGGAATTCATGGTCTATTTTAATCCTATTTTATAATGCAACCCAGAGTCACAAGTGTTTCCATAATGTTAGGATATTTGTTTAGACTTCCATTTGTATTTGGACTGCTCAAAATCACCCCTACTGTGAAAGGAGAGGTGTATGTGCACATCTATTCTCTTCAATCCGCACCCAGAGCCCAAAGCTACTTAACCTTAGAAAACAAAACATGAATGAACTTTATATTGACACGGCTGTTCAACAAGTCAGGTGTAAATTCTATTAAATGTCTGAGGTATGGGTGTGTGTATGTTTGTCTTCTCTAAGCCACAACTACAGACTGGTAAATGAAACACATTAGCACAAGAAGAAATAGGTCCAGCGTATGCATAGGAGTCATTTATCATAATACAGAGCACAAATTAATAAATGTACTCTTCTAAAAGTAATAAAAAGTAATAAACATTCCAATTCAATTTTACTTAAATAATAAATTGATGCCCCACTCAACCTCTCACTGTGATAAGTGCAGTCTACTGAAGATAAAAGTCTACAAAAGAGTATAAATAAGCATCTTTTCACTAAATATTTATATGTTCTTTGTATCAAGAAAAAGCCTCCTTATTAGTTAATTCAGGGCTACTCAACACGCAGCCCGCGGCCCGTTTGTTTGCAGCCCGCGGGTGGGAGCCAAAACCAAAAAGTAGTCAATATAATGGTCTTCTGTTGATATGAGTTTTAGTAGTTAAATTCCTGGATTGTCATTACTCATTAAAAGTGCTGTCATATGGATGGAAAGCGGGTAAATATTACATTTTATTAATATCAGCAGAACTGACTTAAATGGGGCCTGTGTGTTGTGTAGTCTTGCCTTAATCTTTGTATTCATGCCCATCAGTTTGAAAGAAGCTATTTGCATATATATATTTGCATGTATATGCAACCACACTTAAGTTGCAGCCCTTGGCATGTGCTGTGAGTATCACTGTAGCCCCACCGGGGCTTCCAAAGTTGAGTAGCCCTGAGTTAATGCATAACCTTTAGTCACATAGTCCTGGTCTACACTACAGAGTTATTTCAAAATAACTCCCCTTATTTTGAAATATCAAGTGGAGCGTCCACATTACCAAGCCTATTATTTTGAAATAAGGGGCTGGTTATTTTGAAATAATAACTCCTGCTTTCTATGAGGAATAATGCTTATTTTGAAATAAGTTATTTTGGGAGTTATTATTTCAAAATAACTTATTTCAAAATAATTTGCTAGTGCAGACATGCCCTACTGAAAAGGTGCAAAGATTTACCATACAAGTTCAACACAAATGTTGACTGTCTGAAGTCAGTGTGCTAGCCATTTACAATACAGCATGGAACAGATGTTATTTTTAGAGAAAATGGACTTTTAAGTGCAACATCACAGGTGTGAGCCTAGATTCAGTAAACCATTGAGTGGGATATTTTTTCCCACAGAAATATCTACTGATGCCTGTACGCCTTTCCAGATGTCTCGCATATTACTTGAAAGGTCAAGACAATACCCCAAGAGAACACTCCAATTTGTTAAAGTGATGTTTTTAAAATAGCATCAATGTTCATTCTGCATAGTAAGTGCTGTTACATCATTCCCAGAAATGCCCCTTTTAGTGGCTGTACTTCCCAAAAGAGGGGGGATAATATAAGAAGGGGGATAATACTGTTAAGGTTAATATTTTTCTCATGTGTATTTTTAGTAAGTCCACAGGCAAATTGCGGGCAATAAGCAACATTCATGGAAGCCTGCAACCTGTCTGTGACTTTTACTAAAAATACCCAGGGGAACAGGGATGGCTCAAAGTTGCAGGCCTGCTAGCAGCTGATAGCAGCCTTCAGCTTTGCTCCCCAGGGCCTCCTGTTTTGACACCACAGGCTGACTCAGCCTGCTTGCAGTGCCTGCTCCTGATCTGGCCCTGGGAACTGCTGCTCCTGCATTTGGATGTGACCACTGGCCCCAGCCCTGGGAACTGCTAGTCTAGCCCCAGGGTGCCTGGGTGCAAAGTGACAGCTGTGGTGGGTTGAATCAGCTGAAGATGGCATAAAGGTCTTTTAAAGTCACAGTCTCCATGACCTCGGTGACAGAATTGGATCCTTAAGTATTGTTAAGGGACTTGACTGGGATTCAAAGTTCAATTCTTGGTTCTGCTACAAACTTCCCATGTGACCTTAAGCAAGTCACATAACTTATCAGTGTAGAGGGGATAATGCTTCCCAGCATCACATGGCTGTTGTAAGGATGAAAGCATTAAAGATGGTTCCCAACCTTTTGTGGACCGGCAAATACATTCACAAATTTTTGGCGGACTGAACATAAGAATATAAGAATGGCCATACTGGGTCAGACCAAAGGTCCATCTATCCCAGTATCCTGTCTGCCAACAGTGGCCAATGCCAGGTGCCCCAGAGGGAGTGAACCGAGCAGGAAATGATCAAGCGATCTCTCTCCTGCCATCCATCTCCACACTCTGACAAACAGAGGCTAGGGACACCATTCCTCACCCATCCTTGCTAATAGTCATTAATGGACCTAACCTCCATGAAATTATCTAGTTCTCTCTTAAACTCTGTTATAGTCCTAGCCTTCACAACCTCCTCAGGCAAGGAGTTCCACAAGTTGACTGTACGCTGTGTGAAGAAGAACCTCCTTTTATTTGTTTTAAACCTGCTGCCCATTAATTTCATTTGGTGACCTCTAGTTCTTGTATTATGGAAACAAGTACAGGCAGTCCCCGGGTTACGTACAAGATAGGGACTGTAGGTTTGTTCTTAAGTTGAATTTGTATGTAAGTCGGAACTGGTACATATTGTAGGGGAAACTCTAGCCAACATTTCTCCAGAGCTCAGTTTTATTCTCCCAACCTCACTTCCTCAGTCCTTTATTCTCAAGCTGAGGTGTCTGCTGAGAAAGCGCTCGCGTCTCCCTGGTCTGCTGGGGCCCAGCAGACCAGGAGACGCGGAGCGGCTTTTCTCGCCACGGAGGACGTGGGCGGTGGGACCACGGCGCGTCTCGGCGGTCTGCTGGGGGGGGGGGGGGCGAGAGCGCAGCTAGTGCGGGGTTGCCTCACACCGTTTGTAAGTAGGGATCCGATGTAAGTCGGATCCATGTAACCCGGGGACTGCCTGTATATAACTTTTCCTTATTCACTTTCTCTACACCACTCATGATTTTATATACCTCTATCATTTCCTCCCTTAGTCTCCTCTTTTCCAAGCTGAAAAGTCCCAGTCTCTTTAATCTCTTCTCATATGGGACCCATTCCAAACCTCTAATCATTTTAGTTGCCCTTCTCTGAACCTTTTCTAATGCCAGTATATCTTTTTGGAGATGAAGTATAGTGACTGGTAACATTTTATTTGCATATTCATTATGGTAATTAATTTTAAGAGGTCACATGTTTTTACATTGCATCTGTATGCATCTTTGTAACTGATCAGAGTTTGCAGATATCAACAACACTAAAAAAAATTCTGTTAAAAGAGTCCTTTCCTTTCCTTATCTTGAGCCATTAACACTTATGTAAACTTTGTTTGAAATGTAATCATGCAACTGTCATGAGCTAGGCCTTTTGTTCTGCCTGCAGTCCAGAGGGAAACAAGCTAAACACCCCAAACTCCTCTTTGGCCCTACCTCACTGCATTAGTCCCCAGCCCTGGAAAGAGGGAGATGTGCACAGCTAGGCCCCCCAGCCTGCACACCCCATACATGAACCAGGCAGAGTGGCTCCAGCCTACCTGGCACCCCTGGAGAAAGCAGGGGCAGCTGCAGCATGAGAAGCCAGGATGCTTCTACCCACCTCAAGAACCAGGGGATGCACATGGGGCAAGTGTGAAGGTCTCACATCTCCTCAGGAGGCCTCTGTCAGTAGCCAGGGCCCCTGGAGGTCACTCAGCAACAGTTGGGTCCGTCCCACACTGGCCATGCTGCTGCTCCACATTGGGGGAGAGGAACCAGAACAAACACTCGACCGCAAGGGCAGAGCTGCAGCAGCTAGTGCTCCGTGGGGCAGGCAAAGCACTGCAAGCCAGCCTCCTTCTCGCTCTCCGGCAGCCTCTGCCCACCACTGAGCTGGGCAAAGTGGGGAAGGTGGCCAAGGGCCTGGCACCCCCATCAGGCCATAGGAGAGACCAGCACAGAGACCATGGGGAGTGCATTCACATCCTGCATATGGGCCTGTCAAGGAATGGGCCTGGCCTAGCAGTGTGCCATGGCCCAGCAGCCAGCATTTCACTGCCTGACACCGTTCTGCAGACCGGTGGTTGGGAACCACTGTGGTGAGGTACTTGGATACCAGATCATGAGGGATGTTTAAGTGTCACAGTTCAGCACTACTGAAGCTGTATTTCCTCCTTGTAGTCCAGCAAGGGTGCCACTCGAGGCTCCTGGCTAGTAATTCCAGAGGTGTGGTTCTCTGCCTGCGCTGTGAATTCCACGCTAAGTCACTCTCTATGCAGGTCATCTTTGCTTTCTCCTCAAAGGCCATGAACACAGTCATTGTCCATACTTATACGTTCCCAAACTGCCCTTCCTAAGTAAGCTCATTTAGTCTCATCTGTATTCTTAAATAGAATGAAAGAACCTAAACGCATGCTATTAAACTTACCAGAGTTTACCTCCGCCCCCAGCTCCAACAATCGATCTGGTAGATGATCAGCCCTGCCAATCAGATTTTCTGTGATCATAAATTGATCTATTCCTTCCATTTAAGCACTGCCTTGAGTCGCTCATTCTTTCCATTGTATGGCTTTAGCATTTGATTTTGCCTTTACATAACGGGTAATCAGTACACTAACATCACCTTCTTGAAGGTGAAGCTTCAAAAGGCCGAGAAAAGCTTCTGGCATAACAGGAGAGGGTACATTTGCATAGACCTCCCCATAGAGATTTCCTGGGAAATCTCCTTCATTTGTTTGCCCCAATAGCTTATTCTTGTCTCACACATTGTTTAAAATAATCATCTGAAGCACATAACATTGGCCTAACCCTAACCCTAACCCTAACCTCACCCCACCCCCCAGAGAAGTTATATACAATCCCACAATAGTATATAAACTTTGCATTTATAATATAGTGGGCTTCAAAGCTATTTTCAATTCAATAAGATTGCCCAAAGATATTGCAGGAGATGGCTGGCCATTCATGTCATTATAGGTACCAAAAACAGACAGAACCCTGTGTGACTTTGGGAAAGCTGTTTCATTTTCCTGTCCCCCCTGTGAGGTTGAGTTGTGTGAGCATAAAATAATTAATGCTTGAGGGGCATTCAGATTATTATTGTAATGGGGCAATATGAATAGATAGCATAATACAAACATCATTCTGAAATGATGATGCCACAGACTACAGGGTTTTTTGGGGTTTTTTTAAGCACTTCAAAAAACGATGCTGATGCACTCTCCCTTTCCCAAAATGAAAACATGTTTATGTAAGTCTTGCTTATACTGCTAAATTATGGATTTCGTGTTTTCTGAATAAATGGCTGTGGGTGTTTTCATAACTTTAAACAAACCAGGCTGGAGTTGCAGGAAGGCTTTGTTTGCCCTGGAGTCTGTAGCTCCTGGGAAATGTGGAATCAGAGCTAGAGCTTGAGCTCAAACATTTCATGTTTTTGTAATGAGTGATAATCTTCTGTTATAGACACACATAGTGCAAACCCCCACAAACCTTCCAGCACTTCTAACACATCTGCTCACTTCAGATAATAGTAGTCCCGATCCATCCCCAACAATTCCTGTGTATTATACCGAAGTGGATAGAATTCTTCCATATATACTGTCCAGAGAACTGCAACTCCACGGGTATGTCTACACTAGCCCCCTAGATGGATCTAGGGAGGCTAATGAGGGCAACCGAAATTGCAAATGAAGCGCGGGATTTAAATATCCCGTGCTTGATTTGCATGTTCTCGGCTGGTCGCCATTTTAGAAATTGACTAGCCCGGAGTAACTGCCCGCGTCTACATGCATCAGTGAAACGCGATTCCGAAATAAAGCCCTAACTCAAATTAGCTGGTATTCCTCCTGAAATGAGGTTTACCAGCTAATTTGAGTTACGGCTTTATTTTGGAATCCCGTTTCACTGCCGCTTATAGACGCGGGCAGTTACTTTGGGCTAGTCAATTTCTAAAATGGCAACCGGCCGGGAACATGCAAATCAAGTGCGGGATATTTAAATCCCGCGCTTCATTTGCAATTTTGGTCACCCTCATTAGCCTCCCTAGATCCATCTAGGGGGTTAGTGTAGACATACCCCAACAGAGCCTTACCCCATCAGCAGTTCTCATGAGAAGGGCTCTTGAATCTACTGGACCCTGCCTGGTCAGAAGAGCAGGCTCCAAGGGCTGTCACTTTGAGGCAGGAGGTGGGAAAACACTATTATGGGGTGCTCAAATGCTACCTTGATAATGGCCATTTAAGTATTTAGGGAAGGGGAACATTGAGGAGAAAGAAAAAAGCCATCTAGGAAAAATCCCTGCTAAATCCCTGTTTTCACAGCCATTGCATTGAACATGTTCTCTTCTGCTCAGCTACTATCTTTCCTCCTCTCTTTTGGCCCCTGGTGATAGGAATGATACCTATGGGAAAATAGTTATATATCCAGGTGGAACAGAAGACAATCTTTTATCAGCCATCACTGAGTGGTGAAAAAACAGGGTGGAAGGAGGGCAGCATTGTAAAGAGAGGTAGAGTCACCAGGGACTTGGTGGGAAATGAAGCAACAGGGAAGACACCAGGTTTGGGGGAACAGAAGTAAAAACAAAGAGTGGCATGTGTTTAACCAGTGAGAAAACGAATAGGGCAAGAGAATGGTGCAATTCAGAGGTGTATAAATAGAAGGATATTTTGCATCTGTGCTGGGAGTCCATCTGAATATTATGCTATCAGGTTACAGGGTTGGGGGAGGGGAGAGATGATATAATGCTTAAATTCAGATACTCTGGGCCAGGTTCATATCTAGCATAAATCAACATGGCTCAATTGACTTCAGTGGAGCTGCGCAGATTTATGGTAGATGGGGTCGAATGCTTTTCAACTGTAAATTGAAGCAGATGTGTGTACATGTTTGCATTATTTTTGAGACACAGGAGCACTTTCTTAAAGATATATATCAATATAGCATGGGAGCATCAGGGTTCATATTCTCACCCCAGTTCCAGACACTTTGCACTGTTCAGATGGCATGCTGGTCAGGTGCATATTTTCCTCATGTTGGAGAACTGATGAGCTGAGATGTTGGCTAGCCCAGGCTATCATATCCATTTTAGGTTTGACTCTAGAATCAACTACTGTCAACTTTAAATATATGTACGAGTTGATAAGATGTGGGATGCTTTCAACCAAAATTGTTCCCTCCGTTATGCCCATGTAAACTAAAGTGATTCTGTGTTTTGTAAACCACTCACCAAATGTCTACACTTGATCTGAAATGCCGCGAGCATGGCCATCATTTTAAAAGCTACAGTTATAGCCACATGTCTGACAATATGTGTTGTCCATTACACTATTTGCAAGATAACATTCTGTATTTAAATTCCACAATCAATCACATTTAAAGTTGTGGTGCAGGTAGAAGAAAGATTATTCTGCCTCAGCGAGCTGTTGTTTAGGGTGATACATTTGGCATCCTGCTTACTAATATAAAATGTCATATATTTTTTCAAAGCTAAACAAAAGTTCATCTTTTCTGATATAGATGAGGGAGGAAAATAAAGCAATGCTATAGGTTTCATTTCACTCTGTATCTTGACTCTTTTGCTTCTGAAAGATCTTCTTGTCAATAGTGACCAACTCTCTTGATTATGTAGTCCGTTTTAATTGGTTAAATGTAACTGATATTTTCTAACAATTAAAAATATATGTGTTCTGAGACACAATTAAAACAGGTTATTGCTAAAAAAGGACAGTTATTTGTCAATGAACATCTCCCCTGACTGACATCAGGTATAGTCTGCCATGCTCAAAGCAAGCATTTATATTCTATTTTCCCCCTCAGATAGGAGTACATATGATGCCACTGGCCATTTTAAATTGTTGACAAGGGCTTCAGTTTGTGAAGTGTCAGCAAAAGAATATGGGACACCCATCAAAAAAGCCCCTGACATATGTGCATTTCTAAATGTGCCTGACCTGAGGCCCTTTTGAAGTCAGTGAAGAGACTCCCACCACACACACACATCGAACTCTGGGCTATTGTTTTGTAATGTCTTTCTAATTTGTCCATCATGAATGGCCAACACTGCAGATGGCTTTTTCTCGTGTGCATTATCTTTATTATCTCCCACATACTTTCTGGTTAATATCCCTTCCCACACAGAATACTCTGCTTAGTCTCACACTGGAATATTCAATAGGTTTGTGCACAAATGCCAGACAGTGGGATGTCAAAATCACATCCCACATTTGAGATGAACAGCTGTTTAGCAAGAAAATAAAATGTGTCCTCTGGTAATGGAACCAGAAAAGAAAAGGGATAAATGAGTGTGGGAAGGTGGTTTATATAATTGTATAAATTGTATCTTGGCATTGATTCTTGAGGTGACATGGGGTTCTCTAAATTTGAGAGCTAAGCCTGAATTTTCTTCCTCTTTACAATCTCTTTCCTATATTTTTAATTGTCCTCCTCAAACCTGATTTGAATTTAGTCATTCTTTTGCAGCTGTACAAATTGCAGTACCAGCTAACCAAACAGTGATTTATATTTTATTAGACGTCATTAGTTAGTGGGAGTGATCTGTCTTAAATGAAAAAGATTTGGTTAATCTATTCTGACTTTAAGTAGTGGTATGCAAGCTTGACAACATTCTGATCTTACCTGTAATGTGATTTCACCCTGCTGCACTTACTGTTGCTGAAAGTGTAACTTCCTTTCTTATTTTAAGTGTTGAATGGGTCCTTGTCACAGGAAAGAAGAGTGACCATTGCTATTGGAGTCCTAGTAAAAGATTTGAGATCTTCTTGGTTTTGGGATGATAGGCAGAGATTAGATAGGAGTATTTTTATGCTAGAAGGCAATAATGGGTGTTCATGAACCAATTATTTAATCTGGGTAGACAATCACAGGAATACCTGGAAATGTGGTTGTGCTAAAGAACCGGCAGGGACCTCATAGGTCTCCCATTTTCCATGCTTTGGTTTTCCAATTTTCTCCCAAATCAAAATCTTTATGGCCAGTGGTGACTAGAGCATTCCCTGAAAACATGGACTTGATCAGATGTGGCACTGATAAGTTATTGCATTAGATAGACAAATACAAATACACTCAATTCAACAGCATTTCTGTAAGGCCTTCACACAGTAATGTCCTTCCTGAATATACGATGAAAATGATTGGCTTAATTTTTGAAGAAGAGCATTCATTTTCAAACTCACGGGCCTTTTATCATGTATTGATTTAGCATATATTTGAGTTATCCTTGCAGTGTTGCAATCTCATCAGATCCGTTTAAGTGTCTCAGCTCAAAGATAGATATAGACTTGGATAGTAGCAGATATAATTGACTTTTCCAGTAGTTGTGTGGAGGCAAAAAACCCAAAGAAACATGACTGGAAATGACCATGCAAATTATTCATCCACTGAAAAGTACTGAACATGAGTCACATACATATTTGGGTGGCAGATATATTGTTCAGTTAATATTTCACCATTTAAAAAGGGGGTTGTATCTCCAGATACAAAATATATGTGTTCAAATAGGCATAAACTCCATCAGAGTGCATGTTCTTATGTATTTATCAAATCACAATTTATTTACTCTTTCTAGAGTAACTCTATTAGTTTAGCACTTAATCTGCATAAAGTTGCATTATGTTGCTTGATGCCTCGGCTCACTGAATGTTATTGCAGTTGTTAATATTTATAAAAAGTAATAGAAGAGCTATTGTTCACACTATTTGTTGCATCAGGTCCAAATTTACAGCTGGAGAGCTTTCGACAATAAAAATGAGAAATTAAATAATCCTGCCTCAAGAGCAGCCTAATTGCGGAGAAAAGTCAAGTAAAACATCAACAAGGAAATCATTTTTAATATGTTCCTAACTACCCTTCCCTTCCTCAACTGTGTGGCATTACCGCTAGAAACGGGGATGCACACAGAGTGCTGCTAACTTTTCAATAAAATTCCAACTCCTAAAACCCTTTTTGACCGTCGCCCCAAACCCTGAGAAAAGTGTCCATTTATTTCAGCTGTTTAAGAGGTGAGATTTTTCTCGTCTCTATAGCGCCACTTAGCGTCAGTGGGATGAAATTAGTCATCTCAATATGGCCTGGTCCTACCTATTGAAAGCCTGCTCAGGGATTTTATCTGCCAGCCTAACCGCCCCCCCGGGAAGGGAAAATCAAGGGGATCACCACCCCACCAAGCCAGCGCAGGACTAAGGACGTTTGCAATGCACTGATCGCTGGATGCCTGTATAAATAAGATGTTTGCTTTGGTCCCTCGTGGTTTAAATGTCTCTCCCCTGCACTGCCCTTGGCTGAGCGTCTCGAGGATGGGGATGCGCCATACTGTGGGTTACGAGCAGGGAGCAAAGGGGCTGGGTAGGCAGGCCGGGAGAGTGAGCTAGATGCGACTCCAAGCCCCCCTCGCTCTGACTGACACCCAGCGGGAAGCGGCGCTTGAAATCAGCCAGCGGGGCCGCCCAGCTGCGTGGTCTGGGCGAGCGGCAGCCTATCCCTGAACGCGTTTGAATCCCCGCCCCCGGCCGCGCCCTACATGCCCCCGCGGCTTCCCCGGCAGCAGGGCGCAGCTGCGCTAGGATGTGGAGACTTCTCCAGTGCCGCGTGTTCCCTTTGCCCGCGTGCAGCCGGCGCCTCTGGGTGCGAGCAGCGGCTTCCTTCCCTGGCCGAGCAGAATTAATTCGCCAAGCCCCCTCCACCCACGTTACACGTCTCCACCTGTGGAGCTCATGCTCTGCGAGCACAGGCACCGGCGAGCTTTCCTCGCTCCGAGTAAGGCAGGAGAGGCGAGCAATCAACAATATACAGGCGGACCGAGTCTTTAAAGAGGCGGCGTCTCCCAAAATATGCAACATTCCGCACGCGCGCCGAGCTTTTCCCAGCACCCACACGGCTTCTGTTCTCACTAAGATCACTGCTTCGGCCAGGCAGGGGTGAGCGTCTGCCCCCTGTCGCCTCCCCTGCTGCATGTCACTCCCCGAGGGTCCGTGCACTTCCACTGCCCTCGGCCCGCTTGGACTGCTGCCTCGGCCTCCTCCAGCAATAGACTGGAAGGGAGGAAAAGGCAGGCGTCCTGGGAACTGCAAGCATATGAGCTGGGTCACTGATTTGTTCTCACTGTGACTGAGCCGTTAAAGGAGCTCGCGGGAAAGGCAGGATTCGCCAGAGCCTGCCACATTTTTTTCCCTCCAGCCCTCCCAATTCCTCCACGTAAGCCAGGAACGAATCCAGTGTCTCCTGCTTTACACCCACCCACGCTCTCTGAGGCATCTCCGCACAACCTGCAAAATCTCAGCTCCACCACGTGGATCTTGTGAAATCCAGCAAACATTTTTGTCCCCAGTATTTCTACCCAGGGCTGAATTAAGACCTTTAGAGGCCCTAAGCACTGAAAAGATTATGGTGCCCCCCATATGTAATTCAAAATAAAAATACTATACTGTAAAATCTCATTTTTTGGGGGTGCCCCTGCTTTGCTGGTGCCCTAAGCACGTGGTTAGTCTGCCTATTGGGTAATCCAGCCCTGTTTCTACCCCATAAATGTGGAAAGAGTGGAGGTACTTTTCTCGGACCACAGGGCAGAGCAGCGAAAGTATCCTGCCATGTGTTGGCCCTCCCAACATGTAAACCAAGGGTGGAGAACCTAAGACCCAGGCTAGATGTGGCCTCCCACTTGCCTGGATCTGGCCCCTAAGTCTTGGGGCTCCCCTCAGCATTGGGGAGCCTGTGCTGGTGCTCCAGCTCCCCTAGCTAGAGCACAGAAAATCTACTAGCTTGCCTCCCCCCCTCCCCCCCAGGAGGCTCCCGTGTGCAAGAGGAATGTGGGGAGTGTCTTTATCTTTCTCAGTTGGGGGCCATGTCAGTGAGGGTTTTTTGTTTCTCAATCGTCTGTGAAAAATCCAGACATTTTTGTGTGGGTCTGCAGCCCCCAACCCAAAAAAAAGGTTCCCCACCCCTGTAAACACAATTAGCTGCTCTTGTTGCAGGGACAGAACTGAGAAGCAACACTGCATACAAAACCTGGACCTTGTCAAATGTTGGCCAGGGACCCTAAAATACAGAACAAGCTTGAGCTACTATTCTGCCACACCCCTCACCCACTCCCTAAAACAAATGTTCCTTCCCAGTCCCCAGCCAATTCTGGTAGAAAGCTGTAAAAACTCTGCTTTGGCACCACTTTGCTTCTGGCTGCATCACCACTTAAATTTTAGCACATGTGCAGAATCCAGGGCCAAATTTATCATGATTCACCAACATTGCCCCTTCTTCCCCATGCCCACCCCACAGTTACATAGAAAGCTGAAAATACCAGTTTAACCTGTGAAACTGCAACTAGTTAGGAGTATGCATTTTAAATATGTTACCGACAAAAGCTGGAGACAACCCTCAGATCTGAGATGTTCCATAAATGATCAGCCATGCAAATGATAAAATATGGATCTTTGTTTATCTCTTTACGGTAGCAATCAGGACGTTATTTCCTTAGCAGATGGAGCCACAACAAAATCAAAGTACCAGAGCCCAAATTAGAAAATAGTCAAGGGTTTGTAGATTATGTAATCTAATTGACAAGGGACTGGTTGAGAACTGTAACATTTCCTTTAATATTAAAAAGAGCCCCTGTAGCTTTAACTGAATCTATGTTTTAAAAAGCCATGCATAACTTTTACTGAATATAGAACTTAATGTATTCCCATCTGCCAAGCAGTGCATTGCATTTCATGACGTACAGTAAGACAGAGAGAAGAAGGTAAAATAGAGCAGCACGCTTAAATTAGCCATTTCTAGCAGGCTACAGGTACCCAATGAGAACATTTGCCGTTACAAATTTTGCTGGGTCCGGATTGTTGAGGCAACAGTAGCAGCATCGCCTTTAACTCTGATTTTAGGTGCATGTTCTTGCGTGTTTCGTGAAACTTTGGCAGGCTCCCAGGTGTGGGGGTCTAAGTTTGGGTGGTAGTTTGGCTTTGGGGCACATCCGTGTGGATTTTAAAGGTACAACAGGGGGACGCTAAACGGCGTTCTCTGTATAGACAAAATGTGCAGGTTCAAGGAGAAAAATTTAATAGTGCTATCTGATGATATTTCACTTCCCGATCAAGGTTTTTTTTGGGGTGCTCTGGGAAGCCCTGATGTCCCTGATGCAGATTTTGGGTGGGCCAGAGGAGGAGGGAGTAGTACAATAGGAGAAGCTACATTTATTCTCTGCTGCGGTGGCAAAATGTGGGCTTGTTCTCTGTACACCAAGGTTTCAGGGGGCAAGAGCCCGCAGCTGGGGGGGGGAGGGTCGAGTCTCTCGGGATCTAGGGGCAGGTTGCGAGTTCTTGTGGCGCTGTTGCACTGAGATAGCCCCGGCCCCAGGGCTGTTTTGAAATAGCAGCACTGGCTGGATTTGGACCTCGCGCAGGCAGCGGAATGTGAGCGTCCCGGGCCCCACAGGGACAGGGATTGGCGGGCTCCGCTACCCCCCTCCAGCGCCTCAGCTTTTCCCCTTTAAAGCGCTCTCCCCGGCAGCCTCAACTTCTCCCCGTCACGTGTGATTTCCTTTCGGGGGCCCGGCGGGGAGCCAGAAGCCGCCTGGCGGAGCCGGTTCGGATGCTAGCCCCGCGCTCGCTCTCCGCCCCCGCCCCCGGTGCTGCTCCCAAGGGAGGATCCCCACCGAGCCCGGCTTCCCCTCCCGGGGCTCACCCGCTGCACTTGGCGGGCGCGGTAAGTTTCCTGCCTCACGCCTGGAGCCCGCCCAAGCGCCATCTCTCCCCCTGTCTGCCTGGGGCTCGGCTGTGCACTGGGGGGCTTGGGTTTCTCCCGGGCTCCAGCGGCGGAGGACGCCCGGCAGCTCCAACCCCCGCACGGCGGATCTTTCCTCCCCCGCCGCGCGCAGGAAGCGAGTTGGTGGCAGCTGGCGGGGGCTCCCCGTGGCTCGGATCCCCACGCAGGGATGGCCAGCGCCTCAGGACTCCGCAGGCAGCGGGACCCAGCGCTGCCGCTGCAGGTGCCCATCCACCGGCTCGCCTCGCTCTGCTGCTGAAAGGGCGGCGCTCCCTCCTCTCTCGCTCCCCCTCCCCCCTCCGAGTTATTTATTTTATTGTTTGGGGTGGCCGGAAAGTAACCCCCCGCCCCTGCCACTGCAAGCGGGGTCGGTGGCGTCATTCCGCTCCGGAGTTTGAGCGCTCACCAGCCACTTCCACCCGATTTCCCCCCCCCCTCTGAAAACACAAATAAGAGTGTAACTTCCCGGAGGCTGCGGTTTAAATCATGGCCCCTGCGATCCGGGCCAAGGGGGGAGAGAGATGCCTGGTTACGCCAAATAAGCCGCGGAGATGTCCCCGAGCGGGTTGGAAATACTTTGGCCATAGCGCGGAGAGGAGATCCGAGGAGGACCAGCTCTGTCACGTTTGGGCCACCGAGAGAGCAGCTCGCCTGACCTAGCACATTGGCAAGTAAGTCACCGGCTCGCATCCTTGATTTCCTTGATCGGTACAGGTCTCGCCGCCGAGGCTTTGCAGCTGGTGGTTTGGAAGTCCTGGGCTGGGGGGGGGAGGGCAGGCAGCGGAATCACCTGCGGGTTTAGATCTCCTCCAGGGCTCCTCGTGAGAGACGTGCGACAGAGGGGGCTCTGTTGCAAGCCAGCCTGGGTCCCGCTCTGTGAAAGTGCCTGGTAAACACCCCTTTTACAGCAGCTGCCCAAGAATAGGACTAAAGGACTAGCCTGGTGACCACTTCTGCAGCTACAGCCCATGGGAATGATGCCGTGTATGTTTATTAGCATCCCAGCTATCTTTTTCTCTGTGTTTGCATGTCCCTCAATAATGGGAGTCTTTTTACCAGAGTGCGTTTTAGCCACCGCTCTTGTAGGATAGCCCGGTGTGTATCTGAGGCATTTATGCAATGCACTACAGTGCTTGAATTTGATCTGCATATCTCTTAACTTTTACCCATGCCATTTGGTAATTCTGTTGTTGTTTTTTTGTCTTTGTTTTTCTGATGCTCCTTCTCTTGTGTGGGTTTTGTTTTCTGGCTTTTTTTTTTTTTTTAAATAAAGTTATGTACATCTATGGATTTTCCTGGTGATTGACATTAGTCACAAAACAAAAGTTGGGTCCAGCATGGTTTCAGTTTAACAGGGCATACAGAAACGGTGTAGTAAGCAAGCTAGCCAGTCCTGCTCCGCTGAAAGTCCACGCTAAAACTCTACTTAGGAGGGAGCAGGGACAAGCCCAGGAGACTATAATCTCTTCCTAAAAATTCAGTTGAAGATAGTTTGCTCAGAACTAAGCTGTCACACAGCAAAATGCCAGATTTCGTGCTCACCTTTCAGCACAGCTAGTGCATAAGTTAGCTGACCTGCCTCACGGTATCTACCTGCCACCCATCACTGAAATTCAGGAGATGAAGATGTGATTTCACATTGAAAGGCAAACAACAAACTTCAAAGCATGTTTAATTATGTTTGTGTTTATTGATTTTTCTTAGCACCTTCTCTACAAGACTGAAAACTATAATCTTACAGTGACCTTGATGAGCATCCTGCTTCAGCATGAGGTTTCACAGGGAGGAAAAAAAATTACACTGATTTACAGCCAAGCATTGACATTTTGCTTAGAGCATGATCAGTTCCAGTGAGCATATGACTTTCAGTAGTGGTAGTGGGGATAAAGGGGTGGAGCTAAGGATGTGTATTCATTTGCAGCAATGAACTTGCTTGACAGTTACAACATAAATAATACTATGTACCTACTGCAAGTAATGTAGAGGGATTTCCTTCTATAGAAAAGTAAATGGGTATGAAATAATTGTTGATTTTTATTTTTGACTTATTTTCTGAACAGAAGTCTCCAGTAAATGGAGACAGATACAAAAAAAAAAAAAAAAAAATCCCAAATCTTTCCAGATTAATTCACTTTGATTTGTCAGCACTTGTCAACTCTGAGGGTTTAGAAGGAAGATCCTTTTATATGCAGCTACCTACACTTTTCTCATTTGAGCAACATTATCATAATAGGATAAAAAGGTGCTTATATGTTGCACACATGACTAAAGCACCAGTTATAGCAAAAGGATGAAATAAGCCTTTTCCTTGCTGGGAATGAGTTACATGCATAATTTGAATACACTTTCAGAAGAGATATAATATGGTTTAGATCTCTGACATGCTCAAGATACTGTGAAATGTGTAATAAGGCTGCTAGAAATATTGTCAGAGACTGTAACCAGGTATCCTCTCCTAGGTTACATTCCACTCTGTATGCATGATTCCAGTATATTTCTAGTCAAGTATACCTATGGGTTTACAGTAGTAATTCCCTCCTCTGTTGCAGAGTGGCAGGCTTTCACTAAGCCAGTGCTAGAGAAATAGTAAAACACTGAAGTGCACATGGAGCTGGAATTCATTTAGGGCATATCACGTTGTGGAAGGGACCACAGTAAACATAAATGATAACTAAGGGCTGATTATATAAATGAATGATGTTCCAGAAGTGACATCAGGTCTGCCACCTTAGATGCAAGCTACTCAGTGTTTTCTTTTCTTTTAAGTCATGCAGTTTAACTTAATGCCATAAAGTGAAGTCACTGACTTCACTTAATCTCTACTTGCCTGGGGAAGAAGGAAAAAAAAACCATAATTTAATGATGGGTCATTTGGCTTTTGCAGTATGTTGTATGATTGCTATGAGATAATCTAATGAGATGTCCTTTTCACTGAATTAAACAAAGTGTTACTGTTTAGCCTGTCACTTTTTTCAGCTATACTACTGAGAAGAAATATTTTATTGCATGGCCTAAAGCAAACTTTCAATTAGTACGACAAAGAAAATTATTCAGTTACTTTCTCTGATAAAATTGAAAATGAAGGGGGAAGCTTAATATTAGGAGTCAAACTATTCAAGAGTGTAACTAGAGTATTAACCCCATCCAATGAATGTATTAAGGAATTGATCTAAGTCCTCCTTTACCCCTTGATTAGCTTGATGGTCATCTTTCCATGTGTATGTAATACTTCTATAATGTTTAACTGTGAAAGCTAAAATACTTCATGAAAGTCACATGCTTTTTCAGCAAGTTTTATTGGACTGGTACAATAGCCTAGTTTACTTTATGTATTTTAAATTACAAGTTTCCAAAATGTACGGTATGTTCAACTTTAAAGTTCACATTTTTAATCCAGTACATCTTGGATAACACAAGCCTCTTTAATGTAGAAGATGGTGATTTGATTCAGGGAGCCTGCGGCACAAACAAACATTGCAAGTCCTTCCAAACTTTGTTATGCTTGTTCGGGAAAACTATTTGCTCATTAGACACTACTTTCATGGATAAACTATAAGTGAAGCTGAACATATTGCCAGACAAGAAAAGTTCATATAGTTATCCCACTCATAAACTCTGTCACTCTTTTCTGCTCATGTTTGATGAACAAAAGAAATATGGTTCTCAGTCTTCCTCTATCATGCAACGCTGAAATATAAAATTTCCAGGGGCTAAAAATTTAGCACAACTCCTAATGTCTCAGGTGCTGGGAAAGACATTATATTTTTAATTCCACTTTCTGGCAGTTATGGCAAGGGTCCCTGATTGCATGCATTTTAAGAGGAAGAAGCAGCGAAGTATATAAAATTAGTAAATAAGAGTCTTCATTTCTGATTATAGAGCAGAGGAGTAGGAAGTTTGAATCTCAGTTTAAATCTATATCATTGGCGTGCATCTCTCACACCCAGAGGTAGATATAGGTTTGTGACACCATTCATTGTTTCAATGTTTTGTGAGTCTCTTGGGTTGGCAGTAAAAACTTGCATCAGAACCAGCCTATATTTGCTACCTTCCTATCCCACATCAGAAAAGAAAGAGGGAAAGCTATCATTTACACTATTTTTCACACTCTTACAATCTACCTAGAATATACAGGCAATACTTGTGGTTGTACCAGCCCGTTAATACATTGCATGCATGCGTGACTAAATATATAAATAAAGGAGCAACCATCCAATGGAATTAGTACTACATCACGATTGGACTGCCTCAACATTGTTCCTTGGGTTAGTCCCAGTTTTTCATGCTCACTAACAGGGATGTTAAGAGGTACAGAATCAACTCTGCCTACTTAAGCATAAGCCATTCTATAATGTCTGAAAAGATCTGCCTCTTTCTTGTTCTTTAGGGAGTCTGCATTTGAGAGGGTAATCTGTGGCTAACAATATAGCCCCTTAGCTCAGCAGGTGTGTCCCCTTCAACAGTCACCAAGAGAACTGAAAAACACAGTGACATGTTGAGACCCAGGGCTGGTTTTAAGGACTTAGATCCCTCAATCTCATTGGTAACGGGGAGGTCGACGAGATAGTATATAGCCCACTGTCAAGATGATCAGCATCAGTTCCATTGCTGTTGTGTTCCATTTTAATTACTACTTTGTGTGTGTGTTGGCGTTGGGCAAGAATCTAGTATTCACTTCTTGCTGATTAATGTTTGGAGGGTAGTTAGCAATACATTCACTTTCTGTGACTTGTTCAAAATGAGAATAACCCAAACCTCATCAAATGATACTGGTGGACTAGTTTTGCCAACTCTGACTCCAAACAGGTATTTAGGACACTATGGACAGAAGGAGAAACTAGTGGGTTGTATATGGCTGCACTGTTGCTGGTATCTGGCATGATGTGCAGGCTCTTCCAACCCCAACATGAATCAAATATAGGTTGTCCCTTTTATGTGAGTTTTGGTATGGAACTAAAATATAATGGATGTTTAGTATACCAGCTCCCCCACTGCACTGTAAAATCCCCATAAGACTGTTGAAGTTTCTCACTGGGATGGTACTGTGGCCAGTGAGGTTAGTAGAGCTTCATGACGTTGACATCTGCCTTGACAGCTCAGGATTTCGTAGCTGACCTAATGACTATAAATGGTTGGCTCAGTTTATAGCTAGTCATACTCTTGATTTAATGTTTGTGTGAGGATTAGAGGTGAGCCAACTGAAATTTTAGCCATGTAGTCTGGGTTGCTGTGCTTGTTTTGACGGTGCTCTTTTAGAAGCTAATGGACCTTGATAATTTTGTGAGTGTTCTGAGAAGGCCTGGGGGAAAGAAAATTGGTCCTTTCACAGGCCTGTTGACTAGCCTGTGCTTAGTCACCATCAACATGTTTTGTTTCACGTAATGGACAGTCTAGTTGATCCAAACTGTCTTGCTGTTGCAGCTGACACAAGCTCCTCCCATTTGTAAGAACATTTCCTGTCACATTGCTGATAAAATTAAATTGACATTGAATTGTATGTAAAGACCACGTAATGGAAAAGTTATTACCTTGAAAAATAGAGAGACTGTTCCCTTAATTTTTTCCTTAAGCCATTGAACTTATTTAATAACACATGGCTATCTATAATTAGGAGCTACATGACTTTATAAAGTTTGCTTCATATTCCTTTGCACAATCAAATTGATTCAGTTCAGATGACTATTCAGTAATGCCTTGCCTCCTTCTTTTGGGAAGGGTGTCTTGTCCTGTCTCTGTTGAAGGCAATTACAAAACCCACAGTGGTTTCAGTTAGAATAATATTGAGTCCTCCAGGATGTTTAAGGTTCATATGTTTCTTGTACAGTTGTTACAAACTTGTATTACAAAAAAACATTGCCATTGTGGCATTCAACTTAAATCAGTTTTTGTTCATTTTCTTCTTTTGTATTCCCAAATAGTTAGCACAATAAAGGTTGTGTGCAACAGCATTACCATACCTTAGCAAGAGTTGTGTAAGTATACAAAGAGAATATTTTGATGGACTTTTGTAGCTGATGTTAATAATTAATCATATGATTAAGCTTAAGTACCACAAGTGGCCATTGATTTTCTTCAGCTTCTTTTTGAACCTAAAGAAGTAATATATCTAGAATTATACCCATAAGATAATTCGCTCTCAGTTCTTCATATGATTTTGTGTAGTAAAAGAAAGCTTTTCCAGCAACAGCTGTAGAAAACTGATCTAAGTTAATCAAATATTGTTCAGGTGGAAAAGGATGGGAAAATATCCATTCTCCAGTGCCGAGGGGCTGTAGACTCAGTTTCATCACATACAGCTGTCTTCCTTGTCCATTCCCGGTTTTTCATTAGAGCTGTATTTATATGAGTCGACTTCAACACAGCAGAGTTCAAAACACTTTATTCATATACCACTGTGGTAGCTAGTTATTGGATTTCACCATAAATCTGCACAATGTTTGACTTTAATGCAGATCAGTTGTTGTCCAGTTTTAAAATTTACATCAAGCCGGGCAGGGAAATTTCCATTGAAATCCAAAGGTATTTCTTTGTAAAAATGAGTGGCAGGATGTGTCCCTTTAAAATCCTGTAAATTTTGAATACATTTTGGAGTCTCTTTGTAGTCAAAATACTATAGATCCTATGTTTTATTGTCCTTTTATGGAATGACTTTGAGAACACTGGGGTCAGTGTGGGTACGTCTACACAGCAGGGCTAAACTCGAAATAATCTACGTGACTTAAGCTACGCAATTAGCGTTGCTCAAGTCGAAATAGCTCATTTCAAATTTGGACATGTCTGCACAGCACTTATTTTGAAATACAGCACTCTTCATCTGACTTTCCTTACTCCTCGTACAATAAGGTTTACAAAAGTTGGAGTAAGAAGCCAGTTATTTCAAATTTATTTTGAAATAATGGGCTTGCTGTGTAGACACTCAATATGTTGTTTCGGAATAATGTCCGTTATTTTGAAATAATGCTGCTGTGTAGTCGTATCTGGGTGTGTGTGTGTGTGTGTGTGCATGAATGAATGTGTATGCACACACATGGGCTTTAAAGAGTCATACTTTAGACTTTGTGCCATTGAGAAATGGATTTAAAAGTACTGTACCTTTGAATCATATGACTTAGCAACCAAAATGTTCATGTACTAAGAATGTGCCATGCTCAGTGTTATAGAGGAGACAATTCATAGCAATACTCCTGCTAGCAAACTGGGAAACAGTGTTGATTATAGCTGTGAAAATAAATATTCCTTTGCCTTTCCAGTAGAAGCAAGGTTTTATTAAATTTTGTGACATTTATGAAATGACCCTTTTGGGGAAAGCTTACTTAAATGCTGCTAAATATTGGTAGGCAAGGAGCATGAAAGTCACAACCATGCATAAAGCATAATCACCTCTCATTCTATCAGATCACTAGGGTTGGAAAGGACCTTATTGGGTTAACAAGTTCATTCCTCTCCACAAACACAGGATTGCTTTCTACACCAATGTTTTTACTTTTTTAGCTAGTGTGTTCTTAAACTTATAGTGATGTAGCTTCAGTTGCTTTCTTTGGCAAGTCACTGTATTCATGAAATTGATATTTTTCTCCTAATGGTTAAATTAAATCTTCTCTTGCATTAATTTTGGGCCACTAATCCTTCTTAGGGAATAAATTTCCCCCTTTGCCACATTAAATAATCCCTTCCCATTTTATGCTGTTTTTCATCACTGGTTACGAGGAAATGATATTCTCTCTTTGTATTTTTTCCAATCTCTAAATACTACATTTCTTTAAATTCTTATAATATTTCTCAAATCCTTTTAACATTTTTGGAGCCTAGTTTATTATTGCAATTTTTTTAAATAACAGAAAGCTCAGCTCTTAGGATTACAAATTTGGTATCCCCTTTTATCTCACTCACATAACTGCTACTATAACTGTTTTGTTTATTTCCAGTGATATTGCATTCTGATTTTTACATCTAATTTACTGTTCATTAACATCACCAAATTCTTCTCTGCACTGCTCTTTTTCAAGACAGTCTCTGGTTTTGAATTTCTGCTTAGTGTTAGGTCTCTCCTTTCCTTTGTCGTCTGTATTTATATTAATAAAATATCATCCCATTGATATCTTTCTCCAATCTGATTCTGTAATGTCTACTATTGCTAATATGTTCAATGCATAACTCTGCCTAGAGTATAAATATAGATATTAAATAATACTAAGTCCATTATTGATCCCTTTTGGAATCACACTTAATATTCCTGCTTAGTCTGACACCTATTATTACTTTTTTGTTTATGGTCTGTCAGTCATATTGTGTAGCCTTGGCAATGGCATTTGATTTAGTAGCATCTATAGCTGGGTGGGAAATAATTTTTAAAAAGGGCCACTTCAACAATTTTTGAAAGGCCACAGGCTGCCCTAGAAGGTGTGTGGCCTTGGGCAGAAGGGGCGAGGCTAGGAGACTTCTCATGTTCCTCTGCCCACAGACCCTGATTGGCTTGGGTGCGGGGAGAGTGCATGAGGTTTTTGCTCCCTGCCCCGGTACCTAGAGAGAATCGCCAGCTGTTTTAAAACAGCTGACGATTCCCTCTAGGCACCGCAGCAGGAGGACAGTTTGCTTACTCGCCTGCCCCCAGGCCAATCAGGGGGCTGTTTTAAAACAGCCGGTGGCTCCTTTTGGTGTTGCACACCCCTGGCAGAGGCCCCATCCCCAGGTCTCGATTGGCCTGGGGACAAGAGAGTGGCAGGGCAGCCACAGACCGGTTGCACCGGCTTGGTGAGCTAGATCTGGCTCATGGAGGCTGTTATGCCACCCCTCATCTGTAGGCTCATGGGAAGCAGAAATGCTTTGGGACAATAGGATGGGATGAAACCTGAGTGAATGGTTTGAGGCAGATCTATCAATAGAGTATTTTCATGCCCATTGAAAGAACAGCAGTCTGTCTGGAACAAACTGTTCATGAAAAGTGTACTGCTTTGTCCTGTTGACTTCAATGAATGTTGGATCAGGCCCAAAGTGTCCATACTTCCTTGATTGCAATGGAGTTTTGGCCCCTGACACTAGTCCTCAATTTGTCTTTTAAGTGATAAAATCATAATTGTGGGGGAAAGCACCTTCCTTTTCTATACATAAAGAACACCAATTACTTCTAGCTTTCAAGCATGTTATGCAGCTTACTCTCAACTTGAAATAAAATGCAAAGGTTTCAGTAGTTTTTAATGGAAGGCTTACACTTAAATGTATGTGGCTCATCTAAATGAAAATCCCATTAAAATGAACTATAGGGTATTGGTGGCTGGCTCAGAAGGAGATCAACACAGAGGTGTTTTTTTTTTGTTTGTTTGTTTTTTAAGTGAGAGAGCTGTCTTCACAGAGTGTCCTTATTGTCACCTTAGGCAGTTTTACTGTGTATGTCCTATAATATGCCATAGTACTATATTAGAGCTAGGTGAAGAAATATATGTGTGTGTGTGTGTGTGTGTGTGTGTGTGTGTATATATATATGTATGTGTGGAATATACCAAGTGGTCCAGTTTTATGATTCAGTAGCTTAAAGTTCTGTAGCAGTACTTTACAATTCATATACCTTTCATTCAAATTCACCAGCTTTCGTATTTCAGCCTAATAACTATAAAATTTAATTCTAAGGAGCAAGGCTATTCAGGAAAGCAATTAAGCACACACAAGTTCTGTAGGCTTCAGTGAGACTTAAGAGAATGTTTAAGTGCCTTCCCAAGTAGGGATACTTTCATGAATTGCGGGATAAAGGGGCAAATCTTGCATTCACTTACCAATGGAGGTAGTGCTTACTGCCATTAAATAGAATGAAATTTCTTAGAGTTCTACATGTTTCACCTAGTAGTAAATATTTTCAGGATTGGTCCCTAAATTAGCTTTCTTTACAAAGAACAGAAAACAATAATTTTGTTTTTGTCAACTTTAATTTATCAGAAAAATTATAAGAGAAATTGGAGTATTGTGTCCAGTTCTGGGCACCACACTTCAGGAAAGATTTGGAGAGGGTCCATAGAGGAGCAACAAAAATTATTTAGGTCTAGAAAACATGAGCTATGAGGGAAGACTGAAAGAGCTGAGTTGTTTAGTTTGGAAAAGAGAAGACTGATGTGGGATATAACAGTTGTCATGAACTTAAAGGGTGTTACAAGGAGAAGGGAGAAAATTATTCTACTTAACGTCAAATGCTAGGACAAGAAGAAATGGGCTTAAATTGCAGCACAGGAGGTTTAGGTTGAACATTTGGTAAAACTTCCTAGCTGTCAGGGTGGTTAAACACTGTAATAAATTTCCTGGAGAGGGTGTGGAATACCTTTGGAGATATTTAAGATCATGTTAGATAAACATCTGTCAGGGATGTTCTAGATTGGGGTGGGCAATAATTTTTGGTGGAGGACCACTCCAAGAATTTGGAAAGTGGTCAAGTGCTGTACTCCTCCATGATATTAATAGAGGAGGTGCAGGGACTGGGATGGTGGTTGGGTGCAGAAGGGAGCTTTTGGTAAGGGATTAGATGCAGGAGAGGGTGTGGGGTTTGGGAGGGAGTTTGGGTGAAGGAGGCAGTTGTGACCTGGGGCAGGGGACTAGGGTGCAGTAGAGGGTTCAGGAGTTTGGGCTGTGACCTAGGGCAGGAGGGGGTTGTAACCTGGTGCAGGGGATTAGCATGCAGGAGGGGGTGAAAGGATTTGGGTTGTAACCTTGGGCAGGGGTTTGGGCTGTGACCTGGGGCAAGGGATTTGGGTACAGGGAGAGGATATGGGGAGGGGGGTGGGGTTGTGACCTAGACCAGCAGAGGGTTGTGTCCTGGGGCAGGGGTTTGGGGTGCAGGATCTGGGAGGGGATATGCGAGCGGAGGGTTTGGGTTATATGGAATGGGGAGGGGGAGCAAAGGCTTGGGGTAGCAGAGGCAGGCTTTGCTGGGAGACTTACCTGCTTGACTCCCAGCCCAGCAGCCTTTTTGGGCTGACTCCTTCCCTGCCCTGTCCTCGCACTGGCTGCAGGGGCCATGTAGTCTTTGAATAGCTGCAAGTCTGAGGAGAGAGAAGGTGCTTTGCAAACTGCCTGTTGACAATAGGCAGCTCTCATTGGCCAGTTTCTGGCTAATGAGATTGTGCTGGGGAAGGGAGCAGCACGTGAAGCCTCTTTCCCCTTCCCCGGACTCCAAGCTGTTCAGAGCCCTGCAGCAGCCTCTTTTCTCAGTGGCATACGAGGGGTAGGCAGGAAGCCCATCTGAGATCCCCAATACATCAATGGGCCTGATGTGGTGGCTTGGTGGACCAGATCAGGCCCACGGCTGTATTTTGCCCAGGCCTGTTCTAGATGGTGCTTGATCCTGTTGGGAGTGCAGGGGACTGGAAAAGATGACCTCTCGAGGTCCCCTCCAGTTCTAGTATTCTATGATTCTGTGAAACTTTGGTAGGCTACAGAAATTAATAAAATCAGTGCTCACACTGAACAGACCCTTTTGAGGCTAATTTCACCAGTGGGATGCTATCTTTTAAACAAACTGCTCCTCCAAGTACCACCCACCACTTTAGATCCATACCAGAATGTCTTTTGATGGATGTAAGGTTTCTTTCATGGGTGATACATATCCTTCAACCATGAAGACTAAATTTTGCCCTCTATTTCAACTGTGCACCAAAGGGGAGAAGATGCCATAGGAAGTCTCCCTTCAGACAACAGTAGGAAAGGACTGTAACACACACCTGAATGCAAGCTTTGGAAATGTTCCCAAACCTACTGATGGACTGTGATCCCAATAAAGGCAGACCTGATGGAAATGTGACAGGATTCTCAACTAGATAGTGTACATACTCCCCTCAGTAGCAGTGCCAGTAAAAAAGGCTTGGTATATTATTTAGACAACTATTCAGTTATTTGGAAAGGCACAAATCACAAGAGTAAATGCTTGGGCCATTGCAGAGTAGCAATCATGTGAGTCCTGCAATGTGGGACAACTGCCCATGTTGTGCATCCAGAAATGCTCCTGTGACTAACCTCTACTTTGCCCTTATCTAGTCCCATGCCACTTTAGCAACTGCAGAGTTCCCCCCCCAGCTGTGTATTCTGTAGGGAATGTATCACATTCCCAAAAGGTGAAACAGAATTATGATTCCCAACCAAGACCCACTAGGCTAAAGTAGTAATATTTTAAATAAGGAGCCTATTTACAAAAGCTTTCTTTATATTTGGGAGATGATTACCAGATGCAGCTACAGCCTTCAGTGGCATATTATAAAGCATGTTATAAAATGCATTAACAACAAAAACTTAATGGATGACAAGCTGCCAGAAAGTGTTACATGAGATAGATTACATTGTAAAACCAACATATGTTCATGTTTAATACCAGAATTTCAGTAATCAAATAGAAAGTATGTATAAGATGTTCTAATGACACAAGGGGATAAGGAATGAATGCTGTGGTGATACCTGTCTGTTCACTTACTCTCTCTACTACCAAATAACAGCTGCCCAGTTAGCTAGGTTTACCTGGAAACATGCAGCTACATAATATATTCTTCATAATTTGGTGATGATTTTAGGACTTTGCCAATGGGGGATGGGTTTGAACCATCGACGTGTTCTGTGTGGGAGGAGAGTAGAATGAGTTTGCTTTTGTGTTTTCTTTTTATGCTGTGGCATAGGGAGGTAGTGAATGATTACAGTGGAAAGGAAGAGTGAATGGCTGGATTTCTGGGGGAGGTGGATGGAAGACTATTTGAAAGGCAGGAGCTGTTAAAGAAAGGGTGGGAAGGACTGTTTATTTTGGGGGAATGTGGATATGTTATTGTGTTGACTTGTTTTTTTACTATTAATTTAGTTCTGGTAAACTTTTCTTGAGGAAACTGTACACCTAATAGAGATAAATTTCGGTTTTCACCCTTCTGAAATATTATACACTTTCTGAAATAATTAGGTGACCATTAAAAAGATGCTGGCAGCTATGAACATAATGAGCTATAGCTCTATGAGCTCATCCAAATGTTTCATCACAATTAGGTCAGATTTCTTATGAAATCTCATCAGGTACCCAACAGGACTGAGAGAACCTAATAGGGGTGTGTTCTCTGAAACATCTGCTGCAGCATTTCTAACTGTGTTGTCCAAATAATATACCCTGCCTACAAAAATGGTGATTTGGGGCAATCTTGAGCTTCTCAGATGACTCCCTGTTAAAAAAAGAGCTGAGTCTCAAAATCTTATTTTTTGTTGGTCCCATGTTCATATTTATAGTTTTAGAAAGGGAAGTAAATGAAACAGCAACTTTCTTAGATTAGCTTTGGTTGGTTTCCCCTTTGTTCATATGCCAGTAGCTCAGAATGTGGTTTGCTGTTTGGTATTTTTCTCAGTTTTATGCACATGTCTATTTGGCCTGGAAAGAAGTGCCTTTTCAGTTGGATCCAGTTTATCCTTTGTACTAGGGCCCTTCACACCTGCTCCGCTGATATAAACAAAACATAAAGCTGGATTGAGACTCCAGGAAATTTTACTGACCTACAGGACTCCCTTGGTTGGCTTATAGCCAGAGTGTTCTAGCCATTACCTCAAATATCCCTGTTCTGGGTCGTCTCCTACTGTCTGCATTGGACGCATAGGCATCTTGGGGGTGTAGGTAGCCAGGTATAAATTGGAGCCATCAGATTAGTGGAGATGCAATGTTATATAAAATCACTATGAACCATTTTTTTCCCCCACACACTTACTTGTCTGTCTCTACCCCATGCTAAGCTTCAGCACAGGGATAAGTGAGGCCTGATACACATACCAGTTTTTACAGCATGTTCGCTACATAGCTCGGAAAAGTGGGTGGAGCTATGAATCCTGCTTTGCAATTCTAATATTCCCAGAAAAATTATGTAGATCGCTTCTTTCCAGTTGACCTGCTTGACTGAAAACTTCTTTCTAAAATCAACTTAATAAGAATGCATAAATTTATGATGGGGTGCCTCTGATTATGCATCCTCACTTCTCAGTGTGTGGATTAGGAGGTCTCTACTTACATGGCTCAAGTTCAACTCTCCCCACAGTTTTAAAGTGATACTCTATTCTTGTCTAACATATGTTGTTGCTCATTTACAGTAGCACAGGAGGCTGCCTTAGGTTAATGCATATTGGAAAAGCTATTCTAGATTTCTGTTTAGGAATTTTGACGTCTCATACACCCAAAAAACTATGCTTTATCTGTAAAGGTGAAACTTCTACCATATATAACCTTAAGCATCATGCTGATCAAAATAACTAACACAGATTTTAGGGAGACTTAATCCTTTATTTGTTTTCCTTTTAAAATATACATCTGTAATAGCTTTATATATACTTGACTTACTATCTTTTTATACATTCAAAAACCTATAGATTTAACCATAATATCCACCTGCTGCAATCTTCAGGATAACCAACTTCATTCACTAAAAATAAAAATTGTGATATAAAATGCCATGTTTTTGTTATAGAATGTTTTCTAAAATCAGCTATACAAAGTTAATTGTCAAATTGAGGAGCTGCATGAAGACAGAAAACATGAAAAAACATCTTGTAAACACTGCCAAGTAGTTACAGACATCTAAATTACTGGGTTTGTATATATTGATTTGTATTCATATTTTGGGGCTTCATCCGGCTGTAGTTTGAGGGCAATATTTGACCTTAGAGTTTGTGACTTTGCAAACAAATTTTCGCACAATGAGCATATGCTGCAAAATGCCATAGAATTGAGTAATATTCTGTCCTAATGGCTTTTATCTAAGCAGCATATGATTTATAGTGAAGGTCCCTATCCAGTCGATAAGTTAGTCTTCTGAAGTGATGGATTGTTTAAAGCTGGCAAAGCAAAGCAAAACACAAATAGTTTTCTGCAGTCAAATATATTACATATACAATTTCTTGCTACATTGCATTGCAATGTACAGAAAAGCTCTGAAACCGGCGGGGGGGCGGGGAGAGTGAGTGAGTGAGGCTACGTCTAGACTGCAGGCTTCTTTCGGAAGAAGCTTTTCTGGAAGAGATCTTCGGAAAAAACTTCTTCTGAAAGAGAGCGTCCACATTGTCAAAGCGCATCGAAAAAGCTATCTGCTTTTTCAAAAAATAGTGTCCACACTGAATGGACGCTCTCTCGCATGTAAGCTGTGATTGCTATGGATGGAGTGGCCACCAGGGCATCTGTGCTTTTTCCTCTTTCCTCTTCTTTCAAAAGAACTCCCTCTTCCCCGTCCACACACGCCTTTTTCCAAAAGTTCTTTCAGAAAAAGGCTTCTTCCTCATAGAAAGAGGTTTACCAATTTTGGAAAAACCCCTCTGTTCTGTCGATAATTTTTTTTGAAAGAACGTGATTGCAGTGTGGACATAAGTGAAACTTTTTTTGAAAAACAGCCATTTTTCCATTTTTCTGAAAAAAGTCAGTAGTGTAGATATAGCCTGAGTGAGTGTCTTTTGGGTCTAGCATTCTGTTTCTATAATAGTCCTATAGGACACTCCCAGTATTTCCAAATCAAACACTCAAAAATCATAAGCATTTTTTAAGACAAGGTAGGCTTACCAGAATTTGATTTGTATTTTTATCATTTCAACAGATATTGATGTATTAAATACTTAATTTTATCATATTTTAAATGTCAGTGGTAAGCATGTGTTGTTTTATCATTAAACTAGCAGATTTACCTGGCATTGCTTGGGTCCATAATTTGGAAATTCCATGAAGTATATTTTGTTTCTTCATCCCTATAAACATTTATCATTCGCTATGCTTTAACAAAAAGGGCTGTAGTCAGTTTGGTTTCCAATAACATTTTTCTTCTAGTTTTCAAATCTTAAGCATTGATTTAGTCAAAACCGAGCATGAATCCAAATTTTTCTATTTTACCAATTTTCTGTAAGGTTTGTTGAGAAGCAATCCTATTGCAGTTTCATCATATTTTTTCTGGATCATCTTGATTCATTCTCTTTCAACATTCATTCAGTTATGTCAATTTTGAGAACTGTACTTGCTTTTCTGATTCTGTCTCATTTCTTTTTGGTTTTATGAGAAGCAAACCCATTCCAGGCACATTCCGTTTTCCTGGAATAACCGAGTTCTTAAAGCAATGTAAGTTATGATCAGAGGGAGCTGTATACCAAATTTGGTCCTTACCATTTAGGAGTTCTTGAGCAAACATACAGGAAAGCTCTCTAAAATATATAGTAGACTAGAACAGAGGTTTTCAAACTCTGTGTTGTGGCTTGTAAGGGCAAACCGCTAGCTGGCCATGAGATGCCTTGTTTCCTGTGCCTCTGCAGGTACAGGCAATCACAACTCCCGTTGGCTGCAAATTGCTGTTCCTGGTTAATGGGAGCTGTAGAAAGTGGTGTGCACTGGGGGACAGCTTCCCCCAGCTCCCATTAGCCAGGAAAGGAGATCTATGGCCAACAGGAACTGCGAAGGTGCAGGTTAAACAAAGCATCTCATAAGTGGCCCTTACAAGCTGCAACCCAGAGTTTGAAAACACCTGGATTAGAAGACATCCAACTTTTCTCTGGTCCTTCAGAGCAGGTGACTGGAAGCAGAGTATGTATAGGAGAGGTGCAGGAGTCAGGGCAGGAGGCTGACAGTATAGGGGGGTGCAAGAGACAGGGTTGGTGGGGGTGAAGAGGGGTTCAGGCAGGGGGAGGTGATGCAAGTGGAGGTCTTTGTGGATGCTCAGAGCAAGGGGTGGGAGCATCTGGCAGCTGTTCCCTGGGGCCAGCCCAGGGCATTGGGGACTACACAGCCACCAGCTGGCTTCTCCCTAGGGTGGTGGGAGCCATGCAGCCCACCTGCTGGCTTCTCCCTAGCACCAGCCCAGGTAGGCAGGGGCCATGCAGCCCAGGGTGCCGGCGGCTGCGCAGCACAGCCGGTGGCTGCTCCCCAGTGCTGAGGCACTTGCTGTCTCCCTGTGGTCATCCTGGTATAGAACTTCCCCCATGCTTGCTGCTCCTCTGTGGCATTTATGGCTGTAAATGTCCCTGCTATCAGAACCCTCCCTTTCTGTTTGATGAAAAACAAGCACATGCCAGGAACATCCCTTTTCCTGGCACAACCAAACCCTGACCTTGCTTTAAGTTACAATAAGAGGAAGCTGCATACCAAACTTGGTGACCCTAGCTCTTAGTGATTAGGAGAGGTTCTTGAACAGACAGACTCCTAGATGGATGGACGGACACACAGACAGATGCACAAACTCTTTCAAATATATAGTAGATAGTCACACTCTGGGTCAGACAATTATTTAATGACAGGAAACATTGAGGTTCAAAAATTTAAAGCTTAAAAATTATTAAAACACAAATTGTCAACATCACATGTCAAAATATGGACGGTAGAGCTCCTTAAATCAAATTCTGATTTCTCTAGCAGCAATTTCTTATATTGCCTACCTATACATTTGAATTGTTATTGATAGACATATTTTGTCTGTTTATGTGTATACAGCGAACTTGACATTTACTGATTAAAAATCTATACCTTTCAAGGTTACTTGTAGTAACATATTTGTGTTTATATGTGTAAGGCTGATTGGTTAAGGAATAGTATTGTTATCACCAGTAGACTCTTGTTTCTGTAATTAAAATCCTAGCTAAGCCTCCAGTGCTTTTTCAGAACATAGCAGGCTTCACATAGAACCTGTTTCACTTGGTCAAATATACAACTTTCTGCCTTTCACAAAGATTAATATGCTCCTCTTCTGCGGCAAACCCAGTTTTTTCATTAGTTGGGGAAGTAAGAGCCCATTGACTTCATCTAACCTGAAATCAAACACATTTTAAATGGGGAAATCATTTCTTTCTCGCATTTCCCACCCAAATAATTTATTTTATACTGTTGCCCCGTTAGCTCTGAGCATATGGCCAGTACTCGGACCCTTGCTGGATTGTTTATTAGGAAGTGGAATTGATAGATTCTTCTTTGGTGCAATCCTGTTTATTTACAAAAAAAGTACACCAAGTCCTGGTTCCCTGAATATAGTAGAAACAAACAGGCAGTTTCCTTGCTCAGAAATGCCAGTTTGCCTTTCCAGAAGGTACTGTGTCTTCACTTCCTACAAGGGCAACTTTTACCACTGCCTCTCCCTCTTTCTGCTGTTCAGCCTCTCATATGCACATGCACACACGCCCCAATCAATTCCTTAGCTCCCAGATTTGTAGTGAGTCCCTATAAAACCCTTCAGCCCACATGAATTGGCTTCTGATTGGCCATGCTGTGCAGCCCATGGGCTTCGAAGGTGACTTCTTATAACTTCCAGCTATCACTGTATAAAGTGACTTTTAATTGCTCATTCCACTCAGCCCCTGAGAAAGATGGTCAACTTACCTATCAGCTGGAATGAGTCTGTAATTGTCTGTAGATCAAAGACCAGTATGATGGTTGCCATTAATCTTTCTGCATAGCACCATTTTAATAGTGATAGTGTAATCCTACAAAATGACTGGAAACAGACAAAAAGTGTTGTAAATTCCTGGAGCAGGGACGGGTTTCTTTTGCTATCTGTGTGTGTACTGCCAACCACATTAGGTTTTTTATCCTAGATTAGGATACTAAGTGCTGCCTTAGTAGTAGTATTTTATTTTTATTCATTAATTAATAAATCCTGAAAATATACAGAGTGGAACATGAACCCATTAATAAAAAGTTGGAGTTGATGTTACCGTTATTTTCACTTGTTGCAACTTTACTTTATATACCTCTTTCATTCTCATCCTGTTGAACTCTTGCTTCTGAGCCCAGGTTTTTCTTCAAGGAAAGACAAAACAAAATTATTTATAACTCGAGACTTGAATGTCCTTACATTTTTTTTTTAAATACATGGATTTAATTTTAGCATGAAATTTATTATGCTCTTGTTAAACTTGTCAGTGTTTCCATTGTAACTTCCTGTAACAGGTTTATCACTTGGCCATAAAAAATATACTCCAGGCATGTGGGGTGTGGTTTTGTATTCAAGTAATCTCCCAGTCTTAATAATAATACATTGCTAGTAATTTATCAGCAGTTTCATTTTTTTAGATACATAGTTAACATATATGCAGAGAATCTTAATTCAGGTCAATCTCCTAGTCTAATTAAAACCAGATGAACTGATGTCTGTCATCTTCCTTTTTGAAGTATTAAATAATGGCTTATAATCAGTCTTGTTAGTCTTTAAAGTGCTACATAGTCCTGTTTTTTGTTTCAGCTAGACCAGACTAACACGGCTACATTTCTATTTTTATTTCAGTAAAGATTTTGTTTGCATGTAAAAACCAATGCCAGTACCTCTTTCTGTTTTGAGCATATTGGCATTCTGTTTTTTATGTAGCTTTTGATGCAAAAGCAACTGGTTTCCATAGATCACCATACTTTTGTATGGAACTGCTTCTAGACCTTGTTTGGATGTGCCTGAAAACAATTTTGAAATTCTGTTATGATTAATAGTTTTAATACTGGAGCTCATTTTATTAGCTGCTTAATCTGCTTAAATTTTTGTTGATATTGCTAGTCCAATATCCATTGGTTATTTTTACAGAGTAAATCCCTTAAATATGTTTTTTTTCTGCTAAACTAGCTAAGTATTTGCCTATAAATAAACCAGACCCACAATTTTCTAAAATCTTTTGAGTAAGCAATATTATCAATATCTTTTATTTATTGTGGATCAATCTGTAATCCCTCATAGGTCAATTAATCTCCTAGAAAGGTTAATTCTTAAAATCTAAAATTATATTCTTGTTTTAATTTCAATCCTGCTTCTGTTTTATTTACTCTTATATCATGCTCTTTTATAGTTCTTTCCCATATTATTTTATCATCTGTGTATACTTGTATGCCATCTCTATTTTCAACTGTCTTTTGTAATGCACTGTGAAATACTGCTGGAGTCAAATATAATCCAAAAGACAATCTTTTAAAACAGTAACATCCAAACAGTATGTTAAATGTGCATAACAACTGACACTTTTGCTCAAATAGAATTTGCCAAAATCCATTTTATGCAGTTAAAGAAGAACAATTATTTTGCTCCTGACATTTGTTGAAAAATTTCTTCCTTTATAGGTATTTTAAAATGTTCACTTTTTAAGATACTTATTTTAATCTTTTAGATCTAAAAATGAATATAAGGATCTGCTTTCTTTTCTGCTGTTACTAATGAATTCACCCACTCAGTCAGCTCTTCCACTCTTTTCATTATATCTGAATTAATCAACCTTTCCAATTCCTTTTGTATCATACCTCTTAAAGCCCAGGATATCTTTCCAGTTGCATGTATAAGTGGTTTCTTTGTTTCATTTAACTCTGTTTTATACATTGTATCCTGTTTACCCACACTGGTGAATAACACTCTGTGAATTGATGTTCTGTTTACAGCTTTTCATAATCCTTAATAGTCTGCATTCCATCAATTAGATTTAGTGCTAAACGTGTTTCTAAATCTAAATATCTTATCCCTCCACTACACATCTTATGTTTTCTAAATTATCTTTAACTATGACCTGAAATTCACAAATACCAATAGCAGGGAATTTTTCTCCACTATAAGCGTGTCTATTGTTTTCTTGCTATAGGTTCTACTTTTAGACTTTTTTTAATGTCAGAAGAATTTAGCTTGTGCACTTACATCTATAATGCTATCTACTAATAGAACATTTTATTTTGTATGTAACTGTCCAATTCTCCTTGTAGTTCAGAGTAACTCTGTTTCAAAATAGCCAGAAACAAATTTTCTTCATTTGTATTGTCATCTTTTGTATTCCTTATGCCTGCGTTTCTCAAACTGTGGGTCCCGACCCCCTGGGGGATCCCGAGCAACTTAGAGGGGGGTCATGGTATCACAAAGTTTGAGAACCCCTGCCTTATGCAGTTACTTCTCTGAGACTTTTGAATTAAATGTTTATTTCAAAGATTTTTGCAGACTTCTCTGTTTATAGACTGTTGCAAAATAGTTATGTCCCCCCCCCCTCCCCCCACACACACACATCTGGCAGGTTTGACCATATGCTGAACATTGTCTAGGCTGGTGCCTCCTTCCATATCAGGAATATTTGTTTTCATATATTCATATATGTTTTAACTTTAATACTTTCACTCTGTTTCTTTCCACAGATTTTTTTCTCATTAAGTCTATTTTTGTCAGTTTTTTTTATAAAATGGGCAATTTTTGTTGATAAAGTTTGGCAATTTCATCACTGCTTTTTTTTTGGATTTAGATCTGGCTTTTCTAACTGTCTGTGGGCTATCCATCACAATCTGATATCCTGTTATTGAATCAGATTCTGTAAATTACAGGTCTAATTTCTTACTTTGGATCTGTTCAAACAATTCAAAAGTCTCTTCCTCCATTTTATATCTTGAGTGTAATGGAAATCTTTCAAACGCTTTATTTCTTATAGGTAAACAGTATTCCCCAAAACGTTCAAGGCAATCTCACAAATAGCTTGTCTAACATTAAGTTCCAATGAACTATATAATGAAATTGTTTCAGTATATGCAATATTTTGAAAAAAAAAAAGCTTTTGCTCATCTTCCTTATGAGTATGTTCTGCAGCATGTCTCAACAATTTTAGCAAAATGGGAACTCTTAATTGATCCATCTTATTTCACTCAAACTTATTTTTAACTTTTGAGAACTTCACCTCAGGTTTAGGGTTTTTTTTTTTCTTTTGTATTGCTTTGTAAGGTTTTATAATTTCTTCCATTTCTTTTTATCACTTAACACATGGTATCAGGAGTGAATTGTTTTATTTTCAAGTGATTGACTAGTCTTCATAATAATTCAATACTAGCAACTTAGCAATAGTCTTTATTAGACACATCGTTACGATAAACAGTGCATCTTAACTTGTTTAATCTGTAAGTTTAACCCAGTGTTTCTCAAAGTGTTCCAGGGGGTCCATTTGGGAAAGCCGCTAGCGGGCCCACACTGCTTTGTTTATCTAAAAGCTCCATACCTACAGAACCTTGCAGCTTCTAGTGGCTCAGTTCACTATTTCTAGCCGGGGGAGCCGCAGGAAGTGACATGGCCCAGGCCACTGCTTCTCGCAGCTCCCCTTGGCTGGAAACGGCAAACCCAATCCAATGAGAGCTGTGAGGCTTCATGGCTACAGAGCCATAGGTAAACAGAGTGGGCCCCCGGAGCACTCTGAGAAACAGTAGTCTAATCTAAAATCCACTTCCTGTTACCACTGAATCCCATGCTCTAAAGAGTCTAATCTTTCTCTTAATACCACAGTAGCACCAAACATGGTATGCAAAGCATCAGGTAGGAAATTGCAATCAGGTAGGAAATCAATATGGATTTTTTTTTTTTAACCAAATCTTCTTTAGCCTTGGTAGCAGCCATGTTATTCCTATTCCCTATCCCCTCATGTCCATTCAAAGCTCTAGTGATGGATCATAATTCTGACCATATCATTTCCTCCTTTGTGTCCCTTTACTGACTTTTCTATCTCCTGAAACTTAGATTTTTGTCTGCATTTAGCCCCACCCTATTTATTAGAGTTTTTGAGTTTTGTTATACTAGCTTTATTCATTGCTTTGTTGATGACAGCTTTAATTGCTTAGATATATGCATCTCCCTCAAACCGCTCTGTGTTATATATTTTGGTGTCCAAGAAGCATGGGAAAGATTCCCCAATCACTTTTAAAATATCTCCTGAAGACTTTCGGGGCCATGCCTTCATATCACTACTGTCTGTCTCTGATTATGGAAGGATGAAGCCTAGACTTCACATTTTTTTGTTAATGTTAATTTTTTAAACCTTTTCTTCTAATACTCCTCAGCCTGTCTGAAGGTTTTGTCTACCTATCTAATCCTGTATGAGTCCTAGACTGTAGGCTGTCTGCTTTGTTACTTGTCTATACAATATCCCATACTCATCCTTGACTGAGACTCAAAACCATAGTTCTAATGACAAATCAGTTGTTTTATTTTTAAGTAGTTATGTTAAAACTGGTATGCAATTTTCTAATTAATTGCCATACACAAGTGACTTAAGTACAGTATGAACCTCTCTAGTCCAGCACTCTCTGAATCTGACTGGTGACGAACCAGAGAATTTGTTGGACCACAGGAGGTCAATATTGTCTAGCAGCATTACCCACACTTCCACTGCTTACTGGGCTCTTAGAAGACAGAAAGGGTGTATCTAGACTACAGGGTTTTTGTTGAAAAAAGTGGCCTTTTAAAAACAAAACAAAACAAAACAAAAAACTTTACCTGCATCTAGACTACCTCCGCGTTCTGTCGACAGTAAATCGAAAGAATGCTGCGGTTTTGTCGACGGCGGTAAACCTCATTCTATGAGGAATAACGCCTTTTTTCGAAAGTCATCTTTCGAAAAAAGGCACTATTGCATGAAAACAGGGCTTTTTCGAAAGAGCATCTAGACTCTTTCAAAAAAGCGAGCCACTTTTTCAAAAAAATCTTGTTGTCTAGACACACTTTTTCTAAAGAGGCTTTTTCGAAAGTATCTTTCGAAAAAGCCTCTTTCAAAAGAGGCTTGTAGTCTAGACGTATCCTTAGGGGTAAATTAGAGCTAACTAACAGCACAGAAAACTGAGAGCCAGGACTGGTGGCTGTAAATAAACTTTATGGATCTGTGGGAAACTTAGCTACACCCATGATAAGTGGACATCTGGCTAACAAAAATCATGCTGGATCACAGATGTTGCTGGGCCAGAAAGTGCTAGACTAGAGAGGTTCAACCTGTACTTTCTAAAAAAACTGGTAATATAACAATAAATACATATTTTGGTCACAGTCCTGCAACTAGAGCTGTGAAACACATCACTCTCTGGGCAAGATTCTGCCCAGTCTTTAAGACAGATCCTGATGAAGCTTTAAATAAGAGCATATTTAGGCCTATTGTGTCCTATAGTTTCTTAGCACTGCTGGGAAATAATTAGTGGTATGCTTTGTTATATCTATTTATTGAAAAAACTACAATTGTGAATTTTAACCTTTTGTACTTCAGTATCTGCTAGAAAACGAAGTAAAGAAAGGCTGCAGGAAAGCTTCCTAATTGAAGCTAAGTGCTAGAAATTCCAGGCAATTTCCCAACTATAACGATTGTGGATTAGTGACCTTGGTTAACTTTTAACTCTCAAAAACTGAAATTAGTCAATTTTAACTTTTGAGCCTTTAAGGTACATGTTGTGCCATTGTTTTCCCTCCTGGTTTTTAACCATATTTCTATGTAATGTAATCATTTAAAATACTTTCGAAATCTATATAATTTAGTTAAAGCTCAGGGCCTGTATATATCAGGTTTGAATTTGTCCCTTTGCCATTTTAGAATTTGAAATATTTCTCCCTTTTTAGTTTATTTCAGAGTAACAGCTACTTAATATATGATATTGTGAATTAAAAATCCAGTCACATAGCATCCAATTAAAATTTAACCAATTCAGAACTACTTAATATATACTTAATTAAGCAAAACCATGAAAAGTTTAATTTGCATATCTCTAGACATCTATCTTAAGGTAATAAACACAAGATGAGGACAGATTCTTAGAAAATGTACTTGCATTCAGCTCTGTCTTTCAGCCATAACAATGAATCTCTGGTTTTATTTAGGAATGAGTTTTCACTATTTGACAGAAGTTATGAGAGTGACTAGTGGTAAGGCCCTAATCTCAGTTTCCATTGGCTTCAATGGCAGCAGGATAAGGCCCTTAAAATTAATGCAATTTAGTGTAAAAAATAGCCCCAAAAGACTCTGAAACTAACTGCCTGAATGGGTAACCTACCATCAAATTGATATCTAGAAGAACACCTTAAAATACGAAATGAGTGAAGGAAAATTATTCTCTCAGATCTGCTCTGTCACAAGACCCACACTGAAGATTTTGATAACATATATATTAACCCCTCATTCATGTCAATGACATTTCAGTGCAGAGGTGGAACATGTAATGGAGATCATCCCTGTAGATTCATTTTGCTATATAAAAGCAAATCTTTAGCCTTTTGGAATTAAGTTATACTGCAGAAAGTATAGAGGCAGGAGGTGCAGATGTGTCAGCAGTGAAGATACCCAGCAAGAATAAGTAAGTACATTACATGTTGACCTTGATACTCTGATATAAACTTATTTCTCTCCCAAGAGAAATAAAGGTAACGTGGTCCTGGGATTAAGAAACTGAATGTGATTTAACTAGAGATGGGTCCAAGCAGTGACGTTTGGATCCGGATTGAAGTTCCATAATGTTTGTGGTGTTTCTACTTTGAGCCTGTCTCTAGGCATAAAACAAAAGGAAGAGTTATAGTAAAATTGATTAATTGTCCTCACTAACTGTTATCTACAAATTCCCAAAGTAACCTGGATTTAATTGCCTTGTACATTCAAAACACCCAGCATGTCTTCAAACAGAATATTATCCTCAAACATGCCGTATTTTCATATGGCACTTTATAAACATAAGTGCACCCTCCTTGCTTCAGACAAACTAGAACAATTTATGGAGGATAGGTCCATCAATATTTATTAGTCAGGATGGGTAGGAATGGTATACGAAGTTTGTCAGAAGCTGGAAATGGATGACAGGAGAGTGATCACTTGATGATTACCTGTTTTGTTCACTCACTCTGGGGCATTCTGGCATTGGCCACTGTTGGAAGACAGGATGCTAGGCTAGATGGACCTTTGGCCTGATCCAATATGGCTGTTCTTATGTTCTTAATATGACAAGACCAATACATCACTTGAGGAGAGGAAGCATAACGATTTATTAAGAGAGGAGGATAGGTCAAGTGAGGGAATGGATTGAGTAGACCAATCTCATCTCATGTCTGTAAAACCCAGTGGCTAGGGGTTCCGAGGAGATTAGGATTCTGGATTAGGTTGCTCTAACCCAAGTGTGAGCAATAATTTTTTTACTGCTAATTTTTTACCACTAATTCACTGCATGGACATAAACCCATCACATCACTGCATGGACATAAACACATCACATTTAATTTCTCATTGCCCCATTTATGAAATAAAGTTACATACATATTTCACAGGGGCATGGCTAGTACTTTAAGGCTGAATTAATTAATTAGTGCTTATAACAGGTTTGGTAATCCCTAGTTGAAAGAAACTGGCAGTGCAAAGCAGCAGCAGGGCTAACTCTGAACTGTGACTCTGGAGGTTGCAATACCTGGAGCCAGGCCTGTGGGATTGGAGCCACCGGGGTTGCTCTGAAATGTTCTAGCAACCAAATCTTACATCTCATCCCACCGGTTGAGGAGCCCAGGTAGTTCTTCCAGTCATCACAAAACCAGTTACCTATATTTCTAAAAATCAAATCCCTCATTATCTTTCTCTTCTTAATAACAGGTGTTCCTTCTCCCACAGGGGTATCCTCAGTGGGAGAGGATACCATGACATCATCTGGAAGGAGGATCCCAACTATGGGATCATTTCCTTCTGATGAATCTTGAGGTTCTCTTTCCTTGAGACTTTCATCTCCCTCACCTGCACAGGGATGTCGTACTAGGGGTGGGTCTGCTCTACTGTGTCAGCTAGTTATCTCTGTCTTTCTGTGCTCCTCTAATTCAGCTGCTCTGGTCTTAAGAGCCTGCATTTGGTCTCTGAAGGCCACACTTCGCTTACACCAAATGCACTCATGCTGCATTCAATGCAATATACTGGATAGTCCTAGCTCTTCTGCTGGACATCTGCACGAAGGATTTTGTTTTACCCTTGCAGGGTGTTTATCAGTTAATTAGTTTATTTGTTGGTTTTTTTAGAAGCAAGGAGTATAATTGTTAGGGTTATGTGCTTCTCATACTCCCTCTCCATCTGCCTCTCTCACTCCCTCTCCAAATTACTTTGCAAAACTCTGGTTTGCTGCTTCTGTTCAGTAACTCTTCTTGTCACGTAGGAGCTGGCTATTCAACCCCCTGTGCTCCCAGTTAGCCTTTAGTCCTAGTTGTAATCAATGTGAAGTGTGTGGTACACCTGGGGGATATACTTCATGAGTACAGCAGGCATAATGGATATAGTATAGTATTCCATCTGTTTGAATGGATATTCTTAAAACTGTTGATGAGACAGAGGGGATTATTTCCATTGTTCAGTAAATGGGCTAAGATAAGCTATAATCAATGGCACCAGATGTTTTGCAAAAAACTCTGGTTGCACGAAAGGGTGAAAACTTTTGCCACAAAATTCTGCACTTCACAGTTTGTCGTTATGTCATCAAAGAGATTAAAATAATTTAGAGCTTAAAACATTTACACCACAGCTGTCCAACACAATGTCCAGAGATGCTAAGGAGCCTTCAAACCTCATTCAAGCATAGCAATAATGTTCCAGAACTCCTATATGTAACTAAACATTTGATATCATCTGTACTTTTTTGCTTCCCTGTAGTTGACATATGCCTCTTTTTCATGCCAGATTTCTAGTCTTTGTAAAACGGTGGAGAGATTTCATATTCATAAAGAGTGGTCACACCATTTCATGCTGTTTCATTGTCATGTCAGTGATGTACAGGATTATATAGTGATTTATATTTATATATATATATATATATATATATATATATTTGCCTTGGTCATTGGAAATGTGAAATGACCCCTTCTGAGCTTCACTGATCTCTTGATGCTCAACACTAGGCACTGGAGTCGGTACTGGATGAGCAAAATTCATAGCTGGAGTCAGTACTTGAACCCACAAGGGGGGAGAGGCAATTCTTGATTTAGTCTTAAGTGGAGCACAGGATCTGATCCAAGGGGTAAACTGGACCACTTGGAAATTGTGACCATAATATAATACAATTTAACATCCCTGTGGTGGGAAAAACACCTCAGCCTACCAAACACTGTGGCATTTAGTTTCAGAAAGGGGCACTACACAAAAATGAGGAGGTTAATTAAATAGAAATTAAAAGGTACAGTGGAAAAAAGTGAAATCTCTGCAAGCTGCATGGAAACTTTTCAAAGACACCATAATAGAGGCCCAACTTAAATGTATGCCCCAAATTAAAAAACATAGTAAGAGAACCAAAAAAGTGCCACCGTGTTTTAACAACAAAATAAAAGAAGCAGTGAGAGATAAAAAGGCATTGTTTAAAAAGTGGAAGTTAAATCTAAAGGAAGAAAATAGAAAGGAGCATAAACTCTGTTAAATTAAGTGTAAAAGTATAATAACAAAAACCAAAAAGGAGTTTTAAGAATGGCTAGCCAAAAACTCAAAAAGTAATCGCAAAATGTTTTTAAGTACATTAGAAGCAGGGAGCCTGCTAAATAACCAGTGCCCCCTGGATGATCGAGATGCCACAGGAGCACTCAAAGACAATAAGGTAACTGCAGAGAAGCTAAATGAATTTTTTGCTTCGGTCTTCATGGCTGAGGATGTTAGAGCGATTCTCAGACCTCAGCCATTCTTTTAGGTGACAAATCTGAGGAGTTGTCCCAGATTGAGGTGTCATTAGAGGAGGTTTTGGAACAAATTGATAAACTTAGCAGTAACAAGTCATTGGGACCAGATGGCATTCATCCAAGAGTTGTGAAAGAACTCAAATATTGTGAAATTGCAGAACTATTAACTGTGGTTTGTAACCTGTCCTTTAAATCAGCTTCTGTACCTAATGACTGGAAGATAGCTAACATGATGCCAATATTTAAAAAGGGCTCTAGAGGTGATCCTGGCAATTACAGACCAGTAAGTCTAAAGTCTATACCAGGCAAATTAGTTGAAACTATAGTAAAGAATAAAAATGTCAGATGTGTAGATAGACCTAATTTGTTGGGGAAAAGTCAACATGGTTTCTATAAAGGGAGAATCTACTAGAGTTCTTTGAGGGTTGTCAGCAAACACGTGGACAAGGGAGATCCAGTGGATCTAGTGTACTTAGATTTCCAGAAAGCCTTTGGCAAGGTCCCTCTCCAAAGGCTCTTAAGTAAAGTAAGTTGTCCTAGGATGAGAGGGGATAAGAGAGAAGGTCCTCTCATGGACTGGTAACTGGTTAAAAGACAGGAAACAAAGGGTAGGAATAAATGGTCAGTTTTCAGAATGGAGAGAGGTAACTAGTGGTGTCTCCGAAGGGTCTGTACTAGGACCAATCCTATTCAACCTATTTATAAATGATCTGGAGAAAGGGGTAAACAGTGAAGCGGCAATTTTCAGATGATACTAAACTGTTCAAGAAAGTTTCCCAAAGCTGACTGTGAAGAGCTTCAAAAAGATCTCACAAAACTAAGTGACTGGGCAACAAAATGTCAAATGAAATTTAATGTTGGTAAAAGTAAAGTAATGCACACTGGAAAAAATAGTAACAACTATACATATAATATGATGGGGACTAATTTAGCTATAACTACTCAAGAAAGAGATTTTTGGAGTAATTGTGGATAGCAGTCAATGTGCAGCAGCAGTCAAAAAAGCAAACAGAATGATAGGAATAATTACAAAAGGGATAAAGAATAAGACTGAGAACATCTTATTGCCTCTATATAAAACCATGGTACACCCACATCTTGAATACTGCTTACAGATGTGGTCACCTCATCTCAAAAAAGATATATTGGCATTGGAAAAGGTTCAGAAAAGGGCAGCAAAAAAGATTAAGGGTTTGGAACGGATCATATATGAAAATAGATTTAAAAGACTGGGAATATTCAGTTTGGAAAGAAGAGATTAAGTGGGCCGGGGTATGAGAGAAGTTTATAAACTGATGACTGGTATGGAAAAAGTGAATAAGGAAAAGTTATTTACTTCCCATAATATAAGAACTAGGTGTCACCAAATTAAATTAATAGGTAGCAGATTTAAAACAAACAAAAGGATGTCTTTCTTCACACAGCGCGCAGTAGGTGTGTGGAACTTTTTGTCAGAGGAGATTGCGAATACCAGGAGTTTAACAGTGTTCAAAAAAGAACTAGATACATTCTGGAGGTTAGGTTCATCGATGGCTTTTAGCCAGGATGGGTAGGAATGATGTCCCTAGCCTCTGTCAGAGGCTGGGAAAAGGTGACAGGAGAGGGATCACTTGATGATTCCCTGTTCTGTTCACTCCCTTTGGGGCATCTGGCATTGGCCACTGTTGGAAGACGTACACTGGGCTAGATAAACATCTGGCCTGACCCAGCATAGCCGTTCTTATGTTTGTAGCTTGAACCGAGCTGCGGCGGTATCTACACAGCGGGAGACCGGCGGGAGCAAACTCTCCCATTGGCTTCACTTACTCCTTGCAGAAGGAGGAGTACTGGAAACTGGCAGAGGCTGCCCTCAGCATTCAATTTAGCAGGTCTACACTAGATTCGCTAAATTGGACACTCCAGAGGTCCACCTTCCAGTGTTCATCTTCTGGTAAATATAGATTTGTCCTAGGATTTGCTTTTACTACTCCTGAATTTTTGGAGTTCCTGGCATTACTATATTGGTATGGAGTTCTCAAATATTTATGTAGTGCTTTTGAAAGTTAAACATAAACTTTACTTAAATTTTTAATCCATACTAAACTGGCATACTCTGTGGATTAGTTTCATGTATCCCACTGGTTCGTGTGCAAATGGAAAGTTGTATATTCTCTGCGTGTGACGTGTTTCCCTTTTGAATTGGAGTGTATCTGCTATAGAGTGGTCAAAATTTCCCATAGTTAGAATTATGTTTCTGGCAATATGTTACTAAGAGAGGTAGACAAATAACTGTTTTCAGTGTGCTGGCAGTTCAAAACCAAATTGATATGGCTGAAACCAAACCCAATTTTGTGTTCAGAATTTTCAGTGCATCAGAAGTCAGAAAAAAAAATTATTTTTTTTTGCATATAATTGAAAAGTTTTGTTTCTGTTGTTTTGAATAAAAGCAAAGGAATCGAATGGCTAGATTCACAACAATAGAGGAGGAAGTGGTGATGCCCTCCTTCTACCCAAGGTCGTGGTGATCAGAGCACTCAGCTGGGAAAATATAGGCTCAAGGCTTGTTATTGGCTATGCTGCATTTGATCTTTGAAGATTGAGGCTCTTCAACTTTGTCTCCCTGCTCTCAACCAGTAAACTATGTAATTATTTTCATTAATCTTTGTTTCCTGGCCAATGCTTATTTTATAAAAAATGGACCAGCTTCAATGAGAGAGAATCCCACTCCAGAATTACCTATAGTTTGGAGAATAAGGCACTTGCTTGTGCAAGGGAGTCCTGAGTTCAGTGTCTTTGTTCACGACTGGGGTTTTGAACCTGGATATCCCACAAGCTGGGATGTATGAGGGGGACGAGGGTGCTTACAGTGGATTTGTGAATGATGCCTAAATTCCCTTGTGAATGTAACCCAAGAAATCTACATTTCATTTTGATACTGTTGGAAAAAATAGTTCATTTTGACATTTTGCATTTTTTGCCAAAAAAAATTCACCCAGCTCTAATTACTTTTATATAACAGACTCCACAAGCAAAAAGATAGCATTTTATCCCAAATCAATGTTGTGAATTACTAAAAACACTTGGAAACATAAATTGTGTAAATGGTTCACTGAGTGTTCTGCCTTGTCCTGGGTTGTATACATCCCATGCCTAGCAAATGCTGGCCAATGCTGATTGGAGCCTCACAGCAGCTGGGAGAATAAAATAGCTGATAAGCCAGGGGGCAGAGTAGCTGCTAGAGGAGCAAAGCAGTCTGGAGAAAGAAACAGCAGCAGGCTGCTGAGCAGCTGCCCAGAGATAACATCCAGAGAGGGGCTCGAGAAATCTACTGAACCAAGGGAGGTCGAAAGGAACTCCAAGCACAGCAAGAGCACGTGCTTAGACCTGATTCTGCTTGCCTGGTTAAAAGGCCCTGAGCTGGAATCTAATGGAGTGGGTGGGCCTGGGTATTTCTTTCCAGCCTCTTTGCAACTTAAGAAGTAAGACCATGTGAGTATCAGGGCCAGTCCACACACCCCAGTGAGACTGAGACGAACACATTTCATAACCAGAATGGGACCATCATAGAGACACAGGCTAGAGGAGCAGCTTTACCACTCTAGCCAGACTGATTAAATGCTGCATAATGTTCTGTCTGAGCAAAGAGGGGAGTATCACATTGACACGCCAGCTTATGCTTCTTATTTTAGCTTGTAGAAACACTGTTTTCACCCTCCTGATCCATCTATTTCCCTAATTTTGTCTTCCAAGAAATGAGATCTTACCGAGTCCAGTCACTCAGGTCAAACCAGGCCTACTGTATGAAGAGAGACTGCTGGCAGGAAGTAAAAAATAAGACTTGAAAGGGTAAATATGAGTAAAGAGTTAGTCGTCATGCCATGGCTTGCACATTAAATGAGTGCTGACTCCAAAGTAAAAGGTTAATGCTCTATAAATAAGAGCACTAGTCTTGAACAAATCTCATCAGCACATCAGTCTAAAGAAGTAATAAAAGCACACTTTTTTCAGGAATGTGGTTATTGTATAAAAACACACAGTCTATCCATGTGTAGTAAGTGTCACACTCCTGTGGTAAGGTCTTACATGAGGGGATTTAATAGTTTCCTTTTTCATGTTTTTCATCCTCTCTTCCCTTGCTAGACATTCACTATGTTTTGCATTCATCTGGGAAAAATAGGCAGGTGGCTTTTTTTCTGCTGATTAATGTCTGCACAAAATGAACAAATAGGTACTTTTATTTAGTGGCAAAGGTAGCTTTTCTGTTTATCAAATAACTTAGCCTGCCACCACTGCCTCCATCACCTGAAGCTTGAGAAACAAAGCCCAGCCGCTAAGCTTCGGTCACTCAACAAACAATATTAGTGAATGGAGTGAACACTTAGATTATCAGCAAAAGACCTTGGTTAAAACCTATGAATTGCCATTTAGGGGAATGTATATTGATCTGTGATATCATTCCCGGCACTGATAATCTATCATATCTACTATATATTTTAGAGAGTTTATGCGTCAGTCTGTGAGTCTGTTCAAGAACTTTACCTACACGGTAAGAGGTAGGACCACGGAATTTGGTATGCAGCTTCCTCTTCTTCTAACTTAAAGCACAATAAGGGTTTGCTTGTGCCAAGACAATGGGATGTGCCTGGAATTTAATTGTTCCTCATAAAATGGAAAGGGGAGAGATCTGGTAGGAGGGATAGTTATATTATAGAATGACCATGGGGGGGGGCATCAAGGTGCCAGAGATAGGGACCAGGGCAGTTATTATCTCATTTGGCTAGCAAGTGTGGAGAAAGGGACAACTATCCTATATATTTCAGAGTTTGTTTGTGTGTCTGTCCCCCAGCTGCGGGGGCTTGCACCTCTCTCCCATGGCAGTGGCCATGGACAGGTGCTTGTAATCTGGCCCCAAGCTGCTGCGATGAGAGAGGGCTGGAGTTGTCCTCTCTCCCCAGGGCAGCCTGCATACTGAACCTTTCATCCCTCTCCTCACCCAAAGCAGTGTTTCTCAAAGTGGTCCGCAAAACCACTTTCAGAATCGTGTTAACTGGCCATGCCAATTTGTTTACTTACCAGCACCACAGCCACGGAGCCTCTCAGCTTCTATCCGCTCCATTTCTCCATTTGCAGCCAAGGGAAGTTGCGGGAAAAGGTGTGGGCTGGGCCGCTGCTTCCCGCTGCTCCTCTTGGTTGCAAACAGCAAAATGGAGTGAAAGGAGCTGTGAGGCTCTGTGCCTGCGGTGCCTGTAAGTAAATAAACTGGTGTGGCCAGTTAAGAGATTTCTCAAAGGGGTTTTGCAGACCACTTTGAGAAACACTGCCCAAAGGCAATGATTTAAATGAAGAAAAACAAAACTTATTTGAGCTTAAGGACCGGGGTAAGACTGGGTAAACCTAGTTGTAGAACAAATTCATGCAACACCTGTTGCTAGGATCAAATCTAATTATAATTTCATTAGCTGCATTTGAAGTTTTCCCCTGGTTTTTTTTCCCCCTTCAGTTGTAATGAAATGTTTTCTTAAACAAACAACAAAAAATGCTAAGTAAACATATTATTTATATCCGAGTATAATGAATGGTTGGAATCTAATGCTTGAGTATAGATAATTATCTTTTTGACAGAAATAGATACATTCAGTGATACCTGTCCTAGGGCCTAAAACCAACGAAGTACAGATTTCTAGTTAACTAATAACGACATTGATAGGAGTTAAAAATCCACACTAAAAGAGACTGAGGTCCAAGGTTAATCAAAAGCTGTAATGCCATTATCATCTACATATTTTTTTTCTTCTTCTGGAGGAATTTTTAGAATTCATCTTAATAGAGAGCTTTTCATTGACAGTGTAGCTGTACAGGATGGTTACTGAACAGTAATTGACTGTGAAATGGGAAGCTGACACTTCACGGGCAAGGAAGAAGTTTCGGCCTGATTCTCTACTTGTGTAGTCACTCAGGCCTGGTCGATACTAGACCAGGAAGGTCGACTTAAGGTGAGTTAGTTTACCGTAAGCTGAGACTTGGCGGTATCCACACCAGTGTTCCCTCTAACATTTTCTGTCCTTGGACGGATTTAATTTTCTTTTGGGTGGGCTGAAATTTTTTATGTGCACAGCCAATATTGAGGTAGTGCGTGTGTGGGTGTGCACCACCAATACAAACAAAACACACACACATAATTGTAAGCAGTCCATATGTGTGGAAGAAAATATATTAAAACAGGGATATTTAGCATACAACATTAAATATAAAATCAAATAAAAAAGAAAATTGATGCTACCCCTGGAGAGTACATGTACCAACTTTTCTAACAGCTCAAGCTAGTACTTGCTACGTCTGACTCATAAAAGCCAGAACTCTATCAAATAGCAAAGATCTGTTCTTCATACAGTATGCCATGCATTAATTAGTAATAGGGAAATGGGGCAGGGAGTCTGGGTGTGGCACAGCAATGTAGGGGTGGATGGCTCGGTGACCCTGGGGTGTTCAGCCCTGCAAGGGGTGGGGTCCCACAGGGGTCCAGTCCATGGCACCCTCAGGGGGCAGCTGTGAGGCAACTCAGCCCATTCCCCCAGACCAAGTCCACATGGGTTCAAAGCCTCAAAGGGCCCCAAGCCCCTACCTGCCTCCTGCGTGTGCAGGGTCCTCAGTCCCAGTATCACCTTCTCCAGGTGCAGCACAGCCCAACCTGCTGCCGGGGAAGGGGGCCACTGGCCTCTCACGCAACACGAGAGGCAGCTCCACTAGGCCGGGCCCCACGCAGACCAACCTGCTGCCTGTCCTGTGGGTCCAAGCTAGGGACATGCTGCTCTTACCATGGTTGCAGTGTTCCTCCACATGTAGCTCCATGGCCTGTGGGGGTGGGGTGAGTTTTTGCTTTCTTTACCTCCCTGCCTGCTGGCCAAAGCTAGTGTTGCAGCCTCGCAGCTGCGCACCAACAACAAGGCTGAAGAAGCAGCACGGGCTCCGTGCTGCATGGGGGAGAGGGGTGAGTTCTCACCGTGGACCACCTGGAAGAACCACTTTGGGAACCACTGGTTTAGCTTCTTGGTTAGTGAGATGTCCCTCCCCTCCGCTAATCAGCCAAGCTCCCTGCCTGTATGGACTTCTGAGCAGAGTTCAGAAAACTGCTGCATGAGCACGCAGGCATGCAGCTTACAGGGAACCTCGGTCCACACAGCAAGAGACTGAGGGGAACAAATGCTCCTGTTGGCTTACTCCTCACGAAAGGAGGAGTACCATAGGCCAGTGGGGGTGCCCTGAACATTCAACTTATGGGTCTATACTAGACCCTCTAAATTGAAAGCCAAAAGATTGACCTCTGGAGCATTGCTCTTCCAATAAGAGCATGCCCTCGGTCACTTAAGCAGAGAGCCTCCTGGTAGGATACATAGCTGTGTGGATGTTGCACCACAATGGAGGCTGAGACTAGCCATCCCAGGTTGGATTCTGCGATCAGGTGGACTTGAAAGCCAAGGTGTGTATGTGGGCACATACCCAGCTCCAGGGCAAAGTGTGTATGAATGCCTACCCAATGAAAATGGTAATATTTATCCCAATTGGTGCATACTTTTGTATGGGTGTAAATAACACCATAAGGAGCAAGGCAATGGAGAACTGGCCACTTTGCAGTGTAGCTCCCATAAGAACATGCTTCAGAATAACATGAATGCAAACCCCAAAAAAGACAACCCCCACTTTATTCCTATTGATGATTTTCTTCTGGCAGATCAGTTAATCTTTGTTGGCCCCATGGTTAACACATTCACTTTGATTGAAGTTTTGACTCTTGTCTCCAGCAGGAAATAAAAGCTAAATACAGAAATACTACTAGCTCCTATCTGCATGAAATTTGGAGCACCAACAGTGCTGAACGAAGAAGCTTGGAAAAGCTGTGTGCGCCTCTGAGACAAACTGATATTTTTGAGGCTCACCCATTGTACTTCAGATTGGCAGTGGTAGAATTTAAATGGGTCTTCGCTCATAATCTTTACTTCCTGAATTTGATTCTTGCCTAAGACCTCAATTAATTGTGATTAAATGGTGAGGTACTAGAATATTTAGCAGTGTAGCAGACAACATATGCTGAAAACAAAATAATGCTATTTTATTAAAATATTTTATTGCCCTTTGTTGCAATCTTTTCTCTCATGTCATGTTGGTAACTTAACTTGCTAGATTTTTATTTGTATGGTCTCATTTTTTCTTTAACTAATTACTCCTTTTCTTACATATTTTCCTTATACTGCTTTATCCTAGTTTGGTTTTTTTTTATATTTTTTAGTATTATGAGCTCTCATTTTTTCCCTCTAATTTATTTTTTGTTTCTCTCCTTTCTCTTATTTTTATTATGTTCTCTCCTTTCTGCCTCTGTTTCTCTGCAACACATATTTCCATCTTCATCCAGTTACTTGTTTTGAGCATTTCAAGTATTATAAAAATGTCATGGTTAGATTCTTCAGGGTTTCATAGAATGATAATATTTCAAAGGGTATTTTTACAGTAAAACTGCATTACTGAGTGACATTCCAAGAACATTAAACAGATGTCACTTTTCATTTCACCTTGTGGTATCAGAAATGAAGAACAGAACCAGTCATCCAGTACTAATTTAGATTTAACAAGACAGGTATTTAAACAAAAGAAAACAAAACAAAAAACGATCAGTCATCAGTAAGAACTGATGTTAAAATTGTAGATCAAAGGTGCTGCTTTGTAACCTTAACACTGTCCCTTCATCTTAGCTCCTGTCTTTGCTGCTCACTTGTTATGAGCCTCCAATTATCTTTTGGATGTTAGCTAGGATTTCTTTTGGCTTGCTGAAAAATGTTGTCAGCCAGAAAATGCTTTTTCCTTTTTACAGCTTCAGTAAGCTCATCCACATGCTTGTCATTACAGAGATGGATTTATTTTTATTACATGACTGGTGAGTCTAGAAAGAACGTGCTTTGTTAAAATTCAGTTGGATCACATTGCTGAGGCAAGGTTACTTATCATTGGTAGGTCAAAATGGTGTTCTCATAGGCTTTATGTACTTGTAGATCTTTATGTATCAGTTACTCCATAGGGTAAACCATGACTCCAGGCATTTGTTGTACCTACTATGCAAGATCTCCCCATATGAGACTTCAGTTCTTACTTGTACTTAATTGCACTTTTTCCCCCTCTCAGTTTCTTCCCATTACATACAGCATTTTGGGAACAGATTTGCTAACAATACTTAAATATGGAGACAATATAATGGCATCAAATATTGTGAAATGCATAAGACTTATAAACTGGTGTTGGAAAGGCAATTTATGTAAATTTGGTAGTACTTGGTTGAATTTCTTTCTCTAGAACCCCAGTTTCAAGGACAGTAGTCCTGAGTGGTAACAGATCTTGGAATTTGTCTTTCTCTATTGTCTGTACCCTATTTTACTTTATGTTCGCTTTATGTACCGCATATATAGCATGATGATCAATTCCTTATGATAAATTCTGTTTAATCGTGCACCTTTACTAACTCTTCTGCATTTGTCCAGTCTCCAGCAGGATATATTCAAAAGTCCAAACTCTGCCGCATCTTCAGAGAGCTGCCATTAAAAGAGGTGAAAGAGTCATAAATACTGTTAGTTATCATTTCTATTCTGAGAACTCCTAGAGGCCCCCAACTGATATGGTAGAAGAAACAACTGACATGTACAAACACTTTAGACTATAAGCTCTTCAGGGTAGATACAGAGACAATACGCTAGGAAACTGAGGCATGAGAGATTAGGTGACTTAGTTGGGGTCATGCTGCAGGTCAGTGGCAGAGCCAAGAATTGAAGCTGAGTCTCAGATTCCCATTAGACAATGCTGTTGCTCCTCCCTGAAAAGGGAAAATTTATCCTTTTTTTCCCTCTCAAATATCAGGTTTTTTAGTCAGATGTACAGTATGGGCAATACTCTCATCTGTACCAAATGTTTTTAATTGTTGCTAGAAATGATTATAGAATTTATAATTTTGAAAACTGAAAACATTCTGTAATTTTAATTCAGCTTAAAGAGAGTGTCTGTTGAATAGATTCTTATATATTATCCAAATAACTCTATGTGGGCTGATTGTAATATGATTGTCTTTCCTTAAGGTAGAAGGAATGAAAAATACTTCTAATAAATATTTTAAAACACTCTACAACATTTTAAAATATTTCTATATTAAAAATGTGGTACATACCAAATATATAATAGTGTTCTCTAAAGGCTTTATTGGTACACCTTTGGACTGATCTCCCATGGCTGCATGGCAGCTATTATTTTGTCTGACACACTGGGGCATTGAAAGAGCATCCTCTAAAACTATAAGTATGAGGCAGCTCCAGAGCTCATAACTGCATGACCCCAGTGGGTAGGAGTCTGAACACGCTCATTTACCAGTGGATTGTATTTGCATAGTAGCAAGAGCATTGCAAAGACAACTGTGTGGGGAACCTTCTAGAGCTTCCTGCCATATTTGCTCTCTAAACTGAGAGGTGTTTTATGGAACATAGTGTGGGGAGGGGGCACAAACCTTCTAACCCCACTAATGCATGGAGGCAGCTAAAGGAAGAGATGACCCCCCTGGGTTGGTGCTTCAATTAGTTCGTCCTAGCAACACACTGCTGCTAGGAATGGCAATAGTGACTAAGATCCCTGCAGTTGTGCAGCAGCAGCTGTGTAAGGGATGTAGGAGTCAATGCTGCTTAAACTTGTAATAGTCCTGCTATTTATCCTACCCTCCAAGCCCCATGAAGCCCAAACACCAGGGATCTGTTATGGATTGTGAAAGTTATTTTCACTCTTTACTCCTCTCCAAACAGTCTAGCATTCTTTCCTGTAAAGGAGGAGGTGCGGGAGATCTGGCTATGTATAAGGGCTAAATTGTGCCCTCCTGAGTTTATTAATTTCAGTGGGTTTTAATGGGGAGAAGTCAGAGAGTTTAAATTAAAGTGCTCTGTGACTAACAATGAACATTCCACTTTCCTTTTTTGTATTCTACTCTTGTTCTCTTGATTCTCTTAAAATTTCATAAGTGGTTTACTCTTGTCAGCTATAGTAGAAATATATATAAATATAAAATATGCATGCACGTTCTTACTACAGTAGTATCTTTCCTTGTAACTCTGACATCTTTTCAATCAAGTAATTTACTAAGCAGAGAAGATGCAATGGAAGGTTTGATTCTGTTGTCCATTCATCTTGGCAATTTATGATATCCTACAAAATATTTATTTTACTCCCCTCATGTATAAAAATATACCCAGAGCCAGACACCGATCGCAGCTACACCAGTGGAAATTTGGGCTAATTCCATTTACATCGGCAGAGTTAATTTACACAGGTTCAACTGAAAACGGATTCTAATCCTAGTCAGGTTGTGTCAGATGAAATTGTAGATGTCTTTATATTGTGAATGTGTTATAAAACAGTTAAATCACAGTCTGTTCACCAAAAAGTAAGCTGTTGCTAAAGCTTTCTGGAAACTTATCTTGAAAAATGGTTTTCAGAAAGAAATTAAAGTGATAGCAGTTTTTCATTTGTTGTTTTACCCTGTTGATCAGAAGGCTACACATCCCTACTTAAATGCTTCATCACTTTTCCAGTTCCTGTGGAAGTTTAAAGCATGGTCCTGTTTTATCCTATTGTAACATTGATTGATAACATGATTTTGAGAGAGAAATAGCCAGTAATTAAGTTATGGATGTCTTAAATTTCTATATATGGGGTGAAAGGTTTCTTCCTTCCTGCTTAGTTAATAGAAGTACAGTTTATTGGCACATCTCTCTTGCAGTTCTTTCAGGCTGCACGAACAGGTTGCTGTTCTGGTAACAAAACCTGAGGATGGTTTAGATTCTACTCATGGCTACCAATTCTTGTCTTTTTTTACAACTGGAATGTAATGCATTTCAATTAGTTTTCACTGCTGGTATGTTAATGAGACACTCAGACATAATATGTTCACAAATTTAGTCCACATATTGATTTCTGCAATTATATCATTTTTAGGTCTGTAGTCATCTTCATGCGAACCTGGAATCAGCTCTTTTAGTGGCATTTGGGGCAGAGCTAAACGTGAGGAGGTCTGAGACCTGGTTTGCACATTAAACTGGCACAGGTTAAGATGTTTCCAAACTGATTTGATTACACTAGTGCAAGACTCTGTGCTGCATATTTTTTATTGGCTTGTTGGCTGAGGGCTTTTGGAATATAATTTGGGTAGAAGGCCCATTGAATCTGACTAGAAAATTTCTAGTTCATCCCTTGTCCCTGCTCACAAAGTTAGATATTGCTGATGATCTCTGTGTCTGAGAGGGAGTTTAGGAACCACAGAATCCACACTCACAGTAGGCCTTGTATAAAACTAGTAACTACCTTTATTACAATAGGCAATACAACTATACACACTGATATAGTACAGATAACAATTAGATACAGTTTCAATAACCCTAGGTGGTAACATCAATATAATCTAAGTATACAATTGCAGTTATCTAACTGAACACCATACTCAGACTTCCTGCCTGCTTTGAGGAGTTATAGGACCTACTCTGTTGATACACTAGATATTTTAATGAGAGATGAGAGGTAGCGTAAGAAATGAAAGACTTACTAAAATTCTCCTTAAGTACTATTTAAGTAAAGAGAAGATATAGAAGATGAGAATGATGTACAGATTTATAGGCCTAATCACATCATTTTCTAGGTTAACCCTCAAAGCCAAAAATAGACTTTCGCACCCTAACATGTTTGTGGGTGCCCATGTTTGATTGGAGATTAAATGAGACCACATCTCTGATTATTCATGAGCTGTCACGTTGTGTCCGTGAGGAAAGGGTGTTTTGATTAACATTCAGAGAAATACCACAAGTCTTGCGCTGTTCCTGCTTTCCGAGAAAAGCAGAATGGTTTGCCCCTTCAAGTTAGGGTATATTTTGGGGCATACTGCTCTTAAACTCAGACAATTATGTCATAACACCCGCACCTGTGAAGTTGGCATCAGTCGCCAGGTCTGTTAATTCTATTTTCAGGTTGTAGGATGTCTACATGCTGTTATGTATATCAGTATATGGCTTTTGTGGTAACACCTGTCTCCCCTCTGTGAGTTTGATCCAGCACATTCGAGTACCCACTACGTATATCTGTTTGTCTTAACTTTATACCATATTTCAACAAGGAAAGGAAAATCTTCTCTTATCTCTACTGTATTTTGTATCTACCATATCATTCTTGTCATCTTACCCTACTGCTGAAGCTAACGACTTACTGGATAATGTCCTGCAGGCCTTGCGTTACTGCTAGGATAGAATAGTGAAAAAATTATCAGAAAATATACTCGTTTGCAAGCAAGGTTAGCAGGTGTGGTTGGATTTATAGGCTACAGGCTTAATCCTATCTAATAGCAGTTTAACATGGATCAGTACATTTACAGGTGTATGCTAAAGTGTTATAATCAGTATTAAACCAATATAAGAATGTCTATACTGGGATCTACACCAATTTGACTAACTCACTTTTTAAAAACAGATTTATTTAAATCAGTGCAAATTCATTGGGTATAGAAGGCCTGATTCTCCACTTCCTTGCACTTTTTGTGTGTATTTGTACTCGAGTTCAAAGTGGGTGTAAATACTAGCATTTGGGATGCATTCACTTTGCATTGATGGTGATAGTGGTGAAAACTCACACAGCTAACTCAGCTTAAAAAGTATCTTGCACTAGGGTTTAAAATGTTCCAGTTCAAAAAAAAAAAGTGTAGCTAACATTTAAAAAAACAAATATTTGTTTCCCCTTAGTCTCCAATAGATGTCTTAGTTTGCCAGTCTTAAAAATGCCAACATTTTAAGGCTTTTGAGTTCCATCCAGATGTATTTGGAAGGTCAAAGCTCATCTGTTTAAAGAAGAAGCTGTTGAGCTTGAGATGTTTTAATTAGGTTTCACAGCATTAGTATTACATAAATACAGTGGGCCTAAATTCCCATTGCCATTGTAGTCATTTACACCTGTGCAAAGTGAATGCATTTTGAATAGGCATCCGATATTCACTATGGGCAGTTAACAAATGTGAAAATACAATTTGCCCTGTCTGTGCTAGGATTTTATAATGCTTGTGTGTGACTAAATCAAGAAAAAGTAAGTTTAGGTTGGAGCTACACCCCTTCATTAAAACATATCTGAAAACACTTTTAAATAAAAACAAACCTACATCTTTTTATTCCATTATAACAAGGCTCAGAAGACCTATATTTGATTCTTGATCAGTTTCTATTCTCAAAGCATGTGGAAGTTGATATCCAAGGCTCATCTACATGGCACAGCAACATACAAGAAGGGTGTAATTTCTAAAGTGCAGTAATGTGCTGCGCTCTAAGGGTATATCCAAACTATGGGATAAGGTTGAATTAAGATGCGCAGCTTCAGCTATGTTAATTGCGTAGCTGAAGTTGAAGTAGCTTAACTCGACTTTTGGTGCTGTCTACACTGCAGGAAGTTGAAGTAAGAACACTCTCTCCCTTCAACTTCCGTTACTCCTTATGGAAGCAGGACTACCAGCATTGACCGGAGTGCCCCTCTCAGTTCGAATTAGCTGTCTTCACTAGACCCACTAATTCAAACCCTGGAAGATCAACAGCAACAGCTTCATTCTCTGTAGTGTAGATGTACCCTCACTGACCTATCTTAGAGCCTGCTAGCATATCCTAAGCCATGCCTTGTTTGCATTCTGGGATGGATTAGGAGTGTTATACGCAAGACACAAGAAGTAATTCTTCCACTCTGCTCACACTTTGTCCTCAACTTGAGTATTGTGCCCAGTTCTGGATGCCATTTTTCAGGAACTATGTGGACAAACTGCAGAAAGTACAGCAAAGAACAACAATTATTAAAGGTCTAGAAAACCTCACCTATGAGGGAAAATTGAAATTTGTTTATGTAACCCACAGACAACTAGTCGGGGTAGTACCCTATCCCACCTAGTGGCAGCTAGAGCACTTAGAGAGGGAGAATGAATGTGTTCTACCACCTTAGCTGAGAGCCAGCTGATTTTTAGTTCAAGCTGTAGAGATTCATGCTCTAATCTTCAGGGGTCCCAAGTTTGATTCTGCCTGGGGGCATTTCATTTAGTCTGGAGGAGACTGAGGGGAACATAATTTAAGTACATAAAAGGTTGTTGTAAGGAGGGAGGAGAAATTTATTCTTAACCTCTGAGGATAGGATTTGAAGCAATGGGGTAAAATTGCAGGAAGGACGGTTTAAGATGGACATTAGGAAAAAGTTCCTACATGTCAGGGACATTAAACACTGGAATAAATTGCCCAGGAAGATTGTGGAATCTCTTATTGGTGACTTTTAATAGTAGTTTAGACAAATGCCAGTCAGAGGGAGTCTAGACAGCCCCCCCTGCTTGAGTGGGAGGGCAAAAGGGGCAACTATCATAGTATCCAGAGATTCAAGAGGGTGCAAGGCTCCCAGCTGCTGCCTTTATAATTGCTGTTGGAGCCCTGCATGGCCACCTGGGCAGTGCTGAGGGCTGCTTGAGGAGGCTTGTGCCAGCCCCACCCATTCCACCCAAGTTCCTGCCCCTTCTTGGTATGTGGAGCTATGCCCCTCCACATTGCCTAGGGACCCAGCAAGTTGGATGGCTCCACTAGGTAATATTTAGTCCTCTCTTGAGTGCAGAGGGCTGGACTAGATGAGCTGTCAAGGTCCCTTCCTGTCTTAGGATTCTATGATTAACATAGAAACAAACAGAAGTATGTTAATGAAAACTAGGTACCTTTTATAATATACCAGCAAGGTCTATATGGGGCAGTTAGTTTGCAATGCATTAGACCACTTTACAGATCACCTGCTTATAAATGAGCTCTTTCTGTGTAGCTCATGCCCCCTGTTAAGATAAGAAATGAGATAAAGATTTGAAATTAATAATCCATTCACCTGAGGCTGCTCAAGTGATTGGCTTTTCAATAGCAACTGCTTCTAGCCTCTTTCTTTTTCCTTTCATTGTATATCGGTGTGTACTAAACCCCCTTTCCAAGCAAATAATAATTCTACTTTTTCTGGTTTCTATCCACCCACCACTCCTCCTGTAAACACTGTGATGGGGTGCGGTCACAGAAGATCCCTTGGGGTGCCTCCCAGAGTGCTGACATGGCCACTGCCACTCACTTCCTGCTCTCTGGGGCTTTTCACTGCCAAGTCCTGCTGGGCCAGCTCCCTGGTCTCCCCCAGCAAAGACCCCAAGCTGAGATTCCTGTCCCCCAAGTAGTAGAATAGGCACTGAACCTCTTCATGTTTGAGGTGAGTGTAGTTCAGGGCCCAGCTTCCTCAGATACCACTCTCCAAATGGGATCAAACACCAGAGAATTAGGTAGTCTTCTGTGACCGCACTCGGCCACAGACACCATGTCTCATGCTGCTCCCAAGACAGGAACCACCTTCTGAACTTGTGGACCAGGGGGCTCCATTCTCCTCCATTATCCTTTTGGTGCTCCACATGTCTACTTGATGAATTTTGCTCAAATAATCTATTTCACAATTTGAGACAAAAACAAACTACTGCTATTGATCTAAAAATTACCTAACCTATTCCATGATTATAATATGTACATGCAATTAAGATGTATATGTAATTGAAAATGGAAAATCATAGGGGTTTTTTTTTTTCCAATTTCAGGAGTTTTTCTTGGCCCTTCTTTCAGGCTAAGGGGTTTGTCAGGAAATGCATAATCTGGGTCTAGCAGCAGCCAATCTGTAGCCAGCCAGGTTAGAGTACGTTGGTGTGAGTGTCCTTCCCTTCTATCGGCAGCAGTCTTCTTTGCCTCTTTCTGTCTTGCGATTGCTGTGAATCATAATTAACTCTAAGAAATAAGTAACATCACATTGCAAACTTCTAAAATGAGCACTTTTTAAATTAAATCTAACTTCTGTGTTCACCATGAACATAACAATGCACGCTCTTATGAATGATAAGAAACCATATATAACTTTGCGATAGCTTCATAAATGACGGATCTTTACTGCATAAAACACAACTATCCACAAGAATACTTTTGCAAGATGTCCTAATGGCATCATGATGGAAGTGACTTGTAAAGCTTTCCTTCCTTAAGCAACCAGAGGTCAAAAACTGCATAAGTTACAAGAAAGTGTTTGATATGAAGTTAATCAAGTAACAAGTCTCTTTCCATTTTTGGTATTTTTCCTTTTGTATGCCCGAATTCCAAGATTTTTCTGTTGGAGGAATTATTATATTGACCTGAAGGTTTAGAACTGAGATCTCTGAGTAGTGGATATGAATTTTGATAAAACTCAGCATTTAAAAATCCAAGAATTAATACTTCCTGGTTTTGTGCCAATATGTATGTTGATGCAGCAAATAGTTATTCAGAAGCATGTTAGATGAGAGACCCATGAAGCAAAGCCTAGTGATTCTGGCACCCAAGGGTCTTGCAAGATGGCATTCTAATAATCACAAGAGACAGATTCTCTGCACACATTAATCATTTGGGTGCAGTAAGAAAATAACTATTAATTTCTAGTTGGAAAAGTGATCTTTTAAAAAAAACCAAACAAACAGCATGTCATACTTGCAGTTCCTCTGGCATTTTTATATATATTGAAGGCATCTGCACACACAAAATAAACCCTGAAATAATTATATCTTCATTTCTGCTGTTAATAAAGTGTCCATGGGAAAAGCGTGGGATGTGATTTATTGTGCACACATTAGCTGCTTTCAGTTCATTTCCTCAATTCTGCTTCTTGTTCACATATGAACAACTTGGGCATGCACCGGACAGCTATATAGAGAGAATATTTTTTATTAAGTATCTTGGGCCATGTCTACACGACGAGGAAATTATTTCAAAATTGCTAAATTTGACTTAAGAACTCCTGATTTAACAAAATCAAAATAGCATGTCCTCCCCCCCCCCCATGAGGAAGCATTGAAATTAGTCCAAAAATAGCATGCCCACATTTAACAGAGCCTGCCTCCGACTTAGAGCCCCTGGGAGTACTCAGGGAGTGTGCCAGGAGGGCAGATACTTCCCATGGCTCCTTGGTATGGCAAACTGCAACCGGTGCTTACCGGGGGCTCCTTTCCAGGGCTGTTGTCCTCTAGAAACTTGCAACGCCAGACAGCTGCCTCTTAGTCAGGAACAAGTTCGGGGTGAGAAGCCACTGTTGGGGCCGTGCTTGTGCAAGTAGCCAAGGGCATCAACCACGTCCTGCTTATGGAGGGTTGGTGCTCTCGGCAACGTGGACAGCATTGTTGATGGCTTTGCTGACATGGCCTTCCCCAACTGGGGGGGGGCCCAAAGGGAGGGGAGGCGTAGATGGCACATATTTTCCCATCCTGGCCTCCAGCCCTCAGAGTTCATAAACTTCAAGGGGTATTTCTCCATAGTGCTGCAGGTGTTTATGGATAACAAGGGACACTTCACCAACATGAATGTCAGATAGTTGGGAAAGGTGCATGATGCCCACCTCATTCAGAACTACTGCCTCTTCTGAAAGATGCACACTGGCACTTTCTTCCCCAGACTGCACCAAGTCAGACAGGTGGACATGCCTATTGTGATCATGGGCAATGCAACCTGCCCTTGGCTCATGAAGCCCTACATCGACAGCCCCACCAAGGAGGAATTAAGCTCCATACTGAGCAGATGCCCAAATGCACGTTCCACCATTGTGTATTTAAAGAGGAGGTTCAGGAGTCTCTGTACCTCTCTGGATGTCAGTGAGCACTTCTTGGTGGTGGCTGCCTGTTTTCACCTAGGTTGTGACACACCCAAAAGGGAGACTTTTCTGCTAGGGTGGGGAGGGGGGAAGGGGACCCTGAGGCAGAATGCCTGGCCGGGGAGTTCAAGCAACTGGACACCAGTACCATCAGGAGAGGACAGCAAGGGACAGTGCTCATCAGAGGCCTTTGAAGGACAGTTTTATACAAGGCTAGTTCCCATAGGCGTCGCAGCACATTTCATTAGGGTGTGCACCCAAAGAATTTTTTTAAAATGTACTTTGACCCCCCATTAGCCACACCTGACCCCTGTTAACCATGCCCTGGCCCCCATTAGCCACGCCTCTGGAGGTAACCCTCTCCGGGCAAGATGGGCACATGACCAAAAGTAAAAAGTGTTATGTGATTTCCACCCCCCCCCCCCCCCGGCCAGGGACTTTTCGCACCATCCTCCTACCAATAGGGATTAGTTTGGCCCCCAATAGCCCCCCTCCCCTCATGCAACTATTCTGCAATTGCATTAACCCAATGTGTGTGACATTAATGCGGGGGTGGAGAGGCGCGGGGCGGGAGGAAGTGTTCCCTCTAAGAGTTTCCTCCCATGAGCAGAATGAATTTTGTGTTGTGCATCAGTACCGAATTCATGTGGCTTGTTTGGATGTGCCATTGTGGCACTCAAGTTATTAATAAATATCTACCCTTCCACTCTGCTGCCATGTCTCCTCCCCTTGCTCCATCAACTCCCCTGGTGCCTGCTGCCCCCCAACTCCTCACCCTCCTCTGCTGTCCTGACTCCTGCCCTTCTCACTGCCCTCAGCCTTCCTGAGACCTGCCCTCCTCCACCAGCCCTTCTCTCCCCCCTGTGCCCACTCCTCCAGTAGCCCCACTCTGATCATGTGAGCTACCCCTCCTCATCCCCTCATCTAACACCTCCCTTGCCTCTCTCCTCTGGTGCTGGTCCCTCACCTGCAGGTGTCTGCCCTTCTGCTTCACCCCCAGAATCCCCTGGCACCTGCACCTTCTCATAGCCCTGCACCCTCCTAGTGCCTCCCCCTTCCCTCACTGTCCCTGCCCCCTTTGCCCTTTTTTCCCTGATGCCCATCCCCTCACCACCCTCTGTCCCCATTCCCTCATGCCCCTGTGCCCTCACACATGACTTGCTCCAACCCCACCTTCCTCATGCCTACCCCTTCTGTCAAACCTTCTCTCAGCACCTCCCCCTCCAATCCCCAATGCCCTTACCCTTTCCTCTTCCAGCATCACCCTGTCCCTCCCACTGACACCTCCCCTCCTGCCCTTTTCCTCATTGTCTCCACTTCCCCCCTAGCATTTGTGTCTTCTCTACCCTGTCCCTTTGGTGCCTTCGCCTTTCTTCCCCTCTCCCCTCCCCTCCGTACAAGCCCCTTCCACCTCTTCCCCTTTCTTCCTCCTCCACCCTCCCCCACCGCAAAAGCCCCTTCCTCTCTCCCCCCCCCTTCGTTACCTTCAGCTTCTGCCTTACAGCTTGCAGGGCTGGAGTCAGAGCCAGCCCAAGCTGCAGGGCCGGGGAGGGGCGCCCCCAGGGCGCCACACGCTGTTGCAGGGCTGGGCGGGGGCGCCCTGCAGTGCTACAGGGCCGGGTGCTGCTGGGATGTGCGGTGGCACCCCCGGGGCACCGTGCGGAGCAGTAGGGAGGGGCCCGAGCCGCAAAAATGTCTCGGGCCACCGTCTCTAGTCGGGCCCCAGCTGCTTTTGGAGCTAGGCCGCTGGGTTTTAAAGTTCCCGGCGTTTCCCCTCTCACCTGTTGCACGGTGTTTAAGGATGCCGCGCATGCGCTCTCTCTGCTCCACAGTGCCCAGTAGATGGCTGCGGGGAATTTAAAGTGAGTGGCTGTGGCGCTCCGTCACAAATCCCCCTCTTCCTCCAGCAGCTGCTGGCGGGCCCCAGACATTAGGGTGCCTGGGCACACCCGGCCCACCCCGTGCGCACGCCTCTGCTAGTTCCGAAACTCTCCCCCAGGGTTCTCTTCAAGGAGCTTCTGCATTCCCCGTGTGTGCTTTTTATCCACCTCCTCTGCTCTTCCTTACCCTCCCACACAAACAAAGACCTCATTCTTGAACAAATAGGAGTCTTTACTCAGACATACAACAGGAGAGGGACTAGGAAAAGAACCTGGAATGTGGGAGGGAGGCTCAGGGATGGGCCTGGGACTGGCGTCTGCCTCTGGGTGGCCTGGAGGATCTGGCTTCCCTAGAGGGCCCACCCCACTGTGTTCTGGGGCCCTGTTAGCCCCTGGGAACCCTTGCAGGGGAATCCACTGGGCGGGTGGGGATGAGGCTGGTGGCCTGCTCCATGCACACCGCCATGCGTTCCATCACTGAGGTGAGGATGGAGAACATATCCCTGTGCTGGTGCGCCAGCTCCTCTTGGTCGGCCTGCCGCTCCTCTCGGTCAGCCTACTGCTCCTCCCAGTCAGCCTGCAGTCCCTGCAAGAGGGACTGCAGGCAAACCGTCTGCTCCCTCATTAGTTCATTCCAGTTTCTTTTATTCCTGGGGATCCCATTCAGGTGAGTAGGTGCAGTGGAAGGTGGGGGATGCACCCAGCTTGCAGCCAGGCCCAGCTGTGAAGAAAAGTTACAAGGGCAGACACAGGAGACATCTTGTTGGAAGCTTATTCCTAATCTGAGTTGACACCGAAGGTCCTAGTTCAGATGATGGGGATGTGGTTTGAGCAAGGCCATCTGTTGCCTAGAAAGTGCACACTTTCCATCAGGTGCACAAACACACTCTTCCAGGGGACACGTAGGCATGGGAAGGAACCAGCAGGCCAGGAGCCTGCAGATGGGAGGGGGAGAAGAGTGGCTGGACGTCCTACTGTGTACCACACATGCTGGATCCAGCACTCATGGCATCCTGCAGAGGGAGAACTTCTGTCCCTGGCAGCTGGCATGTGTATGTGAGCAGCAGACACCGCTTGTCAGAGAGATTGATAATGGGGTCCCCTCCTCTTGGCAGGTTCCTATGCATGTTATCAGTCTTCTCCATATCACTGCGCTTGATTGGGAGTGAATGCTGACTAGTGCAGGCATGACGCTGAGCCATGTGCACTACCGCTGTATGGTTCCATGGCTCCAGACTGCTTAGTGGTGACTTGGCATAGGAAGGTGTCCTGCCAGAGTAAGGCAGGCCTCTCCAGGAACCTTGTGAAAAGGGTTGAGAGGTTCATGTGAGAGCATTATGGAGCTGAGTGCTCCAGACTGGTGCTCCATGTGCAGACATGTGAGCAAGCTGTTCTCTGACCCCCCACACCGAGTAGGCTAAGAGGGGAGTGCACAGCTCATCACCTGACCCTACATGTAAATAGAGAAAGTTAGAACTCACCAGAAGTACCCTCCCAGAGTTGTTGGAAATCTGGCAGATGTCCTGTAAAGCGGGAGGGGGACTGGCTCCAAGGTGAGGGGCAGCTCCTGGCGCTCTGGCATCATTACCTGGCTGGCTGCTGCCGCCGCCTTCTCCACATTGTCCTCCTCCTCCAGCACCCCACCTTCATGCTGGCTGACACCAGGTGTGACTTTGCTGGACTCGATGACATTGGTGGGGGAGGTGACTGGCACCCCTCCTAGGATGGCATCCAGCTGGTTGTAATAGCAGCAGGTGTGAGGTGCTGCCTCAGAGCATCTGCTCTGCTCTCTAGCCTTCTGGTAGGCCTCGAGCAGCTCTTATTTTGGACCTGCACTGCTTCAGGTTCCTGGGATGGCTTCTCGGCCAGGGTGTTGGCGATCCTGCTATAGATGTCGGCATTCATCCTCCTGGTCTGGAGATCCTTCAGGTTGGACTCTGCCCCCCACACCTTGATGAGGTCCAGGATCTCCATAGAGGTCCATGCTGGAGCTCTTTGTCCCTGGGTAGTGGCAGCTGTGGGAGCAGAAGTGCTGACAGCAATCTGAGTATCCAAGGGCATGTTGGGCGTGTTCATGTCTGTGATCCTTGCTTCCTTAGGGCTGGAGCTGGCATTAGCTGAAGGTAGGGAGCATAAAGCATCAGGTGAAGGTTGAGCTCTGTGGGAGGAGAGCAGTGGAGACGCCAGATATGGTCAGAGCAGTTGGAGTTGACAGCTACAAGAGGTCTCTGGAGGCCAAAAAGTTTGAATTAGCAGCAGAGGAGCATCCACACTAATGTTATTTTGGACTTACAAGTGCAGAATTAGCATTATTCCTGATGAAAGCAGGGAGTACAGAGTTTGAATTCCTCAGCTCCTTATTCTGAAATAATGGGCTTGGTAGTGTGGACGCACTGCTTACAAATTCGAACTAAGGTCCTAGTGTAGACCAGGCCTTGCTGTCCTGCTACTCCTTTCAAAAAGCAATTAGAACCTATTTTTAAAGAACCCTGCTCACAATAAACTCTAGAATGTGTTTATAAATCAAACAAATATATTTTACATGTGAAAGCTCGAGATGCCCCTCTAACTGCTGTCAACATTCTTTAGAAGAGCAAATGGTGCATATTTTATGCACAATCAAGAGTTATCTATGAAAAATGAGTCACAGGTTGATAAAAAGAAATGAGAAATGAGTAAGCAATAATTATTTTGCATGTAGGCTGACCAAAGACTTCCTTTAATGGAAAACTCACAGCTACATTGTGGGTGAAATGCTAGTCCTACTGAAGTCAATGAATGATATCACTAAGGTTGCCAGATGGTTTAACAAAATACCAGCCCCCAAAAAAAAGACACCAGGAAAAAATTCTGTGGGGAGGGGGAAGGGGGAGAGAGACCAAAGTTGTTGAGAGAGGGGAAAAAAAGGGAGACCAAAGTTAAGCCAAAAAAAGGGCTCTGCCTTTAAATGGCCCTGCGCTCCTCTCTCTCCTGCCCCCACCAGACGCAGCAGGGGAAAATTGTCCCCACCGGGCTTCCGTCCAAGGGAATCGGGAAATAGCGGACATTTCACATGTCCGGTATTTTCTGTTTTTTTTTACCAGACAGGAGACCCGAATAACAGACAGTCTGGGCAAAAACCGGACACCTGGCAACCCTAGCATATCACCTGAATTTTGCATATCATGAACGTTTGCATTACTTTTGCCAATGGAGGCATAATTCACACTTAGTTCAGTGACATGTGAGGTAGGACTAGATTGTGGACAACTTATGTTAAAAAAACCCTCCAAAGAACAGCTCCCAAACTCATCTTACCAAAACAAATCTCTATTGGCAAGTGCCTAACTCCCCTACTGCACATGCATTATGCAAAATTTGTAATGTTATATCAGGCAAGAAAGGTTTTTCCACGTGGTTTCTTTATACTGTCATTTGGCTGGAATGAGAGCTGGATATGACTTTCATTTCTTTTTGTCTTGATGCTTTACATAATGCCAGTGTGTGTTCACAAGTCCTGTGACAAAATAGCTTCAAGAGTGGTGACATCTTTATCTCATCGTACTAATTATTTAAGAAAGGTTAAAAAGGATATTGTTAAGGTTGCAAAGTCAAGAACTCAAATATTAGAAAATAACCATGCAGTCCTAATTCAGCCTCCTTGTGGTATACATTATGATACAATATTATTACATGGTTGCATAGTATTCTTTTCCAAAAGACCCCTGTCTTATTGAATGCACAGGTGTATGGCAATCAATGAACAAACAAAGATATTTCAGTGAATGCGACTTGTGTTGCATCTCATTTTGCTGTTCTATAAACAATGAGGCTGTGAACCACAGAAAGAATGGATGATCTTGTGCTTGCTGCAGTTGAATATTATCTGGGAGAATGTGACTCTGTTCCAGTTTGTATATAATACTGATACCATCACTTAAAGTTTGTAGGAAATGTTGCATAAAGCCTCTGCCTGAGCTATTACTTGATTTACACACATTTTCTGGAAATGCATTACACTGTAAGGTCCTGCCAACACATGACTTAGAGACTGACAAAACCTGCTGCTGACTGCATTGCTGTGAACACTGTTTAAGGGGGGCAGTTGCCTTCTAAGTCACTTTATTTCTGATGATTAAGATGGAAATTGTTTTCAGTCAGATGCTGTGCTCTATCTTTGTAACCATTGGGCTTTGAAGCTTTGTACTTATCACTTTGTAGCTTTCAGCTACCTTGCTTTTTAAATCCTGCACCTTGTTGTAAGATTCTTGAGCTTTGTAACTCTCAGCCACTTTGCTTGTAACTTGCTCTAAGCTGCATGCCACCCTGTGATAAGAGTGTGTGTGAATGGAGAGTGTTTGGGATGAGAGACACAGCAAGGCTAAACACATGGAGCCACGTGATGACTAAAGACAACGCTGCCCTAAGCAAACAAAGGACTGGGACTGAGGAAGGTCTGGGCATGCTCCTCAGTGAGGAACATGGAGGTAGGACCCCTGCGTGAATGATCGGAACCGCCCAGCTCTTATAAAAGGAGAGAGCACATAGCAGAAGCCCTCTTTTCTGGTCAGCTTGCCAGCTGGGAACCATGTCTAGAGGCAAACCTCCTGAGTCAATATGCCTTGGCTTGCTCTGCAACCTTTTGCCTGTATGAGTGCCTCAGGGCACGAATGAATGTGAATGGACTAATGAATGTGTGCGTTTGGGTGGGTGAGAGAAAGCTCACTCCCCTTCAGTTTAATCCTATAGTAGCATTCAATAACGGCTCAATCCCCTTGAGTTTAACCCTGTAGTGGATTGTTAATTCCTCATTTAATAAATCCATATGAGTAACCCTGAGGTAGTCCCTAGTGAAATCGAGGCAACAGGAAATGGTCACTAACTGCACGTGCCTCATTTTCTGAGTTTAGTCTGAAATAGTTGGCATTCAAAAGTGCTGAGCTCTTGAAACTGCAACTGACGTCCAATAGATACTGTCATTGCTCAGCTGTTCCAACAAATCAAGCCCTAGGAATTTTGTCAGTGAGTAACTATATCACTGTCATGCCCAAAATTGATAGATCTATTAGTGTTTGCTTTATTGTTGTCGCCAACTTGGGCTCAGGGTGTTAGAGAGACAGAAGGTGGTCCAATTTTTATTGGACCCACTTCTGTTGGTGACAGAGACAAGCTTTTGAGCAACCACCTCAAAAAGATGATTAGGGAGAAGGAAGGAAGCCTACAAGGAGTGGAAGGTGGGGTTAGCTACATGGGGGGGAAGAGGGGGGAAAGAAATGAAGTAAGAATTGCCAAAAGCCAAACAGAGTTGGACCTGGCAAAGAGAATTAAAACCCATACTAAAAGGTTCTCTAGCCCTATAAATAAGGAAAAAAAGTGAGACTGCTAAGCATTGAGGATGGGGTGGAGATTAAAGATAATCAAGGAATGGCCTAAAATCGAAACCTCCATTTTTAATAAGACTTATGAAGAGCTTAGAGGAGTAGAAGAGTGACTAATGGGAATATGGAGGTAGAAATTACCACATCTGAGGTGGAACTCAAACTCAGACCGCTTAATGGGACTAAATAAAGGATCTCAGTCTTCATCCAAGAATATTAAAGGATCCATGAAATTAAAAGCCCAATAGCAAGGTTTTTTAATGGATCTGTAAACTCAGGAGTAATACCATATGACTCGATTATTGCTAATAACATTACTATTTTTGAGAGGGAAAAAGTGATCTATGAAACTACAGACCTGTTGGTTTGACCTCAGTTGTATGCAAGGTCTTGGAACACATTTTGGAAGCGAAAGTAGTTAAGGATGCAGAGGTGAATGATAACAGGGATAAACTCCAACATGGTTTTACGAAAGGTAGTTCATGCCAGACCAAACTAATCTGCTTCTTTAAGATAATAAATGATCTAATAGAAAAAGGAAATGCAGTAGACCTAATGAATTTGAATTTCAATAAGGCATTTTATAGTTCCACATGGTAGATTACTTAAATTGGAGAAGATCGAAATTAATATGAGAATTGAAGGTGGACAAGGAACTGGTTAAAGGAGAGACTATGAAGGATCATACCGAACGATGAAATGTCAGGCTGGAGGGAGCTTGCTACAGGAGTTCCTCAAAGATTCGTCTTAGGACCAATCTTATTTAACATTTTTATTACTGACCATGGGGGAAAAAGTAGGAGTGTGGTCAAAAAATTTGCCAGTGACACAAAGTTGGGAAGTATTGCCAATATGGAGGAGGGCTGGAATATCATACAAGATGAGCTGGATGATTTTATAAACTGGAGTAATAGAAATGGGATGAACAAAAAGAATTTATCTGAGATGGGGACTTACCAGAGGTAGTGACAGAGGAGGAGAAAGACCTCGGTGTGTTGGTTGATCACAGGCTGACTGAGCTGCCAATAAGATGTGGCTATGAAAAAGGGTAATGTAGTCCTAGGATGCATCAGACAGGCTATTCCAATAGAAACAGCATAGTGTTAGAACCATTGTACAAGCTACTGGTGAGACCTCCAATGGTATACTGTGCAGCTCTGGTCTCTCAGGTCTAAGAGAGGAATTCAGACTGGACATGGTACAGAGAAAGTCTACTTGGATGATCCAAGGAATGGAAAACTGACCTGAGAGAAGTCTAAAGAGCTTGGCTTGTTTAGCTTAACCAAAAGAAAGCTGAGAGGAGATAAGATGGCTGTCTGTAAATACATCAGAGGGATAAATATCATGGAAGCAGAGATGTTATTTAAGTTAAGTGCCAATGTGAACAAAAGAACAAATGACTAATAACTGACAAAGTATGGAATTAGACAGTTTGCTACCCATCAGAGGTGTGGCACTCTGGAATAGCCTTTCAAGAGGAGCAGTTGGGGCAAAAAGCCGAGCTAGCTTCAAGACTAAGCTTGATAATGTTATGGAGAGGGTGGTATGATGAGACTTCCTACAATAGTATTTAGCTGGTGTGTGACTGTTGGCAGCAGATATTTCCAATGGCTGGTGATGGTACACTAGATGGCGAGCATTCTACATTCTTACAGAGAATAATTTCTTGGGTGTTTGGCTGGTGAGTGTTACACCATGAGCATGTGGGAAACTGATCACCATATTTGGGGTGAGGAAAGAATTTTCCACGGGGTCATATTGACAGATCTTTGGGGTTTGGGTTTTTTTGGCCTTCCTCTGCATTATGAGGCATGGGTCACTTGCAGGTTTAAATTAGTGTGTACATGGTGAATTCTTTGTAACTTGAAGTCTTTAAACCATGATTTGAGGACCTCAGTAACTAAGCCTGAGCTTAGGGGTCTATTTCAGGAGCGACAGATTCTGTGGCCTGCAATGTGCAAGAGGTCTGACTAGATCACAATGGTCTTTTCTGATCTTACTTTCTATGAATCTGAGTGTCTCTGCTATTATGTTGGCACATTTTGGCCTTTAAACCTATGGTTTTTTATTTTTAAAACAGGGAATGTCATGAGGTGGGTGTGCTTGATATGGCTGAGGCAGGGCATTAGGCCTTTCAGGCATCTCAAAGCATGCACCACCCTATGAATGTCTCAGTCCCTAGGACTTCTCACTATACCCCTTCTCCAATACAACAGTCTGGCCTAGCTGCCAGTGTCAATAAAACACCCCCTTCTGAAAGGGTAGTGAGGCCTAGTAGACAGAGTCATTAATTGCCTCTTTCCCTCAGGGAAGTGCTGCCTAATGGCCAGAGTCAGTTTTCACTCCCTTCCCTCAGGGCAGTGAGGTCTAGCAGTCAGCGTTAGTAGCAATGCTCCTGCTCTCAGGGCAGTGAAGCCTAGCAGCCAAAGTTAGTAGCAGCACTTATTGCACCCCCTTTGGGAGTTAATAGGGGGGAGGGGAGCCTGGGCCCACCCTCTCCATTGGGCCCCAGTCCAGGGCCCTGTCAGTGATGGGTGTGTCCCACCATTAGCTCAGTGGGGAATCCACCTGAAACACACTGACCTCTCTGGGATTTACCTCCTGCTTTGAGCTCCTTCCTATCTGACTCACAGCAAGCCTCTTCACTCTCTTCTGGGCTGAAGGCTTCTCCAGATGTTCCCTACTAGCTGGCCTCCACGGTTCAGTTTCTCTATAACTCTTCCTGCAGAGATCTGTCAGTAGCTCCTTCTTCTGCAGCAATCAGCCCTGACTGAGCTGCTCCACTGGCTTTATACCTGTCCTCCAGCTGGAGCATGCCCAGCAGGGCTGTGGGGGTGGGGCTTTCTCAGCCAGGTAGGCCTGGTTAACTCTTTCAGGCCCAGTGCGGGGTTGGTACACACTGTCACAGGGGATAGTAACACTTCCTTGTCTCAGAGGAGTTATGAACATGTAATTGTAAGCCAACCAGCTCTGTCATAGGGCTCAGGCCTGTGCTCAGGCCAGCACCTATCCCATTCCCAGTCTGTGTAAGCCCAGAGCAAACAAATGCTTCCATCTAGTTCAGGGGCTCCAGCCTATGGTCCAGCCGGGTCGCAGTCTCTAATCCCAGCCCCTGGACTGGGCCAAGGAAATAAACCGACATTCAGTGGTCCCATTGAAGCCCAGGCCCTTAGTACAGGACGGGAGCGAGTAAACAAACACAGTTGGTGGGCTAGGCCCAAACCCTGGGGCAGGGCAGGGATGACACCCAAAAGCACTTAGTATCAGTTCTTAAACCCCAGTCCTAGCATGGGTTGGGGCAGACAGTTAAACCCAGTCAGGAATCTCTAGGGGTGCATCTACACTACACCCTTAGCTCGAATCAGCTACACAATTTGAGCTACGCAATTTGCATAGCTTATTTCAATTTAATTTTGAAATAGCTTATTTCATAATTTGGCCCTGTCTACACAGCACCAAATTTTGAAATAAATCACTACTCCAAAATGTCCCTTACTCCTAGTGGAATGAGGTTTACAGGGATGTCGGAATAGCGAGCCCGTTATATTTCTAAATAATGGGTTTGCTTCAAAGCCGCAGAATAGCAATTTCGGTATCCCAAAATAGCACTGCAGTGTAGACATAGTCTAGGTGAGCCCATGCCCTAGTGTTGGGTGGGGCAGACACTCATGTGCAGTTTGTAGTGGCAAGAGGGAGACTGCCACCCAGGGATTGGGGTGGCAGGGGGAGGGGGCCTGACTAAGCAGCTGCCTTGGGCTTCTATACAGGTAGTCCTGCCTCCTGATTTCCAGTCAGATAAAGGGGCAAAGCTAGGCTCGGCCCACCAGGGCTTGGAGAGGGGTTCCTCCCCCTTGATCTGCTCACTTCAATATTTCTCAGCTGCATAGATACCACACACACAATTCATGAGGAAATTAATAATTCTGTGTTCAGTGCAGGGTTTGGATGATGTGCCTTAAATAAGATATTGTGACCACACATTGGAAGGGCTAGCGTAAAAAGAAATATCGAACAGCTGTCTCATTCCCTGAGCAGAGTGCACCCTCTGCAAAGAATGAGGGAGCCTATGGTGACAATAACATATTAATTCTGGCATTTCTGAACTTTCAAGTGCTTGATTTTACAAGCTCTTTTAACCTTTTTTTTTTTTTTTTTTCTTTTATGGTAACATGCTCAGAGATATCATTCTATTTTGTTTAGTGAAACATAGAAAACATTGAACTGTATCTCAATGGCTGGACTGAATTTGGCATTTGTCTACTCCTTTGCACATTATTTTTTGAGAAATTAGGGTAATTCTGATGTACACTTTCACTTTAAAAATATTGAGTGAAACTGCCCAGATACATATTTTGATATAATAAATCTAAAAATATTCTCATCATATATTAGCTTGTCAAAAAGCAGTAGCCTCCCATTTAAATCCTTTATTGAGCAGATGGATGATTTTTACTAATCTGTCCTCATTTCTCCTGGATCATAGCCAATTCTACAGGGTGGAGGAAAGTGCTCTTTTATGCTGATCTTACTTTCTAAAAATATTAATCTTAGAATAACTGATAGTGGGAAATTGACTAGAAAAGTAGATTAGGGCAAAATAACAACAACAACAAAAAAGAAAAAGAATGCTGAACATACACAGTCTCCCAAAATATGAACTATGTATTCTTCTTACCAAAGATTAGTTATTAAATAGTAGAACCCTTTTGTATAGTAAGCCTTGTAATATGTGCAGATAGTTAGTTAGAGAACTAAACACTGACCTTTAATCCAAAGTGGATTTAATATACTAAGTATAGTTTAAAGTGTGCATAGAAATGATATAGGGAAAAACCAAACACCTATCATAAACAGAAACAAAGTTAGGAACTGGAGCAGAGTTTAATGTACTGTGAAAACTTAAAATATAACTTAACGTGCCAATGGGATCTGCTTCAATCTCAGCATGTACAGATAAGAATTCATATGAACACATGAGGAAAGTAGAAACTACAGGTGTTTAACCCAAAGAGATCCTGAGCACCCCAGTGGTGATGGTGTTTAGTTGGGAAAACCCTATCCACCCCTTTCTGCAGTCCCTTGCTGGCAATGAATGTAAAATGGCAGTGCCTCCACCTGGCTGGCCTTGAACACACACTGGTGTGCCTTGAGAGCCTCCAGGAATATACTCATTCCACTATAAATCTGGATCTAATTCCAGAACAACTACAAATCATTTATATCTAATAGAACACTTTAAAATAAACAATCTTTACTTAATTTGAATAAACAGGGATTAACAGATTAGCAATGAATAGCATTAACAAACACATATCAATAATTGGAAAGCTTATATGGCTAGACAACAGTGACCCCACCCCAGAGTGTGCACACCCTTAGACTCAGTCCCAGGCACTTGCTTGCGTTGGCGCTGATGTTGCAGCTGTAGTGAGGATTTGGTCCAGGCTAAACAGCAGCTCTGTCCCAGGCAGCACTTTTCCAACAAGGCCCAAACTTACTGCCTTATGCTGTGCCTATAGGAGGCAGCCTGCTAACTCCCAGTTCCAACAGGCATCCAGTAGCTGCACTCCAACAGCCCCTCCACTGGGTCAATGTCCTTGGCAGCAGCCTGGCTCCCCCTCTGGTTCCAAACTCCAAGGCAGAGTCCCAGACTGCTAGGCCTCTTTCTTCAAGCACATGGAGAGCAGTCCTCTCCCCCAGAGTCCTCCTTCCTGTTTTTTTCCAAGGGCTCATGGGAATTGTAGTCTGGATTGTAGCACATAGGGTCTTTTCAGAATAAAACAGAGGCCCCTTTAGTAAGGGGACTACATACAGATAAGAATTCATATGAACACATGAGGAAAGTAGATAAGGAACTACAGTTTGCACATCCGAAAACCAGCACTCTGCTCCGGCAATATCCGTGGTCCTGATGCCCCTGAACCACAGAGCCTGGGAGCCTAATGGCTGGAGGGACAGGGACCAGGGCAGCAGGGTCAGCAGCTGGGTTGGCGCCGGAACCCTGTGGCAGCTCGCAGCAGGTGAGGCCAGAGCTGGAGTTCCTTGGTAGGAGCCTGCAGCCCCCTGCAGCCCGGGGCTGGGGCCAAAGCCCCCCAACAGTCCCTGGCACCACAGGGCCAGAGCTGGAGCCAGCCCCATTGTAGCCTCCAGCAGTGTGGAGCCAGGGCTGGAGTCCTGCATCAGGAGCCTGCGGCAGTCCAGACCAGCCGGGTAGTTGGCAGTAGCTGGGTGAGGAGCCCAGCCAGGCTGTGGGGGAGGGGCGGCAGGGTGTCTGCTGGGACAATAGCCTGCTGGCAGCCGTCAGCAGATTTGGGGCTGATGGCAGGGGACTTCCCCAGTCCAGCAAATTCTCGTGTTCAGGACCAGTCAGGTCCCGAGGGTGCTGGACCAGGGAGGTTCAACCTGTAAAATGGAAACAAAATAGCATACTCAAGGGAATCTTTTATTACTGTCTAAACATCAAATTAATTTTATATAAAGGAACTTGATTTAGCTGGCCTTTGATGGAGCTAGGAAGAACTATTTCATTCTTTCACTGTTTACAACATCTGAACATTAGTTACTGTATTTATTATGCTAAATTGTTCCATGGGAGAAATTCACTTCTGTTTAGAAGACCAGCAGAGAGATTAAGTGGTGTAAAGGCCTTGGGTTGACTCTTTGCATGGGGATGAATTTAACCCAGAAACCGAGCACCATAGCTGATAGCTAAACTAATCTTAAAAACAGTTTTTCCAAAGGTCAAATATCCTCACTGTTCCTTTGAGATGTTTAAACAAATAATTACAGGGGAGTGGCCTGGTGATACAGGCTCCATCAAAGAGGATACATGTAACATTATTTAAAAAAAAAATTAACACCTTCCATTCAGGGGACTTCACCAGTTCCCAGATCTAACCACTCTACATAACCCCCTAGTAACGTTAGATTTGGTATAAAAGATACAACAATTGTAATGTACTGGCAACATCTATAGAGTTGAAGGAATGGAATTGGAAATGTGGTCCAGTAGCCACACCAGAGAATGGGCAGTCAGGAATCTTGGGTTCTTTTGTATTCTTGGCTCTGCCACCAATTTTTCATTTGCTTAATATTTTTAATCTTTCTCCCTAAGTTCCCTCAAATGGGGGATAGTTACACTTCATTACTCCTAGTCACACTTAATGCCTGCAAAGTAGTTTGAGATCTTAATATGAATCAAACAGTATAAGTGCAAGGTATTATACATTGATATTAGATAGATGGAGGGGGTGAGGTAAAATCTTTATTGGACCAATATTTTTTGGTGAAAGAGAGAGGCTTTTGAGGCATAAACTCGAGCTTTTCTAATAAGCTATACATCCAGTGTCTTTACCAAAACCATGATTTTTAGCATCTAGCAAAGTTCTAAATTTAAGCTCTCCAACTCATCTTTTGGAGGCGTGCAGGTTTTCTTTGAGGACAGGGACAGAGAGATCAGCTCTTTTGTGAAAAGTGTTTGCCCCGAGGTGTGGTGGTGGTTTTGTCTTTTGTCATTCTTCTGTGAGTTCATTGGAGAAGGTAGTGATTGTGATAGACTTGTGTAGGGCGCATGGTTCCTGAAAGGCGTGTGTTAGAGATTCTGGTCATTTTCTTAACAAAGACATTGGATTTACAGCTTATTACAACAGTTTGAAACCTATTAACAGGCCCTTTTTTTGTCCTTTGCAGAAGTTTTAACAAGCCACTTTACTCTGAAGGGTCCTTTTAGAACATGAGTTAAGTATTTATGCAAAACAGTCTGTTCCACCTTCGGTTTAGTTGTGACCTTCTGAGTCCCTTTCCCTAACCTGAAGAAGTCTCTATTTAGCTTGTCTCTATCGCCAACAGAAACTGGTGCAATAAAAGATATTACTTTACCTATCTTGTCCTCTCCATGTCCTGCAACCAATATGGCTCCAAAAACACTGCAAACAAACCTAGATTGCTATTCTTAATTAAAATAAATATCACCTATTAAATATATCACCTATATTGTCTTTATTATTTTCCGAGTTTATGTAGTTTAAAATATTTTCATCATTTTGTGTGTTTATAAATAAATTTAAGAAACAGGTTTTTTTAAAAAGAACAACAAACTGAGCAACTATCTGTAATAAAATATTTTCTCTCTGTTTCTAATACGGAAATATTTGAGGGTACATCTACACTTGCTCCCTATCTCGAGATAGGGATGCAAATGTAGTCAACCAAAATTGCTAAGGAAGCGGGGATTTAAATATCCCACGGTTCATTAGCATAATCTCGCCCGCGCGCTACTCTGCTCGCCAGCTGATTAGAACCAGGAAGTGCGCTCCAGGACACGTTAGTTTGAACCAAACCCCTTGGTTCGAACTAATGTTACTCCTCATTTTTTGATATTTAAATCCCCGCTTCATTAGCAATTTCGCGATAGGGAGCAAGTATAGTCTTTTCTAGATTTTGCACAGGAGTTGGGGACTAGTTTGTGCATGGAGGATTCCTGTTGGAAGTTGAGAGAGAATTTGCCAGGTCTCTGAAAGTACTGCTGTTTCTTCATAAACTTGCTGCTGATTTTACTGTTTAATCTCCTCGTTCAAAACACCCAGAAGAGCCATGAGCATATTGGAAATACAAAGAAAGACTGGGAAAAGTTCTCATTAGGGTTCTGTTTGCTCATTTCACTCCCCCAAGAAAGTATGAAGGCATTCCAGAAGTCCAGATACTTCTTGACTGCTTAGAAACCAAGACAAATACTTAATTTCTCTTGGGCAACTGGTATAGTTATTGTATAATAAAAGCTGTTTTATCTGGCACCTCGCCAACTGGAATGCTCTATAAACGGTCATTTTTTTATAGTCTCAGAAAGTCCAGTTGATAGTGTGGTTGGTGCAGGACCAACAAGCTCCTTACCTGGCTCTGTGTGGCTCCCTAGAAGCCATGACATATCCCTGCTGCTTCTAGGTAGAGGAACAGCCACCGGGGCCTCTTGGGCTACCCCTGCTCTGAGTGCTGACTGTGCAGCAGCTCCTATTGTCTAGGAACTGTGGGGGGTGAGTGGGGGTGGCGCCTCTAGGCAGAGGCAGTATGCGGAGGTGACAAGCCATTCCTCCGCCTAGGAGCAACAGGGACATGTCTCCGCTTGCAGAGAGCTACCCAAGGTGAGCCCTGCTCGGATTCAGCACCCTGAAATCCCTCCTACAACCCAGCCCAGAGCCTGCATCCCCAGCCTGCACCTCCCATGCTTACTCGAGTTAACTGGAATATTTGACGGACTGTCATCCTCTCTCTCCTAGCCAGCTGGATCATAAACTATGCTCAGAAACTGCTAAACCAGCTTAACTTGTAGGAACTTTATCCTCATTGAGCCACAGACTTGGACTCCAACCATGGTTATCAAAGACTCCATCTTCTAAACCATCCTTGGTTTCCTCTCTTGCATCTAGATTCCATAGAATAATGATTCACCAGGGACCCAATCCTGCTCCCACACAAAGGAGAACAGCAAAATTAACTTCTGCTTCAATGACAACCGGAAAGAGCCCTCACCCCAATTTAAAGGATGTTTTGTATGGCCTTTCTATAATTCATTTCCTGCAGCTTCTTGCTCTCTTGCTGTTTCTTTAAAGTCACAACAGTTGGTTTTAGCAGAATATAGTTTTATAGCCATTTTGCTGCTTCAGACTATGAGAACTTTTAAAACCGTCTCAAGACATAAAAGTGAACATCAAAAAGCCCAGTGGCTTCTTAGCAGGGGCTTTCTTCCTCTGTGTGAGAATGGGCTTTGGGCACTTTTGCAAGTCAAATAACCATTGTCAGCTTTGCTAGTCATGGTTCAGTTTAAGCCCATCTCTGCACTGGAGGCAGAACAGAGCTGCATTACCCCTGTGGGAACCCAGGGAGACTTCCTCCCTGGAGCTCTGCAGAAGTATACTTCTGTACCCTATCAAGGGATGCCTCTTGCTCCCCTCACCACACCAGATTGGCCTGGAAGGGGAAAAGTGGAGCTATGTTTGTACTTCTCCTTTCTCCTCACTCACTTTTCAGAGCCCTTGGGGAAGTCAAAAAGGAACAGTCCCTGCATTCCTGAGTGTGGAGACTGCAATTCTACCAAGTCCTTAAATGATCTGTGAGTGACAGGATGATACAATTTTCTCCCCATGAATTCAGATGAAGGCCAGATACAGTCTAACCTTGAACTGGCATCTTTGTTTTCTCTGTGTGTCAGTGTACACTACTGTATTATTTCCATTCAAAGACACAGCTCCCACAGAGGTTTCATTTTAAAGAGTTATCAAATATGCTGTTGAATAATTGGGGACTGGCTGCAGCATACCTCATGTTCTCCCTCACCCACATTTCCCTCCCCAGAAATAGCAGAATTATTAAAAGATAAGACAGACATTGCTTGGAAATCTTAGCATGAGTGCTTTGGCATACAGCTCCGGTGGAGGTTTTTTTATACTTCAAGGGAGCTAAATGCTGTTTTAAATATGCATTGGAAAATAAAGACATGTAATAAAATTAATGTTTCCTCCCTGTTTAAGGAGCTTTGGAATGCAGTGCCTCCCTGCTAGCAAAACATTAAATGTCTGTTGTAAGGTAGGCAGCTTGAGAAGTCTTCAGGGAGATGTTTTGACTACAACAGAAAGCAAGTAGCATCCATCAGAGAACAAGATTACAGATTGGGCATTTGCATTATTCAGAATGTAGCTGATATACAATTGCATTTAGGTTGAAAGTCGATGGAATACTCATGAAGCTATTGATGAGATTTATGGTATGAAGGAGATACTCTGTAACACAATCAGTTGGTAGTGGTGCTGTCACTCACTCCAGTGAGGAGAGGATTACAGACTAGGGATGTTAGAGTGTACTCATTTAAACGATTAACCAATAAGCCCAGGCTTATTGGTTAATCTTAAAGGTTACACGCAGCCTAGAGGCAGCAAGGAGGAGAAAGGCGGGAGCCAGTGCCTGTAGGGAGCTGGCTTTTAAGCCAGCTCCAAGGGCGTGCTGGCTCCCAGACCATCTCCCACCCACCCCACTGTCTCCCACAGAAGCAGCAGCATGCGGGGGAAGAGGGGAAGGCGGCAGGTGGGATCTGGTGCTCATGGAGAGCTGGCATAAAAGCCAGCTCCCCATGAGCACCAACTCCTGTGGAGATGCCTGCCCCCTCATGCTGCTGCCTCTGAAAGAGAGGCAGCAGCATGGGGAGTGGGAGGTTGGGGGCAGGTGGGAGCCTGTATGTGTAGGGAACTTGCTTTTAAGCTGGCTCTCTGCTCTGGTTTCCGTGGAGACGTCTCCCTCCCATCTCCAACAGAAGCAGCGTGGATGGGGGAGGCAGAAGAGGTGCTCAGCAGAGCTGGCTTAAAAGCCAGCTGCTCACTAGCACCAGCCCCTGTGGAGCTGCTTTCTTCCCCCTCACTGCTGACTTTGATAGAGAAGCAGCAGTGTTGAGAGGGGACAAGTGAGTGGTACATGCAGGAAGCCAGCTCCCTGCGTATATCAGAGTCTGCCCTCTGCACTGCTGCCTCTTGAAAGCCAGCTCCCTGCAATCATTGGTTCTTGCCTGCTGCCGCCCCCCGCATATAAACATGTAACTGCTAAAATTTTTCAGTCATTACATGTTTATACAAATACACAATTTTCAACAACCCTATTACAGACAAGCCAGAGGAAGTTTGCACAACCCTGGCCAGTCAGGCCAGGGAGCAGTCAGCCAATCAGGGCCAGGCTGGGCCCTATAAAAAGACTGTAGGGCTGACTTGCTCGGGACAGGAAGCGATTAGGAACACCTGGAGAGAGCAGTGCTGGCAGGCTTATGGGTGCTGGAAACAGGTTCTCACCGGTTACCTCTTAAGCTTTGCGGGGGCCAAGAAAATGCAAGGTTCACAGGGACATGGCCCAGGAAATGGGAACAGTAATGGGGAAGGAGGAGGCAGGAGATAGCTGCTGACAGAGAGTCCCTGCGTTGGGACCCAGAGTAGTGGATGGTCCTGGGTCCCCCACACCTTGCACTGTAATGAGCCTCTACTGAGCGTAGCCTGTACAGACTGCAGCTTGCACCTGAGGCAAGGGGCTAGACTTTGGGGTTGCAGTTGGCCACTAAGGCAGGTGCCAGGACTGAGAACTTCTGATAACACCCGGGGGGAGGGAGGTGGAATGAAGGGGTGGGCACTCTCAGACGGCAGTGTCGGCTCGGAAAGCACCTGAGCCAGAAGGTGGAAACAGTGGAGCAGTGTGACAATGGTTGAAACAAATTACCCTTGTTCTTAGATAATTGGATTACTTCTTAGGGTTGTTAAATTTAGTTTAATCAACTAGCTGATGGAATTTCCCAGCGCCAGGAGTTAACCCTGCTGCAGCTCTGCCTTTTAAATGTATTAAGAGCGGGCAGGCTCTTAATATATTTAAAAGGCTGAAGTGCAGTGTGGGGTACTCAGCATGAGCTAGGACAGCTGATTCCTGGCTCATGCAGGGTCTCCCCCACTGAACACCAGCCCTTTTAAATGTATTAAGAGCCTGCTGGCTAGGAATCAGCTGTCCCGGCTCGTGCCGAGTCTCCCCTGCTGTGCATCAGCCCTTTAAATGTATTAAGAGCCTATCGGCTCTTAATATATTTAAAAGACTGGTGTGCAGCACTTGGGACCCAGCACAGGTTGGGACAGCTGATTCCTGGCTCGCACCCAGTCCCCACTACCCCTCTGCCTCCCCTGCCCCCCACAGAGATGGCGCTGGAGGGGAACCACCTTTTAATCTGGCTCCCCCCAGCATCAGCTCCTGCTCCCCCCCTTGCTGCCTCTAGAAGCAGCAAGGCAGGGGAGAGAAGCGACTAGTCGATTATCTGATAAGCTTATCGGATAGTCGACTAGTCGCTTCCATCCTTTTACTTCTCCTCTGAGGTAGAGTTGTAGTAAATATTTGTATTATGGTAGTGGTCAGAAGCAGGTATACAATTCTGCCAAAACCTGAAGGGGTAACCAATCTACAGTTCTCTCCACATCTGAGAATCCACTCTGCCATGTGTATACAGTATAACTTCTTGGTACATTTGGCAGCCATTTCACTTCCTGTCTAACTACTTGACAAGCAGCATTGTTTCTGGGATGCATTTTTGTGGAGTCAAGTGGAAACAACTAAACAAATCTGGAAAAAACCTGGTGTTCTGTTTAAAAAAAAAAAAAGAACTAAAAAACTTGCAGGTGTCACATCTGTCTATCTAATAGCTGTATGTGCGTAATGAATCTAACAGAAAGTGAAGAAGTGATAGTGGCTCACAGGCAGAGCAGGAGAGGGCAAGTAAACATTTGTAATTGAAGGAAGCATTAACAGACACTGGCATCTGAAAGCACCACTGGTACATATGAAGAGACTGCAAGGCCCTAAGAAGAAATACTCATGCCTAGAAGTGGGATAAACTGCAACATAAACTTGTCGCTGCTTAAGAAATGATCCACATTGGTTCTTCACCCAGTTGTTATAACCCTTAGGCACAGTGAAAAAGAAATCCTAGTTTGGCAACTTTTCTTTTAATACACTGGTTATTGTAATTTATATATTTACTTGCAGTTGCATTATTAACTCACTAGATGAATGCATGGGCTGTACAGTGTACCAGGCTGAGTGTGGTCTATGGTAAACAACCGAGACAAAGCTGGAACACAGTTTGGATGGAAGCCTATTTGTTAGCTTGTAATGTATAGTTGTGGTTATATAAAAATGCTCCGTTTAAGGAATACTGTGAGTTCATATTAAAACACTTTGCACTAGGCTGAAATAAAGGAAAATAATGGCAAAACACCAAAAAATGGGAGGGATGTGGAGGACAAGATGGCAAGTCTCATAAGGAAGAATGAAGAGTTTTTTTCCTCATTTGTCTTCAATCCTTCTTTAAGCTCATGACAATCATGTTAAGGTGATCAGTGCAGTAATGCTTGGTAGACTGAACAATAGAACTCCCAAGATATAAACTGTTCAGTCACCCACCCACTTCACTTGGAACTGGAAGTACATAATCAGGCAGCAGCAAAGAGACCAAAGGAGTGGGGGATGGGGGGGGGAAGCAAATACAGTACAGTTCTGTATTAAATATAAGCTATTTAAAATAAAAGGAAAGCAGCATTTTTCTTTTGCATAGTAAAGTTGCAAAACTGTATTAAGTCCATGTTCGATTGTAAATGTATGGGTTACAAACATTTGAGTTATGAACACCATTCTGGGGATGTTTGTAACTCTGAGGCTTTAATGACCTTACTGCTTGAACATTATTGTTAATAGCCTTATGAAGATCCCTTTACTAGGGTAGATATAGTCTACATCTCCAAGTCCCACTCTCTCCATCAGTAATAGTAACAATGCCAACCTTGTTACAAGAAGAAATTAAATTTTGGAAACAGTTTTAAAGACAGAAGGCCTAACTTTTTGGAACTGTGTGCATTAGATGCCCAGGTTTGGCCACATTTCTTGCACACTAGCTCAAGGGCAGAATGAAATCCTTTCATCTCACAGAGATACAGATGGCTGAAAGGATGTTCTCATAAGCAAAGTGCTGAAGGACATGCCGCTTGCTTCATTCCCCTTTCATGTTCTGCCTCCAATCTAGATGACAGCATTTTGGAGACAACGGATAGTACAAAATGAGGAAGTTAAAGTAACAGTACTAATAGCAGAAACATTGTCTTAGTGTGCACACTATTTCTGAGTGCTCTGGACATACATATAGTTTGAGCAGATTGGATTACTTAAACAAATCTGTGTTAACGAAAAGATGTTACTCTGGCAAATTCCATGAGTGTCCAGTTCTTTTACATGTCTGCCCTTGAAAACTATTCACTGATGAGTGCTGTTCATTTACAAGAATCTGATGTATAATATATAGAGCCCTGTAAATCCATGGGCATTCACTTTATATCCAGGGGATATAAATGCAGATATCGCTGCTCATTTTTGTAGATATGGAGGTGGGTAATAAAAAAAGTTGTATCTAGAACCCTGCAAAGTTGAGGCTATTCAATTTATATACAAGGGTATCTACAATTCATTTTAGCAGATATGGCTATAGATACAAATTTTGTATATGCGCAGGTCTCTAAAAATGTACCTTATATCTGCCAACTCTCATTCAGTTTTGCATGCTCAAACACAGAAGTTCTAAAATGTTTCATACTGCTGACGACATTTTGATGTAGACTGTCTTGTGGACCACCTGTCTTACCATTTGCAAATCCCTTCCTGTGGGAAATAGAGCAATGGATTCATGGGAAAGTATTTAATGTGTTTTACTGTGTGTGGGTGAATGGCAGGCAGCAAAACAGTGCAATTTAACTGCTGAAATAAGTGGAAAGAGAGAGAGAGAGAGCACTAGATATCATTATAACCTCTCTGTGAACTTCAAATTGGTCCACAAATCAGTTTGGGCAGCTTTAGCAATGAGGGTTTGACTTAACCTCAACATTGGATTCTCCATCACTGAACATTTTTAATTCAACATTGGATATATTTTTAAAAAGGTTTGCTCTAGGAATTATTTTGGGGTAGTTTTATGATCCATGTCGTATTGGAGGCCAGACTAGGTGATCATAATGGTCCCTTCTGGCACTAGAATCTATGAATCATTGTCAGTGGTTAGAGCATTCTAAGCAGCAAGCATAAGGGAATGGAATAAAATCAGCAGAATATGGATTGGGAGCCAGTGCTTTTCTCTCTCTGAATAGTCCATCTTCTAATGAGCAAAATAATGGGCAGCTTCAGGCTGTGTTACACACAAAGAATTTTCACAGTGCAATCAGTGAATTTAGTTTTCTTTATCAGTTGTTCAAAGAGATACTACTGAAAATCTTTTCAAGATATTTATAACTCTCTTTTGTAACCTTACAGGAGAAGTCTGTTCTACACTGTGTAGCAGGGCCTGTTCTACACTGCAAAGTTGGGTCAACCCATCTTTCTCATTAGTGGTGTAGATAGAGCTATGTCAACAGAAGAATTCTTTCACTGCAACTGGGAAATGTGGATTGCTGACACTGATGGGAGAATCCATCAGTGTAGGCCAGGGGTTTTCAAAGTTGGGTCATGGGCCTGCCTGGGTAAGCCTCTGGTGGGTTGTGAAATGCTTTATTATCTAAATGTGCATAGGCCTGGGGCCTTGCAGCTCCCATTAGCTGCGGTTCATAGGGGGAGCTGCAGGAAGTTGTGTGGGTCAGATGGCCTCGTCCTGCAGCTCCCCTTGACTGAAAATGGTGAAATGCAGCAAAAGCACATGTGAAAACACATTACCTGCGTGGGCCCGCAACCCAATTTCGAGAACCGCTGGTGTAGGCAGTGTCTCAGTTGAGACCATCTTTTAGTTAAGTCCTGATTCAGTTAAGTACTTAAGCATGTGCTTAGCTTTAAGTCTGTGAATACTCTGACTGATTCAAATGCTACCAAATAAAATCAGGGCATTAAAAAAATAATTAAATTGCTGTTTTCAGGGCTTAGCTTAAGTGAGTCTAATGCACTGCCACCTCTTTCATGCTGTCCTTTTTTCCAGAATTTAGGCCTCCATTAAAAAAAGACTGTTCTGATTGCTGAGAGAGACTCAGTTCATCTTTTCAAGTCTAACTGCAGTGATGCCTGCCTGCATTTACAGAACCTAAAACAATATCTGTTGAGAAAGGTGTGACCTGCCGCCTTCATCGCATAGGTACCTCTACTCTCAATAAAACTTCCAAAGGTCAATAATGCTGACTGTTTCACAACTCATCAGAGTATGTGTAAAAGGAGATGGGTGGTTATGTTACACAGATCTGCACAAATGGGCTTAGGAGAGGAACTACCATATTTTCCCCCCTCAAGTCAAAGAGCTAAGGGCAAGTAGCCTAGTAGAGTCCATCAAATCATACAAGATTCACCTTGGGAGATCCATGCCTGAGGAGCCTGGCACGATTCTTTGGTGTAATCAAATACCACTGACGGGAAACAAGTCCAAGAAGTCTAGAGAGGGTGCCTGATCATTCTTAGTTTTCATTATTCTTTTCATTTACAAACTATATGTGGTAATATTTGCATTTTAAATATAGTCTCTTGATGCACTCAGTGTTTAGGCTTGCAGTTCATTGCTTCTAGTTGTTATATTTAGCATTCTGTTTCCCTAGTGCTTACTTCATATGAGTCATCAAACATGCCAATTTATGTCCATTGGGCCTTGATCTTTAAGAAAGTGCATGTAATCACTATGAAACAATCTTCCTGTCAGTTTGACATGCTGAATCACATGCTATTCTTAAATTCAGGTTAAATCAGGTTTTTTTCCCCCTACTTCTTTTAACAGTATAAAGCCCAAGGGATATTTTTGTTTTGTTTTGTTTTATTTTTGGTTTTTTGTTCAGGAATGATGCTAGTGCAAAAGGTGTTATATTGTAGTATCAGATTCAGGAAAACAAGGCTGCACGTTCCTTGTCTGTCTCCGAAACCATTGCCTCTTCCCTGAACCTTACAAAGTCATTTTAGCAATTTTGGGGTTTCAGCTGGTCCTTGTATCAGATAAGAAATACCTGACTCTGCAAAATCCTTGTCCTTGACCCACCATGGAGCACTCCCATCACTTTCTGTTCCCTGAATTGTAAAGAGCTTCCTGCTGGCCACCAAACTGACTTTATTGCAGAAGCGCCTTCTGACTCCCTGCAGGTATCTTTCTATGTGTGAGCATGCATTCCACATTATAGGAGGCATATTTATGGATTGCTGCCCTATGGCCCTAACAGCATCCCAGTGCAAGAGGGCAAGGGTTTCATTAATATCTGGTAGTGAGTTTCAGCTGGCCTGACCAGTTTCTCCAATTCACCAGTAACCTGTATCTATGGGTCATGTAAATTCGAATAGAAAGCCAATAATATCCTGATTATTAATATTATTGCGTGGTGTATGGATGGAGCACACATTAAACATTACAAACATAATGGAAAATAGATTATCAAGGTGTGTCTATGAGGCAGGGCTAATGTGACTCCACACTACACAAAAAAACTGTGGTTCTACCACCTTGAAAGTACTTTGAATATGTATTAAGAAGTAATGGGAATGCAATTTACACAGGGAACAAACAGGACCGTCAAGGGAATAAGGGCAGAATGCAATCACTTTGCATCACAACTGGTCAAGGAGACTGCAGGAAACAGATCAATTTGCATTTTAGGAAACACCAAAGAGGGAAGAAACTAGCATGGAGCTTCCTTTGCCACCAGAGCCATGTCACTTTCCTCACAGCTTGAATGTTTACTTCGGGAATAACCTTCAGAATAGTCCATTTCAAAGGTGCATGCCTTGTAAAAGAGGAGGGGCAAAGAGCTCCTGGTTATCTTTCACCTAACCACTTTGGACTTTGTGGTAGATGACTTGAGGGGTTGGTCAGCCATTCTATTGGAAGATAATGTGGAAACTACCTAGAATAAAAGTTGTAGTTTGCTTTGATAAGTCTTAGTTTCTAGAAAGTACTTTTCACTTTTATTTGCCTATAACAATTTCTAACTCTATCCTTTATAAGTGAACTCTCTTTTTGGTAATAACTTGTTTGACTTATCTTTTAAAGTGAATATTAACACCAGTTCATGTGGCAAGCTTCTGAGTATTCTGCCTTTAAGGGAACAAACAAACCTTAATATTTCTCTGAATGGTCCAGGAAGGGGGCTAGACATTGCAGAATACACATAAGAACAGCCATACTGGATCAGACCAAAGGCCCATCAGCCCAGTGGCCGAATTTCAGGTGCCCCAGAGAGAATTAACAGAAATTGTAAATATCAAGTTATGCATCCTCTGTTGCCCATTCCCAGCTTTTGGCAACCGCAGAGTAGCGACACTATCCCTGCCCATCCTGGCTAATAGCCATTGATGAATGCTTTAGTTTTAGCCTTCACAATATCCTATGGCAAAGGAGTTCCACAGGTTGACTGTGCATTGTGTGAAAAAATACTTCCTTTTGTTTGTTTTAAACCTGTTAGTTAAATTTAATGACCCTTGCTTCTTGAATTAGGGGAAGGAATACATAACACTTCCTTATTTACATTCTCCACAGCAGTCATGGTTTTATAGACCTCTCTTGTATCCCTTTGTCATCACTTCTCCAAGCTGAAAAGTTCGTTTTAATAATGTCTCCTCACATAGAAGTCATTCTACACCCTTATTTGTTATCCTTTTCTGAAGCTTTTCCAATTTCAGTTTGTATTTTTTTGAGATGAGGTGATCGAATCTGTCCACTGTATTCAAGATGTGGGTATGCCATGGATTTAAAGAGGCAATATGATGTTTTTTGTCTTTATTATTGATCTGTTTCTTAATGAGTCCCAACTTTCTTAGGTTTTTTTTTTTAAATTTTTGACTGCCTCTGGACATTGAGTGGATGTTCTCTGAGAAATACTTAGTGATTATAAGGACTTGCTCCTGAATGGAGGCAGCTAATTTAGACATTTTATATGTATAGTCGGGATTATATTTTTCCAATGTGCATTATTTTGCATTTATCCACATTGAATTTCATCTGTAATTTTGTTACCCAGTCACTCAGTTTTGTAGCTCTTCCCAGTGTTCCAGGGATTTATCTATCTTGGGGAGTTTTGTATCATTTGCAAATTTTGCAGCCTCACTCTTTACCTTTTTTTCCAGATCATTTATGAATATGTGGAATAGGATTGGTCCCAATACAGACTCTTGGTATCTCTCTCCATTCTGAAGACTGACCATTTATACTTTCTCTGTATTTCTCATCTTTTAACCAGTTGCAAATCCATGAATCCCTGTCATCCCATGACTGCTTACTTTGCTTAAGAGCCTTCATGGAGGAACTTCTCAAAAGGCTTTCTGGAAATCTAAGCAAACTATATTCGTTGGATCCCCATTGCCCACATGCTTGTTGACTCCCCCTAGAATTCTAGTAGATTATTGAGGCATGGTTTCCCTTTACAAAAATCATGTTGACTCTTACATTGACCAACAAATTATGTTTCCGTATGTGTCTGATAATTTTGTTCTTCACAATAGTTTCAATCAGTTTGCTCAGTACTGAAGTCAGGCTCACTGGCCTGTAATTGCTGGTATCACCTTTGGAGCTCTTCTTAAAAATTGTCATCACATTAGCTATCTTTCAGTTATTGGCACAAAAACTGATTTAAATCACATTTAGTAGTTCTGCAGTTTGCATTCCTTCAGAAGTCTACAGTGAATACCATCTTGTCCTGGTGACTTACCACTCTTTAGTTTATGAATTTGTCCCAAAACCTCCTCTAATGAGAACTCAATCTGGGACACTTTCTCAGATTTGTCATCTAAAAAGACTGGATCAAGTTTGAGAATCTTTCTCATTTCTTCACCCATAAAGAGAAATGCAAAGAATTCATTTAGTTTTTCTTTAATGGTCTTTATTGTCCTTGAGTGTCCCATTAGCATCTCAATCATTCAGTAGCCCCACTGGTTGTATAACAAGCTTCCAGCTTTAGATGTACTTAAAATGTGTTTGCTATTTATGAATCTTTGGCTAGTAGTTCTAATTCTTTTATGGTCTTCCTAATTATATTTTTACTGTTCATTTATGCTCCTTTTTATTTTCCACTTTTGTTTACTTCTACTTTTGAAAGGATGCCTTTTTGACTCTCTTTTTTTTTTTTTTTTTTTTTTAAAAGCAATGGTGGCACTTTTTTGTTCTCCTACTATGTTTTTTAATTCAGAATATACATTTAAGTTGAGCTTCTATTATGGTGACTTTAAAAAGTTCCCATGAAGCTTGCAGGGATGTAACATTTGTCACTGTCCCTTTTAATTTCTGTTTAGCCTCCTCTTGTGCAGTTCCCCTTTCTAAAATTAAATGCCACAATGTTGGGCTAGTGTGGTGTTTTCCCCACCATAGGGATGTTAAGTTTAATTATATTATGATCACTATTAGCAAGCAGTTGAACTGTATTTGCCTCTTGGATCAGATCCTGTGTTTTACTTGGGATTAAATGATGATTGATGCTCTTTTGTAGGTTCCAGGGCTAGCTCTTCCAGGAAGCAAACATTTATGGTGTCAAGAAATGTTATCTCTGTATCCCATCCTGAGGTGATGTACCTGGTGAATATGGGGAGAATTGAAATCCCCCATTATTACTGAGATTTTAAATTTTTATAGCCTCACTAAACTCCTTGAGCATTTTACAGTTCCTATCTCCATCCTGGTCAGGTGATTGGTAATGTATTCCTACTGCTATATTCTTAATATTGGAGCACGGAATTACTATCTATAGAGAGTATATGATACAGTTTGGTTCATTTCATATTTTTACTTCATTTGATTCTACACTTTCACATAAAGTGCTACTCCTCCACCAGCATGACCTGGTCTGCCCTGATATGTTTTGTGCCCTGGTATTACTGTGTTCCACTGATTATCCTCAGTACATCAAGTTTCTGTGATGCCTGTTATATCAGTATCCTCATTTAATACAAGGCACTGTAGTTCAGCCGTCTTATTATTTAGACTTCTTGCATTTGCATATTAGCACTATAGAAATTCGCTACTTTTTAGCCGTCTGCCATTACATGATGTAATTGAATTCTTTTTAATTTGATTGTTTCTTATCAGATCCTACCTATATTTGTATCATCTTCCATCCTCTTCTCCTTAGGAAGACCTAGAGATTTCCAATAATAGATTATCCCCGAAGGGATGTCTGTGACTGAACCACATGCTCCTCTGGACCTCTTAGCTTTCCCCCAGCCCTTAATTTAAAAATTGCTGTACAACCTTCTTAATTTTAAGTGCCAACAATCTGGTTCCATTTTGGTTTAGATTCCCCCTTTCCCAAAACGTTCCCCAGTTCTTAATAAATCTAAACCCTTTCTCCATACACCATCATCTCATCTATGCATTGAGACTCTGTAGTTATGCCTGTCTAACTGGTCCTGCATGTGGAACTGCAAACATTTCGGAGAATGCTGACATCGAGATCCTAGACTTCAGTCTCTTACCTAGCATTAGGGATAATAGTAATAAGGTGTGGAGAGGATAAATTCAGTAATGTTTGCTAGGTATTCATTTATGAGACCATTGAAGGCCACTTAAGCACTTAGAGATGTAATTAGTGGAATGATCCTACTACTGGAGTTAAATTTATGTCTAAAATTAAGACTTTTTAAAATTACCGGGACAAGCATTCAAATCACTCCAAATCTTTCAAGGCTTCACAATTTTCACTAGATATGGTTAGAGACTTTTTTCAGACATTAGCATATATTCACTCCCATAATAACGTGAAGAAGATGTTTGGATACTCACTCCCACATGAGTAATCTTTCCTTATAATCTCTCTGCTAGTCCATTGGCACTATTGTAAAAACTTTAAAACGGGTCTGTTTTGAATTCTGTAAAACGGAAACAACTTTTCAATTATTTTCCTAGTTTTTAGACAGCTTTAGTTAATAACCTATCTTTAACCTAGATTTTCCCCTAGTTATGGGAGTGTGGGTGGACAGGAATATTTTAAAGTTGTTGCATGGTGATGAGTGGGCTTCATGAATAAATGAGTCACTTAATGGGTAGGAAAAGCATTATGACATAAGTTCGTTTGGCTATTAAGCAGTCTTTTCTTACCCAAATAATTCTAAAATATTTCATATTAAAGCAAGTTTTTTAGTAGTGATAAAACAGTGTTACTGGGTTATTACTGATTCAAATGAGCATTTGAGTGTATACTTAACCTGTAAACACATTCATTTTTAGCAAAGCACTTAAGCAAATTCTTAATGTCATGCATGCATTTAAATTTCATTGACTTGCACTACCTTATTTTTGTTTCTATTAGCCTCTGCCTTTCAAGCAGAATTTGTATTGATTACCTTACCACTTCAGCAACAAATTGCTTTCTTCTGCTGACAGAGATTAAGCACAAAGTTATAGCCAGTGACTGAGAAAATAAACTAAAATGCCTTCTGCTAACTTCTAACTAGGAAAAATAGGTTATCCAGTCAGGGAACCCCAACCAATATTGTGCTCTGTTTCTGACCAGTATTAACTACCAAGCCAGCACAATGTAAAAATAAAATTCTAAAATTCTATTGTTTCAGAGGGGTAACCATGTTAGTCTGTAACTTAAAAAACAATAGCCCTGCAGCACCTAAGGGCATGTTTACACTACAGAGTTTTGTTGGAAAAAATGGCCGTTTTTCCAACAAAACTTGAGAAATGTCCACACTGCAATTGCATTCTTCTGCAAGAAAATCGAAAGAACAGAGGAATTTTTTCAGTTTTGGTAATCCTCATTCTATGAAGAAGAAGCCTTTTTGCGAAAGAGCTCCCTGTGTGTGGACGAGGAAGAGGGAGTTCTTTTGAAAAAGAGGAAAGAGGAAAAAGCACAGGTGCCCTGGTGGCCATTCCGTCCATAGCAATCACAGCTTACATGCGAGAGAGCGTCCATTCAGTCTGGACGCTCTCTTTTGAAAAAGCAGATCCCTTTTTCGATGCACTTTTGCAGTGTGGACAGTTGCTTTCGGAAGAAGTTTTTTCGGATGAGTTCTTCTAAAAAAGCTTCTTCCGAAAGAAGCCTGTGGTCTAGATGTAGCCTTAGAGACTAACAAAAAATGTAGATGGTATCATGAGCTTTTGTGGGAACAACCCACTTCTTCAGATGAATGGAGTTAAGGGGTCCAGAGTACAAAATTTTTTTGTCGTGCACTTTGCATAAGTGTTCGAACAACTAAAATATGTATTGATAACAAAATATTGTTGGAAAATTTCAGAATTTAGAAAAATTAATTCCGTGTCAAGGACTCTATAAAATGAAACATTTGACCAGTAAAACTAAACATTATCATTATTTTTACCCAGATGTAAATTTTATTGCAAATTAAGAATTATATATGCATGTCTCACAATAGTGCTTGATATTAAAATGTGCTGCATTTGACACACGCATACTGGAGTACAGATGGAGCAGTCAAATGGACATAATAGTTTATGGGCCAGTTCCTTACCTGCTGTGATTTAGTTCAGCTATGTTGACTTCTGGCTGAGAATATGGCCCTGTGTCTCTAAAAGAGATGATATAGGCGACAAAATTATCAGTGATAAGGAAAGGTTTGTGAAACAGAGCAAAAGGACACTTTAGGAAACATTTAATTCTCTCCATTTCAAAAATCCAACTTTTAAAAGAACTCCATTGTAGATGTACATGTCAGATCACAGTGTGCAGTCTGTGACTTTTGTTGCAGTGGCTCTTAATCAGGGGTTCAGGGCTTCTTGTGGGAGCAGTAAGCAGGTTTCAGAGAGTCTGCCAATCAGGGCCCATGTTACAATCACTGGGTCTTGGGGCAGAAAGATGACACCACACTGCATGGGGCTGAAACCCCACCCAGGAGCCTGAACCATGCCACCCAGAGCTGAAGCCAAAGCCTGAACAACTTCTCTTTGTACAGGCTCCTGTGCCATGGGGACCCAGGCAGTTGTATGCTTGCAAACCCCTAATGCTGTCTCTGGCTTTTATAGGCAGAAAACAAGTTGTTGTGGCGCTAGTGCACTGTGGAGTTTTTATAACATATTGGGGGAAAGAGAGTGTCAGAGAAAAGGTTGAGAACCCCTGCTCTATTGAATTAGACTCTAGAAACAAAATGCTTTTCCAGGCATTTAATCAATATATAACTATACTTCCACAGTCACTGGAAGAAGCTACCCCATTAGTGAGCATCCCCTTTGTGTATAGAAGTAAAAGAGCTTCTATCTGAGAGACATATTATTTGCATCTCACATTTGGCCTTTTTAACACTGCAACATTTAGGAACTGTGGGAAGGGAAGCAAATCTTGTCTTTTGTTACAAAGGAAAAATAAATTATTCAAGATTGTTGTTTGTTCTGAAACAAGATGGAGAAACATACTAATGCATATTTACGACAGAGAAATAAGATTAGAAAACAAAGGCATACACGGTTTGACAAACACAATAACAGTTGTTAGAGGAGCATAACTTACAAAAATTGGGGAGTGAAAGAACTGCGGAAACAATTGCTAATAAATGATTACTTAGTGGATTATGTACAGCCCAGTAAATGTTGAACTCTGGAGAACTAGTCTGACTGTGACATATGTTATTGCCTATTACCAAATCCCTATGTGGAGGAGTAAGTGATAATTAGGAAGACTGTTCAGGAAAAAAAGTTGGAGAATGGTCTTACACCAGAGAATTCTGACTTAATGTTAGGATTCTTCTATGTGTGGAATTTAGCTTTTGACAAAGGATCCTTGTAAAATATGATGATTTCACTTTGGGGGAGTTTATCCACAAATCAGTTGGCCTGGCTCGCGCCAGATCCCCAGCATTGCACACCAGCCTTTTAAAAGGTAGAGCCACAACGGCTCCTCCACTGCATCTCTCCTGCTTATCGACTAGTCGATTAGTTGATTAAACTAAATTTAACATCTCTAGTGGACGTGCCAGACTTCAATGGTGCCAGATCACAATGCCTGAAGATGAGTTCAGGGTGTGTTTGCTCTCCATAACCACCTTCCCTCCCTGCCACCTCCTCCCCCCCCCACTCCCAAAACTATTTAGAAGATTTCGCGCACGTTATTTGAACCCGAGAACCAGGCATGGAAAATGCCATTTCCTATGGAATGCAATGTTGTAGTTGTGTTGATCCGAGGATATTAGAGTGGTAAAGCATAGCCATAGTACCATGCCAGGCAGACTGGGGACCTTTCTGTGATACTGGTTTTTCGTGCTCCCTCTGCCATTAAATTTCCTAACAACTTCCATGACAAAATCAAAGTCTTAGTCATAACTAAAGGATCAAGCTCATTTTTATATTATAATCCACCTAACAGGCTGGGTCAGTATCTTATGTGATCTAACTCTGTTTTTGTCCAGTAACAAACAGATTCAAAATAGAAGTTCATTAATACCCTGTGCTTACATTTTCATGCAAGTATTTACCAAACACACTAAGTGGGATATTATCAATGTGCATGTATTTCTTACAGTTACAAATTTTATCCCAATCTTTTCAAACTTTGTTGTGCAAATTTAGGTTCCCAAGTTGCACGGAGGGACCTAGATAAAAGTGACTTGATTTTCTGTGGATTTAAGAACTCAACATTTTAACTGAAGCCATTGGAAGTAGCAAATGTGCAACATCTCTGAAAACAAAGGTACACTTTTATTGGGTACCTAAATATAGATTTAGATGTTTGGGCTTAAGGACCCTAATTTGTACATGTTGCGCTTAATCCATTTATTGTTATCATACACGTGCATTAGTAATACTGTAGTACTGCAATTGCATTATAATATTAATCCTTTGAAAAATGCTAAGGCAAGACTGTGGCTTTTCAGTCTTCCCTGTGTAGCTGCACTGCCTCATGATTAATGCAGAAGCTTGCTACCAGATGATAGTAGTTTGTTACAGGTCTATACCAGTAACAGGTTGGTGGACTCCTTCCACTAACCCATGAGTTACAGAGGTGGAACTAAGGGTTGCACATTTCCTCCAGTTTGTTTAAGCCAAGGAAGAATGAACAGACAACTTCCAACTTAACCCAGTAACAAGGTCTCTGGAGGCTACATCAGGGTATGGGAAGGATTTCATTCTCCCTTATGTTCTTGCACAGCCACACAGTCCAGACCAGAACCTTTTAATAAAAAGAATACGTGAATAATAGATACTTTGAACGAGATCCTCTGTTGGTTATTTTCCACTTACAGAATGAGACATTTCTAATAATAAATGATGATAAACGCTAGGTCTCCAAACTAACGTTGCAACACCTATGTAGGCAGTGAGAAACTGAACCAAGTTTGAAAATGTTGTTCCCATGTAACTACTTAAGTCTATAGAATAAGTCTATGACCTAAGCCCCATTGCTCTCAATGGAATATTATATTTTAAAAAGAAATCAGGTAAATAAAAGTATATATGCAAAGGGTGCTTTCAGTTTGCCAGTAACAGGACTATTTTACAGAGACACAGAAAGATGTAGATGAAGCGGTTGATGTTGATTTGCTAATGTTACCAATGAATGAAAGGCCACATTAAAATTCATTTCATGTCCAAAAGGTTAAGGAACTATATAGTATACCTGAAGAGTTGTTTCTTGCATGTTCTACTGTATATGTGTGTATAATAAATGTAGCTCTGTCATGTCCCTACAATGTAAGGACATGATAGAGCTACATTTTAGCTGGCTGTTTAGAATACACATATAGACTACATAAAATAATGTAGTGTTGTATTTATCAAAGTGAAATGACCATCTGTTATAGTAGGAAAAAAAAAGACATGCATTCACAATACTACCCTTGTAACTTTTAAGATGCATATTATAATTATTATTTGTATCCACACAGAAGTTGAACAGCTTGCCACATCTCTAAAGAATTTGTTTGCTACCATCATAACTTTCTGATGTTTATTAATTCATTTTGGATAATTTTATTAAAATATGTAAATTACATTCATTTTGGGATAATGTATATTAAATTCCATTTGATCTTTAAAATTATTTTTATTTTCATATTCTTTTCCTTGAGATAATTAGTAGCTAATTCTTTAGTTGCACTTGCAAATTTATTTCCTCTGTGATTTGTTTTTAAAGAGATCTGCGTGGTACCTTTTTCTGGTTTTGTCCCCTCCTCCCCTGCCCAAGCTGTAGATGTTGATAACACACAAGAACATGTGATTTCTTTTCATACAGGTATAATATCTGTAGAGATATGATTTGTTAAACTACATTGTAATGTAGCAATAAAGGCTGCAAATCCTATTCCTATTATTTTAAATGGAGCATTTCAAACAGTTGAGGGTTAGATTGTTGATACACTTTGGTGTCTGTATTGTAAAAGGAGAGTTTCACACTGTGTAGCTATAGGGTATATATGTTTCTTTGGAGTAAAGCAAAGATGTTTGTTCTTACAAAAGACAAAATATTATGTCCAGCAAGTACCATATTGGCTCAAACCATGGGTCAGTTTATCCCACTATCCTGCCTCTGAAAGTGTTTGCTACCAAATACTTTAGACAAAGATGTGAGAAACCGGCTTAAAGGCCAGCTATGGTTTAACTTGCCCCGCAGGAAAGTTTCTTAACTCCTAGCAGTTAGAATATGGCATATGTACTGAAACATAAAGGTTTGTATGTTATTTTCTAACGTGTCTAATGTCAGTAGGGTTGCCAGGTGTCCGGTATTCTACCGGACAGTCCGGTTTTTGCGCCCTCTGTCCGGTAAAAAAATTCAGAAGATACCGGACATGTTCAATGTCCGGTATTTTCTGTTTTTCCGGCTGGGCGCCAGATGGAAGCCTGGCAGGGGCGGGGGGAGTGGCTGCAAGGGGGGGCCATGATCGTCCCTGGGAGCCTGTGGTTGTGTGCAGAAGCCTGGTGGGGAGTGGCAGGGAGTTCCAGCCACTCCCCCCACCAGGCTTCTGCACGCAACCAGAGGGAGTCCCAGGCTGGCAGGCGGGGCCGCGATTGGCGCTGGGAGCCTCAGCTGATTGCGTCTGAGGAGGAGTGATGTCTTGGGGAGGAGGAGAAGCTCTGTCCCTGCTCCTGAGCGCTGTTCAAGCGTGTTGCGGTGCCGTAGTCCAGGAGAGAAGCCCACAGGTGCTTTGTAGTTGCGTTTAGGCGCCTTCCATGGGCTCTCAGCCAAAACTGACTGGGGTGGAATTTCTGCTTCTTCCCACTGGGACACCCAAAGACCTTGCTATGGGGGAGTCGCCTTTCTACCCATGGTCATCCCCCTCCCGCCCTACCATTGTGCTGCCCTGGGCCTCTGCCTCTCTCTGCTTTGAGTAGCAAGCGGCTGCTTTGCAGAGCAGGCTCTGCTGCCTCCCCCTTTGTTCCCAGCTTGGTGGTTCTTGGTAGTAGCCACACAGGATGTGTGTTTGGTGTTTTTTGTTTTGTTTTTTTTTTTTTGCTTGACAAATTTTTAGCCCGTGTGTTCGGTATTCTTTTGGGAGACCATCTGGCAATCCTACGAGTGTTCGGTATTTTTTGGGAGACCATCTGGCAACCCTACTAATGTGACTGTGAAATTTCCTTACCCATATAAATGTTGAATACTTTTTGGAAACCTGCCACACTCATGGTATCAATAATATATTTCAGCAATAAATTGCACATATGCTTTATCTCTTTTTCTTTTTAGACCGTGCATAACATAATTTCTTTTTCCTGTTTCATTTTCACTGTGTTGCCCAATGAACTGTGGTGTACTGTGTTGATGAGCATCACATATATAGGCTGCTGGCAGGTTTTGTTACTTATAGTAGAGTTTTATGTGGGGAAGGCAATAATTCTTAATAATGCTTTACCTGAATGTATACCCACATTTCCCCATTTTGAAGGAATGAGGTTATGCCTGGTGCATTAAACCATTTCTTCTCCCCATCCTGTGTTTAGAGTTCTCCCGGTCCTATTAGGATTTTTACTATGGACCCCGCTAATCAAAGGAGTAATATAACTTGGTCAACTTTTGCTCCATTTTGGAATGTGATCTTATCAGGTACTATGCTAGAATGTTAGAAGGAAGGAATAGATTCTTTGCTGTGTCTTGCTTCATAGGGAACTGTGTTGGGGCAAAGGGCTGTCAGGAGGTTGATCATAGCTCTTTGATTTCTGCTCCAGGGTGCATAAAACTATTGACCAGCTGAGGAAAGCCAGAAGGACAGTCCTCATCCCTCCTGAAAAGCTCTCAGATTCTCCCCTTCCCGCCCCCCACACACCCCGCCCCACCAAATTCCTAGAACACTGCACAGGAGACTGAAGAAAGATATAGGCGCATGCTCCAGTACTGTTCACTCACTGGGGCTTCTGGCACTGAAAGAGTATCTCCAGCATCTCAAAAGAAATAGAATGTACCTCTGTCAAAGTGTATAATATATGGGACATAATGTGTGACACTGATGCAAAATGATGATTGCCTGAAATTATTCAAAAATACTATGGAATCCCCTTAGCATTTTTTTCTGTAATCCCAGTTTTAAGAATTGTTTTAATTGCTAATATAATTTTCAATTATTAAGGTGAGAAGGCACCACATTTGTATGGGACATAGGAAAAATTTTAACTCAAATGAGAGATGCCCCAGTACTTTTGAGAGCAAAATCTTTTTCAGAGGAGGATCTAGGAATCCTGTCTGCTAGAAAATACATTTTCCTCAAACTTTGTCACCAAGTTTAGTGCACTTTCAAAGTACATTTAATGCTGAAATTACAATCTTAAAAATAATCTTACAATGTGTGCAACCTTACTCAGAAATAAAAAGAAAAGTTGAGAAGCTGCATGGGGTACACTAAGAGGAAGGAATATTAACTGTAATGAAATGGCACTGCGGCTATTGTGGGCCACCTACCTACCAGCTGCTTGACAATGCTTCCAGGCATGCTAAAAATATGGCATTTCCCTCCCAGCAACTGCTACATTTGATATCCCACTGAGGAAAGGTGAGAGAGAAATATTGTCTCTTCCAAAGTGCTTTTGTGTGGCAGTCCTGCTGTGCTTTCTTAGATGCCTGCCACAAATAAGTAACCCCCATCAAACTTCCTGTTCACATAAAAAACACAGTAAATAAATGCAGAATGACTGGCAGGTTTTTTTTTCTTTTAGCTTCTCTCTCTCTTCTGCATGAACCAGGGTCTTTATGTAAACCCCAGCTACTGGGATTTGTGGTATTCTACTAGTTCAAGTAACCTACTGAGAGAAGTACACAAAGTGTTATAGGAATGTTGAATATGGGAAAACTGTTCAGTGCATGTTTTGTCCTAATATAGATATTTTATTTAAATCCTGGGATAAATTATTTAAAGTCAAAACATATGTTCAGTATATTGCAATGTATTTGTATTACAGAAGCACTGAGATCAGGACCTTATGGTAGGTACTATAGAAAAATGAGTCACCTATAGTAATTATCTCAGAGTCCAGCCAATCCACAAGCCAGGATTTATCCAGGTGACCCTAAAGTAGGTTCTAGCTTCCTTGTCGGGAATACTGCTAGCTGTTTGGTGGCTCTGGTGATGAAGTACGGTCCCCTCACCCATAAAGCTTATAGTCTAAACAGGGAAGAGAGACAGCAGGTGGATGAGAATAAGATAGTGAGACAGAAATGCACTGATATCAAAGACCATATTTTTCAAATGTCCTTAGCACTCGGCCACTCTCACTGGAAACCCTGTAATAAATATTACAAAAGAGCTTAATAAATAACATAAGGCCTTTAAAAAAATTGATTTAGTTCAGTGCCAAAAAGCAAGCTGGTTTTAAAAATCTAGCTTCTACGTGATTTACCCTGAATCCTGCAGGGAATTTGCAGCAGAGCCACGTATTGAACCCAGCTCTTTCATATTCGAGGCTAGTGACTTAAGCACAAGTCCATCGCTCTCAGAAGGGTGACATAGAGCATCTCTAACTTCCTTTCCCGCTCCCACCCAATAATTTAGAACTATTTCATAATAGAAAATCCAAACATCACCCTAATTAGAGTCACTTTTGTTGGTTTGGTGCGGAACATGTCCGGTGATAAAACACATAGAGGGTTACTGAATTAAATCTTTTACCTTAAATGTGGTCATACTTTGAGAAGACAGTTCAATGAGTTCATCCTTCAGAGTGCTTTCTGAAGGAGCTATTGATATTGAATGAGAGTAAAGAAGTCAGAGCCAATAGTCAGGGCACTAGTCTAGGTGTTAGAGAGCTGGGTTCAATTCCCTGCTCTACCTCAGAATTAGTAGATCAAGTTACTTAGCCTTTCTGAGGCTATGTCTTCCACTTACTGAGGCATGTAGACTATATGTATGGCAAATCCCTCCCCCCTTGGCACAGGTATCCATGGGAATGTAGGCCATGAGGTGCTATGTAGATGAGTAAAAACACAGCATAACCTTAAGGTGTGTATCCTACCAATCTTTCTCTATGCCCAAGCAGTGCTCTCATGTCTACACTGCTAGTTTTAGCAAGAGAGTGTCCCATTGTATTTCCACCAATGGAGTCCTCTGGTGGAGCCTTTCCCCAGTGTACTGATTCACTCCAGCAGTGGAGAGAGACTCTGCCAGACCCTTTCACTGCCAAGTGTGGATTCTACACACTATAGTGTGGATGCTGCCTGCTTTTCACTGAAGTGTGTAGCTACACACACCCTACACACAGTTTCCAGCATACACAATGCCTGAGGCTCAGCTTCCTCTCAGTAAAAACAGAGATAATAGTAATATTTCCCTCCTGAAAGGCAGGTTGTGAGGATCTGCATATTAAAGATTATAAGCCTCTCAAATACTATGGGGATGTTACTTAGACAGTAAGATATGCAATGGTGCTGAGAGCCAGAGCAGTGTGTTGTCATGGAGCGGGGTGTGGGGAGAATTTAGGGTTAGGGACCCTTGTAAAATGAATATTATGTGTAAGTAAACACTCTTTTATACAACATTCAATATTTCAGTTCTACAAAAATTGACCTAGTAATTAGCACCCAGTAATGGTGTAAGGCCCATTGTGTCTTGAACATAGGCCTGCCCAGCAGTTGATATCTCTATACTGCCACCCAGTAATAGCTACATCCAGCTTGTCTTCCACTACCCACAATTCACTGAGGACGCAGCTCATGTGAAGTCCCACATCAAGGGCTCTGGCAGGCAGCACCCTCATGGCTGCTGATTGGCTCCCTCTCTGGTAAAAAACCAAGATAGGTGTTCCAAGAGGTATCCAGGCAACAGTGTGGCTCTTGTGTAGCTGCCACGACTATTCCTGCTCTGGGGTCCTGAAACCTGACTTGAACTCTGACATCATTTGACCCCAGTCTGGAACTTGACTCTGGTGTTCTAGCCCTCAGGTTTGACCCTGCTCTCCTGCCGACAAAGCAAAAGCTCCTTGTGGGGGCTAGAAGTATTTTGTCAGCAAAAGTGCCGACAAACAGCATTCACACGTGCCAGCTTTTAGAGATAGGGCTGTGTCGACATAGCCTTGCCACTAAAAGCTGTCTCGGGTAGACATACCCATAGTTCCATCTCAGCTGCCTATATTTCATCAAAACCCCAGTATCTTTTCTAGCTCTGTGTTCAGTAGGATAATTACCAGGTCCCCTTTTCTGCAAGATGTAGCTCTAATAGTATTTTTTAAAAAGTTCATATTCTCTCATCCCTGCTAGTCCCACTGATAGTCCCACTCTTTTCCCTAGTCCCCCCTGATAATCCCACTCTTTTCCCTCCCCACTCACTTTCCACCTCCAGAATTTTCTTTTGTTGTGCTTCATCTCTTCCCTTTCTTTTCCCAGCACCCTGTATGAGAGAGCATATTTAAGGCAAACAGTATACTACTATCATTTGTAACTGAAAATGAAAAGTGTAGTAACTGAATACAATTGTGTTAATGTCAAACTGAATTTTATTTAGTTTCTTGATATTTTCTAGAGCAGAAATTTGAGAGATAATACAAAAAGGATAGAGATCTGTCATTTTCTTTGTGAAATGAAATTCATTGCTTTCTTTTCTCTAGTCATCCCACCCTCCTCTTTCCTCCAATTCCCCTTTTCTGTTTCTGCATTTCACAGTATTATCTGAGCAGCATAGGTTGCAGCTGCTGAATGTAATTCAACCTCCTCTCTTCTTGAATATAAATATTCTTTCATTTGTAGTATTAGTGTAAGAATATCTATTGTACATACCTTTCGTCATACTTTTGAGATCTGTAACAGCCATTAAAAAACAGTAAGAGTAACAACAAAAATGCCGCTATGGTAAACAGAGTAAAAATGGTGATTACAGGCAAAAATACATCTTTAAACATTGGAAATCAAATCCCAGAAAATAAAAACATGAAGGAGCATAGATTCTGGCAAGTCCAGTAAAAAAGTATAATTAGGCAGGCCAAAAATGAATTTGAAGAAAAACTAATCAAAGCCTGTTGAACTCATTGCTAGTGGATATTGTAAAGACCAAAATTATACCTGGATTCTAAAAAGAATTAGATAAATTCAAGGAAGATAGATCCATCAACAAGTCTTAGCTAAGATAGTCAGGAATGCAGTAACATGCTTTGGGAGTTTCTAGAATTCTAACAGTTATAAGCTGGGACTTGATGGCAGGGGATGGCTCACTTGAAAATACCCTTTTCTGTTAATTTCCTCTGAAACATCTAGCATCAGCAGGGCTGCCAACAGGGGGAGCTAACAGGGCTGCCAACAGGGGGAGGGGGCTGAGTTGCCCTGGGTCCAACAATTTAAACAGGTCTGGGGCTCCTGGATGCCCCCACCACTCTTACTGTGGCAGCAGCCGAAGCTCTGGGCTTTTTAAATTGCCACGGGAGCCCCAGGTGCTATGCGTAGGGCAGAACTGAAGTGCTGGCTGGTGGAAGCAAGCTCCAGCCCCTCCCCTTCCACCCAATCCGCCCTCCTCCCCATTCCATTGGCCCTGATCTGCCCCCTGCCTTGCCCAACGGCCCGGAAATTCTGTTGGCAGCCCTAGGAAGCAGCCACTGTAGGGTTAGCTGGACCGTTGGTTTGTCCCAGTATGGCTGATCTTATGTTCTTGGTTATAGGATGACCCATTTTGGAGTAGTTTGTAAAATATTTCCGACCTTTAATTCACTACTTGTTACAATAGATGAGTAATAGAGTCTCCAAACTCAGTCCTACTATCCAATAGGTTATGCTGACCGTGTCATGCACCGAGCCCTTGGGTCAAAGGAATGAGGGGAGGGAGGTTGGGCAGAAGGGGCGGGGCTGGAGGAATTTCTGACTTTGTAAAATAGAAGCCATTGCATACTGATATAGCAAAGGGCTGCACCGAATTTTTTGGCCAAAATGCTCAGACTTTTGTTGGGCACCTAAATTCTTTCTGGGCATCTGAACAGAAGTTTCAAATCTGTCTGTTTTGATTTGGAGCTCAACAGTTTACATGCAGGTTTGGTCCTTTATACCAGGGTATTTTTCTAAAATCTGTTTTTTTCAGTTTGAGGTCCTAAAAAGATTGTAATCTTGTTGGAACAGGGACTATCTCTTGCTATTTGTTTGTGCAATGCCTGCCATTGATGCTGGGTAGAGCCTCTAGTAGCTGCCATTATACAATACTGAATAAAATGGTTTTAGTCCAATTGTTCGTTTTTGTGTTTTGCCTAGAGGGCTAAAAAAAGTATGCAGCTAAGATAGTGGTATTAACCTTCTCTTAACCCCCTATGGTTACAAAGCATAAGTTGTGTGTATGTAGTCATGCAAAAATCAATAAGATCGGGGTTGTTTTTTTTTTAAAAAGTAGATATGATTATCATGAAGCTTCCTAGTTTACATCGTGGGTGGTCAATTATTACATAACTCTCATTCATTTTAGTGATGGTAACTTCACTCCAGGTTGCTTTTCCAATTTTGTTTGTGTGACACTTGGGTTGCACAGCCAGCATATTTATTTTATGGAGTTTGCTAAATTGCCCACAATGTTTTTACAATTGAACATTTTCTTGACAGTTATTTATTATATTTCAGATAGCAGAGTAGTTATGACTGCTGTCCACAGTGTGTAACAGGTTCTTGCTGGGTATAATGGACAGGGGCCTCATTCATTTTACCTCAGGCTTATAAACATAGAAAAGGAATGAAGGGGAATGACTGAGTTCAATTATAGAAAATAACCCAGATAGGCTTATAAGAGTATGGAATTTTAATATGAGCCACAGGTAATATTTTGAATAAGAGATAGATGGTTATTAATATACTCACTACCTCTGTCTTGCAGAGTTTGTATGGACATGCATTCCCTTTTATCTGTATATCCAGCAAGAGCATCTTTCGCCGAAACTTTAACTCTAGCATTTAGGAAATGAAAGAAATTCCTACTTACACACATTTCAGTACCGCACAACTAATCATTTTACGTACATACTCAGAATAAAAAGGATGCAAAGTCCACCTTATGGAGCATGGGGTAAACCAGCAGAATTCCCCCTCTAGCTTATTTTTTAGACCTGCTTTCCAATAGCCATTCCCTCCATCACAGCTCACCAGAAAGCACTAGCAAATACGATCATTTGTTTCAGCACAGCAGATTAAAAAGTCAAGGGCCAGAGTCTCAGCCAATCTAAATCAGTATAGGTTGTCAGAGACAGAATACTGGAATAGGTGGTTCACAGGAACAGAGCTAGATGAATACAGCTGTGCCAGTTTGAACAATGCTCGTTTGGGCCAGCCAAGTACTCACCCTTTATTGTTTCCAGCACTTCTGGGAAATAATTCCCAGTTACCAAGGTAAGAAGCGGTTGCTCCCAAAAGTAGGTGTTGGTGTGAAACACTTTACCACATAACTTAATCAATGTGCACAGCCATAGCCGTGCAGGATTTTGAAGGCATGCCATGCCTTTTGTAGTGCACTTCTGCAGCCTGCTGAGTGGAATTTGATATAATTTTACAAACCTGCAGAAAGTAAACATAAAGGATGCAGTGCGCTTTGTCATGACATCAAGGTTTTATAAACCAAAGGTTGAAACTGCAATTTAATAGACTGTAATAGGTCAAAGGGATAAACAAGTGCAGATTCTTATGACTGCATGGTGCCTGGGTCTTTGCATGCATTTTCCTGTGTAGAATCAGTTCCACAGTGAAATTGCTTATTGAACACACAGACTTATTTATATGCATTTTAGATGAAAGAAAATAAGTGTCTGTGATCCATCTACAATAGTATCCCAGCTTTGCCTGTCACAGATATTCAAGAAGAAAGTGCAAGAAGGGTGGTGGGAACTGCAAGAGAAAGGGGAGACTAGTGCCCACTGTTATGCCCCCCCCATGCCTTATAAAAATTGGCTTATGAGCATAATTCAAAGACGTTTTATGCAAAATAGGTCACGTAACACGTCAATTTTACAGGTATAAACTGCTGAATCTGTATATCCTATTTTTGTGCATGTATTACTCCTTGTATGTGAAGCTAGAAATATGATGTGAAGTTCTGTTTATAATTCTAAATGTGCTAATGCGGGCCATTACTGATGCCCAGGATATTGAATGGCTCATGATCAAATCAATGACCTATGAATAATCTCATTTGTCCTGTAAGCCCCAACTGAGGTTGGTCCTAGACAAGTGACCATGCCACCTGACACTGGAATCCATTTTGAAGCTGGTATTTTTCCTTTGTGAAAAACACTTTTGTTTGTTATCAAGCTCAGTGCAAATAATTGTTCCCTGGGAGAGGGGAGCATCTACTCTGCATATCTCTCTCTTATTGATAAAGAGAGTGGACATCCTATCAGTTTTCTCTGTGTAAAACTTTTACAGAGTAGGATGGATTTATTTGGGATTTTGGTCCCACTTGGGGGTTGGTTTCCTGAGGGCATGAGTGGCATGATCACCACACCAGATGACAACCCTAAGGGGACTCCTCATTCAACCCATCATACCCTCAACAATCAAAATGTTGAGGGGCTCTGCCCCTGTGTAAATTCATACACACAAGGGGAGTAAGGGACTGACATGTCTGCCATGGTGCCCAGGATCAGACTAGTGAGCAGGAGATGGGAACTGTAGAGGTTGGAATACACTTGGGAGCTGGTGGAAACCCCTGGAATTGTCTCCTCAGCCTCGAGCCAGCTGCTCTACTCCCCTTGAGTCAGTGCCTCCCCTCATTCCCAATCCTACCTCTCCACCTCCCACATGCAGGGTAGTTCCCCCTTCCTCTGAGAAACTCTGAATGGACAATTATGCATCACCTACCCATAAGTGGAATTTTTATCTTACTCTTGTCAATGAGAGGTTGGCTTATGCGCTAAAGCAACAAAGGTTTATATCCCAGCACTATTATTCATTCAGTCAGTCTGTGGTTTTAGGAATACTGGATATCAATCCTTCAAGACCTTTAATTCCATTCTGTTACTCTTCTCTAAATTCCTTCCAGTGTATTACCCTCTCACTGGTGCTCTGTTGCCCATTACTGTGGTGATGTAATGGAATTTTATTATTCCTAGATATGTCATATGATGACTGTGTAAGCAGCCTCAATTGGTGCTATGTTGCACTTTAAAAGACTGTCTAATTTGATAAATATTATTTCCTCCCATTGAATGTGTTCTTTGTGACCATTCTGTAGATGTATTAGCCTACATTTTTCTAGGATGAGGCTATTTTCTTTTTCTTTCTGTCTTGACATTTTAGCTTAGAATGTAAAAAGTTTAAGATATTTAAAATGCCCCCATGCAGGGAGGTAAGGGGTAGAAGTGTCAAAAAGCATTCAGTATGAGTATAACCAGCAGAGGGAGGATGTGTTAGAACAGTGATTTGAAACAAGTCCATTCCCCATTCTGAGATGGAGTGGGAGGAGATGACTAATGCTTTTTATGACTTTTTACAGACTAACTCCGTTACCCCTCTAAAGCTTATCTACTCACTGTCTCTTTTTTTTTTTTTTTCTTCCTCCCCTCCTTTTTCCTCTCTTCTCTTCCCTTATTTATTCTTGGATCTGGACTTCTTACACTCTGGTCATCTGAAGAAGTGGGTTGTGCCCATGAAAGCTTATGATACCATCTACATGTTTTGTTAGCCTTTAAGGTGCTACTAGACTATTTGTTGTTTTTTAAGTTTTTCCTATTACAGCCTAACTCAGCTACCCCTCTGAATCTTTTTATGATGACACTCCTCAGTGGAGAGTGGTGCGATAAAATAATCCATCTTCCTAAACTAGATCAGTTAAAGAAACACATGGTGCCCTGCAAACTCACCTATAGAGACCAAAGAAGGCAGCAGACATTTAGGGCTATCTTTTGGGCCTCTTCTGATTATGGCAGGCAACTTTTCACATATCCTTGCTTACCTGGCTCCAAGATCCATCACTTACTTTGAGTAACAAACCTGAGAGTCTAAGGGATAATGATAATGACATGAGACTTAGTTTTATATAGGGATTTTCATCTGTAGATCTCAAAATGCCCTGACAAAGGAGTGGTCAGTATCATTGTCCCTAGTTTACAGATAGAGAAACTGAGGCACAGAGAGTAGGAGTGATTTGTTGAAAGTCATGCAGAAGATCTGTCCTAGTCCCATTCTCTGCCCAATAAGTTACACTGCTCTTCAAAGAAGAGTGCAGGGTCTTGAACAGAGCTCCAGAGCAGGTCACCAGGACTCCAAGTGTGGAACTGAGGCAGAGGGCCAACTGCACAACTCTGGCCTAAACCTGGCCATGCTGCATCACTCCCACACCTTTAATTCCCAGGGTATGCAGGAAGCATTGACAAGGGCAGCTAGAGATCAAAGGTTAAATGACCAAAGCCAGCCAGCCAGCTAGGAGCGAACAGCCCAGCCAAAGAATCCCTCAACTGATGGGTAGGAAGTAGCCAGTTCTGCTTCTCAGCACAGGAGAGGCACTAACCACAACAAAGAAAAACTCATGTAGTTCTGGACATAGAACAACAAGGGCAGAATCTCAAGGAGCCACCAAATTTACTTGGACATCCCAGGGACATGTGGCAATTTCTTAGGCTCTGTTTGTACTATGCATTGATCTCCTAGTGCATTCCCCTACATAAGGTATCTTTATTTAGGTTTTGTCAAAAGACTAGGAATTTACCCTACGTATGGGAGAACAAGCTTTTAACTACAGGTTGAATGTTAACTTTTTCCAGTGTTCTGTCAAGTAATAAATTAACCTTAATGTGATAGTCCTAGTTATTCTGTTCAACTTTTTAAAAGATTCACACACCTTTACAGATTGGATTCAGTAATGAGAAGTTTGTTTCAGATGAAATGGAAGCCATAACGAAACTTTCCAATTTTGGTCTTTGCAAAATTGAAATCTGACTGAAAATGTGTCCAAAAATGGAACACAATCCGTTTTCCATTTGAGAGGTTAGGAAAACAATAGAATTTGTATCTTCCCACTTCCCCATCCCTCTGTTCCACCTTCCTTCTGACTCCCAGATATTGAGATGGTTTTAGTTAAATAGACCTGGGTCTTTTGGCTTTGAAAATAATTTTTCTTGTTATATATCTGCCTGCTGAAAATGGACATTGCTCCATTTAACAAGCCCTGAATAAGGCTTCAGAATCTCCATATGAGATGACAGTACATCATCTAATTGCAGATCAGTATGACCCCAGCCACTAATGACATTTTATGGAATAAAATCCCGCTAAAAATCTCATTATTCCTAAGACTGACATAAGACATTGAATATCCTGAATCACTTTTGGGGGTCATACTTGTCCTAGTAGAAAACTAATTGTCTAGCTTAGATATAAATAAGCATTACTACTTCTGATTTGAAATTTCCATTGTGCATTTATCTACTATACTTCCATTGGCCTTTATGATTAATTTAAAATGAAATGAACTATTTTAAAATAAATATTAAAACTTCTGGAATTCCCTCATGCATACATGTGTTGAGTGGAATATTGCAAAACATTTATGAATCAGTCTTTTTTACAGCTGCTTACTATAACCTCATTTAAGGCTATTATTTTTTCTCTATATTGCTTACTGCCTATGATGACACCTCAAAACTTTAAATCAGAAGAGGAATGCAGCTTCCTGCCAGCTTTTGGGTTAAGTTAATTCATCAAGCACATGCAAGAAACAAAAAAACCCAAGACTATAGGTTATAGGTTTGACAAACCTTTCTAATCACTTATTGACAGTGTATGACTCAGTTCTAGGGAGCATAAATAAGTTCTTCAATTCTTCAAATGTATTGTGTTCCTTTAGGCTATGTCTACACTACGTGTTTTGTTGGAAGAGGAAATGCAAATGAGCGCTGATTAGCATTTTCTCATGTTTCATTTGCGTAATCTATTCCAATCCGTTTTTGCGCAGAAACATGCAGTGTGGACATCTCCGTTTTGAACAAAAACCCCTTTTTGCACAAGATCCTTATGCCTCTCCAGACAAAACACATATTGTATACATAGCCCTAGTATGAAATTCATCCTATGGAGGGGGCCACCTTTAGTTTTTTTCTCTACACAGGGATGAATCCCCGTCTTAACGAATTAGAATTTTTGTAGTTTTTAAAGTATTTCAGTTAACCCTTTGGCCAAATGTTTCTGCCTCTTTTATAGTGGATGAAAATTAAGGTTAACTGTATAGTCCCAGGAAATTTACATATTCTTTGTGAAATGCCTTTTCTTTCCTTGTCCACCTTTCTCCCCTATATTAAGAGTGGGAACTGCGTATATCTCCCAGTCTTTCCTCAGTCTGATCCCATCTGGGTTTACATAAATTTCAAAGAAAATCATCTTTATGCTCTTGCTATTCTCTTGTTTCTATCCTGCTTTAGCTGTAAGACAGTACATTTAGCCTTTATGAAGATAAATATGCTTGTCATATATCTTATACTTCTCTTGGTGTGAATTCAGTGTTTTTACTGAGGTGGACATTCCTCTACCTTGTACATATTAATTTTGGAGGTTTAGCTAAGATCTGTTTGGTCTTTCCACTATACATAATACATATTTTATATTACAGTATGGAGAAATATTAAACTATTATTACATCTTTTGTTGATGCAAATGGATTTGTCACAGGAGGTGATTTCCATTGGGTGACAGGAAGCATAATTGTCATGTCTTAATAAACAGAGGATCAACTAAATCCACTAAATAAAAGAAAAAGCAAACTAATTCTATATTCATAGAAAACTCATCAAGTGACTAATACTGAATCTAGTCACCTAAGTGAGACACAGCATGAAATCTTCATGCTTTTTATATTGTTCCTCTCAAACCACTTCTAGAGTTCATTCAGAGCAATATTATGTGCCCTAGCATATGAAGCAAACCTTTCGGTGCAATGGTTTCACTTCTGCTTCCTCTTTCAGCCACACACATTGGCTCTAAAACTTGTATATTATTTAACTGTTGTTGCTCTTTTGCTTATTAGAACATACAAGAACGCCAATTCTGCAATTTCCAATCTGCCCCAATTCACTTTCTCTCTCTGCTACATTTATCATACTATGCAAAGAGTACATTTATTAACAAACCCTAAACAAACACAAAACATAGATGACACTGTAGCTATCATTTCCAAACCATAATCTGGTTTTATGGTAGTTAACTTTGTGATCAAACCCATAAATTAGTATAAGAACTGTCATCTTTAAAAGGTTTTTTCCCTCAGTAGGGGATATTAATCCTACTTCTGGGATTCTGTCTGTAGCCCTGGATTTAAATAAAGGTGACACAGAGCTAAATACAGAGAGATTAGACTTGAAATGCATGATACCTTAGTATCTGTTCCTACCTCCAAATACCTGGATGAGAATACCCTGCGGAAATGTAACACCATCAAACCACATTATGACACTCCTGAAAGCACTGACTCTGAAAGCTTCCATGGATCTTGCCAACCATCCTGCAATTCTTTTTTTCTTGAGTTTGGCTTTATAACTGAACGCTTTCCTGTCCCCTCTGTTGGGAATGTTAGAGCATTTGCACTGCCAATTCAGTAGTTGTTATTAAATAATGCAACCAATAATGATATATTGAAGAGGAATGTATCCCTTCTTTTTTGCTACTCATATTTCTAGTGTTGTAGCTCCATTTCCCCAGAGGAAAAAACTGTTTGCTGAAAATGTCCTTTTCAGAGGGTATGTCTAAACTTAAATTACGTCCACACTGCAATCGCGTTCTTTTGAAAAAAAATCAAAAGAACAGAGGGGATTTTCCGACATTGGTAAACCTCTTTCTCCGAGGAAGAAGCCTTTTTCTGAAAGAGCTTTGTGTGGACACGCTCTTTCGGAAGAAGTTTTTTTGGAAGATCTCTTCCAGAAAAGCTTCTTCTGAAAGAAGCCTGCAGCCTAGACATAGCCAGACTGACAAACAATTTTGATACTTAACTGCATCAGTGAAAAGTGAAGCTTTTTGCCCTGTTCAAAATGGTCAGACTGTTTAGACTTACACTGCCTCTTTCTTCCCCCTATATTATAGTTGGCTCACATTTCCCACAGTTACAAAGTTTGTTTATACAAACCAGTCATGTTATATCCATCTTTGGCTGCCAGGTGAGAAAGCATGCAGCCTCAACGACCTCAGCTAAGAATATTGACCAGAGATATGCTGACCCAATATTAGTTACACAGTTTGAGGTTCTTTGCTCATCGCACCTTTTCTCCATGACTGTTTGGAGACTGCTGTATTCTTTGCTGACTGAAAATGTGTGTCTTGGAGTTCAGCTTCAGGGATGTTCTCTTAATGCCATAGTTCTCATTTACATTTCTGGTAAGTACTTTCATGCAGAACTGAGAGACAGGACTGCATTGACACATGCACTTCTGCCCTCTTGCCATTTGCAGAAGGAAATATTTTCCATACCTAGAATCATCTTGTCTCCTGGGAAATTATGTGGATTTCTTCATCATGATAGAGGGGTGGCCAGGCTAAATCTGAGTGGCATTGTGACCTCATGTTGCAATGCCATTCACTCAAGCAAGTGAAGTTCTTTCACTCCAAACACAAATCCCATTTGCCTGTGTAATAAAACCTGGCCCTCGGAGAGAAGAATATACCAGTTAGTAGGGTGATGGCTTTTCAGACCTCATCGGTTTCATTGGGATCACTTTGCACTTGTCTATTGTAGAAACACCTCACAGTAGAGAATCCTCCAGTACTCCACAGCCATTGTAATGGCTCTTACATCACACTACCTCCCTGTGAAAGTGTAGATCTGTGCATTTGGGGAGTGGCTGGCATTCTTCTGAACAAGACAGAGAAGTTTGGTGCACAGACAGTTCAGAATCAGAGGACTGGAAAGGTTTAAGGTCACCTCTGCACCCCTTTCCTCTCATACATATTGTGTATTTCCTTGCTTCCACTGAAAATCATGGCCTTTGAGTCCATTCCTGTACACTGAGCTATGTAGAATAAAGAGAAAAAAAAATCCCTTTCTACAGCTATGTTTATAGAAAGGATATACCTAAAAGTAACTGCAGAACATTTATTCTAGAGAGAGGGACAAATGCTGCTCAGATTGTTAGTAAAATAGTCTCATTGTGCTACAGCTCCTTCCCACCAAATGTTTGCAAGGTACTTTTGACATAGTTGCCAAGTGCTGAAATCATTGTCAAATCAGCTTGTAAAATATAGTCCTGAAAATATTTTTCTCCATTGGTGATAGGTAGCAGCTATCCAATAGTCAGAATACTTTATATATATTGCATGCATGTTAATGCCACTGATTACATTAATAAGTTATGCAAGATTTGCCCGATAAGAAATTCTGGGGAAAAATACAGCTCATAAATACACATGCAAAGCTTTTGTTGGGAGCAGTATACCTTCAAGGGACCAGTCTGGACCTGGGTACATAATCTAAGTTAATTATATTAATTCAGTCAGTATTTTGTTTTGAGTAGAGAGTAAGCAAACATTTGACTTCCACTGCAAATGTAATGTACCAAAGCCAACCTTCGAACCTGTAATTTCTTATGAGTGAGATTGACAATGTTTTCATCGTTCTACAACTGCTCCCATCCATAAAGTGCTTACTGCACATTTGGCACTATAGTAGCCAATAAGTACATCTGTCTTTTATCTATTAATGATTTTATTGATGGTGTATATTGTCTTCAAAATGTTTTCCTAAATTATGTATTATACACAACTGAAGACTCTACTCATAAAAAAATTATGCTTGGGCTATTTTCAAGAAATAATTCATGTTTAATTTAAGATCAGTAAAAAAGCTTGTACTCTTACCAGGTAATACGTGTTTTACCATTTGTTAAATCTTCTATTCACAAATTGATATGAATCAGTTTTGCCTCAAGACAACAGCTGCTTAAATAAAAACACATTGTGTGGCTTTTACATGGTGTATTTTCTTTATTGATGAAGAGAAATTCATACTGTGACTATTCAGTATCACACACATTGTGCTAATGTAACTCCTTGTTTGGTGCAAGCTATGCATCTTTTTCTAATGGATGAGCCACAGAGATTCTTACAGAGAGTGGATATAATACATTCAGGTACTGAAGTTGCCAGCTCTTTAGCTAACACGATAAAAGATTATGCTATTAGTGCTGACGTTCCCAGGTACTATTTGTAGTGATGGCTAAATCTGGCAGAAAAATGGAATTTCCACACCATGGGTAACACATTGTACATTCCCGGGCAACATTTTCTTTCGGTTGAATCAGCATTTGCACACAGAAAACTGGCTTACTTGGAGTTTGAATGGCTGTGAATTTCAGGCACTCAGGACAGCCTTATTCTCACGGGGGGGAAGTATGTAGTTTCCCATTTAGTGTGTGCTATGAATACCTCATAAGAATGGTCCTATGTGGTTGGACCATGGCTGGGCAATAGATGATGCAAGTCTACTATGGCTGGCAACTAATGGAATGACTCCTTTAGCTCAGGAAGTTAGTAGTTCATTCTTCTGGTTCTGAAAGTCCCAGATTCAGTCCCTAGTGAGAACTTACAGTGGTGCTTGTACTAGTCCCTGCAGCACATTTTGCTTTGTGACTTCAGAGAGATAAAGTAACCTATTTAGAAAAGGCTGATTCACAACAGTGTATTCCTGCAAAGGTTATATGCTTTTGGTCCAGGTAAAAATATGTATATTGTATTAAGTGGAGTCACTACTGGTTTCCTTAGACCAATAAGCAATATTTTCCTAGAATGTGTATGTGGAGAACATAATTTCATTTTAAATGCCCTGTCACTAGTTCCCTTGTGTGTATTCATCTAGAAAATCTACTGTACTTGTTTAGGAAAAATGAACTCTTTATATTTGACAATTCCTTTTATCCTGTTACACTTTGTTGTAATTTCTAAGGCTGGGTAACTGTGCCAAAACATAAACATATCTGAGCCTACATTAGTATGCATTTAAGTCTGTCAAAGTGAACTTGAAACTTACCCTTCAACATTTTAAGTTTTGAACAGCTGCAGCTTAATTTTCTGCCAGATCCTGCCTTCTTGTAGTCTGTAGTGTAGGCCCTAATATAAATATGTACTCCTCTTCCTGTGGGCTCTTAAATGCTCTAGGACACATTTTGTATGAAGGCTTGTACAAACCTCAACTCCATCATGCCCTGCTGGCCATATATTAATACAAGCCTTTTATAAAACTTTCTTTCCCTTTATGATTTATCATAAAGATGACATCTTAATTACCACATGAGCTAAATCATTGGGGAGATTCCCTACATTTTATATTATGCTACTTCTCAAGTTCTTTCCACAATCTTTACACAAACTGTATTTACATAATACAGTTTAAGAAAACACAGAATAATCTCATTATTTTAGGTATATAATTATATTCCAGTAAACAAAGGACCCAGATTCTGTTAGTACCTGACTAAATGGAATGGGGTTATGCACAGTAGTAAAGTTGCTCATATATTTAAATGCTTGAAAGTTTGGATCATACTTATCAGATGCAATAGTGCTAGTATGAATTTATTTGTTGATCTGAGACTAGATTTTCAGCTATATTTCCTTTGAGTGGATGCAATCAATTGCAGATACAAATAGAAATAGTAACATATATACGTGAGTTTACTGAAAATAGATGTCTAACTGCTAGCATCTGTGCTTACAATTCATTGTTGGTGCAAAAATGTGGATGGAACTATTTCTAGCCTTTAGATAAGGTATCAAAAATTAGACCAGGATCTAAAATCTGACCCACACATTATTCTACAACACACTTAACTCTGATGAGGTTCAATGGGAGTTTCATTTATGGAACAGCTGATGGCTGAAAAACTGAAGCGGGAAGAATAGGCCCAGAAAAATGTAATGACTTAGTTTTTTTAATAACTTAGTTTAAACTATGTAGATTTTATTCACAGGAATAAAGTTAAACATAATTATTTGGGGGGGGGGAGCTAGATTTGGGCAGTGAGAGTCAGGCATCGGTGGAAGCAGTGCAGGTCTGTGATGGATGGCAGTATGAGAGGATATAATGAGTCTGAATGCTTTACTGGAGTTTTTCTACCATTCAGCTGCAATGATTCTATTTTCCTTGCTAGAATTTAAAATCCACTTTTGAACCAATGCCTTTTTATCTCTCATTACTACTTTTCTTGGTTATTAAGCCATGGTGGCACTTCTTTGGTTCTCTTATTATTTTTTTTAAGTTGAGGTATACATTTCAGATGAGCCTCTATTATGGTGTCTTTGGAAAGTTTCCATGCAGCTTGCAGGGATTTCACTTTTGGCACTGTTCCTTTTAATTTCTGTTTAACCAAACCTCCTCATTTTTGTGTAGTTCCCCTTTCTGAAATTAAATGCCATGGTATTGGGCTGCTGTTTTTCCTGCAACACGGATGTTAAATTTAATTATATTCTAATATCTATGAATTAAAATGTTGAGTTCTGCACTGGTCTCAAAATGTACACATAAGACACGTTCTATCTAACAGCTGTTTGTAATCAATTAAATTTCTACTGAGATTGCAAAAACAGCTGGCTATCACATTATTAGGGATAACGTCTAAAAGATGCTGCAATTAAAATAATTAGCTAACTGCTTGGTTTCTGGTGACATAAATGTTGCAGGGGTCTTAATGGTTAGTTTAGGCCAAACAACACTTCCACTGCTTACTGGGCTCTTAGAAGATATTTAGGAGTAAAATTAGAACTAAAAAACAGCATAGAACACTGAGAGTCAGGACTGGTGGCTATAAACAAACTTTATGGGACTGCAGGAAACTTGGACACTCCCATGGTAAGTGGAAATCCAGCTAACTAAAATTGTGCCGGATCATGGATGTTGCCAGCCCAGAAAGTGCCAGTACTTAAAAAAAAATAAAAACCTGTGTAAGAAATATGTATAGTTTAGTTTTCTAATAAAAGATGGCTCCTTTTAACTATTATTGTAAAATCCCACAAGTTAAAGCTCATTGATTCTGTCTACTCAGAGTTAGTGAAATAAATTTCACTATCTCCATGTCCCCTTATAGATGACAATGACTTTACTATTTGCCAAATGCTTCTGGGAGTAGAGGAAGCCTGTTTGCTTTCCAGTGCCATAGAATTTAGGTTTTGTTAAGAAGCAAGCCTCATGTAAAATGGATCTTTTGCATTAAATGAGAAGAATCCTTGCTGTCCCTGTGTGAGCGAGCTGAGGATAGAGAGAGTGAAAGTGTTTCCTCCTTGGTTACAGGTCATGCATAAGTGAGACAGATTGTTCCCTTGATTGCTAGGTAGTGAGGTCAGCCAGTGGGCCTGAAGCACTCCACTCCCCATGGGAACAAAACCAACTGTGTTGGAGATCTGCCCAAGCCCTGACCCATGTGCATCTGCTAGCATCTGGCAAGCAGGATGATGGTTAGTCAGCCATGGAAGTTTCAGGTATTCTCACCAGCTGTCAGTGAAGCAATCTGGGGTAGTATTGAAGGAATTTCCATTAATAAGATATCAACACAGGCCCAACTCAGAGTAATTTAACAGCCCAACATGCTGTGAGAAGGGGGCTATCAGAAGCTCTGTACTAGTTTGGTGCTTAGTTTTACCATTGCTTTGCTTCCTTTGCTGGCCTAGGGGTGGGTTTTTTGGGGGAGGGTTTTTGTGATACATAATTTAGACCAGTGTTTCTTAAACTGTGTGTTACGAGGCAGTCAGCGGTGTGCCACAGAGAACAGAATTCAAAATGGCTGTCCTTAAAGGGGCAGGCAACCTTTTTTTCTCTCAATAACTCCCCCTCAACTTTTTTTTTTTTTTTTTTGATCAACAAAAAAATCCTTGGTGTTCCTCATAAAATTATTGTTTGGCATTCCTCGGTCTTAAAAAGTTTAAGACACTGATTTAGATGCTGTTTTAAACTGAGTAAGTGGTACATGCCATGGTTCCTTGAGCAAAGAGTTGCCTAGAAGTCTGTAATGTCTGAATGGTTTGGGTAGCTGGCATTGACATACACTACTTCAGTGGTCTCCAACCTTTTTAAGCATGAGATCACTTTTTTGAATTTAAGTGCAATTCAAGAACTACCTCAAATCCAAACACCCTTGCCCTGCCTCCTTCCCACCCCTTCTCCTAGGCCCTGCCCCTGCTCACTCCCTCCTCCCTAACTTCCCCACCCTCACTCTTATCAGGCTGAGGGCAGAGGGCTGGAGTACTGGGGAGGTGGACTTTGATCTTGGGCTAAAGGATTTAGAGTGTAGGAGGGGTTCTTAGCTGAACATGGGGCAGGGAGTTGAGGTGCAGGAGGCGGTTCATGGTGCAGGCTCTGGGAGGGAGTTTGGGTGCAGGGGGATTCAAAGCTAGGGCAGGGGTTTAGGGTGCAGGAAGGGTTCAGGACTGGAGTCAGGGTTCAGAATGTGGGGCTCCAGCTGGGTGCTGCTTACCACAGGTGGCTTCTGGGTGGTGGTGCAGGGGAGTAAGGCAGGCTTACCTTACTCTGGCCCTGCACCACTCCGAAAAGCAGCCAGCAAACTCTCTCCATCCCTGCTCTCCTCCACTCTGTGGAAATGGATGGGGGGAGAGGCACCCTGACATCAGCGCCCCTCGTTTTCTTCCTGTGCCCTGTACAGCAAGCAAGAGGCTCCCGGGGGTGAGGGGCAGCTCCAAGGCAGAGAGCAGGAGCAGCATGGCAGCGCTGAGAGGGGTAGATGAAGTGCCAGCACTTGACAACTGCCCGGCCAAACCTGTCAGAATCACCTGTCAAAGGCTCCAAGATCTACCAGTAGATCCAGATCTACAGGTTGGTGACCTTTGCACTACCTGAAGGGATATAAACATTCTGTTAACTGTCAATCCATTAGGTAGGCCCAGGACTGAAATACTGAAATTGGTTGGCACCTTGAATCTGCTGAATAACTGCTCCATCTACTTTATTTATGGTCTCTAGAGTAGAGATGTAAAATCCTGTTTAATTGGCTAAAGTTGATGATTAACCAGTTAACCGATTAAAGAGTGGATGGGCAGGGGGAGCAGCACCTGCATGCAATGGGCCCAGGTGAGGCTTACTGGTTAATCTGTTAACCAGTTAAACTTTCACATCCCTAATTGATAGTCAAAAGGACTCTGTGAAGGGAGAGTCACACCTAGTTAATACAGGTCTGGGTTATAACCACTCTTATTTACACCTCAAAATTTAATATCCTCAGGTTTTCACCATGGCTGCATTATCCTCAACTTAAAGGTGTCTCTTTGCTATAAGTAAAGGGGTAAAAATGTCACAAAGAAAATTCATTTAAAAAAAAAAAGTCAACCAGAAAATAAAATAAAGGCAAGTTAAAATATCTCAGCTGGCCTCTGAAAAATGGAGGTATCAACAATCACTGGTCACTCTTCAAATTTTGGGCCAAGGAAGTAATATATTTTAAGTGATGCTGGAAAAGGGCAAATGTCAAGAGCCCCAGAACTGTATTTTTTACAGACTACCTAGTTGGGACCACCCCTTTCTACCTCCTCTCTTCTATTCTGTAACATTTTGACATTTTCAGGTCTGAAAAGCCTGAGAGTTTGGAAAAGACCTGAAAGCTTAACAGTCCCTTATGAAAAGCTTGAAATAGTAACCCAACCTGATTTAATCAATTATTTAAAAATGTTATTATTTCCTTATTTTAAAACAACATTCTCTGAAACCCCAAGACCAAGATATTGAGGAAGTCCTGACTGAAAAGCTTAGTGTTTGATTTTGTTATTGAACAGCCATGAACTTTGTGCCACTTGATGAAATGAAAATGACTATCCTCATTTATACTCTCCTGTTTTCTAATTACCATTAATTAGTTATTTTCATTTTTTAATAGTCATTATTTCCCATTGTTTTTGGCTCCTCTTGTTGTCAAAGATGTGATGGGCAGGTGGTATATCAATTTTTAGTTGTACCATTCTCCTCTTAATCTTCTGTCATTAAAGGTTTTGATACTGACACCATAATGAATGGGCACCTCCCATTGCATTGTATTGTATTGGGAAAACATGGTCCCTAGAGACCATGAGATCTTCTGCTCTGGTCTTCTTCCTTCCTTGGTTATGAGGGTGCTGCTTGGAGTAGATTTTTTTTGTTTTGTTTTTGGCCTTCTCAGTGTTTTCCTTGCTCCAAGTTAGGGTGACTAGATAGCAAGTGTAAAAAATTGGGACAGGAATGAGGAATAGATAATGAATATTGAATATTGGGACTGTTCTAATAAAATCAGGACATCTGATCACTCTTCTCCAAGTCCAAGCTTAACTAATTTCTTTTGAGGTTCTTGCTAAGGAGGAAGGTGTGCCCCATTTTTATGAGTGTTCCCTAGTGGTTTTCCCCAACTGAGACTCACAGTTAATCTGCTTGTTTGCCCCTCTGCTTTCTTGATGGCTATTTATGTTTGAGGCATTACCATGTTTGTAATGTTAGTTCAGGAAGCAGAATATCGAAATTTATTTTTCAAATATTTGATTGCACTGGCTCTGTAGATGGTTTGTGTGTGTATGTTTATTTTGGCTGTCAGCTTTACAATTCTTAATTAAATTTAATTTAGCCTTGGGCTTGAGCAATACGATAGCTGAATGAAGTGAATTGCATTATTATGAAATGTGGGAAATGGGTATTGTTAAAATTTAGCAAAACACAAGAAAAACATTTAGCAAAACATAATAAAAATCTGAAATTATCCTGAGATTATGTCTATTATATTTTACCTCCAAGAACTCCCACCACCAATTTTCTCTTTTAACAAAAATGGATGAATCGATGGTCATACAAATGAGGGATAGACAACCCTAGACATGTCCAGATATAGCTGTAGGAAGTGTGCAATCTTCCAAACCTGGTTTACCCATGTATCTCAATTCTTGTTGTTCTGGGGGCAGTCCATATTCACTCCTGATGACAATGAATAGTCATTTGGACAGGGAAAGGGAGCCTGAAAGAAACTGTAGTTTATTAGTTAGGTTACTCACCGAGGGGGGAGGAAACCTATATTAAAGTGTATGCTCCAATGATTATCTAAGTATGTATATACATTGAAATAGCTTCAACAGAAGAGGTTGAGAAAAAATAATAATAGAATATCTTATAGTCCAGTGGTAATCGGTTGCAATGTGGGAGATTCATGTTCAAATCCCTTCTCTGATTGGGCAGAGAGGGCAGACTTTGTTCTATATTCCAGAAAAGTGCCCTTAACATTGGACTTAAGCTTATAAGGGAGACCCCAATTCTGGGGATTTTATGCATCTCATCCAAACTAACACGACGACATCTCTATTACTATCCTTTCTTGTGTGATTTTATGCTTTGTAATTAAATTTTGAGCATTTTAAAAACAAAATGAAAAATGTGGAGTCAGAACTATGGAACAAGAAATATTAATTGAAAAATATTGATCATGATCTTTATGCATTATTATTGATAATTCTACCATTTCTACCTAGTTAATGGACTAACACCATTGTCAGGATTCTGTTTGTTCTTAATATTTTTTTAAAACTCCTTATTGTCCCTAATTTTGCTAGTCATACATTTTTCCTTATGTCCTTTTGCTTCCCTTATCAATTTAATTTTGAACTGACACAATTTACTTTTAATTTGTTAATTTATTTTTAATTTTCAATTTGCCAAAAAATGATAATTTTTCGTTGAACCTAAAATTTTTATTTTTTATTGAAGAACTGCAAACACAATGAAAAATCATTATTTGCTCATCTGTATTACTAAACACCCACACATCTAAGTGAAGTCACTTTTCAATTTTCTCCTCACTCCCTTATGAGTATACACTTCTGAGAGATATTATTTCACTTTTGGCTTCGTTGTTCAACTCGATCATCCAAGCATGATGCTTTGTAACTGTAGGGTACCCCATTGTGTGGACCCCCTTGGGGAACATACATCTCTGTTTTTATTCAGAGGTTCATTTCTTTTCTGCTCACTATGGAAGGTTGTTCCATCTTACTGATCCCAACAATTTTTCAAAACAGAGAGTAAAGTCTGTTCTCTGTACAGATGAGTTTCTTCTCTCTCACTGTTGTGCACATCTACTAGATTGGTTCCATCAAGATAATAATCTAACTTTTGGCAGTAAATTTAGTTGTTGTGGAAGTTCAATGATTGACAACTGAGAATACTGAAAATTTTTAATACTGAGGGTAATTAACCACTGGGAAAATTTAGCAGTGGTTGTGGTGGGTTCTTTATCACTAACAATTTTAAAATCAAGATTGGATTTCTCTAAATGATGTGCTTTAGGAATTGTTCTGTTGAAGTCCTATTATATGTTATAAAAGAGATCAATATGGTTCCTTTTGGGCTTGGAATCTACAATTCTATGAAACTATTTCCTCCATTTTCTGCACAAAAGAGGTACTGCACTGGCAGTTAGCATTCAAGTTATCTTTCAATACATCTCTCCTCTAGCTTAAAGGATGCTCTCCTTAGTGTGAGAAGTGTGGGCTTGTTTAGTTTGGAATAGAGAAGATTGAGAGGGGACATGATAGTGGTTTTCAGGTATCTAAAAGGGTGTCACAAGGAGGAGGGAGAAATATTGTTCTTCCTGGACTCTGAGGATAGAACAAGAAGCAATGGGATTAAACTGCAGCAAGGGAGATTTAGGTTGGACATTAGGAAAAAGTTCCTAACTGTCAGGGTGGTTAAACACTGGAATAAATTGCCTAGAGTGGTTGTGGAATCTCCATCTGTAGAGATATTTAAGAGTAGGTTAGATAAATGTCTATCAGGGATGGTCTAGACAGTATTTGGTCCTGCCATGAGGGCAGGGGACTGGACTTGATGACCTCTTGTGGTCCCTTCCAGTCCTAGTATTCTATGATCCTATGATTCTAAGAGAGTAAAAAATGTTCATGTGGAAAATGTCATTTTTACATTTTACAAAGCCAACAAAGTGCTTATAGTGGTAGTTGTGGTGATTTTGTGATGCATGCTTGTGCCATAGACACTGGACTAAGATCACAGGGCATTTCTTGTAGATCAACAAAGAATCAGCAGATAGTAATGGCTTTTTGTCTTTTCTGAATCAGAGTGAGATTTTCATGAACATTCTAGTTATGAAAAGCTTCATATGCCACTATCAATTCTCTGAGCCATTCTGTCCTGCAGAATCAATTGAAAATTCACTTACTATACATCAATGGAAGCAAATTATGACTTTTAACCTTCTCAGAAGTTTGGAAGTTCTGAGTTTATTATACATCCTTGATGTTCAGTTGTAGTTCAAACTGCAAAATTCCTTTTTATGTATAGTTGCTGTCTGGTCTAGAGCTCTCTTTCAGTCTCTTCTACTGCCATTAGTGCAGGTTGCACCTCTCTAGTCCAGCACACTCTCTGGTCTGGTAACATCTGTGGTCCTGCATGATTTTAGTTAGCTGGATGTTCACTTATCATGGGAGTGGCCAAGTTTCCCGCAGTCCCATAAAGTTTGTTTACAGTCCTCAGTCCTGGCTGTCAGTGTTCTGTGCTGTTATTTAGCACTAATCTACCCCTAAATGTCTTCTAACAGTCTAGTAAGCAGTGGAAGTGTTAGCAGTGCTAGACAATGTTGACCTCCCATGGTTCAGCAAATTCTCTGATTCGGCTCTGATCAGGTCCTGAGGGTGCTGGACTAGAGGGGTTCAGTTTGTAGTATCCCTTTATCTTTTTATGTAAATAGGGCAGTAGTACCTTTCATTAGAAATAATCAATAGTAAATAATATATTTTAAAGTGATCCATTGATAAAGGCTTCCCAGGTAAAATAAGAGGACATCTTTTCTTTATAATAAATATACAAAATATACTTGAAGTTCACATTATGTGCCACATTAATTAATAATCTCATTCACTCCTGTATGGAAGTTCTTACTATGCTGAAGTGCTCATGAGCATTATATGTGCGACTGATGTCTCTTATAAAGAGATAAGAATGCAGAAATCTCTCTTGGATGGTGTTTTATATTAAATGTATGGAAAAGAGAAATCTTGAAACATAAATACTGTTCTTCAAGATAAATTAACAAGTAATATATCTGTTACACATACACAGGGCCTGTTTTTAATACACATATTTTGAATTCCATTATCCACAGGTTCATTTTTGTAGTGATGGCTGATGCATGGAAATATAATGAATATTGCATTGTTAAAGTCTTATCATCAAAGTACAAACTGTAGACTTAAAAAGTGAGGAGCCACATGTTTCATTTTTCATCTTGACAAACTTGTTATCAAACAGCTGCATGAGCTATGAGAAAATACACACTTTTTTTTTGCTTTTCTTTAATAAAAAGATAAAAAGTGGTTGCAAGCTTATGTCATTTTAGACAAGTACACAAAGAGAAATTTGCTTTCTTGATATTCTGTTTTGACAAACAACTAAATATTCTGTCCTGAAAATCTACAGTAGAAAGAACTAAGTGTGAGATTTTGTGGTTGGTTATTTACATTTTATTGCTCTTTTAAGACAGTAAAATGTTGCACTGGTTTCATGTGGACTTATTTTTCCAATTATGACTTCTGATTATTTTAATAAAAAAGGGGCAATGATTAGGGTTTATTACAGTAGTTGGAATATTAATAAAGAAGAAAAACTTAGTTATTTAAATTTGTTTCATATTTGATTATATCCGTTAGATAATTGTCATCATCACTGGCGATCCCACAGGGTTATGGATGTTCTCTTTCATGGGTTTTATTTTTTATAGGTCCTTTGGTGACAGGATTCAGATCCATGAGCCACAGGCTTCTTGGCAGATTTTGCAGGGTTGGGCTACAATTACTGCATGGCTCTTGTCTTTCCTTTTGTTTCTGGCATTTTTCCATGACTAGGGAAAAGTGGTCCTCAAAAGTCTCTGACAAGTTTTCTGAGTGGTCCTTGCTTTACCAGTTATCCCTATCCTGGGCTGCGGTCTCCCAGTGTGTGGTGTCAGTTATAGATCTCTTCCTGTTTATCTTGAGAGTGTCTTTAAAGCATTTTCTTTTGGCCTCCCCATTTTCTCTGGACTTCCCATTTCCTTTCTCCTTTGGTACAGCAGTTGTTTTACTAAGCATATATCAGGCACATGCTCACAGTGCCCACTCCACCTCAGCTGGCGCTAGATTTCAAGAAGGCTGACTTCAGCAAACTCAGGGAATTGATAGGAAAGATCCCATGGAAGCAAGTGTAAGGGGAAAAAAATGAAAACAATTGTTAGTTTTCCAAAAAAACATTATTATGGGCACAAGAGCAAACTGTCCCACTGTATAGGAAAGATAGGAAGTATGGCAAGAGACCATCCTGGCTTAACCAGGGGATACTCAATTATCTAAAAATTAAAAAAAGAGAGTCTTTCAAAAAGTGGAAACTAAGTCATCTTACGAAGGATGAATATAAACAAATAACAAGTATGTAGAGACAAAATTAGAAATGTGAAGACACAAAACAAGATCAAACTAGCCAGAGACATTAAGGGTAACAAGAAAACATTAGGAGCAAGAGGAATTTCAAGGACCATGGTAGGACCATTATTCAATGAGGAAGGGAACAGTAACAAAAAATGTGGAAATGGCAGAAGTGCTTAATGACTTCCTTGTTTAAGTCTTCACCAAGAAGATTGCTGGTGTTTGGAGGTCTAATGTAGTGAATGCCACTGAAAATGAGGTAGGATCAAAACCTAAAATAGAAAAAGAACAAGGTAAAAATTACTTAGACGAGTTAGATGACATCAAAGTATCTAGGGCTAGAAGACTGGAAAAGGGCAAATATAGTGCATTTCTATAAAAAAGGAAATTTAGACAACCCAGGGAATTAGACCAGTCAGCTTAACTTCTGTATATGGAAAAATAATGGAGCAAATAATTAAGAAAGCTCTGAGCCTCCCTGCCAGATCTGCTAATGGGGAAGAAGAAGAGCCAGAGGCAGCTCCACGCACTGTCATTCCCCTGGCATGGGCTGGGGGAACAACAGTGCACGGACATGCTGGCTGGAGGCTTTCCCCACTGCTCCCATTGGCCAGAATCCAGCCAATGGGAGTAACATGAGGCGGTGCCTGGGAATAGATGGGGCACAGAGGCAGGTAAGTGCCCTCCCTTCCCCTCATGCCCAGAAACCTGCACCTTAACCCTCCTTGCCAAGACCCCACACCCCCAGCCCGCTCCTGCAATGTCCCGCCTACCAGAAACCATTTCCCTAGCCTACTGCTACACCCTTCCTTGCTCCTGCACCTTCCCCCCAGTCAGACACCTTATCCCCACCGTGCTCCTGCACCCTCCCTCCTGGTCACATACTGCACATTCCCTTGCTCTTGCCTCTTCTCCAATGGTGGTCTGCAGCAAGATTTGCATTGAGCAGGGTGGGCAATGGGCCAAAACGTTTGAGAATCGCTGGTCTATGGACTTTGCAGTATCATACCCCATCAACAATTAGATGACTCCAGTATTTACCTGAAAGCTGCTTCCATTGTCATGCTCCTGGGAATGACTGCTGCTGATTTACATCATTCACAGATCTCATTCACAGATGTATGCCTTTTGCTGTAGGAGTCGTCAGTTCTGCCCCTCTTCAGCCATCCTGAATTTGATCTGTGCCTGAGTTCACACCTCCTTGTTAAGCATTCTGATGATCTGGTGCTGGAGTCTTCGGTCTCTTGTCTTCCCACAGTCACACATTCCTCAGTTACAGGAAGGACAGTTCAATTCAGGGAAAGCAATTTCTCTTACAAAAGAACAGACACGATTTCTTACAGACTTACAAAGTTAAAAAACCAATTTTAAACAATTTCTTTCTAACTTATCATACCTAGAACCAATTTCTTAGCAGCTTACACCTGTAAACAATGTCTTACTAATTTATAATACTTAACACAGAATTGTGATGGCTTCCCCCCCATGCTTTTTTAAATGAATTTTTGGACATAAATGTACTTAACTCAAAGGTGCTTTGAGCAAATTACTTCATATCGTTCTTCATGCCTTAATCCGCTGGATCCGTTGACCTTAGGGAATACTTCATGTGTTTTAAATGTGTGAATGGGAGTCATCAAGGGATGCCGCAGTGTCTGGTCAATCATATGCAAATAGCCTTTTGTCCTTAAGTCTTAGCAGTGGTTGGTAGGGAGTGGCCAGGTAACTCCCCATGAAATAAGGGAATTCTTTAAAAAGAATAGGAAGGTAGGAGTCTTTGGTCTTTGGCTGGCTGGACTCATCAGAGCAGAGTGAACCAGAAATCCCAGGGAAGGGGAGATGACCCTGGTTTGGAAGGCAGCTGGAACAGAAACAGGTTGAGAGTGAGTTTATAATAAGTTTGTGCTGAGGATTTTAGTGTTAGAATTAGCTACGTGTTTTTTGTTATTTTTGATTTGTAATCTACTTTGCTCTGCCTGTTCTCACTTATTACACTTAAATCCTACTTCTTGTACTTAATAAAATCACTTTTGCTTACTATCAAGACTAGTGTAAATAATTACCTGGGGGAGCAATCAGTGTGTACATTTCCCCCTTTCATAATTAAAGGGGGCTTACCCAAATCCATTGGGGGTTTTGATCCCATTTGAGGAGTGGTATCCCTGGAAACTGGGCCCAAAACTTCTCTCCTTGGACCTGAAGAGATTCAGTATCTGTACTGCTTTTCAGTGGGGTCAGTGATCTCAGCTTGGTGCCTTGGTTGGGGGAGACCAGCAGAGCTGGCCCAGCAAAACTGAGCAGTGAGAAGCCCCAGAGAGCAGGAAGGTGAGTAGCAGTGGCCATGTCAGCATCCTGGGAAGCCCTCGCAAGGGGTCGTCTGTGACCTCGAACCATCACACAAAGTTAAAAAGACAATTTTAAACAATTTCTTTCTAACTTATAGTACCTATAACCAATTTCTTACTAGCTTACACCTGTAAACAAGTTTTCTCATTTATAATACCTAATAAAGAATATATTTCAATACCTAGCACCTGCTATAAAACAAAGCCTATGAAACAAAATCTATATAGCTACATGAAACAAAGCTATAAAATGAAGCCTATGTGACTATGGCTATGCGACAGGCCTACACTATTACTAATTAAAAGAGAGCTGGGGGTATTAGGGTTCTAGTCCCAGAATCAAGATTATCACAATCAGTATCTGAGTGGGAACCCTGGTGTGCATAATGAAGACACTTACACTGATGGCAAAGCAAAGCGTTAGCCAATTTATTAGCATACTTAGGAAAGACAGAAAAGCTCCAAACCACATAAATATTGAATAGTAATACAAAATTAATGTTATGTTTTGTACTATCCCTTGCATATACTGCCACCCTTCTCCGGGGATCTTGTAGTAAAATTCTCTGTCTCTGGAATGCCAAACAAGTCAGATGGTCCAGACTCAAGTCAAGATCAACCAATCCTGTTCACATGGTGGTCAGTTGTCTTATGGGTTTAGGGCCCGTCATGAATATTCATTCAAACTCATTAGTAATTTTATTATAGATCAACTTGTTGCCAGGGAAGTCCATTGTTGAGCATCAGCCATCAATTCTATACTAAATTATCTATGCCTAGTTTGAGTTTAGTGTTCCTGTTGTTATAAACTTCTCCCTAAACCATACTATTTCCAGTTCCCCAAAACTCAGAGAATCAGGCCCTAGAAATAGAGGCTAAACTGTGATATTGTACTGTTATACATATGAATGGCATAATATCAAGTAACTACATTAGTCAATGGTAATACTGACCCACACACATTCTCTAATTTTGAAAGGAAATTTCTGAAACTGCATAAAATATACAAATGGACACACTTCTGAAATGTCAGAGACTGGATGCAGTTCCCCAGCGTTGTCTCTGGTGGGCCGCTAAATGCTTTGTTTACCTGAGGCTATGTCTATACTACAGTTTTTTTCAGAAAAATGGCAGTTTTTCCGAAAAAACTTCACTTATGTCCACACTGCAATCATGTTCTTTTGAAAAAAAATCGAAAGAACAGAGGGGTTTTCCCAACATTGGTAAACCTCTTTCTACGAGGAAGAAGCCTTTTCCTGAAAGAGCTCTTTTGGAAAAAGGCGTGTGTGGACAGGGAAGAGGGAGTTCTTTCAAAAGAAGAGGAAAGAGGAAAAAGCATAGGTGCCACTCTGTCCATAGTAATCACAGCTTAAATGTGAGATAGCGTCCATTCAGTGTGTATGCATCGAAAAAGTGCTTTGGCAGTGTGGATGCTCTCTTTTGGAAGAAGTTTTTTCAGAAGATCTCTTCCAGAAAAGCTTCTTCTGAAAGAAGCCTGCAGTCTAGATGTAGCCTGAGTGTGGCCCAACCCATGCTGCTTCCTGAAGCTCCTGTTGGTTGGGAATGGCGAACCACGGCCAACAGGGGCTGCAGGTGGTCATACCTGCAGATGTTGAGGTAAATAAAGTGTCTGGTGTCCCTCCAGCAGTTCAACCTGGTCAGTCAGCCTGTGGGCTGCTTATTGACCACCTGTGGTCTATACTGAAGTGCCACAGCAGCACAGCTATGTCACTCACATTTTAAGTGTAAACAAGCCCTTAAGGAAAAAAAAACCCTGATATATATTCATCATAACTTTTTGATCTTGAAAACTGTCCGGAAAATTTTCAGGAGAGCAGGTTTGCATGGGGAATTCCAAAAGTTTCAGCTCAAAGGGTTCCTAACTAATCCTCCTGCTGGGGACAGGTGTGGGAAGTAAGATCTTCTGGCTCATGGTGGCTGAGTTGCCAAGTATATGGCTACACAGCAATCACATTTTTGTGGTTCCATACGAGATATTGCTCAGAGCAAGTGATTGATTTTCTTCCTCCATAAACCACCATGAGGAACATGACAGGTTGGTGGGATGGATAGGTACAAGTCAAACCCCAAACCAATAGGGGGCTTCACTTTCCCCCCCCCCCCATCCTGTGACTGTGCTGCTGCCCTGAATTCCACCCTCCCCCTGGCAGAGGCTCCACTCTCTCCCTGGGGCTTCCACTGCTGCTCAGGGTTCGCTCTCCTCACAGGTGGCTTCATGGCTACCTGGGGCTTTGTGCTTCTGCTGGTGACCAGGGGCTTTCTGTATTCTCCCGAGCAGCTCTGCTGCTGTCTGAGGGTATGTCTACACTACAGTGTTATTTTGAAATAAATAAGATATTTCAAAATAACGTGTCTACACAAAATGCATTTCAAAATAGCATTTGGCTATTTCAAAATAATGTGTCCACACTGAGTGGACACTGAATCGCATTTAAGGCCGGCCGGAACCAGGTCCAGCAGGGCACCAGGTCAGGAGTTACTTTGTGTGGCGCTGCCTGAGGCTATCTGAGGCCTGTGCTTAAAGACGCACCCCCCCTCCCTCCGGACAGCCAGTTCTTAGGTTTCCCTGCTTGCTTACCTACCTTGATGAGGGACAGCAAAGCATTTTGTCTCTGCATGCTCTGGTTGCCCTCACTCGGGACACCACAGCACTCTGCAACATGGAGCCAGAGCTGCCCCTGAGCACTCTGGTGCTTCTCGTGGACGGGTTGCTGTGAGCCTGGCTGCTCTTTCTGCAGGCTGCCATCTGAGAGGTCCACTGGGAGACTGTCAGTATCCAGGAGGCCCTGTGGGAGAGCTTCCACCCTGAGGAGCACCAAGAGCCTCCCTGGTGTGTCCTACTGGGGGCTTGTGCCTCATTCCTCCCTCCTTCCACTTACCCTTCCCTAACCCCCCTTCCAGATGTCAAATAAAATACATGTATTTTCATGAACACAAACTCTCTTTATTTAACAAAACAGTGGGGAGGGTGGGGAATGAAACTCTGGTGAGACTGGGGAAAGGAGGTGGGAGAAGGGAAGAGAGAGGGGGAAACCTGGGAGGAGGGAACTGGAAGGGAGAAGCAAGGGGGAACAAGGGGGAGGGGAGGGTCAGGGTTGGGGGGTCTCACCGGAACAACTGTCTCCCAGCACCGTGGCTGCAGGGGCCTCGGTTTCCCCAGAGGGGGTGGAGGGTGGTGGTGTGGAGGGAGAAGCGGGAGGGGGAGAAGGAGTGGAGAAGGAGCAGTAGCTGGGGCGGCAGCAGGCACTGGAGCGGCAGGAGGCAGCATGCTCTGCACCAGGGTCTGCAAGTGCTGGCAGATGGCATGGCCCTGGGCAAGCTGCTCCGCTGGAGCTGCAGGTCTTCTTGCACCCAGTGCTGGAGGGTGCGGTGCAGGGCTCGCAGTGCCCCCAGGTGCTACTGGTGGTACCCCTCCACTGCATGGGTAGTCCTGCGGAGCCCTCAGGTGCAGGAGGATGTCCCGGGCAGTGTGGTGCGCCCTGCATGCACAGCTGATGTGGCTGTGGAGAAACAAGAGAAGTGGTCAGTTATCCCTGGGGACACAATGGGTGAAGCCCAGCTCCGCTCTGCAAGGCAAGAATGACTGTACCCTGCACCATCAGAGCTGATGTGCTTGCACAGAGGCCATGTTCGGAATGACCTACTATCCCCAGGAGTGGGAGCTACCTTGAGACCACACCCATGCCCCTGTGCTGTATATAGTGTGGGTTTGGCGGGGGGAGGGAGATGTCCCTTGCCTCTGTGTAGAGTGGCCTTGTGAAGGGAGGGCATCCTGCTGTGTCCCACCCCGGGGTCAGGAGACTGTCATGCCTCTTCATACATACACGCGTGTGCAGGGCTGGCCCGAGCCCTTTTGGCGCCCTGGGCCCGGCACCGCTCCCAGGCACACGGCGCATGCGCTGCCCAGCCCGCCCCCGGCTGGCACACGCGCTGGGCCATGCAGGGCACCGCGGCCATGGGGGGAAGGGCTCTGCTGGCCGGCACCACAGGACCGGCGCTACGGGAGCTGGGTGCGTGGCACCTGATGGCAGCTGTAAGGGACGCCGCGCACCCCTTACAGCTGCCATCAGGCACCCCCCATCGGTTGGCGCCCTGGGCAGCTGCCCGGCTCGCCCATGCCTCAGTCCGGTCCTGCGCGTGTGGCTAACAGGGTAAGGCCCCTGTGTAGCAGCCAGCTGGGGCCACATGCCCGGGGGTGGCACGGCACATGCTCGCACATGCAGTTTGCTGCGTGATCCATGGACAGCAAGGCCCACACGTGCAGTCCCTGGTTTCCGTTCCCCCTTTCCCCCCCCCCCGCATAAGGAGACAGTGATGGCACTCAAATGTTGATGCTTCCCCGGCCTCGGACGACACCGGTGACAGGCCTGCTGGGACAGCTCCGGGGTCCTGGGTGTGTGGCACGGTCCCTCCTGCGGCTCCTGGCTCTCCTCCTCCTCCTCCATGCCCTGGTCAGGGCCCTCTGCCCCAGGGTTGACGACCACCTGGGAGGCACGGACCATCCTGCCCCCTAGGATGCGGTCCAGGGCATCAAAATAGGGGCAGGTGTCTGCCCCTGTTTGGGAGCTGCCCCCTCTGCCCCTAGCATATGCCTGCTGCAGCTCCTTGGTTTTCATGCGAACTTGCTCCTGGGTTCGCATGTGGCCTTTGGTGGCCAGGCTGGCAGCTAACCTGCCATAGATGGCCGCATTCCTCCATCTAGTGTGGACATCATGGACGTTGGGGGCATCCCCCCAAACCTGAATAAGGTCCATGATCTCTGCCCTGGACCAGAAAGGTGCCCACCTTCTCCGGGCCCTAGCAGACTCCTGGGAGCTGGCAGACTGGTCCCGGGGAGAGGTGGAGGGCTGGCTGCCAGTGGCTTGCTGGCTCAAGTTTTGGGGCACTGGGTCACGGGCAGTGACTGCTGGCTCTGGGCTGGCAGACTTGGAGCTGGCACAGGCACTCTGGCCAGAGTCTACCCATTTGAGGGTTCCAGGGATGGGGGGAGGGAGAGGAGTGTTCTTGGTTGAGGCCAGAGTGGCCACCAGGACACCCTGCGAAGGGCTGGAGGCCCCCTATTTCGAAATAAGTGTCTACACAGCACTTATTTCGAAATAGCAATTTTGAAATTGGCGTTATTCCTTGTGGAGTGAGGTTTACCAATTTCAAAATAAGCGCTCCGCTATTTAATTTCAATTTAATTTCGAAATAGCGGTTGGCTTGTGTAGACACTGGGAAAGTGAATTTGAAACTAATCCAGCTCCAAGAAGATTGAATTTCTCTGGAAACCCACTATGTATAAAATGTAAAATGGTTAACCTTTTCTGGCCTGCAGGTGTTTTCAAGATTGGATGACAGGGTGTATTGCTGGGGTGGGCAATAATTTTTTATTTACCTTCCAAGAATTTGGAAGGTAGTCAAGGGCTGCACCTTCCATGATATTAATGGAGGCGATGTGGGGTCTGGGATGGAGGTTGGGTGCAGAAGGAAGCTTGGGGAAAGGAATTGGCATGCACAAAAAGTGTGGGGTCTGGGAAGGAGTTTGGGTGAAAGAAGTAGTTGTGACCTGGGTCAGAGAACTGAGGTGTAGAGTCTCGGAGAGGTTATGAGTGCAGGAAGGGGGCAGAGGGTTTAGGTTATGTATTGTAGGGGGACAGGAGTGGATGGGGGTAGAGGACTGGAGGGAGAGGGAGAGTCTGGTGTGCCAGAAGCAGGTTCTGGCTAGGATACTTACCTGGGTGACTCTTGGCCAGCAGCCCAGCACATTCCTCAGGCAGGCTCCTTGCCTGCCTGGCCATGTTAGGGGCCATATGACTCTCTGAATAGCTAGGATCCTGAGGGAAGGCTTCCGTTGTCCAGAAAGTGGGATTGTGCTGGGGGGGTGGGGCAGTGTGCAAATCCTCTCCTTCCCAGGCTTGCAGCTGTTCAAAGACAAATGGCCAGGTATCCGCTTTTCTGAGTGGGCAGGTGGAGGGGAAGGGCAGGCAGGGAGCTAACTTGGTTGGCTGGATCCAGCCTGCAGGCCGTATTTTGCCCAGCCCTGGTGTATTACATGTCACAACTGAGTTTCATTAACAAATCTACATAGGGAAGCTTACACCATGACACTGTAGCATGTCTTTTCTCTAGCCAGTGCTATCCATTTTTCACTTCACCAGTCAATAAAATTCATACTTTTTTTGCAAAATATGTCAAATATATCGAATATGGAAATGCGATCTTCAGAGTAAATTCAGTATAAGCTGTTATCTATTCTCAGGCCAGTAGATGTTTTGTGCACATGACTCAGCATTAATTGTTTCCTTTTGGTTTTTCTTAAATTCTTTTTCCCTATTGGATAGATATATATTGTCATTTATAGACAGATCATTTTGCCTTTCCACTTACTGCTCCATGTTATACTTCTAGACACTCAGGGTATGTCTAGACTACATGCCTCTGCCGACAGAGGCATGTAAAATGGGCTACCCGACATAGTCAATGAAGCAGGGATTTAAATATCCCCGGCTTCATTAAAATAAAAATGGCCGCCGCGCTGTGCCGGCTCAGCTGATCGTCAGCACAGCTCATGAGTCAAGACGCGGATCGGTTGACAAAGGCTTCCCTTGTCGACTGATCTGCGTCTTGACTCGCGCGCTGTGCTGACGATCAGCTGAGCTGGAACAGCATGGTGACCATTTTTATTTTAATGAAGCCGGGGATATTTAAATCCCTGCTTCATTGACTATGTCAGGTAGCCCATTTTACATGCCTCTGGCGGCAGAGGCATGTAGTCTAGACATACCCTCAGAGACATAAATAAATTATGCTTTGTTTTAGTCTTCAAGAAAGGTAAATTGCATTTTAAGAATTTTATAATGTTGCTTTTATACATAATAGGTAGTCCCTAACTTGTCTTTAGAAAGTTATCATGACAAATTGATCACCAGACAAGAAAGACCCATCATATTTGTGTTATTCTACAGATAAATGAAGATAAAGTGTATTGGATAATGTTGCACATTAGCATTTCTTATTAGCATTTCTAGTTTATTAGCTACGTGATGGAAGATTACTGATAATGGACATAAAACCAGTAAAGGCTATTTTTTCCTCATATTTCAATTTTATTTTTAAATGCTGAAACCCTGGGATTACCTGGTAGGTTTCATTAATGCCACATCCAGATTTAATTCCTAATCTTAGTCTCCAATTCCCTTGAGTTTTCAGTGTCGTGGAACCATGGTGAGATAGTAAGATCTAGAGAAACCATTATGATTATATAATTTGATCTCTTGCAGAACCCAGGCCATAGAATTTCAAACAAGGATTCTTTCACCTTGTTCATTCCTTTTCTGGGTCATATAAAGACTACTGTAGGGGAGCAATCAAGTAATGGATGAAATTATCCCTACAACCAATCAATAATACTTTTCATTGGCTGGAAGAATCACTATGGAAGAGTGCATTGCATTGCATTGTCCAAGGACCAAGTGCAAAATTTTTCAAACTTGGCTAATTAAAGCTAGGCACCTACCTCTGTATTTAGACAGTAAAATAAACATACAGTAACTGCAATCTGAGCACCATATAATTCACTGAGTACAATGGGAACTTTAGGTGATGAGAGTTTCATCCATTTCTTTATGGAGTTCTTATAAGAATCTTTAAAAAAGAAAGGGAATTAAAGAAGTGAAAAATGAGGGATATTATGAAGGACTCATTGGGAGATAGAAATACCACCACTGAGTCGGGGAAAACTCTAGAAGAGTTATTCCCAACACCTCATTTTGTAAATGCTTTGGCATTTAAAAGTCTATTAGATTAGAAGACAGTAAATGTTTTCATATATGCTTCTCTTGAGATAATAATATTTACAACACTTGAGAATGTCAGCTGGAAGACAGTTTCTGGTAGTGGTGTTCAAAATTTTATAATGGCTTTGGAAATGTAGTCCTAAGTCTTATAAATATGATTTTTGCATTTTCAGCTTACAATACCTATATATTTTTTCATACTTTTTGCTACTATTGAGTGTTGACATCGAATAACAACTTGCAATCCCAGCTATGGATTGCAAAATATATAATTTTACTATTTATTTTAAAAATGCGTGTCTGTCTGTCCATCCATGAGTCCATTTGTTCAAGAACGCCTCTTAAATAGTCGGAGCTAGGACCACCAAATTTGGTATGCAGCTGCTTCTTATCATACCTTAAACAAAATCAGGGTATGGTTATGCCAGGGCAATGGGCTATGCATGGACTGTGAATGTTTCACATCAAATGGAAAGGGAGGGGTATGATAGCCAGGACAGTTACACTCACAAATGACCAAAGGGGGGCAGCAAGTACCCTAGCCCTGTGGAACAGCTGCCAACCACCATGCTGCCACTCTGAGCTGCCCCGGGGGACCATTGGTGGGCAGCCTGTGAGGCCCTTCACACTGAGCCAGCCCCAAGGAATATTGATGGGTGGCCTGTGCAGTCCCACCCCCACTCTGGAGAAAAGCACTCTGTGGTCCAGCCCCTACCATGTCCCCCCCCACTGGGTACAAGCTGGTGGGTGGGCAGCATGTCCCCTGCTGCCCTGGGCTGGCCCTGGACCTGGGCAACATCTTCCAGTTTAACTATAAAGCTCATGAACAGGTTATCACAATCCGATAAAAATTAAGTGTAATACTGTCCAAACAGCCTCTATGTGAGGCTGCAGTTCATTGTGCTATAGACTTTAACCAGTGAGTGGATCATTAAAATAGATGCATCTTTCTTCTTCTCTTTCTCCTCGTTGCCAAGGTAATGAGTTTTTTACTAAATGTAGCTGCGAGCTAGAGGCTTGTAATTATTGTTGCTTAAAAAACAACCTGCTGCCGTCAACATTAACATGGCATCATAGACATGAACCCACTGTTTCACACTAATCCGACGCTTTTCCCAATTACTTTGGACCAATGTTATTCAAAGAAAGAATAAAAACCCTGATAATTCATACAATAGAATGTTTAGCAAACAAAAACTTACCCATAAACAGTGCACTATGCCAAAATTTGGTATTTCAAAAAAATCAAAATACAGACTCCACCAAAAGACCAGGCTAATTCATTAGGCAGCAGTGTGCTATTCTAATTAAGGGACTCAGCCATGCCTTACCCTTTGGTTTTGGCAATGTGGACCTGTAACTCCATAACTAAGGTACTTCCAGAGAGGAATATTAGATGTAACAGGGATATTTGTGACTTAACAGAAATTTTGGCTGCATTTTGGGACTATTTAGCATTCAGCATTTTACTGCTCTTAATCTGTTTCTCAGAAGTCTGTAATCTCATATTCATGTTCTTTAAAAATGTAAAATACTAGCTGAAGAGCTGTAATTTTTTTAAGCAATCATCCTCATCTTGAAATCCTTCCAGTATAAATCCTTCCTCAACTGGAAAAAAAAATCCACATTTGGTTCCTACGTGGTCTGTGTACAAAACAGCACAACTTTTTTTAGCAGAGCTGAGCAAATAACTGATTTTTCATTTGGTTGCCAAATAGAACATTAAAATTGGTACTTATGTTTGGTTTGAATAAAGGAGAGAGAGAAATCCCAATTTGTTTGGATTTTTCTTAAGAAAAGTAACGAAAGGCCATAGAGATGGGCCAAATGATGAATTCCTTAATCAGCTTTTCCCTAATCCTTGTCCAGGCAAACATCCCTTTTAGCATCATACTCTTTCAGGCAGTAGATAATACATGCTAGTGAGACAGCTAACTCTAAAACACTTTTCAGGATTATTCGGAATCTGCAGACAATGAAAAAAAAATGTGTGTGAAACAGCATCTTCTCACTAAATAAACTCATTTTCTCTGTGTAAGCATACTTCCTCTCGAGTTCCTAAGGCTATATCAGTACTCTAAAGCAGTGGCTCTCAAACTGTAGGTTAGAACCCCAGAATGAGTTGTGACCATATTTTAATGAAGTCATTGGACTGGTATAAGACTTTCAGCTGAACAACCGATCGAAAAGGGACTGTCCCCAACTGGCGAAAATGAGTGAGTGAGGGTCAGAGAGAGAGCGACAGGAGAGAGGGCCCAGGTCCAAGGCTACATCCCAGCGGCTTCATCCTTGGGCAGGTGGACTAAGGTTACTTGCCCCCTGCCAAGGGCAGAAAGCCTTGAACTTCAGCTTTGCCCTCTCTGGTAGTGCTATAGGTGGGATCCAGCTCCAGTCCTCCTGTGACAGGTTGGTTTATAGGGGTCCCCATGGAGTTATCCCCTAGTGTACTCATCAAGTCACTCATAACCCACATTCCTGCCCTCTGGTGCTCCTCACCTATCTGTCCTGCTGGACCAGAAGTTCTGGTGTCCCCCAGCCAAAGCATAGAGTTTGGCTGACAGCCCCAGAAGAGCAACATAAACATTGAACCAGCTCAGATGTGCAAGGGTTCAGTTACAAGGCCATTGGCCTCACCCAGGAATGCAACTCCCAAAAAGAACCAAAATCCCAAATAAATCATTTTATCCTGGTGTGACGGGTCAATGGGGACCCGCACTGCGGCCGGCGAGGGTGAGATGGCGGGGACAGCGGTGAGCCCTCCGCCAGCTTCATGTAGGGTGGGGGAAGCCACGCACGGCCGCCGGTGATGTGCTGGCTTCAGAAGTTTAGCCGCCAGCCCAAAAGGGGGGGCGGAAGGGGCAGAGTGGCACGTCCAGGGAACAACACAATCCAGTGTCAGGATGCAAGCAAGGTGCAGTGTCAGGAGGGCGCAAAAGCTGGTGGGCTCATTCCAAAGGGCACTAGACCGGCAAGGGGAGAGGGTCCGAGGTTAGGGAGAACCTCCCCGAAGGGCAGTTGGAGAGGACAAGCCGGAACAGGCCCGAGACACAGAAGACTCGAGGGAGGCACTGGCAGTCCGGAGGAGGAGAACTCAGCGAGGATCCCAGTAGGAACGGGGGTCGGAGAGCTGGAAACGCCAGACCATGGGAGGGGAAGGAAGCAGCCTAGGGCAGGGAAATTCTGGCGCCCGTGGACTGACGAGTTTCTGGGAGACGCTCTGTCAGTCGGGTAGGGAGTTGCCAACCCTTACCCCTTAAGGCCCCGGGCTGGGACCCGGTGGAGAGGGAGGGCCCGGGTCCCCCTTTCCCCTCCCTGCGGAGTAACTGCTCGGGTTAGTCGGTGCGTCACCACAATAACTGGCGTGTTGCGTGCAAACTTTACTGAACTCAAGAGGGACTGGGGAGCACAGAACTGGCAGTTTTGGGGGACATAGAGTGGGGTGGTCGCTGGGTCAGCGCCTGAACTCTGGTTGGGGTCCTGGCATCAGATGGGACCGCCACACTTGGGTACAAATTTCACACGAGTTCACCCTCTTTATCAATAAAAAAGAGCTATGCACAGTGGTTGCTCTGCACTCTGGGTAGCAATTGTGCACATTGGGCTTGATAATAAAGTGTTTTTACTAAGTATAAAAAGTAGCATTTAAGTGGTAGCAAGTGAAAATGGACAGATCAAAGTAATTTACTAAGCCAAAATAAACATGCCAGCTAATCCTAATACACTAAAAAACTTGTTACATGCAAATTCTTACCCTAATAGTTGTTCTAATGATCTCTTTCACAAACTAGGCAGTCTCCTAGCTTGGGCCTGATCCTTCCCCCTGTTCAGTCTTACATGTTTCCAGCAGGCATCTTAAGTGATAAGTTGGGGGTCTCCTGGCATCTGGTCCCTCTCGCGGTTGTTTGGTTCCCCCCTTTATATCTAGTTTGCCCAAGTCAGGAACACTTGGTGCTCAGTTAAATTTTTCTCACCTTCAGGGGAAAAGTACCAGATCCAAAATAGGTTCCAGCATCAGGTGGTTTGGCCACAAGTCTTTGTAGGATCAACCACAATTTGGGCTTACAGGAAAAACAAACCCATTCACAGATTGTTGACTTGATCATCCAGCCATTAAGTTCCTAAAGCACCACTAATTGTTTTTACTGAAATACCTGGATTAATAAAACAGGTTCCCACTTAATATTTCCAACTTCATATATAAGAAAGATACATGCACACAAATAGGATATACACTTTCAGTGGATTACAACTTTTAAAACAACATGTTACATCACCCGTTTTGAATGACACCTCTCTCCTGGGGATCATGTAGTAATTTTTGTTGTTAGGACGGGGGTCACAGTGCAATACATTTTAAGAACTCCTGCTCTAGTGAACATAAGAAAGGACAGACTTGGGTTTGGTGCAGAACTGTCTTTGTCACCATTGCACTCATACCAAAAGGAGAAAAATATTTGGCTTTGGTTGACTGAAATAACAGAACCTAAGATTATTCTCTAAATATTCAGATTCTGATTATGCCCTCAAGTACAGGTTGAACCTCTCTAGTCCAGCACCCTGGACCTGACCAGTGCCAAACCAGAGAATTGGCTGAACAATGGGAAGTCAATAATGTCTAGCAGCATTACCAACACTACCACTGTTTACTGGAAGATATTTAGGGGTAAATTAGAGCTAAATAACAGCATAGAACACTGTGAGCCAGGACCGGTGGCTGTGAACAAACTTTATGGGACTGGGGGAAACTTGATAAAACCCATGATAAGTGGCCATCTGGCTAACTAAAATCATGCCGGACCATGGATGTTGCTGGACCAGAGTGTGCCAGACTAGAGATATTCAATATGTACATACATGGGGTGGTCACAGAATTATCCTTCACCTTTGTTTGCCTCAAAGTCACTATCTAGTGGTACAAAATGGTAGTGTATTTTTGAAGGATCTTTCTTTGGAAGGTGGAAACTTCAGAGCAGATGTAACGGGAATAGAAGGATAGTGCTAGAGGTGCTTTTGCTTATGGTACTCAAGATACTACTTTGTTAATCACTGCTTCAGTAGTTAAACTTAACCATGTCTTCTGGTCAGATATTAAAAACACATAACTATTGTCACACTTAAAATTATTTTTGTTGTTCAATTTTGATATATGCTCAATAGTGAAATTGAATGCTAGACTAGTGTAAGAGAGACATTATGATGTGATGTAGGAATAGGTCTATTTTTCTGGCTATGTCAATATTTTCCCACCACTTATATAAATATCTAGACATAACAAAATTAATTTCTTACCTTTTCACTTCCTGTATACTCCAACTTATCGCTGATTACAGAACTGAAGCCTCCTGCCCTGCTTAAAAAAAATCACATTACATTATTCTCCAGGTACCAATGTAATGATGTACTTTTAAAAAATTAACAAGCCACTAGAAAAGACCTGATATGTCTCATTTGAGAGCATTACAGCGTGTATTGTGTTCAGTATCTTATTGAGTTCAGTGTACTGCCTTTCCATTTAAAAAGGAAAGAGAATGCATTCCTTTATATATTCCCCTTTATTCAGCACTGGTGAGGCCACATCTGGAGTACTACGTCCAATTCTGGGCCTCCCAGGACTGAAAGGATGTGGACACATTGGAGAAAGTCCAACAGAGAGCAATAAAAATTATTAGGAGGGCTGGAGCACATAACTTATGAGGAGGCTGTGGGATTTGGGTTTATTTAGTCTACAGAAGAGAAGACTGAGGGGGAATTTGATAGCAGCCTTTAACTACTTGAGGGGGGGTTCCAGAAAGGATGGAGAGAGGCTGTTCTCAGTGGTGATGAAATGAGGAGCAATGTTCACAAACTGCAGTGGGGGAGGTCTAGGTTGGTTATTAGGAAAAAATATTTTACTAGGAGGGTGATGCAGCACTGGAATGAGTAACCTAGGGAGGTGGTAGAATCTCCATCCCTAGAGGTTTTTAAGTCCCAGCTTGACAGCCCTGGCTGGGATGATTTAGTTGGGGTTGGTCCTGCTTTGGGGAGGGGGTTGCACTCGATGACCTTCTGAGGTCTCTTCCAGCCCTATGATTCTATGATTAAATCATAGTGGAATTAACCAAACCAGCTATAGAATGATGCTAGTGCTTGAGGAAATAACTTAATTATTTTTGATACTTGTCATATCTAACCAAGATACCTGAGTGGATTACAGTGCACCTGGATTAAATTAAGTCGCTCAGGTTTAATAAAGATGATAGAAATGTCTGTTTCTTTCTGTTTTAGGTAGGATTTATATGAATTTTCAGTGATGGGAGAATCTCTAAAAGCTCAAGGATATGGTGTGATTTTTAAATACCTTCAGCTACCTTTTTGGATCCTAAGTATAACTGTTTGGTCTATTTATATTTAACAGACAAAACAAGTGAAAGCTGTGGTATTGATTGAAAGTGTGAAATGAATGAGGAAAGAAGGAAAATGACTCGGATAAGAACTCTGTAGGAGAAGAGAAAAGGGGCAGTGACTTCATCTAAAAACAACAACAATAGAGACAGTGACCATAATCAGCTCCAGAAGCTGCTCCATTGGATGCGGAACAGGCTAATGTGAGCTGAGAGGCCAAACACCACACCGGATGCAGAGCAGCCTTCATCCAAGGTGAGCCTGGGCCTGCCATGGGCAGAGGCTGCTTTGCAGCAGCCTCCTCTTCCCCACCCCCACTGCTGCCTCTATGCAGCATGGGGGAGAGGCAGGCAGCACCACAGAGCCAATGCTGGGGGAAACCAGCTTTTAAGCTAACTCCTCCCAGAACCAACTCCTGCTCCCCCCTGCTGCCTCTGATACATAGGCAGCAATGGGGGTGAATACGAATTGTCGACTAGATTAACCAATAAGCCAAGGCTTATTGGTTAATTGTCTAGTCAACCACTCATTTACATCCGTAATGCATACAAGACAATTGCTGTTATATGAAGCATAGAAAGACCTTTCATCTTTCAATCAGCAATCTAGAGAGAAATGGACTTATAGACAATGTGCAAAGTGAGTTCAGGAGGAGAAGGGGTATAGCTGAGCGTATAAGAAGAATAGAGCCAGAAACATGCATGCAAACATGAGAAAAAATATATTTCCTTGATATTTAAAATGCATCTACTACATTAAAGAGAGAAGGATTATTGCAACCATAGGTAAAAAGGAAGAAAGTATTGGTGGATAAAGGATTTGCCAAATAAAGGAACTATTCAGGTCAGAGAAAGGAAAACTTTCTGGGGCATATTTATACAAATGATACCCCACTGAGGAGTGTAATTTCCCCTACCCTTAGTCAATATAATGACAAATGATCTCCCAAAAAAGGGATGGGTGCAGGAATAGGTACTTCGTCATCTGTAGAGGACTGTGCCATATGGGTTATAAATAGGAACCAGAAAATAACTGAGAAGTGAATTGATGAAGCAATTCAGAAATGTGTGGCAGAAGGAAATATGGGGATTTACCTTTTCAGTTCTCAAAACTAAATGAATGATAGTCATTTATTTATTTATTTTTAAATTGTAAGTTGTCTATGTGGACAGTGGTATGTAAAATCCCATGTAATTGGTTAACTGGTTAAACGTGAAGTTTAACTGGTTAACCAATTAAGGGGTGCTGGGCTGGGCTGGAGCAGCCCACTGCCACAGACAGGGGCTGCTGTGGATACCCAGAGCAGCCCTTGCCTGCGATGCGTCCAGGTCTACTGAAGATAGGGACTGCTCTGGATGCATGGGGCCGGGATGTGATCCAGCTATCACCAGTTAATCTTTCACATCCCTAGTGAATACTGTAATAGTATATCATTAAAAGCTATACATTCCTGGGTGTGACATTTGATCACTGGCTAACATGGAAGGCTTACATAGATTTTACTTTTACTTTTATATTTATCTACAATATTTTCTATCTATTTAGAAGTATTTCTGGAACCACCAGGAGTGTGGATAAGGAAGCAGTGGTAATGCCTTCATCACAAAGCCTTTGTGTATAAGGAAGATAGCTGTTGGAGAATTATCTGTAGTGTTAACAATGAAATTATTGGTTTTAACCTCTTTTAGCAAAAGCCATAGGAAACAGTGAAGAATGAAACACTAAACAAATATATGAAGAACACTGGGAATTTAGTGGACAGCATGAGGTGGGGAAATCAGTGATTCCTAATGTGACTAAGAATAAAGTATGGACAAAAGAACAAAGAGAAAAGAAAGAGCTATAACAAATTAGCATATATAGCCATGGGAAATGTATTATAAGTGGGAAATCATCCACAACCCTTGATTTAAATGTGGAACTATATAATGAAATGAAAGGGGGAAGGCAAACTAAATATTGAAATATAGCAATTTGCTCTATATATGATAAATGGGGCAAGCATTGCCAAATATTTATGTCTGGGTTGAATGATGAGAAAACAAGGGGAGCCAGGATAGTATTTATGAAAGAAATCCATTAGACAATCAAATTTTGTAGCTGTTATGACTGTCAAGCTGGCAGGGATAATGTTAGTGTTATACTGGATAGTGGTGTCATTTTGTCTCATTCACTATCAGGAAACTGGCAATCAAAAATGGGAATTCAGATAGCAGAAATGTCATAACTAATGAAATATTGTTACTAATAGTAGAATTGGCACGGATGGGAGTAAACACTGAAATAGTATGGATCATTATAGGATTGCAGGAAGGTGGCAGACAAAGTAGCAAAATAATGCTGTAACAAAAAAAATTGCCAGAGATCCCTCTAAGTGAACAGACATTAAAACCCTAATTAAAAACAAACTAAGGGCTTATCTAGACTATGCTAAAGTGTTGAAAGAAGATATGCAAATTCCACGGGAATATCTTCTTCCAATCTCACTTTCGAAAGCCACCACACCCCCCTACAGAGAACCTCCACTATAGCTGCAGATCTTCAAGCGTGCTCATGCAAGCATCTGGGACTCTGAATCCAGAGGAGGGCACACTCCGGGGTGGGATAAATGGTGGCAGTGCAAATGCCAGCTAGATAAGTTCCTATTACTTCTATGTACTTTAATTGATGTTATTCACTGTTAATCTGTTGATCCCTGTTTCTTTAAGTTGTTAAGTAAAGGTGTGTTCATTTTAATGTAATCAGTTAGATATATATTATTTATAATTGTTTTCCTGGAGTTAGACCCAGATAATTGCTGGAATAACTTTAGTCCTGGAGGCTTCAAAGGCACACCATTAAGGCTACATCTAGACTGCAAGCCTCTTTCGAAAGAGGCTTTTTCAAAAGATTCTTTCGAAAAAGCCTCTTTCAAAAAAGAGCGTCTAGACTACAACCCGTACTTTTGAAAAAGCAAGCTGCTTTTTCGAAAGAGAGCACCCAGGCAGTCTGGATGCTCTCTTTCGAAAAAGCACAGTTTGCATTACATAGTGCTTTTTTCTTTATGAGCAAGGGACTGCAGCAAGGGAGTGGATAGGGTTTCCCCAACTAAACAACATCACCACTGGGGTACTCGGGATCTCCTTTTATGTTAAAACCATCAGGCGCCCAGGCACACCTGTGAGTGTGACCGGTTCCTGAGTAACCTGGGGAGGAAAAGGGGGGTTACAATAGTAAATACAGAGCTGCGCTGTTTGAGACATGCAAGGACAAAGATCACATCCTCTGAATGTAAATGGTGTAACTTTGATAGCAGGATTTTGTATGACAAACTCAGGCACCTACAAGTGACAAAGTTTACACTAAAATACCTTGTATGAGCAACATGAAAATGGTAGAACACGAAAATCAACATTCTATTTTTAATAGATTAAGAGAAGACAGACTAACTGTATTTCATGAAACCTCGCAACTGATGCTTATGACTCAGAATATGAGTCTATGTCATAAAATAACAAGAAGAAAAAGGGCTGGAGACAGAAAATCTGCAGTCATTCTCTGGAGTATAGAATAAATAGAAAGTGCTCCAGCAATCCAACAGGAAGTCAGAGGCTGGACTTCGATTGCCAGCAATGGTATCTCCTGGAACCAAGATTGGAGGGAAGGCTTGGGAATTACATACCATCCACTGAGGAAGGTGGGATGAAACCAGTTGAAGAAAGAAGTGTAAGGTCCACAGAACCCAGAGACAAATGGCATATCTGTTGTAAGGTCATTGGAATATAGTTTGGTTGGATTCTGTTACCCAAAAGGGATGGACTAACCGTGGCTGGATGGCCAAGTGATAGGAAGGGAGACAACTGCAGTGATGGTACAACCATATGACAGGAGACCCCGTATAGAGAGACCACCACTATGCCATACCTGGCCATCAGAGGCACTCCTGTGCTCAGCTAACTCCTTTACAATCTCTCAGATATATTCTATTGTATCACAAAAAAATTGTGTAGATCCAGAAGTCTTGGGTCTTGTGTATTGCATTTAATCTTAAACAGAAGTATAATGTTAAATCCCAATGCCATTTAAATATTCAGGGATCTTTTGAATTTCTTGGATGAACCTGTAGTTCACCAGATCCTGTTGTACTATGAAGTTACTTCCTGAATGTGGGAAAATTGACTGTTGAATTATTATTTTTAAACTTGCAACCCAGAACTGTCAGCATGACATTATTCACCTAGAAAAAGACACCTTGGGCATTGAAATGACAGAGAACTAACCTTAAAAAACAAAAGATACCCCATAATTGACTCAAGAACAGAGATGTAGTTGCACGCTGGAACTTTTAAGATAGTCTAAATGAATTATACACCCAACTCCTACTGAATTTTAATGGGATCTGTGAACATAAGTAGAGCTGTATGGGAAATGTTAGGGAAAATTTAAGGGAAAAAAATGAATTCCACATTGGGATGAAACTAGACCTTTCAGAATGGTTCATGTAAACCCCAAAAGAGGCCCACCCCAGAAAAGCCAATAGCATAATGATTAGAATACTCTTCTGGGCTGTGTGAGCCCAGGTTCAAGTCCTTGCTCTGCCTGATTCAGCCCTAAAATGTAAAACTAGTACTCATGTCCCAAGTGAATACCTTGAGCAGCAGGCTGTTAGTTTTGCTGAATCAGTCTCTCTGGTTTTGACTAGAAATTCTGTCTTCAACCTAAGGCCTCCTAATAAAAGCTACTTTGAAAGTGACTCCTTCTAACCGTCACTACACCAGCTTCCCTTAGGCACCTCTAAAAATCCTAGCTACAGTCATTAGCAATGTCATAACTTTTTGAAAAATGTTGCTTACCAAAAGGAAAGCTTCAGATATCTGTGTTTCCTAAGAGCTGCATTTCAGAGCAGATTAGGCTTCATGCAAGCTTTAGGCTTTTTATTCCTGGAAGGGGCCAAAGTCTGCAAACAACTTACATATAGACTCCTTGCACAGTGCCAGATGCTTGCAGCCAGGCTAGTTGAAACTTAAAAAGCTGCAAAAATAAAAATTTACACTAGCTTTTTCATCAGGATGCTGAAAGGCTAGTTGTAAACAGCCTTTCAGCCTTATCCTCCACTCAGCCCAGCACTAACTGGGGGCAGAGGCAGTTTCTAATAACCCTAGTCTATCATTACATGTTTGGGTCTTCCATTACTATCAATTACATTCTGAAAAACCTTGATAGAGGCATGTAAAGTGCTGCAAAACTGACACTCCCTTTGAAATGCTAACCAAATAATAGCACTACTCAGAGGGTAGCTGTCATATTTTAGGGTTCAGTCGAGACCAGTGAGAGGTTTTATCACTACTTATTCCCTGAGCGCCTTAAAATGCTCTGCTGGTGTAACTACCAGTCTGGACATTCCCAGTCAGCATTCAAGAATACCCTAAGGCTACGTCTAGACTGGCATGATTTTCCGCAAATGCTTTTAATGGAAAAGTTTTTCCGTTAAATGCATTTGCGGAAAAGAGCATCTAGATTGGCACGGTTGCTTTTGCGCAAAAGCGCTTTTGTGCAAAAGCATCCGTGGCCAATCTAGACGTGCTTTTGCGCAAAAAAGCCCCGATCGCCATTTTAGCCATTGGGGCTTTTTTGCGCAAAACAATTCTGGGTTGTCTACACTGGCCCTTTTGCGCAAAAGCATTTGCGCAAGAGGGCTTTGCCTGAGCGGGAACGTCATTGTATTTGCTCAAGAAGCAATGATTTTGTACAATACAAAGTCAGGGCTCTTGCGCAAATTCAAGCGCCAGTGTAGACAGCTGGCAAGTTTTCCTCTTTCGACACTTTAGCATAGTCTAGACGCAGCCTAAAAGTGTATGTTAAGTCTCCCTGGTTCAGCAGCTCTGATTCCAGAAACATGCTTGGTACGTTATAGTCACGCTCTGGTTGCCACCAGCTTTGGTTACTATTCACAAAGTGACCCCAACATACCCTCATTCTTGAATTTCTCCAAAACCTTTTGTCCTGAAATGTCCAGGCCTCTCCAGGAACATCCAGAGGAGTAACAAGGCCTGCTGTAACTTTAAAAAGACAAACACATCTGCTCTAACTGGAGTTAATAATTACCTTAAATGGAACACAGTACTGGATTTATTTAGAATGAAGTAAAACAGTTTCATTAACATGACATTTGATGTGATTTCAAATATAAAGGATATAGCAAAAAATGGTTGCAAACAAAGTAAAGTGAAAGCTAACAAAACTACAGTCTTTTGTTCAAGGCAAGATTTTTACTGTACATCCTTCCAGCAGGAGGCTGACCACATATTGGTCAGGATCTCCCTCAAAATGCCACGTTCCTTTGTCTTTTTAGGTGAAGGTGGGGGGTTTGTTGCCTCTCTGTTTTATAGTTGATTAATCATTTGATATGTATTCTTCTGAAGGATACCCCAAATAAAGGCCATTGGTGTATGCTGAATAAAGGAGCCATGAGGTCTAGAAGGAAATAATCTGTGAGGATTCCTGTTTCTCTTTCACTGGCGAATGATATCATTCAAATTATGTTCTCTACTGCAATGGCACTACAAAGGAACAGTCTATTGAATTTGGGCCACACCTGGTTTGAAGTATTGGCTGCTTTCATTTGGCTGAAGCTGGTGGTTACTGCTGCCTCTATCCACTTGTTAGAAGATTTTTAGATTTTTTTGGAAACATTTCTTTTTTAATTTTTTTAAATTTAAATGAAACAAAAGAACTAGATCTGCCCTACTGATCTTGCATTGTGTATTCCAACATGGCATGACTACGTGAAAAAAAAATCTCATAACACATGATAGTGTCCCAGAACTAATGCTGATGAGAAAATGTTTAGTACACTGCAGAGAACATCTAATTCTAAATTTTCATCTGGGAATAGTTAGTCAAGAGAATTGCAATTTATTGCTATTGACAGCAGGATCACAGATGATGCTGGACCAGAGAGCCCTAGTACCCGGGAGTGCGAGCTATTGGGAGGCCAACGATGGGGAGCCCCACCATGGGAAAAGGCAAACCCCAGCCCGGGAAGCCCCAGTCAGGCATGGCAGCACTAGGACAAGCACAGAGCCCTGTCCCTGGAAAGCCCCAGAGGGGCAAGACAGAAGTGGGGCAGCTATGGAGCCCCATCCCTGCAAAGCTCTGGCTGGGCAAGACAGAAGGAGGGACATGGTGGCTGGGCAGCTCCATCCCCGGAGAGCTCAAGCCAGCTGGCAGCAGCGGGCTGGAGCCAATCCCTAGCCCAACAGCAGCAGGGCTGGAGCAGAGCCAGCTGGAGGGAGGGGCAGTCTCATGAGGGGCTGGTGGCAGATGACCTCCCCTGATCTGGCAAATTCCCTCATTCGGGATGGGTCAGGTCCTGAGGGTGCCAGACCAGGGAGGTCCAACCTGTAGTTGAATAACAAGAAACAGGTTTAAGTGATAAATAAGAATAAAAGAAACAAGTTATGATTACAAGGAAAACCAAAACATGCTTATGATTAAAACAATTTCAGCATTTGTGATCTTTTTTTTTTTTTAAGGTTTATCTCAGAATTTTCTAGCTACGCTTGCCTCCCAGACCAAGAGGATCCAGCTTCCACAGATTGAGAAGGCAGTGTGGTAAAGGCTAGGACTTTAATAGGGTTCAAAAAAGACCTAAGATAGATTCATGGAGGTTAGGTACATCAATGGCTATTAGCCAGGATGGGTAGGAATGGTGCCCCTAGCCTCTGTTTGTCTGGAGATGGATGACAGGAGAGGGATCACATGATGATTACCTGTTGTGTTCCCTCCCTCTGGGGCATCTGGTATTGGCAACTGTTAGCAGACAGGACACTGGCCTAGATGGACCTTTGGTCTGACTCATTATGTTCTTATGTCATCATGAAGAAGATCAGAGAGTCTGACATAAGGAGCATGCCTGGGCCTGTATTGGCACCGCTGGAGATAGAGATCTCGTATGTGGCCACTGCCAGAGAGTGTTCCTTGCCAGTATTGGCTTAATTTCTCATCTTCACACTTATCAGTTATAGGCATCCAAGGGGAACTCTTACTCAATTCAAGTGATCCCAGAGAGAGAGAAGTCCTCTTTATACTAGCAGAATGGTGTAAGGGGCCTTAATATACATGAGAATCAGGCTCTATCTTCAAAATATATTGTTCATACAGTGCTTTCCATGATACAATGGTGAAGCAACTTAACAACTTTATTTACTAAAATAGCTGTACATGACTTAATATTGGAAAATATTATTCATTTGAACACAGACTTGATATATTGCTTCTTCCCAGTGGTTTCCAGTTGTTTTTTTTAAGAGAAGGAGATTGTGCATACCAAAAAAGCATTTTTCAGTCTCCTGATCAATGCAAAGTATGGGTGAGGACTTTGTGGAGTATGACCCTGATGTTATTACACACAAATTATAAAATAATTTGAAAACTAGCCCCATATGTTTTTTTATGCCATCTATATGTAAGAAAGGCAATTTTAACTTTCTGCCCATTTAGAGATTGTTTCCTCCATTCTTCAGCAAGAGTAATTGAATCTGTCACTTTGGTCAGAGCAAGTTATTGGCTGGACTAGAAAGTTGAGAAATGGATACAATAGGAAGCCCTGATAGAAGATAGTCATTTATTGAACAATGACTAGGGTTGCCAGATGTCCTGTTTAGAACCGGACAGTCCAGTATTTGAGCTTTCTGTTTGGGAAACAAATTGAGAAAATATAGATGTCCAGTATTTTCTAAATAAGATGTAATGTAGATTGTGATAATATGTCAGGTGTGTCCGGTATTTTTGTTGAAACCATCTGGCAACTCTAATGACCATAATATCATTCTAAACATCACTTTAGCAAATGTTTTTCCGTGTCCTGAATCTGTACTTTGAGTACAAAAAAATTACCGTAATTTAGCGAATATAACCTGCAGGTTATATTCATTTTTACATACACTGCACCGCCCCCCCCGACCATGGGGTATACTTGGGTGTGGGGTATACAGAATTTTTTTTACTCATCAGGTGGTGAGCTCTCCGTCACCCCCTCCTGTGGCTGCACAGCCTCCAGCCTATGGGCGGGGGAGCGCTCACTCCCCGGTTCCTGCGCAGCCGCAGGAAGGGGCAGGGGAGCATTCATCCCCCTATCCCTTCCTGCAGCTGTGCAGGAACTGGGGGGTGAGCGCTCCCTCACTCGGAGGCTGGCGGGTCCTGCTCCCCCGCCCCTTCCTGTGGCTGCAGAGGAACCTGTGGGATGAGCGCTCCGCCGCCCGGAGGCTGGAGGCTGCACCTGGAACCTGGGGCGGTGAGTGGCTAATCCCTCTCTCCCCCACACTGTAAATATACCCCTAGCAAATATACCCCCAGCACAGAAAAGTCTTGTATACCCCGTGGGTTATATTCATGTGCGGGGTATACAAGATTTTTTTTACTCAAATAGAAAAAAACACGGGGTATATTCGGGTGCAGGGTATATTCGGTTGCGGGTTATATTTGCTAAATTATGGTACTTAGTGCGGACTGAAAATGGTTTCATTAGGCACAAAAGGCCAGAACTGCGGCTTGCATTTATTCTAGATGGTTCCGGAGGTTCAAAGTAGCAGAAGGTCAATTTAAGTGGCACAAAACTAGCATGGCCTACTCTAAGGTGTGCCACCCAGCATAGAGGATGTGTGTAGGGGGCATGACTGGAGCACGAGGTACATCTAGTAAATCCTAGCTCACAGAATAGGTCAGTGGGGCCTAGTGTTCCTGGTTGCTCTAAATAGTTCTTTGGAATTGACATCTAGCCACCAAAAATCAGAAAACTACAAAGGTGACTTTGAACTACCTTTATATCAGCCTCTCACTGTACAGCTGTGGTGGCCCCAAAAGAGCAGGTGTAATACACAAGAATCTTGTGTATGACACAAGGAATACCTAATTGTTGTTCAGATTAAATTATGATTTACCTATAGAATCTTTAGCTTAGAATGTTACTGTGTTGTGATACTACCTAGGTATAAATGGGTCAGAGCCCTTCTAATATCTGGGTTTATTTCTCACATGTTCCAGTACAATTTAAATTACATTTTTTCTCAGATGCACACATGCCTTAAATTTATTGACATTCTTCACTCTTACAATGGGTAGCCTTCAAATAAGATGAATAAAGACTAATATAAAGTTCTTGTAATATTACCTGTACAAGCAAGACATTATTGCAGCTGTGAAAAATAATTCACCTCCTGATAACAACAAATTGTATTTTTTCTGCCTTCAGCTGCTGTTCAGATTCATACTGCTTGATTCCTCTTGTGACTATCCAGTGCAATTATTTATTTCACAGCATACATATTAAATATTGGTGGAATGCCTGATAGTTTGTAAATTAAATTGGTTATTTTTGCTATCAGTGGCTGCAGACTAAACCATGATGCCAGTGGGAGCTGCTGAATACTCAGCACTTTTGAAAACACAACCACTTGTTTAGGTGCCTAACTGTGGATTTAGAAAGCTAAGTTTTGGCTTTCTGAATTCTGCAAATGCCATTTGCAATCAACTGCTTTTAGGAAAGTGTTCGTAACTAGCCTATCTATTGCAGTATTTAGCATTCTAGGGAAAAAATGGTATTATGAACATTTGGTTTGTGTTTTATAGTATTGCATGGAAATGATGATCCTGGCTCTCTCATGATTGTTAGCATTATGTTTAGAGAATGAGCTTCAATTGTTATTGTGTTGCAACAACTTTTGTTTCATTTTATATCACCAACAACAAGTAACCCCACACCTCTCTCATTTGAAACCACTGTATTTAGGGGAAGTGGAGAAAATATGCTCGTAAATCAGACAGAATGTTTGAATAAATTAGGATATTAATGAAGCTGAACAAAGCATTTTTATTATTGTGTACATGTTCTATTTGTGTTCTGGTATCTTCACTCTATATGTGGTCCACAATAATCATTGATCTAATCATATTCTGGGCAAGATTCTTGGCTGGAGCTGGATTGACTTACATTAGCTAAGAATTGACTCTGTGTAAACTGGTAGGTATATATTAATGCAAATTAGTTAATTGTGGTTTTTATCTGATTTTTAAAAAAATAGTTTCTAGGTGCACCTATTGTGCCTAAGCAGATGTCCAGTTCACATGTGTACGGGCTTATCTAGCAAGGTCTTCAGCCACGTGAGCAAATCCAACAGTAAGAGTTTAAATACAATCCAAGAATATATAAGTGAATAGACAGTAGGATGAGTCTGTATGTTATATTTTTCCCATAAACGGAAAGCAGCTAGCTACCTTCAATCAAAATGACCTCTTCAGAATCAAACCAAAGCCCAACAAATCAGAGAATGAAATAAAAAGATCTCATTCTTCACTGCCTAGCCTCTTCAATAATTGATATCTATGCAAGATGGGTGTAAAGAACAACCACAGTACAAGGACAGGGGTTTTCTTGTTGTTTGTTTTATAACCGCTCACCAGGACAGTGGTGAATAGGTGGGCCAACAGCTTCCGCAGGTCCCTGGGCCAGGTGTGTGTGGGGGCCAGCTCCTCACCTCTAGAAGGGGAGCAGCCTCAGGCAGAAAGGGTGGGATGAGGCAGCCAGCCCTCAGCACTGTACAGAGCCTGGCCAACTCTCAGAACCACGTGGAGCGTGCATAGCGGTGCTGCGGTGTAAATTTAAAGGGATCAGAGGCTCTGGCTGCCACCATTGCCATAGTAGCAACAATGGGAGCCAGGAGACCCAGGCCTCTTTGAATCTCTGGGCCCCAAGGCAACTGCTGTCTTTGCCCCCCCTGTTGGCAGGCCTGGTGGTGAATCAGATCCAAAGTGCATTTTTTGCTGACAGCCTGCATTGAAGCAAATGCAAAATTGATCCTCATTTCTATAGGCAGCAGATCCCTTCAAAATTAAAAGCTGCACTATATAGAAACTTGAATGTCTCTCAAAATGATCACACCACTCATTCCAAGCTATCCTCATCTTAAGCAAGCAACACCAGAATACTTATATTTTCTAAACTGTAACCATAACTGATCAAAACCACCACTGACTTACAGGATCCCTCCTTTCCCTCGTCAGTCTTCACACAAGTCCCTTTTGTATGGTTATGAACAGGTTGCACCTCCCAAAACCAGGACTGTCTGGTCTGGCAGCATCTGTGGTCTGACAGGACCATGGCTGTCCCTGGACCAGAGAGCCCTGGGGCTGGGAGCCTACTGGCAGGAGGGCTGGCAGTGGCAGGGCTGGCATCCGGCAGCCCAGCGGCAGTGGAGCTGACATCTGGTGGGCCGACGGTAGTGGGGCAGGTGCCCAGCAGGCCGGTGGATGCCTGGGGCAGGTGTCCAGTGGGCTGACTGGGCCTCAGACCGGCATTTGACAACCCGGCTGGGTCGGAGCCAGTGGCAACGTGGTTGGGGCCAGTAGCCCAGCCAGGCCAGCAGTAGGGCGGGCAGCAGGCTGGGGGCTAGTATCAGGGGACCTTCCCAATCTAGCAAATTCCATTGTTTGAGAATGATCAGGTCCCAAGGGTGCCAGACCTGGGTGGTCCAACCTGTATTTTGATAGAGATCATAACTAAGAATTTTTTTAAAAGCATAGGGTCATAAATGAACATGATAAAATGCAGGAGGGTGTCTGAACGTGCCTGGTTCATGGTGTCCTGATACTCTAGAATCTATTTTCAGTAAAATTTCAAATAGTTCAACACAATGACATAATCATAAGTATTTTTTAAATCTTCCCAGTCTTTCATGTAACAATAGCTTTGTAGTCATGTAACTACACCTCGTAAGAATTTTGTACCTGAAATTGTATTTAAGTTCAAATTAAAGCAAAGGTAAAATTAAATCCAGATTTAAAGGAGGAAATGAGGCATCTCACAGAACATTTAACTTATTCTACATTGGTGAGTTGGGCAAGGATTGTTTCAGCTACTTTAATTGGCACTTATTTCAGCATCATAAGGGGCAAAATCTTGTAGTTATTGTATGTTTCTGGCATTTAGGATATTTGTGCTAGTTGGGATATGATTAAAATACCAAAACTGCATTTAAAAGCTTAATTCTAAATGAATGGTTGAAGGGGAAATGACAAACTTCCAAGTTTCTTTTACAGGAATCAGTATTTCAGACCTCAAATGCATACAACAGTTTGTAATAGCTTATGTGCCAGGAGCCAATATCAGTATGTCCTTTGTAATACAAGAGTCAGACTTCAGATGTAAGTTTGTGGTAGGAGATTGAAATAAAGCTCATTGATTTTTGTTTGCTTGCAGAAAACACTGTCATTATTGGGTACAACGAAGTAAAATTTGAAACTACAGCAGAAGGAACAGCTTTAGAGAGAATATCTTTGCAGAAGATAAAACCAAGAAAAGAAAGCATGTTAGCTAGCATTTTGGGAACCTGTCCCAATCTTTTGGATGTATGGGTACGTTTAATGGAATACGATTTGTACCTTTGTTAGAACTTATGGGCCAAATAATGGTAGGCAGGGTGTATGACTCAGTAAATGCATAGCATTCGGTGCCAGGCACATTTTAACTACTGAGACATATATACATGAAGAATAGCATTAGGAGACTTTTTTTAGTGCAGGCATCTAGTTATTAACCCCATACACTTTTGTTAGAGCACTTCCATTAAAGTGACTGGGAAGGAGGAAGAAAGACAAGGTGGGTAACATAAGACCTAGCTACTTTGCTCAAGTTTGTGAAAAAAAATTCATACCTGAGAAACACAGTTAAGGCCCTTTGTGGACACCTCTAGTCCAGTAAAAGAATTCTTCCATTGGCCTAGTCACTGTCATTCACGGGGGCTGGATTCATTGCCCAGACATGAAAACTATTTCCATCACTGTAGTAAGTGTCTACTCTACAGTGCTGCAGCAGCACCACAGCAATATTTGTAGTGTGGACAGACCCTTTGTTTGAGAGCTCTTTCAAACTATTGATAAACCTCTTTCAACGAGCGCCCGTCTTGCCACTTTGCAAGCAGTTTCTGTTAACGGTTCTGGGGCAGCGAGTTGTACAGGCATATGGTACCCAGGTTCCATAAATATTCAGGGCCCAGGGGCTCGGCTCTGCCAGTGTTTGGAGTTGGGTACCTCCCCTGGCTTTTTCTGCCACCCCTGCAATCAGGCAGGGGTCCAGAGCTCCCTGGGCCCCTGTCTTCTGTCCCTACGCGTTTCCCTTGTGCCCTGGAGTGTCCTTGCTTGTTGAAAAGCAGACAGCTGCCCTGCCACCCCACACAGTGTTTCTTCACTGCCACCAGCTTGCCATTGCTTCTTGCTGCAACAAGAGAGTGCCAGAGGCAGGCTGATGGTGGGTGGCTGCTGCTGTACTTGTGTGCAGCGGTAGGAAGGCACAATATGATTGGAAGCTGTAGAGTGAGGAGGAGAGGACCTCAGCTGAGGAGCTGCTGGGTGGTGGGTATTCTTCGCACCCCCCACTCTGGCCATAACCACCATTTGATAAGTTACATGGAGGTATGAGCCACCTGCTGTGTTTGCAAAGATGAAATGGGGGGGAGCAGAGAGGCTTTTTTAATTTCCCCTCTTACAAGAAGCTGTATGTCAGTATGGGAGCCCAGGCTTCCTGGGGCAGCGTTCTAAAAGGCACAGGCATCCCAAATGCTAGATTGTCAATGCCTAGACACTGTAGCTCCTCTCTTATGCTGAGGTGCCACACTCCCTCCCAAACTCCACAGCCCCTTGTGCACCCATCCTCTCCACCCCAGCTCAGAGCCTGCACCCCTACCACACCCAGACTCCCTCCCAGGTTATGTCTACACTGGCGGCTTCTTGCGCAAGAACATCTTGCGCGAGGGTTCTTGTGCAAGAAGTCTTGTGCAAGAAAACGTCCACACTGCCATATGCGAGCTGTGCTTTTGTGCAAGAGCACCCATGGCAGTGTGGATGCTCTCTTGTGCAAGAACGCTCTGATGGCCATTTTAGCCATAGGGCTTTCTTGTGCAAGAAATCCCTGCCGAGCGTCCACACTGCCCTCTTGCGCAAGAGCTCTGCAAGAGGGCTTACACCCTGTTAAAAAAGAGCGTAGCTCTTGCGCAAGAAGCCCTCCCTTACCACGCCGTACTGTAAATTTCCTTGCGCAAGAGCGGGCGGGCAGTCTGGATGCTCTGCGGATTCTTGCGCAAGAACGGCCATACTTGCGCAAGAAGCCGCGAGTGTAGACATAGCCCAAGAGTCTGCGCAGGTGTGTGTGTGGGGGGGGGGCGGGGCGGGCGGTAGAGGGGAATGGGGGTTGGATTTGGGCCCATTCTGGACAACATCAAAAATTATACAAACCTACTTCTCTTTCACAGTTCCCCCTTTGTTCTCTTAGGTAAACCATGGACTCTTAGCTGCTCCAGTATATCTGAAGTTACAGATATATGATAAGCAAATGTATACATGAAGGATGAAAAACTAACGAAGAATATATTTCTTTGACATACATATTTGAAAGAAATTTTAGTTACTTAATGAAATCTCTTTTAGAGATGCCAAAACTGAGACACAGCAAAATTAAATGGGTTACTCACTTCTCCATACAATGCAGAAAAGTGACTGAACTACACTTCACTGTCAAACACACCATGGTTACTTTCTTCTTTGTTTGCTTCATATTGTATTTAACACAGTGAGAGAGATATTGGCTCCATGCAAGTTAATGGGAATTTTGCCATTGAGTGACTTCAGATGCCAGTGTGATGTGGCATGATTTTAAACAAAACTTTTAAACAAAATAATTATTTTGAAATATTTTCTGTTTACTGTATGTGGGGGAGATTATGTAAAATAATTATGCAACATTTTCAATTTAAAATCTCCCACACACAATAAATTGAAGATGTTTTAAAACAATTTTATATAATGTATACATATGCTGTTTGAAAAACGGGGAAAACTTGTCAAGTATTTTGCAAGAAACCTGTCCATTTGTTGCAATGTGTTTAAAAAATTAACCAACTCTAGTTTGTTTTTATTTTACTTTTTGTCTTTAAAAGACATATTTTTATAAACATTTCATGTTTTGGACTGCTCATTTTTTGCACACATGAGCATGAACTCTCTACAGCTGTAACAAAAAAAGGAAATAGATTGGATAATTAGGTAGTGATGCACTTTGATTCTTTGAAAGGTTCAGGAATCTCTACCTTTTAGTACATTTCTGCTTCTCACTGTTAAGTCTCCTCTGTCTACTTCTGGATCGGATGTTGTCCAAAGCTTTGGATTAAGAGTGCTAAAAACTGCTGTTTCCAATATCAGGTTCTAGCATGCTGTGAAATAGGCAGCAGGCAAAAATAGTAAAAGTGTTCTACACTCTCCATCTTTAGCATATTAAAGCTGATGTTTTGTGAAATCAACCAGTAACCATAAGGTTTCCAGTTACCTGCTCAAATGTTCATTTGCACTGTTATTTCAGTAGCCAAGCAGGCACCAACATAAGCAATATCATTAACTTCTGATTATTTTCACCAGGGGAGCTTCTGTTCAGAAATTAGGGGTAGGATTTCCATCTCTCAGCTTTTTTGTTTCTTTTAAACTGGTGGGTGTGATGTTGGCAGGTCAGGGGCCAACTCATGCCGAAGCCTCACTGAACACTTATATATGCATAACTGGTAGCCATTCTTGTCTACCTGTGTGTGTTAGCATCATCAAAATAGATATTAGATGGTATGTTGATAGGAATGTGTTTAGTGATTAGATTTCTTGCTTGAAGGATGCTGCATGTATTGCTCTCACTTATCACTATAGCCCATGGAATAAAGCTACATTGATGCGTTGCATTGTAAACCTCTGTAATTGCGTAATCAACAAACAGGAAAAGAAGCGTGTATTAAGGTACAGTGCACACCTTGCATACAAGAATGACCTCTTGATAGCACTTGATGCTTTGTATAGCAATGAAGGACAGAGAGGCTTTGACTGTGTTCCTGACTCCCTTCCAGAAGGAGAGACTTGGGGTACTGGGGATATGGCAGCATCCTCTATCTTGAAGTAGTTTCCATCATATACAGAGTTTTGTTTTGTTTTATGGCTTTCAACATCCATGCTATAAAAATTGTTCCAATGCCACTAGAGAGACTTACACATGAACACATCCATCAGTTTTGGACTCTGGAGAGGAGTGGATGATAAATCCCTGACAAGGGGAAACTGAATCTCTTTTATGATGTCTGGACTTTGAGGGGCAAGAATTCCTAAACATAAGTGTACAGATTTCTATGTTGCTTGGCTTGGAAATTTTTTTTTTTTGAATTGACAGACCATTACTACTCTGTCATTCTTAGGATTTAGACTCAACTGTGTTATGTGCTGACTCACTTTAATTTGTAAATAACTTATTTATTTTCCCTGGTTAATAAACTAATACAAGATTTATTACAGAATTGACTATAGGCATTCTCTTCAGCATAAGCTAAAATACTCATTGATCTCGTGTAAGTGACTAGTCTCTTGGGCCTGGAAGCAACCTGAATATTTTGTGGTTGTTTAAGTGAATGTTATTTACTAAGTGCACGGCAAATAAACTGGCAAGCCTAAAGGGAGACTCTGGTGCAATGCTATGACTGGCATAGTGATCCAGGAGTTCCCATTGGTTATTGGCTTGGTGAAACCTAATTATAGAATCTACCACCACTCTGTGGTGTCCACCCTGTTTGACCCTCTGGTGTGAGGGAGGCACTCATGGTCACAAGGCACTCTGAACAGCCTGTTTCACTGAAATCAGTGGCCTAACATGGGGAGAGATAGCTCAGTGGTTTGAGCATTGGCCTGCTAAACCTAGGGTTGTGAGTTCAATCCATGCAGAGACCATTTGGGGCAAAAATTTGTTAGGAGTGGTACTTGGTCCTGCTGTGAAGGCAGGGGACTGGACTCAATGACCTTTCAGGTCCCTTCTAGTTCTAGGAGATAGGCAATCTCCATTAATTTATTTACATTAGTCATGCTGGGATATCCTCAGATGCAGCATCTCATATTTAAGTTCTGGGTGACAAACGTATACACATACTACCTCCCTATATACGTGTATATAAGGGTAAGTGTTATAAACAGAGTTGATTTACCATGCATTAGTCATTTAAAAGTAAACAAATGCTTTTTGAAATGGCCTTATAATTGTTGCTTAAGTGCTGCAAAAATCATTTACTTAGTTTTCACCTTACATGTCACAGTTTTTAATGAAACAAGGACATTTATGAGAAGTGTGACACATTTGACTTTGAGACTGAGAGAGGCATGAGTTAGGTAAGTGTAATCCTGCCTTTAAAAAAAGGTGTAAATTACAATCTGTTTAGTTATTTCATTTATCAACCTTAGTTAAATTTACTTTACCCACTTTTATTCCAAAAAGTTGTTTATATGTAGAAAGGTACTGAAATAACTAAATCAGTTTTAGGAGACTGAGGTAGAAATAGGCTGCAAATTTGTATGTAGACCAGTCCTTATAGGAGTTCATTTTTTACTTAGTGACGTCTCATTTTCTTACTAAAAACATACACTTAAACACAAAGAGACCAAGTAGTCTTCTGATGCTGAGTAGTGTAGTTCAAATAAATGTGGAATATGATAGGAAGAAAGAACAAAGTGATAAGGGTGGAAATTTACATGGAACAGGGTTGCCTGATGACACCACTTCTCACTTCTGTGGCCAGACAACATTTAGTCGCTATAAATGAATTGTTTTCATTCGTACTGGTTTTGAAAAGCTTCCTGGTTGAACAGAAGCTCCGCTCAATAGAGGTAAACTGAAGTTTTCCTAACATCTTACTTAATTCAGTGAAGTTCCCTCTGTTTTCACCTATGTGCCAACAAAAAATTCTTCAGAAACACTAGCTCAAAGTCCTTTTGTATGATTGAAATACAAGGTACAATAGGAAAAATATTAAGATAATTTTAGACATCTGCCTTTAATCTTGAACTTTCCAACCCTGTACCTTGAGAAGGTCAGTAATAGATGTTTCACAAACCCCACGGGAGATGATAAATACTCCAATAGAAGGGAATATCTATATGGAAACCAATGAAACCTGTGAGTAAGGATCAAGGTTATTATATTACTTACATTTGTTCATGTGCCTATCCCCATGGTCTCTGGGAGATGAGGCAACAAAAACCCACCAAGTACTGCTCTCAGGTCAGAAAAGACAATGACTAAATGGGGCTAGGATTTCACTCCGTGGCAAAACCTCTATTGCAGTCAATGAGGCCAGGATTCCCCTGCCCCCTTTGCCAGGATTCAGCAAAGAATTGTCATGAAAGACGAATCTTATACCAAGATCTTGATTCAGAACTCCATCTCTTTTTGGGGTATTTATGTAGATATTTAAATGGAGATATTTTTATATGCTTGTAGTTAAACATATAGGGTGTGTCTACACTACAGAGTTTTGTCAACAAAAGTGGACTTTTGTTGACAAAACTATACCTGCATCTACACTGCCGCTGAGTTCTGTTGACATAACGTCGACAGAACTCAGCAGTTTTGTCGACGGCTGTAAACCTCATTCTACGAGGAATAACGCTTTTTTTGTCAACAGAGTTCTGTCGACAGAAGGCGTTATTGCATCTACACTGTCCTTTGCGTCTACACTGTCATGTCGACAAAGCGGCTTGCTTTGTCGACAGAACTGGATGTAATCTAGACGCTCTTTCTCGACAGAAGCTTTGTCGACAGTATCTGTCGACAAAAGCCTGTAGTCTAGACGTAGCCACATTTAAGTGATTTTGATTAGACATGGAGCTAGGAATGTGCTTAAATGCTATACTGAACTGGTACCCACTCTCTGAAAACTAATACTCAGCCACTGATGAATTGCTGGGGGTAGCAAGTTATGCATTCAAGGACCCTCTGTAGTGAGCATCTTTCCTCTGGTCCCTTAGGGTAAGTCTACACTGCAGGGCAAAAGTCAAATTAAGATATGCAACTTCAGCTACGTCAATTGCATAGCTGAAGTTGAAATAGTTTAATTCAGCTTTTGGCACTGTGTACACAGCAGGAAGTTGAAGGAAGAACACTCTTTCTTCGACTTCCCTTATTCCTCGTGAAATTAGGGTTACAGGAGTCAGAGTAAGAAGTCCTCCATCCTGACATTATTTCAAAATAATGGCTTTCTGTGAAGATGCGCATTTTGTTATTTTGAAATAACATCAGTTATTCCAAAATAACGATGCTTTGGAGACATACCCTTAGAATGCACTAGAGATGTCTTCATACATAGTCTTGCATAACAATTAGTAGTAGAACAGGAACAAAACATTTAGTAACCATCCAAGGTTTATTATTCAGTTATGTTAATTTCTTCTTCACAGATGGACTTCTCTGAACTTGAATAACTTAACCAGTCCTGAAATTCAAAAGCCTTGGTAGACAAAGACTTTAACAGAAAAACACGTAGTTTTTACTAACCATGTAATATGTACATGAAGTTAACATTCATTTCAGGTTGTATTTATAACATATGGCGCTGTGATCATATACTCTCCAGGGTTCAAGAAAAAATGCTACAGTGCAGACTTAAGTAGGGTTCCAAAAATCTAGAGTTTGAGGGAGTTTCCTTACACCCTCCTGGATAGTGGTTCTTTGCAACAGTCCTTGTAGGTCTTTCTGGCCACTGCTACACAATGGAGCCTGAGCTAGTAGTCTTTTTTTTTATTATTATTTTACTATCAAGGACAGAAAAAAAGCCCAAAACAAACTCACTAGTCCTGTGTTACAACCATCTTCCTCTGCCAGGGCTGTGGTGATGCAGTCACTACAGCAGTCCTAGGCTGCCTCTTCCAGGAAGGGGAGGAAGGAAAGTAGGGACAAAAGTCTGCTCTCCTTCCTGGTCAGACAGAAATGGAGTTTTCCTCTTCAATTTTTAACTGCTCCTTCATTACATGATGATGAGTGTAGGTGTAGCAGGACAGGTCACAAAAGATAGCTAATTAACTCTGAGTCACTGTGGGTCGGTATAGCCCATCACAGGCAAATTTAAAACTAATCTAGCAAGTACAGGGAATTTGATGATTATTTAAGTTAAGCAAATTATATTATCTTCCAACAGACTAGCCATTTAAAAAAAATCTTAGAAGTTGTGTTCTCTTCCCCCTTCCCAGAACAACATTGGAGAATAATAATCCCCCCGTTCAGTCCTCCTCTTCCAGCAAAGTGCAGACAAAGAAGTAGTACCTGGGAAGACTCTTCCATGTGTCAGGGAATGTGACACACTTGACATGGAGGTTGCAGTCCCACATTTTATGCATCCCACACCAGATCTTCACTTATGTCCCACCTGAATGAAGGAATTAATGGAAATTCCATTTCACTCCTTTGCCGAATAAAGAGGATGACATATACAGAAGCAGCAGGCAACCCTGTATCACTAAAGGCTGAATAATAAGCTCTTGCAAAGGTACAAGGGGTGCACAATATATTAAGGCAGGACAGTGGATCCCCATTATATATGCAAGGGCATTAACAAACAATTGTGACTGTAACTTAAAATATGTATTGTGAAGCTCATAAATTCAGCAATGCTGGCATAACTGCATTCTACATCAGTTCAACAGTAACATTTGAAAACACATGCAGTTGTCTTGTACACTACTGGATGATTTAAAAGCCCATTAGTCCTTCTTGTTCACTACCATTACCATTCATTATCTACTGCATTAGATTTCTTTACCATGTTTTAATGGATCAGATGCAGTGCTCAGTCATGGCCTCATGCTGCCTTTCACTCAGTAGTTGAGCAGCACAGTAAACTGGACACAAGTGCAGCAGAGAAAATGTTTTACAGAGAAAATACTTTTCTTTTACTTCCAAATGGCCTTCAGAAGAAGAAAACGAAACTTTGAGTCCCTCCTATTCCCCCTTTACTTATCTAGGAGAAGGAGCCTCAAAATATGCTTTTAAGAATTCAGTGTTTGAGATTCCAATTAATTGTAAGATTTTTTTTTAAGTGCTTTAATGTAAGGATGATGTTTTTATAGATACTCAGACTGAATGGTTGAGGGGAAACCTGCCAGGACTGGGTGACCAAATAAAATGCCATTTTCCAGTTTCATGTATTGTGATGTGATTAACTACTTTAAAACATTACATTACAGCTCTCTCTAAAACAGTTCTAAATTCATTTTTACTGCTGAAGAGTCCTCTCTGTCAAGTTGTCTACTGTGACTAACAAATCTGATGGCCAACTCCAGGGCAGCCTGCTATTAACCAGGGCATAAACCCCCAGATAGCTGTGTGTTCTATACTTGTATTTTACCAACCAAATATCAAGTGCAGAGTCCACAAGCATTACAACAGCTTTAACATGGAGTCCTAGACAGACCAGAGTGCCCCCAGGGGATTATCTTGCAAATTAGGAAAACTTGACATTGTGAAAGATGATCCCAGGTTGCACCCAAAATCACAATAATATTCAGGTAACTCCCAGTCCCCATGGACCAATCCAAACTAAAGGTAATACTTACAGCCAATTCTATAACACAAACTAAAGATTTATTCATCAAGATAAAGAAATTAGTTATTTACAAGATAAAAGTAGGTAGTCATACTCACGGATGAGTTAGTCTTAAGTTCCTAAAGGTAGTAAAAGCTGCCGTCATATGCAAATGTTGTATATCCTGTAACCAGTGTTCCCTCTAAGATTTTCCATCCATGAGCAGAGTGAGTTTTGTCTTGTGCACCAACAATGAGGTCAAGTGCACTTGTTCGGATGTGCGCCACTGTGGCACCCACCGGTGAAGCTGCTCCCCAAGAGACTCTCCCAAGTAGCACCCCCCACCTCTTGGGGAAAAGGTGAGTTATACCCCCCCCCCACCCAGAGACCACTGCTCCCGGAGCAGCCTGTGTTCAGGGCAGGGACTGCCCCAGGCTGCTCCTCATGGGGCTGGCTGTGAGTCCCCACCTGGGGCAGAGGGAAGCTGCTGCCAGCACCCAGGGTTTGCAGGGAGTGAGGTGCTGGGGGTGGGGCAGTGACATGGGGATGGAGGGCAACAGAGGGTTGGGGAACAGCAAGTTCTGAGTGGCAAAAGAGAGGTGTGTGTGTGTGTGTGTGTGTGTGTGTGTGTGTGTGTGAGAGAGAGAGAGAGAGAGAGAGAGAGAGAGCAGCATGCTGCTGCCAAGTTTGGGCAGCCCGCTGCCATGCAGCCTGCCCAGGGAGCAGTCAGGAAGCCACTTTGCAGCCCTGAACACAGCTCCAGCCAAGGGAAGGGCTGGCCCTGGCTCTGGCCCTGACCACTGGAGCAGCCCACACACCATAGGGTCACATGGCAGGGGCCATATCTCCCCAAGCAGACCCCAGCCAGCCCCAGGCCCCAGCTCCCCGAGCAGGCTCCTGGCCCCCCAAGCAAGCCACCGGCCTCCCAAGCTGGCCCCCTTGCAGCCCACCCCCCCAAGCTGGCCCCAGCCCCCTGAGCAGGAGCTGGCCCCCCCCGCCAAGTGACAGGTCCCAGTCTCAGCTGTCAGAGCAGGCCCCCTCCCCAACATTAGGACCTGGCCCTGGCTGCTGGAGCAGGCCCCAGCCCCACATTAACAGCCCCCAACAGACCCCACCATGTTGCCTCAACCGCCCCAAATCCCCCCAAATATGCTGCCTCAGCCAGCCCTGGCCTGGAGCAGCTGCCTGCCATGCTACTCACCTTTCAGCAGGAAGGCGAGTGCTGCTGTGCTGTTCTGCAAAGTAGGTGGGCATGCGGAGAATTTTTTGTGCACGGCTGCACAGGCATGCACCTTAGTGGGAACTATGCTTTTAACTTGTCTAAGCAGCTTGGGGATACCTTGCATCAGCTTAGAAATATTGTCCTCTCCAAATTTCATGTAGTGATACAGTTCCTTCTGCAGGCATTTTTCTTCCCTTCCCCCAGAGTTCAAATTGATGGAACACGTGTCTGTGCCTGTTTTCTCTCCATGCAGGTATGTGTGTGTGTGGGGATCAACAAAGTCTTTATCCTTTGTTTCAAAATGGCTCATTTGGTTTCAGTGGGCCCTCTTGTGTGCAGGACTGGGTGACAGCATGCTTTTGCAGCTTGGGGATACCTTGCATCAGCTTAGAAATATTGTCCTCTCCAAATTTCATGTAGTGATACAGTTGTCCCTCTCCAAACTTCATGTCAGTAACACGTGTCTGCCTTTTTCTCTCCATGCATCAATAAATGCAGCATCCTACAAGCATTTTGTCAAATGTAAATACCAACTTAACACCTAATATAAGGATGCTAACACAAAGAACCCAGACTGTGGATTACAGCTATGTGTTTGCCAGTGTTCAGTGATGACCTTATCGTTAACTGGCACCTGGTCTGTCAGCATCACAATCTCCTCATGCTACCAAACTCCAGTCATGGTTAATACCCTCTTCTCAGCATGGAGATTTTTGCTGCTCCTGTGTGTAGAGGATGAAAGATAGGAAACTTTCCCATTAAAAACACTTATTAACATAAGAACATAAGCACGGCCATAATGGGTCAGACCAAAGGCCAGTCAAGCCCAGTATCCTGTCTGCCCACAGTGGCCAATACCAGATGACCCAGAGGGAGGAAACACAACCGGTAATCATCACGTGATCCCTCTCCTCTCATCCATCTCCAGACAAACAGAGGCTAGGGGCACCATTCCTACCCATCAAGGCTAATAGCTATTGATGGACCTAATCTCCATGAATCTATCTAGCTCTTTTTAACCCTGTTAAAGTCCTAGTCTTTACCACATCCTCTGGCAAGGAGTTCCACAGGTTGGCTGCGCTGAATGAAGAGAAACTTCTGTTTTTTTTAAACCTGCTGCCTATTAATTTCCTTTGGGGATGACCCTAGTTCTTATATTGTGAATAAGTAAATAACTTTTCCCTATTTACTTCCTTCCACACTATTAATCTGGCAACCTCCCGGGCGACGGGCGTGGGGGAGGGGACCTGGCCCACCTCCACCGGGTCCCAGCCCGCCCTGCCACAGGGTCTGCTAGCCCCTGTGCGGTGGACGGGATTCTCCCGAACGCTGCCCACCCACGGGCGCCAAAGGGCTCCCACCCCGGCTGTTTCCTCCCGCCGCAAACCTCACGCCGGCCTGGTCCCCGCCACCTACCGCTGCTCGGTCGTGGCGCCGAGCAGTCCGCCTTCTCGCGCGGGTCTGGCTCCTGGTAGTGACTTCTTCGGTATCGTTGATCCCCGGTCGGGTCCCCGCCTCAGACCCGCTTTCCCTGGCGGAAGCGCTCTCTCGCCTGGCCCCACGCCCGTGGGAGAGCTGCCTCAGGGTCGCGCCCTCAGTCGTACGGGCGGCCCTTTTGAATGGCCCGCTGGAGATGACGCCCCACGGGCGCGCCTCCGCGCCAGCGGGCGCCCGCCTTCGCCTCGCCTGTTCGCTTTCGCGGTTTACTTTGGCGGGCGCACGCGCTTCGTGTGGGCGGCCGGCCGCTGGCCTCTCAGCCGCGGGGAAGGTCTCGCTGGTCGGGTATCCCCGCACTGGCTCACTGCCGGCGCCGCTGCCGGGGGTGCTGCCTCCTCCAGCCCCCCTGCGGGCTCCTCTGTGCAGGCCGTCTCCGGCCCGTTACATGGCCGTATGATCTTTTCTATTTTACCTATCCATTTCCTAGTGGTTCCTAATATGGTTATCTTTTTTGACTGCTGCTTCAGATTGAGCAGATGTTTTCATATAACTGTTCACAATAGGGATGTAAAAGTGTAACCGTGTATACAGTTAACATTCATGGTTACACACAGGCTCCCAATACATGCCGGGAGCTGCCTGCTGCCCCGCACAACTGTCTCTGTATCACTGTCACCCTGTGTGTAAGCCTTGACATTTTCAGTGGTTACATGCTTACTTAATAACACATCTATTAACATCCCTAGTTCACAATAACCACAAGTTCTTTCCTGAGTGGTATCACCTAATTTAGATCCCATAGTGTTGTATGAATAGTTGGGATTATTTTACCTCATGTGCTTTACTTTTCATTTACTAACATTGAATTTAATCTGCCATTTTGTCACCTAGTCACCTAATTTAGTGAGATCCAGTGTTCACTCTAAGGTGTGCGCCTTCTTTGCAGAGCTGCACAGCAGCACTCACCTTCCTGCTGGAACATGAGTGGCACAGCAGATGGCTGCTCCGGGGGGAGGGCCAGCAGAGGCCTCATGTTGGGGGCGGGGGCTTTGTGTGGGGAGTCAGGACTTCCTTTGGGTGCTGGGCCCTGCTGCAGTGGCTGGAACCTGCTGTGGCCACACGGTGGGGAGGGAAGGCTGGGGGCCTGTGCCGAGACCATATGGTGAGGGCCAGTCACGGCCTGCCGCGTAGTGGAGGAGGGGCCTGCTGCAGGCATGTGGCAGGATGGCGAGGCCTGGTCCATCTGTGTGGTGAGGGGGCCAGGGCCCGCTCTGGCCGCTGATGCTTGCTCTGGGGGCCGGCACCTGCTGCATGGGGCAGGCAGGGGCCCTGCCCCAGTGGGGAGTCAGGGCCTGCTGTGTGGCAGGGGGCCAGGGCCTGCTCCAGAGGTCAGGGCCTGCTGCGGGCATGTGGCGGGGGAGGAAGGGCAGCGTATGCTCTGGCAGCTGGATTTTGGTGTGGCTGCTCCTGGGACTGAGGCCCCATGCATCTTCATTTCCTCCCCTCCCCCACACCTTTCCTTCTCCCCTCAGAGCCCCCTGGTCCCCAACCCTCACCTCAACCTCACCCCCACCCCGCTCTGTACATGTTCTTGTACACCTTGCTCTTTGCAAACCCTGGGCACTGGCAGCAGCTTCCCTCTGCCCCAGCTGGGGGCTCACAGCCAACCCCCCGAGATGCAGCCCGGGGCATCCCCTGCCCTGCACACAGGCTGCCTAGGTAGCAGCGCTCCCTGGGGAGGGGGAGAGATGTCTCACCTTCTCTCCACAGGGTGTGGGAGGCTACTACTTGGGAAAGTCTCTCGGGGAGTCACACCACTGGTGGGTGCCACAGTGGCACCCATCTGAACAAGTGCGTGTGCCCTCATTGGCGCAGAAGACAAAACTCACTACACTCATGGATAGAAAATTTTAGGGGAAACACTGGTGAGATTCCTTTGTATTTCATAGTTAAGTCCAGAATTGAGTGCAATCTTTAGTATTTTTGTATCATCTGCAAAGTTTTCTGTTTGCCCCTTTTTCAGATCATTTATGAATATGTTGACAGCAGAAGATCTTGGACAGATCATTGGAGGACAACCCTATTTGCCTCTATCCATTGTAAACTTACAATTTGATTTCTCCACTTCGTTTCCTGACTTTTAACCAGCTACTGATATATGATAGGACCTTCCCTCTCTTCCTATGACTGCTGACTTTGCTTAACAGTCTTTAGTGTGGGACCTTGTCAAAGGCTTTACTTAAAGTTCAAGAACACTTATGTACTGGAATATCCTTATTCACGTGTTCATTGACTTCCCTCCCACTTTAAGAAGTCTAGTAGATTGGCGCAGCATGATTACCCTTTACACAATCTGTGTGGACTCTTCCTCAATAAATCATGTTCCTCTAGGTGTCCGATGAGTATGTTCTTTACTATCATTTCAAACAATTTGTCTGGTACTGAAGTCAGGTTTATTGGCCTATAATTCCTAGGATAGTCTCTGGAGCCTTTTTACAAATGTGTTACATTAGCTGTTCTCCAGTCGTCTAGTACAAAGGCTGATTTAAGTGGTAGGTTACATACTATAGTTAATAGTTCTGCAGTTTCATATTTAAGTTCCATCAAAATTCCTGCTGAATACTATCTGTATCTCATGACTCATTGCTATTTAATTTATCAGTTTGTTCCAAAACCACCTCTATTGTCACCTCATCTTGGACAGTTTCTCAGATTTGTCACCAAAAAAATGGCGCAGGTGTTGCAATCTCCTTCACATTCTGTTCAGTGAAGACTCAAGCAAAGACTTCCTATAGCTTCTCAGCAACAGCCTTGTTTTCTTTGAGTGCTCTTGTAGTATCATCCAATGCCCACTTCCCCCAGTTGTTTGGCAGGCTTTCTGCTTCTGAAGTATTTAAAATATTTTTGATATTTAGTTTTTTGTATCTTTTGCTAGATGCTTTTCAATTTCTTTTTTGGCCTGCACTTGCCTAATTATACTCTCACAGTTGACTTGCCAGAGTTTATGGTCATGGGTATTTTCCTTAGTAGAATTTGACTTCCAATTTTTAAAGGGTGCTTTTTTGTCTCTGAATGCCACTTTTACTCTGATATCTAGCCATGCTATCATTTTTTTGGTTTCCCCACTATTTTTTTGTTTGGGGTTTACTTTTAGTTTCTATGTTTTTAACCCTTATGACTGTTCCTTTTACCTTCCATTTAACTTGTTTCCTCATTATTGTGCAATTTTCTTTTTTTAAAGTTAAATGATACTCTGGCAGATTTCTTTAGTATCCCCCTCCAAGTTGCCTCTCTAATCCCCTTGATTGTTTCACAGTCACCATCAATGTCCTGGTCAGGTAGTCAGCATAATATTCCTACTGCTACACTCTTATTATTCAGTCTTTTCAACCTGAGGAGACTTCAGGCTATCACCAAAGTGAAAGAGACTGTTCTGAGAGACTTCTTGTTTGCTGATGATTGCGCCTTGTATGCTGGCTCTGAAGCAGAGATGCAAGTCAGTGTGGACAAGTTCTGCACAGCTTGTGACAACTTTGGACTCACCATCAACAGCAGAAAGACCGAAGTCATGTATCAGCCTGTCCCTTATGCACCGTACACAAAACCCACAATCAGAGTCACAGGGCGGATGCTACAGTCAGTGGACCAGTTCACTTACCTTGGCAGTACTCTTTCCCATGCAGCTAACATTGACATAGAAGTCACATGCAGAATAGCGAAGGCAAGTTCTGCTTTTGGTAGACTGCGCCGCACTGTATGGGAACGTCGAGGAATCAGCCAAGCAACAAAACTGAAGGTCTACAAAGCCGTGGTACTCACCACCCTCCTGTATGCCTGTGAAACGTGGACTGTGTATCGGAGGCACGCAAGACAGCTTAATCACTTCCACATGACTTGTCTTCGCAGAATATTACGCATCGGATGGCAAGACAAAATACCAGACACTGAGGTTCTCTCTAGAGCAAGTTTACCATCAGTTCATACTCTGCTGATGAGTGCACAGACTAGATGGGCAGGTCATGTCATTCGTATGCCGGACGAACGTATACCTAAGCAGCTCCTTTTTGGGGAACTCTCTACTGGTAAACGCTCGCGTGGTGGACAGAGGAAACGTTACAAAGACACACTCGAGGTCTCCCTGAAGTCGTTGGGAATTGATACAACCACCTGGGAATCGCTGGCACACAACCGCCCTGCCTGGCGCAGTCTCATTCACAAGGGATGCCAAGTTCTCGAAACAAGGCGCATCTCTGAAGCACAACACAAGCGCGCTGCACAAGTTCAAAGCTACCAGTGCAATGATTGCAATGCCTACACATGTCTGCCCGACATGTTCCAGGACATTTGGTGCCCGAATTGGCCTGATAAGTCATCTTCGGACACACTGTATCCAGTTTCAAAGCACTTAGTGGTGTTGAGGTCTTCATCGACTACGATGGACGAACAACAACAACAACATTATTCAGTCATGGAATTTCTATTCCTAGGAGTCTATGGCACAGTTTTATTTTTTGTAAGATTTTTACCATATTTGACTTTTTTCACATAATGCCACTCCTCAAACAACATGACCTCTTGTCAGTCCTGTACATTTTTTTACCCTAAGGTTGTGTCCCATCAATCATCATCAGTCCATCAAGTTTCAGTGAAGCCTGTTCTAACAATAGCCTCATTTAATGCCAGGCACTTGAGTTCACATATTTTAGTATTTAAACTTGTAGACAGCATTTTTATACAGTCACTTATACAATTATTTAATGTCTCCCTTCATGTGATGTAACTGAGACTTTTTCATTTGTCTGTTTCTCTTCCGTTCCTATCTGCAGTTTATGATCAACTTCTATACTATCCTTTTTACCAAAATATAGAGTTATTCTTCTTAATAAAATCTTCCCTAAGGGATGTCTATCCAAATAGTGTACTGCTTCACACCCCTTGGTTTAACCTCCTTTCCCTTAGGGCATATCTACACAGTAGGGCTAAAGCCAAAATAAGATATGCAACTTGAGCTACATCAACTACATAGCTTAAGTTGAAATAGCTTATTCCGGCTTTAAGTGCTGTCTACACAGCAGGAAATCCGAGGTAGAACACTCTTCCTCTGACTTCCCTTACTCCTTGTACAATGAGGGTTACAGGAGCTGGAGTAAGAAGTTATCCACTCAACATTATTTTGACATTATATCAAAATAACTGCTTGCTATGTAGACACAGACTACTTTTGGAAGTGTTGGAATAACACTAATTATTTTGGAATAACACTTCTGTGTAGACATAGTCTTAGCGAAAAACTCATTTGACCTTTCCAAGGGCAGCTGGCCACAAAATAATTCCACATCAGAATAGCCCCATCCGCAACATCACCACAACATCACTCCAGTGTCATACTTAGCACTGGAGCTTCTATTAGTACTTTGCTTCACTGTCTTTCATTTCCATTCTTGTTAGAGAAGGAAAGAAGAGACTGAGTCCCCAGTCCTGTAAATGATCACATGTGGACTTAAAGTGTAGGCAAGTCTGTAATTCCATTGCCTTGCATGGGACTATTCACAGGCTTAAAACTAATCATGCTCATAAGTGCTATTAGTATGAGATTCTCAGTAAAGGAAAATAATAGTGAGGCCCAACAGAGGAGCAAGATCCTGTAAAAATTACGTGGTTAGTTAATATGCTTCATGAAGGTTTCTTGATTATATTAAATGGCATAAGGAAAAATGGGATTCAATAAATCAGGAAGCAATAAACTACTTCAGGCTTTTGCCATTTATAAATGTCTTTTTAGCATTTACTGTGAGAACCATAGATTATGGCTCAGGGCACAAGAGGCATTTGTGGCTTAAAAACTTCTACTTACTATGAAATCTTGATATCAAGTTCCCTGTGTCAGTTCTGTTTTACTGCTGTGTAGTGTATGCATTTTCTCAGCAGGTAGAAAGAATTTTGCCCTACTAGTAACAGTGTTAATGAACAGATGGAATTTTAGGTAAGCATGTTGGCAGGGAAGACTTAAAAATTCAAGCAATCAGCTACCTGTATGCAACTGTCATACTGAAAAGAAGATGGATTCTTGCAGAATGATTAAGTGCACGAGGAGCTGCAATTTAAATAAAATGTTCTTTCTTTTCACAAAGCTAGAAAATAAGCAGCAATATTTAAATGAATCCAATAGGAATGCTGAATAAACTACACAAATGTGACTTTACAGGCAACTAGAATCTTATGAATTTTTTAAATGAATCTGGCAACAACACAGCATAATTCAAACATGATTCCATTCAGTTCTTATGAAGTTGTTGCTATTGTATTTTTCTCCCTCTTTCCTTATGTAACACCTCAATTTTCACAGTCAAGCATTTAGGTCACAGTTATTTACTAAAGCAAAGGACGATAAAGGTCTAGATGTAGCATGCAAGCTAACATCTGAGGTATATTTCTTTTCATATATAAAAAAGTATCTCTTGCTACTGTAACCCTTGTTGATCTGCCATGGGAGAAAAGAAGAGAACAGGATTATGGTCGCGATCTTTTTAGAATGTTTAGAACTTGTGGGAAGAGGGGAGGGGCAGTTTGAGGCACCAGTTAGGTTATAGATGATTGTAGTGTTCCTCCATCCCACCATGATTTTTACTGAAGATAAGGGAAGTGAGGGAAGTGTGTGTAATGACACAAATGGAGGCCTTATCTATACTTACCCAAAGATCAATGCTCCAGAGATTAGTCTTTCGGGGTTCAATTTAGTGGGTTTAGTAAGGACCTGCTAAATTGACCACTGTTGGTGCCCCCCATTAACCGCATTACTCCACGGGATTGCAAGGCCTAAGGTAAGTCAATGGGAGAGTTCCTCCTGTTGATCTCCTGCAATGGAGACATCACGAAAACTCAGCTTAAGGTATGCTGGCTGACACCAGCTGTGCTATTCATGTAGCCAGAGTTGCGTATTTTAAGTTGACCTTCTCCCCCCAGTGTTGACCTGGCCTGAAACAAGGAACAGCTGTAGGAGAACACACAATGGCAGAATTGTGAAGGAAGAGTGCTGATTTAATGTATTTAAACAAAAACAAATAACCCATGTACAGCATCACTCTGTATTGGTAACCACTATTGTTAAAATGCTGTTATAAACCCTTTTCCCTCTTCTTTCATCTGTTTCTCTACAGTATAAGCTTTTTGGGGGCAAGGGCTCTCCTGGGGTGAAAAACTACCTAGTACATCTTGGGGAGTATCACACTCTGAATCAGGGATGGGAAAATACTGGCCCGGATCTGGTCTGCCAGAGTTAGCCTCTGGCAGGCCCCTACTTTACCTTCTCCTTTGCAAATACAGATGATTGCAGCTCCTGTTGGCTGTGGATTGCAGTTCCTGGACAACAGGAGCTGTGGGAAGTAGTGACCCTGGTGAACCACTGCCATTTTATTGCCCACCACTGCTCTGAATGATTTCCTTATCTGACTGAAACTAAGTTGATTGTATTTCCTTTAGATTGACAAACTGAGTAAGAAACCTTGGAAAACCTTCATGTAGATTATTTTCATCATCTTGAAAATATGTGCTTGACAAATAAACCCAAGTCAAATATTTGAAAACTGTAAAATTTTATAAATGTTTGAAGTATTATGCACATTAGTAAACAGTGGGTATAGTTTGGCAATCCATGATGAGTAAAAAGAAACCTTCTCACTTGAGATCCAAGCAATCTGAATCAAAGACCTATGTAGTATGAGAATATTACCCAAAATGTGTTTCAGTATATTCTATTGTTTCACACTTTTAATTTGCTTGTGTGTCATTCCTTTGGTTATATCCTGTGTTCATTTTCCCCTGATTCTTTTTGTTTGATTTTTATTCTTCTTTATGAGCATTATGAAGGTGGAAACCAAACAAAACAAATATAACTAGTGTGAACATTTGTCTTGAATTATTGAGACTCATGAAATTGTATTGTTCATTTTCTGAAGAGCCAAGCGCAGAAGGCTCACATAGGCTCATATGTCTAACCAGACTGTAGTTCGGTGAAAACAGAGAGTCACACACCAATATCTATGCATAGGCTTATGCCTTTTTTAGTGTTTGTTGTTACATACTTTGAGTAGAGTTCTCTTAGTGGGTCGGATCACTGTAGCACCTTCATCCTGAATGCCATTAATATACCATGACAATACCACCACACATAAGACGGTGCAACAATTGTCCCTTGCATTTTGAATGCAGTTCAGTAAATCAGATACTAGGTGTAGCTTGCATTTTATGAATCCAATATAAAGCATGTCACCGCTGTAGATACCCTGAGGTCACTTAACAGTGACACAGCCACACTAGACCAGCCAAAGTTTCCCATTTAAACATCAGAATGTCATACTCTTATTGAATAAGAAATATTCGAGACACCATTTGGGACTCTTCCAGAACTTGTCATGGCAGAGAACACACATATGAAAGCAGTATCATGTTAAGATTATAGTACAAGAAATGATAGTTATGGCTGTTATGCGGTCATATTTAGAGGTTTAACTATTTTGAAAGGACCCTATCTCCACACACACACAGATATTGTTTAGTTCTGGAAATCATTTCTTCATGAGGACACTGCAGTTGCGATTTAGTCAGACATTCCCATTCCTGTATGAACCTATTATATCTGATGCATAAGTAACAGCAATTTATGGTAAAAGAAAATTAATCCCATTATGTGTTTCTAATACATTAAGGGTCTTTCCAATGAATTCCATGAGCTTTGGCTCGTGTCCTTATGTATGACAATAGACCTAGAATACAGGTGTTTCTTAACAAATTGTGAAATTCCAGGTAAATAGAATTTTTTAGAATGAATTTCATTGGTCCATTTTCATGTACTTTGGTAAAAAAAAAATAGCAAGGCAGAAACATATTGCTAAATTTGTCCAAAGAGTGGCAGTGCGTACCCACTTCAATGGAATGGAAGAGGCTGACATTTGACAGAAGTAACAGATAACCACCTGAGAAAGTGTAGAATAACTGAGGAAGCAGCTGCATGCATGTGATGACTGAAGGAAAGGAAACTGTCTAGAATGCAAGGAAAAGAATAAAAAGCTACAATTTGTGATGGTGTTGAAATAATACTAGAACTGTACAGTCAGCTGCTTATTTCAGTAATTAGAAATGTTGTACTATAAAATACCTATGAATATTTCTTCTGTTCCTTATTTTCTTAAGCGTGATATGTCTCAGTATAAGCTTTGAGTTTTATTGATCTTCAAAAGAGACTGAAAATGTTTCTTGCTCTCCTTTTGGCTGGGAAAAAGGAACCTCCCTTTGGTAAAGCTGAAAGATACCATTTTATCCCTTAACATTTTCACAAGCCTTGTAGCCTTTTCTTCACATTCACCTACATGATCAATAGAAATTATTACTTAATGTAGTTTGAAAATTATTCTTTACATAGAGACATTAGCTTGCTTTTTTTTCTAAAGCTTATCGCATGTTTATTTTACCATTGCAGGATAATGGAAGACGTGACTAGTATAGAGAGAATAATTCACACACTACATACACGCTTCAAAGTATTACACTTAAACTGGTTACACTTAAAAATTGGTTTAGTATGCCATAGCAATCAATGTTATGAACTTGCATCAGCTGGGCATATCTTTTAACATTCTGTGACTACAGTAATTGCAATATTATGGAAAGATCTGTATTTACTCTTCACATTTTTTGTTAATCTTCATTAAATCATCTAGAACAGTCATGTCTTTGATATAGGATTACGATGAAAATCTACTTTTCTTGCTATGAATCCAATAATAAAACCATTGTTGGATACAGCCTGTTTTGTAGTTATGGCTGTTGGCAGCTATCCCTAGTGTATGTGTAACTACTCATCTATCTAAGCAATGAATAATATGGCTGTGATTTTCAGCTGTGTTTTCTTTTTGATTCAGTTACGTAGTTTGACTCACAAGCATATTCACTGGATAATTCATGGCAAACTACATGTTTTTTTCTTTCTCTTTACTAGCCTAGATATCTATGTTTTACGGCTAGGTTAGGATGCTTATCTGAAGTTCCTATGACAAAGAAACATGTCCTTGCAAGAGACTAAGGTGATCATGACTAGGTGCTTTACACAGTACAGGACATTGAATTTTATGACAGGTTTGCTGACCAGGAGGCATTTAACAAAATGCTCATGAACTGCTATTATAAAATTGGATTTGGCTCATTTCTAATTTCAATATTACTGGGGTTAAGGGGTTATGAATATGTGGTGAAATAAAATACAGTCTTATAGCTACTTTTGGCAGAATGAAGAGCCATTTCTAACCTTCCTGGGCAAACCCTGCTACTGTCATGAAACCTACTCATTGCACTTGAACTGGTGTAGGAGATCTAAAACAGAATGGTCTGGGATAATAATATGCTACGTTGGAAGTAGCAAGTATTCCAGAGGGCAAACATGCCCCTTGGAGCCTTCAGCACCTGTATGGAGATTTTCATGGTACTGATTGAACCTCTCTGGTCTGGGACTCTCCAGTTCAGCAGCTTCTGTGCTCCAGCAGGACCATGGATGTTGCTGGACCAGAGAGCCCCAGCCACAGGGGTTGCAAGTGGCTGGGAGCATAGCCAATCTGGTGGGCTGTCAGCCCACAGGGGCAGTGGCTGGGGCGGGGAGAGGAGGAGGAATCTGGCTGGCAGCCCACGGGTCCAGTGGTCAGGAGTGGAGCCCAGTCTATGGGCACAGGTTGACCAGGAGTGGAACCCCATGAGCAGAACCAGCAGCCCACAGGGCCAGGCAGGTGGGAGCAGAGCCCCACGAGTGGGGCAGATAGCCAGTGGGGCCAGGCAGCTGTTTGTGGAGCCCCACCGGCAGGCTGGGAGCAGCAGAACCGGGCAGGCACATTAGGGGTAGTGCACTCGCCAGAGTGGTAACCTGGAGGGGAATCCCAGGAGAATCCAAAGGCCTGACTTCCCAGGGTCCAGCAAACTCCCTTGTACAAGAAGGTACTGTACCTTAGTGTTTGCAATATAGCTCAGGTGTAGCGAGCTTTCTATGGATCTTCCTTCAGAGGATCTATTTAAAAAACATCTCATCTGTGTATCATTCTAGCTACAGTATCTTGTATTCTGCTAGCATATGTGCATGAGAGTCTAAATTCATAGGTTAAGACGGTACCACTAGTTATCTCTTTTAAAGTAACTTAATAAGATGCAACCAATCACTTGTTGATAGCATTGGACAGTGCCTTCAGTTGTCATGACAATATGGACACAATTGAGGGTCAATCTACCTTCAATATTAACTTGACTATGTGTGTATGTGTGTAACACAGTGCTCTGAAAAGTCAATTACATAGTTAGGAAATAATTCCACCAATAAAAACCATTTAAAAAAAATCCAATTAAGGTAACTTAACTTGGTCACTTCCTTGCTTGGTCATTTACTTGTTTTTAAGGGTTTGTATAAGAAACCTGCTTTAACATGCAGCTGGTGTGATAAATCAGACAGACACTGGCCCTCCACAAGGAACTCTCACTTTCACTGGTAAAGAAACTTGCTACTTACACCATATTTCTCTCATTAGCACTTGAGGTAACATTTAATTTCAACCTCGTCAATCTTAACTTATTTACTGTAGAGTTATGTGCACTGGTTAATTGCACAAATTCCTTTTTTTTTTTTTTTTTTTTTGTGTGTGTGGTAAATCAGTTGCCTTAATTGCCATGAGTCCAACTTTGGAAAGTCAGAAAATAGAATTAAACAAGAGTGTGAAGGTTGTTGTTTTTATTTTTATTATTTATTATTATTGTTGTATTAAGATACACATTTTGGATCTGATTTCTTATGGCTTGTCAGAGCTAGAAAAAAAATGCTTTAACTCATAGAACTACAAAAGTGGCATTCCCAGATCTTCTCTGACATAGTCTGAAGAGTTTTAAAAAAATAAGAGTTCCCTAGTTATATCAAACTTAATTGGGGATAGGTCCATGATTCAAGTGTGCCTGTCTTGGGTGCTAGACAGAAGTAGTACAAGTACAACATATGGGAAGACAGAAGAAAACATGTTTGTGGGAGGGTTTTTTTTTTTTTAATAAAACTGTTTGTGTGAAAACTGCCCAGAAACTTAAAAAGTTGGGAGTCAGAAATAGATTAACAGACAGAATAAAAATGGGATGATAAAAGATGTATTGTCATATGGTTGGGAAAATAAAAGACTATAGCATTGGATATCATCACCTGTAAATGGTGTAGCCCTTGTCTGGCATCCTCGGGACCTGAGTCGTCCCAAAAAAGGGACTTTGGTAGACCAGGTGAAGTCAGGCCTCCATGTTCTCCTAAGGGTCCCCTCCTGGCATGTGGGCCCCAGACAGCATGCTAGCCCTGGCTCACCTGCCTGGCTCCGCTGCTCCTGGCATGCTCGCAGAGCTCTGCTCCTGGCCCTGTTGGCAGCTGGCCCTGCTCCTTGCAGCCTGGCCCTGGAGCTCTGCTTCTGGCTGCCTGGCCTCACATGGGGCAGCAGTCACTCCCAGCCATTTGGCCCCATGGGCTGCAGGCAGTGCTCCCAGCTGCCTAGCCCCACAAGCTGCCAGCTCGCCAGCCATGCTCTACTCTTGGCTGCTGGCCCCACCAGTTGTCAGCTGGGCTCCCTGTCCCCAGGCTGCTGGTCCTGCAGGCTGTCGGCCCGCCAGACCTGACTGCTCCCAAAAGCTCTCAACCTCTGTGGCTGGGGCTCTCTGGTCCAGGACTCTCCTGAGGTTGAGGGAGTGCTATATAGTTTTAACTGCCATTCATTCAGGATGACTTCATTGCTCTCCAATAGGAAGGGAGCTTAGTTTCCATAATTCATTCCTTGCCTATTCGTCATTCTTTGCCTATTCTTCTTAGTCCTCAAACCGTTGTATCCGATATCATGGTAATTTTTATCATGCGTAGAAATGTCCACTTGGGTACTGCATTGGAATCACTGACTTGTTTTACACAGGACCCCAAACCTAAACATCTTTTGGAAACTGCTAGTCATTTCTAATTTAAATCAGATTTGATTTAGTAAACTAGAGATGAAAGATTCCATAGCCCATTATTACCAATACCATTGTATTAAAAGCTTCAGAGGGGTAGCTGAGTTAGTCTGTACAGGATAAACTTAAAAAAACAACAAATAGTCTGGTAGCACTTTAAAGACTAACAAAACATGTAGGTGGTATCATGAGCTTTCATGGGCACAGCCTACTTCGTGTGCCCATGAAAGCTCATGATTCCTTCTACATGTTTTGTTAGTTTTTAAAGCGCTACCAGACTATTTGTTGTTTTTTAAGTTTACCATTGTATTAGCTAGCCTTCCAAGTTTTACAGGGTAAAACCCTTGCTATACGGAAATGAGTGTCAAGATTCTCCTTGATTTCAGTGGGTCTGGAATTTCAATGAAAGAGCTCAATACATTGCTGTATTCATGGACTTCCTTCAACCAAATAGACCTTCATTTTTAAATCATATTTTATAATGTTGTGCATTTCTTTAAAAAAAACCATGAATGAACTCTGCAAAGAGGAAAAAAACCCAAGACTTTAAATGACTACCAATTAATTTTTAGTGCATTATACAGAATGGGAAAAGTGATGGTCGTTTTAAAAATATTGTGTCCAAGTAATTATAGAACTGGAACACTTTGCAGCAATATTAAGCATCTATATGGTCAGTCACTTAAGTTTGTTCAGATGAAGAGACATACTTGCATAGTAGAATTACAGAATATTGAATAAATATGTACAGAGGAGTATCCCAGGCTTTGAATAAATGCAAACAGGAGTTGAATCAGCTTAGCCCAGCTGGAAAGTGGGCTAAGAATACAAGAGAAAAAAAACAAAAATTAAAGCACCTCTAGAATTCAAGTATAAAGATAGAAGTACCTGATAAAAGTAGAAATGGAACAGGATGCATTATTTGTAGAAAGGAAAAAAAAAAGGACCTTTTTATCACAGGAAGAATCCAAATATTTGTATGATTATAATAAGAATGTTGAAATAGGAATGAATGTCTGTAAATTCATACTACTAAAGTTATATCAGAGAGTGATCATTCTGCTATACATGTCCTTTCAGCTTTTAATTTAACAACAGATTAGAGGTCAAGTGCTCAGTTCAGGAACAGCAATATTTAAGGTACCCAGGTTTGCATTGTATGAAATTTGCACTCACAAATTTGTCATGAACCTGTGAGAAAAACTACAGGCTTCTGTGACAGAAGCCATTCAAGTAACAGAAGCCTCAGTGCTTGCTAAATGAATCTTGTTCACCCGTGACTCCTTAAATTAGCCATATTTAGGCTGGTAAGAACCTAATAACCACCACAGCTATCAATCAGAAAGTAATTAACAGATTCCTTCTTGTTCAAGCTAAAACAAACAAATGAACAAACCCTAAATATAACCCTATCACTTGCCCTTCTCTGCAATAAGAACTTCTACCTCTTTGAGCCAAGGAGAGAAGGACAAACTAAATAGAACCTCCTCCCGTAGGTAATATAGGTTTCTTGTAGTATTAGCTGAGCCACCCTCAGTATCCCTCAGAGAACATTTAGTCCTCTAAATAGAGAAACAGAAAAAGTTTCCATTCTGCTAAGAGTCAGGTTTGGAAAGCTATCCAGCTGATGCTCTTTACATAAAGATAAATCTTTTCTGTATCCTTCAGCATTACCCTCACTTGCTAAATTTCTACAAGAGCAAGGAGCTACAAATTAAATGAAGAGCCATCCTTAAGCTCATAGGAAGGGGAAGGAATAGAGCTGTCACCACATCAGGAGCTCTGTGATTATTTAACCAAGATGAGCCAACATTATTTCAAGAGATCCTCTCTCTCTTGGAAATCCTCCTCTTCTAAATTCCAAATAAGTTAAAAAGAATGATAAGTAGTTCTAAGGCAGACCACCCAGGCATGTTCTTTTCAAGATCAAAATTTTCCTTTTTCCATTTCTGTATGACAATTTGCACAGCAAAATAAGAAAACGCTTCCTTTGTCAGGTGTTTCCAGCCAACACCTTAAATGATATGTAAACCTTGTCCTAAATTGTAGGAAATGAATAATAAATCCCACATGCTAGACTTAGGCTACATCTAAACTGCACAGTTATTTCGGAATAAGCTTATTTTGAAATAGCAGGTCTACACAGCAGGGAACCCTCAAAATTAATCCGAGGTATGCATCCCTAATGTAGACATGCTTTCTCAGAGCCCCAGCAGGAATAACTTAGAATGGCTCTGGTGAGGGGCTATTTTGAAATAGCAGAAGTGGAGAGTCTACACAGTCCGTATTCTGAAATAATTATTTTGGAATTGGCATTATTCTTCATAGAATGAGGTTTACAGAAATCAGAATAAGGTGTCCATTATTTTGAAATTATTTAAAAATAATGGAATTGCTGTGTAGATGCTCACATAGTTATTTTGGAATAACAGCCATTATTCCGAAATATCTTTGCTGTGTAGACACACCCTTAGGGAGCTGGTCATTCCCTTGAAGCTGATAGGTGTCTATGGTTATTATGACAGCTTCTGGGAGGCAACTTGGAATCATATCTTATGAAAAGTTAGCATTAAAAATGTACACAGTATTTATTAAAACTGATTATGTAGGTCATTAAGAGGAAGAGGCAGGAAACAGTCAACGGACCTTTATTAGTATACTAACCAATTAGCCCGTCATAAGACGAGATTTTCAGGTCTCTCCTCCATGTCGGTCTTCTCTCCTGAGCCTCCGGTCTCTCTCTCTCTCTCGCTCCTCCTCCTCCTCCTACTGCCTCCCCCTCTCTCTATCTCAGCTCTTCGTCTCCTGCCTCTCTCTCTTTCTCTTCTCCTCCCCCTCCTGCCTCTCACTCGGGGGACCGCGGAGCCCAAACAGCTGTTTGGGCTCCATGCTCCACGTGCTGCATGGAGAGTGCGGAGCCCAAAAGGTCTCTTGCGCCACTTGCTCCCACGTGGCAGCCCGGTTGAGCGGCACAGAAGTCAGCCGAGCGCCACGGCAGGAGGTGAAGGGGGACGGAGCGGTGACGTTCACGGCCAGGGGCCGGGGCCTGGAGCCGCTGTCACACCGCACATCACCGCCCGGCCCCCCTTTGCCTCCCGCCGTGGCACTCGGCTGACTTCTGCGCCGCTCAGCCTGGCCGCCACGAGGGCGCAAGCGACCGTTTGGGCCCCGCACTCCCCATGCAGCACGGCCTGCCCAGAGGGAATAGCCAGCATTTCAGCAACAGCGCCGCCCAGAGGAACAGCCAGCATTTCAGGCAACAGCGCCACCCAGAAGGAACAGCCAGCATTTCGGCGTTACAGACTCTCAGACACTGGGCTACTATATATATGATAGGAGGAGAATGAAGGCAGGAGATTGATTGTTTTGGGCATGATAAAGGAAAGGGAAAAATAGACGGATCTGATGTTTCACCATCATCCCCATCTCCAGAGGAATATATAATGTCTAAAGGAACAGAAGACTATACATATGTAGTTTAGCTCCAGAAATCAAGGACTGGCAGAGTGGATGTTTCTTGAACATTAACACTGTCCCATGTGCATGTTTTACAAAAGTCTTTCATTAGATGATCACTTAATTTTCCCCAAGAAATCCAGCAAACAGTCCTTCATTTTTCTTCCACATTAAATACACGTGTTAATGTGTATAATTTGTTGTTCATTTATACTTATAGATTTGTCAAATTTGTATTTGATTTCTTCTTCTCTTTCTCCCTTTCACTTTCAGAGCACCATAAATCAGCTGATTTGTGGTGTTCAAGGTCTGGGAGGGAGAGGAAGGAGCGGGAATAGAACATGAATCAACCAATTCATGGTGCTCTGAAAGTTCTGGGAGGGAGGGGGAGAAGTAGGTAAGTGCAGGACTCCAGTGCCCCAGTGAGCAAGAGGCTTGGAGAAGGGGGCAGAAAGAGGGTGGGTGGACCGCAGTTTGCCCGCCACTAGCAATGTTGCCGCCCACTGAGATGAAGGAGGGACACTTATGTGGCCACTCACTAGTTTTGATTGCCTATTGCTGTTCTAGACGGTAGACACTGGGATGACTAAGTACTGGGCTAGGACTCAGAAGACAAGGATTCCATTCCTGGCTCTGCCTATTGGCTGACCGTGAGCAACTGACATTATCTCTAGCTGTCAGGGTGGTTAAACACTAGTATAAATTGCCTACGGAGGTTGTGGAATCTCCATCACTGAAGATATTTAAGAGCAATTTTGGATATACATCAGGGATGATCTAGATGGTGCTTGGTCCTGCTGTGAGGGTAGGGGAAAGAACTTCATGACCTCTCGTGGTCCCTTCCAGTTCTAGTATTCTGTGATTTGCTAATTCTATGATCTCCCTATGCCAATTTATCCTCCTTTGAAATCTGCTGCTGAAAAGTGCTATAGAAGAGCTAGGTGTTGTCATTCCCTTTCTGTGGTGTCTGCTGCTTGCTTTTCATACACTCATTTGCTCTCTTCTAACGGCCATGAAATAGAGAAAAGTATTGGGCTCATTATATGTGTCATCCTAACAGTTGGCTGAGGTACAGATCTCTATTAAGAATAAACTAGCAGTTTTCTGAAGCTGGTTTGAACTGTAGATATGCATATACGTTTCTTAAAACACACACATGCATAGTATCAGTAAGGATTAACTCATTAAACAATTGAAGTTGGAAACTTTAAAAATCGAACTCTGTTTTTATCATTTTTATAAGGCATTTTGGCTTTCCACGTCTCATGTGCTAAGATAATGTTGTTGGTTCAAGTTCACAACATAGTAGAGATATGTTTAACATTATAAAAAAAGGCTTTTTATTTTCATGCAAAAACCAAAAACAAACTCTACCACACTTGCTCAATGAAACTTTTTTTAAATGGGGAACATATGTGGGCATCTAAAGGCAATAGTGTCCCTTTCATGAGTGCTTTAAAGGAATTCACAAACTCTATGTTTGGTGAAAAACTGGCAAGAGAAAGTACACATTTGAATGGTAGTAAAAGTGATAGCTGAAGAAGAACAAAACAAAGTTCTTAAACCCAACATTATAGCTCTCAGCAATAATTACAAATAATATGTAAGGAGGGAATAATATATTCTAAAGAAATATTTAGGATTTGTCTTGTGTTTATGACCTGATTCCTGTTGGTCTTAAGCAAAAATTCTAGTGGATATTCAGTGGAAATGTTGACAGAGTAAGCAGTTCAGGATTTTGCTCTTGAATTCCAAAATAACAGCAATAGCGTTAGGGATGAATTAACTGGTTTCACTAAAATAATTGCTGACCTGAACCCTCCCCCTCCAAAAACCAACAGCAACAATAAACCCTGAGCTAAACCTTTTTAGTCAAAATAGTTCTGTTATTTTTAAAAAGAATAAATTCTCCATGTTTAAAATTCTGTCTAAGAACTACTTTTTGTTTTTTTGCCAGGAAATTACCAGTCAGTCTGCTTTTTGCAGAGTCAAGGAGCTTTTAACTTTTGGCTGAATAACCAAACCTTTTTCACATAAAGCCAGGATAAATCAGGCCTACAGAAAATCATTAAACTGATTATGACAGTAATATATCATAATGTTTTACTCAAACACCAAACAGTGATATGCTCATATGAGTAAAAGAAAGACATTTGTCTGGGGTGGGGAAGGGGAAGACGTAATTCCTCTTGATTAAATGAATACATATAGTTACAAATAAATGCAGTTTCACAAATAGGCTGAAACTGAATTTCATGCAGGTGCAGGAGAGTCTTTCTTCGCAAAGTAGTTTGCAGAATTGAGGCCAAGTTTGGGTACAAGCAATAAACCCTCCAATAATTTAATTTCAAGCTGTTTTAGAGACTATGGGCACATTTACACTACGCAGAAGATCTACGCTCCAGAGGTCGATTTTTCTGTCGTTCGATTTATCAAATCAAGTATGGACTCGTACATTGAATGCTGAGGGCATCTCCGACCGGCATCCGCTACTTCTCCTTTTGTGAGGAGTAAGGGAAGCTGACGAGAGCATTTGCTTTTGTTAGCCTCCTGCTGTGTGGATGGCATGGAAACAAGACTTAAGATACATCGGCTCCATCTACGTATTTAACGTAGCTGGAGTTGCAAGTATTATTTCAACCTTCCACTGTAGTATAGACCAGACCTAAATGAAAAATGGGGAGAGGAGGAGATGATAGGTTCAAAGACAAAACAAACAAATAAAACTCCACAATACCACTTACCAGGAGATCGATGCTTCATGGATCAATCTCTCGGAGGTCTAGTTAGTGGGTCTAGTAAAGACCTGCTAAATTGATTTCTGATCTTGCTCCTGTTACCTCCAGTACACCACTGGATCGAGAAGAGTAAGGGGTGTTGACAGAAGAGTTTCTCCTATCAACCTCTGTAGAAGAGAAGCCATGGTAACTCAGTCTAATGCACGTTGACTCCAGCTACACTATTCACGTAGCTGGAGTTATATACCTTATTTCAACATTGCCTCCTAGTGTAGACCTGTCTTAACATTTCAGCAAGAGGGTGCCCTTTTCAGATTTACAGCTTCAGGAAAACAATTGCAATTGGGAATTTCTTGTCCTTCTCCAGCATTCAATCCAGTAAACCAATAGAATATCATACTTCTCAGGAGAAATCTTGTCAATTTAGCAGGAAGTAAATGCAAATAAGATTACAATGTTATTAAAACTAAAACTAAAAAGATAAATACAATTTATAATTAACTCGACATTTTAAAACTTCTAATTAAAATAAAATATCTTATGCTAAAATCTCTCTCTCTCGATAGATAGATAGATAGATAGATAGATTAAATAAAAATATAAACATTTCCTGCAGGATGACAGAGTGATGTCATCACGTCACTCTGGGTCCTGCCACCCATCTGCACTCCCTCCCCCCTCCTTGGTTCTCCAATAGGGCTGGAGCTGTGAGGCCTCCCCCCTCCTGGGGGGAAGGAGCCGCACTCCCTCCCCCTCCCTGGGGTTTCTGGGGGGAAGAAGCCGTGAGCCGCACAGCCTCCTCCCTTCCCTTCCAATGCTTGGGGGGGGGAGCCATGAGGCCTTCCCCCACAAGCCACGTATCCTCCCCCTTCCCCACATCCTGAACCCCCTCACTCACCTCCTCCACTGAGACTCCGCACTCCCAGCCTGCTCCTGCCTCCTCCTCCTGGCCAGACACCTACCCCCAGAGAGAGGGGGGTTGGCAAGTGTAGTGAGCAGGGGTGCAGCCTCCTAGTATACTTTCTCTAAAGATTTTACAGCACTCTAACATCTCTTGTTAAATTGATCTCTCCAGTCCATATCTTTACTTAGGATTTTGCCATTCTTCTGTCTTTAATGAAACTCCCGATTAAGTGACTTGGGATATCCTGCTCCCATCTATGTCCACCTAAGTGATTACCTGCTGAGGATGATGATGGAACCTACTGACAAAGGATTCTGGCAATTATAAAAGAAAGCATGCCTCACTGGCAATTTTAGAGAGAGAAAAAAAAAGAAACCTGAGAGAGTTCATGATTTGTAGGCAAAGCTAAATGTTGGAGAGCAGGAGAGAGGAGGGAATCTAGCTTCCTTGTAGGTTTTTAAACTAAGCCAAAGATCATTCAAGAGTGGTGAGGAAACCAAGACAGAGAATTCCATATAGGTGTATGTATTATTTTTGTCTAGAGCTGTTTGTGTGTTGTCATAGCTAAAGCAGAAAGTGTTTTTGTTTTTGAGGAAATCCCTACAGAGTTTAATTGTGTGTTTAACCAAATTTAAACTATAGAAGCCAGAATATCTTCCCCTTGCCTGACACATACCCGATACAATTTTTTGCTCAATACATCTGTAATATTGTAGTTTTGTGTGTGTATTCAAGGTGGAGTAAATGTAGCTACTGGGTTAGAAGTACAATGTAGAAGAGAACTTGGTGTATGCACCTTCACATTTGTTCTTATTTCTAACAACAGCATTGCTTAAAATAGCTGTGAGGTGAAATACATGTTACTATTGATATGCAAATAAGATCAAACATTCCACTTGCTTCCACATTCTGCATGTCCTCTTCTAGCAGCACAAGTAGCTCTTTACACTGGAGCAGCAGCATTCACAGTGCATAATCCTCTTTAGCAAGACTGGTATGATCTAAATGTGCTAATTTTCAACGGCACTCAGAGCTTCTTTAGATCTTTGAAATCCAGCCCCTCTTTACAATAATTAATAGATTATAAACTTGATGAGATAAATCTCACATTGCCACAGTTTAAAATGGCCTCTACTCTGCTTAGCTGCTTGAATGCCAATAATTTATTCAGTGGGAGAATACAGCAAGCTGTAGATAAATAATTAAGCTGCAGAAGAGCTTGCAATATGTTGGTACCAAATTTTAATTTCAGTGTGTCATTTTCTGCAACTTACGTCTTCTAAATACATAGTCTGTTTACAGTTTGCATCACTTAACTCTTATTTTCCCCACTTTTTGTAGTGCGTTGTCTGCTGTGTTAAAATAAAATCCTAATGTCTCATCACTCACCTGTAGTAATTATCATATTGTCTGACATGGCACATGACCATGAGTAGCAGCCTCAGGGCAGACATCCCATACTTGTGGTATTTTCTATGAATAGATTTCACCAACCCAGTAACAAATGTAAACTCCTAAAGTCCTCCACTCCAGAGTCCAAACTGGTGGGTTGAGTTCAGGCATGGGCCTCTCCTTCCTGGAGAGGAATGAGATGCAATCAACAGGGCCTGTGTCCTTTGATACTACACTCCATAGTTTAAAAAAAAGCCTTGCCCAGTGATTTACATTGCCTACTTAAAAACACTCGCATAGTCTGATGTCACTGTGCAGTCCTCATATTTAATACAACTTCTCCTCCCAGGCCCAGCTACCTTTCACATCTCTCCAGTAGGGTTGCTGACTTTCTAATAGCACAAAACTGAACACCCTAGTCCTATCCCTTCTCTGAGGCCATGTCTCTGGCCCCATCCCTTCCCTGAGACCCTGCCCCCAGCTCACTATATTCCTCCTGCCTTAGAGGCTTGCTCTTCCCCCACCCTCACTCACTTTCATGGAGCTGGAAGAGATGTTTGGAGGGGGGTGAGGGTGTCTGGGCTCTGGTATAGAGATGGGGATGAGGAGTATTGGGTCTGGAGCTTCCTTGGGGGCTCCAGACTGTGAATAGGGCCAAGGCCTTTGGAATGTGGGAGGGGGTTACAGATTGAGACAGGGAGTTGTGTGGTGTGGGAGAGGGTGAGGGGTTTGGGGTACAAGAGGGGTCTCCAGGCTGGGGAGTGGGGCTGAGGGATTTGGTGTGTGTGAGGAGCTGCAGAATGAGGCAGGGGACAGAGTGCAGAAGGGGGTGAGGGCTTGGGTGGTGCTTGTTCAGGGGTGTTGTGGTGAATGAGGGATTTGAGATGCAGGAGCAGGCTCCCAGTTTTGGGGAGCAGGGTTGGGGAATGGGCTTATCTCGTGCAGCTCATGGTCAGCAGTGCAGTGAGGTTAAGGCAGGCTCCCTACCACTACCGACTCTGTGCTGCACCTCAGAAGCAACCAGTAGGTCTGGCACCTAGGAGGGAGCACAGCATGTGGGAGGCTCTTCACATTGCTCTCTCCCACTGGCACTGCTTCCCCAGCTCCCATTGACTAGTCCCTGCTCAGGGTGGGAACTACGTGCAGAGCTCTACAGCCGGCCTGCATAGGAACAGGAGCTATTGGCTATTTTTGGGATAAAGCTCAGTACCAGAAAGAGTAGGGAACCTTTCTTAGTCTTTCAGCACTGCTGAGCTGACTTTTAACAGGCAGTGATTCCTGGAGTTGCCAGGGTCCCTTTTTGACCGGGTGTCCCAGATGAAAACTGGACACCTTGTCCCACTACCATTCATCCCAGTTCATCCCAAACACTGCTGCATAAAATCAGCTTCTGGAAGTGCTCCAGTCTTTAGCTTTTTAACTCCCTTTTTAGCTCCATTCGTGCTGCCCTCCATGTTTACAATAGTCTCCCATTTCCTGACTGCTAAGTTACTACTACTTTCCCCAAGCCCTCCATAAAGCTACTTTAACACTGATACTTCTAGGAATTCTTCCTAACTTGTTCCCCTGACCCATTCTGTCTGTACGTATACTTAACTGAACTCATGTCATACTTGTTTGTTTCCAATGCAGGATGTTTAGTAGAGTTTGTAGGCAATGTTTGCAAAATGCCAAATACATTTACAATACTCTATTAATGATTAATATCACAAATTAATATTTCTCACAAATTTACAATCCTAGTAAAATACTTATGCTTTTTGTTTTCTATCTCATCCTGTTGGCTCTCACCTTGTAATGTACTTTCCACTTTGCTGAAAGTATGATAATGAGGCATGCATAATTGAAATGAAAATCTCTTTAAAACTCTTTGATTAACTATACTGTGAAACATAATTAAGCACTTCTGAAATTACACAGAAATAACACATGATGATGCACAGCAAAAATCTGGGGCTCTGCATGAGTTGCTTAGCTGGTTGACATACTGTCCTTAAAATTGCTTTAATCATGAAAAATAGCAGGGATACACAACTGGGCACTGAAATCAAATCAGTAAGCTTGCATATGTGCAACAAAGGAGCTTTGTGAATGAAATAAAATGAAAATGCTAGAAGTTGGATGCATTTAGTTCTGGAAATGGACTCCAAATGAGCAGTTTAAAACCTGCAAGAACAAAGAAATCTTCACATCCTAGTTACATCTACAATTTTCTGTAAATAGAAACACTACAGATGCAGCATTCCTGTTAATGTTAATATCTATACCCTTATCTTGCAGATTGAAGATATTTTTTCCTAACCTTTGAGAGAGTGATTTCTGGACATTAAGCAATTGCTCTTTGAGTACATGCATAGTTTCATAAATATCTATGATGTCCTTCCCAAGGGCAAATTTCCTTTGTTTATCAGAGCACAGCTAAACATACGATAATTTATCCCTCAAAATGATATCCACTTACAATCAGTATTACAGAGATATATGCTAAAACTGAGTGTTATAAACAAATATTTCATCCCAAAAGCTGCTAAAAGAATGGAAAGATTGCAAAGGTCAAGTTCAGAAGAATTTAAAAAATGCCAGCCTTTGGATTGCCTGTACACTCATTTTGGCACCTTTGTACATGTGCATCATGAGAATCTTTAATTATGTAATTACATACTATTTGTTCTACAGGACCCTTGCCTCATTCAGGCTACGTCTACGCTGCAGGCTTCTTGCGCAAGAATGGCCGTTCTTGTGCCAAAACTTGCGGAGCATCTACACTGCACGTGCGTTCTTGCACAAGTAAATTTACAGTAAAGCGTCAGAACAGAGAGCTTCTTGCGCAAGAGTTATTCCTCTCCCCATGAGGAATAAGCCCTCTTGTGCAAGAAGGCAGTGTGGACGGGCAACAGGGGTTTCTTGTGCAAGAAATCTCTGTGGCTAAAATGGCCATCAGAGTTTTCTTGTGCAAGAGGGTGTCCACACTGCCATGGACACTCTTGCGCAAAAGCACGTGGCAGTGTGGACACGCTCTTGCGCCAGACCTTTTGCGCAAGAACTCTTGCACAAAACAGTTCTTGCGCAAGAAGCCTGCAGTGTAGACGTAGCCTCAGTGTATAGAGCAGGGGTTCTCCCACAATATGAGCTTCCTTTTCTCCTCAGCATTCAATGTACCCTCCCAATGCCTTATTTACTGCACCCCACCGAAACCCTGGACTGAATACAACATTAATTTCTTCCTGGGTGTTTCTATGCTGCTGTTGCCACAATATCTGAGTGCCTCACAAGCACTAATGGGTCTATCTTCACAATACACCTGTAAGGGGAGGTATTATTTATTATTCTTATTTTACACAGGCAGAACTTAGGCAAAGAGAGAGTAAGGTCAAAATTGTCAAATGTCACCTTATTTTGGCCACTCGGCTTATGAAGGCTATGGCCTCCCTTTCCCCCCAGGAGTATTGCATAGCATTTCATGTGCTCAGATCAGAACTCCCATCAACTTCAGGTGCAGTTATAAGAGCTCAGCCATTCTGCAAATCACACCCCAGGTGTCTCAAAGTGGGTAATCAGTATGAAGACCACATAGTACCCACAGGTGAAGATGAGTTTATAATTTTTTCCAGCATTGTGTGGGAATTCTGTGACAGGTGCTGAGAGAGAATCTAATTCTCTCACGTAGTGGGGCCCACCGACAGGGAGTGGAATGGGGCAATTGTCCTGAGGTTTAGCGATTCAAAAGGGATCAGAGCTCTGGGCTGCCACTTTAAATTGTCACTGGAGCCCCAGGAGGCACATACTCCAGGAGCAGGTGGTGCTAAAGATTGGGTGGGTAGCACTGAAAGGCTGGCTGCCTCTATACCTGCCCCTTCCATCTGAGTCTTCGCCCACTTCCAGGCTCCCGCCTTGTCCAGGAGCCCAGAAATTCTGTCTCCACTCCACCTCCCTGCACAGCACTCAACTGCCTTTAGCACAACACCATCTTTTCCTTTCCTGCAGTTGCTTGCCTCGTTTGCTGCATACCTTCCAATGGCAGCAACTGAGGAGAGGTCCTACAGACAACAGGCTCATTTAGTTCACAACACTGATTGGTCCCCAGAGCGCAGACTGCCTTGTGGACTGAATCAGGCAGATGGTCTTTGGGGGAAAAAGATGTTTGATTATGTAATTATAGTCTGTATCATAATTCCTACACACATCGGAGATGAATTCAGGTTGCATGGGCCACCTTAATACGGACTCATTCAACTTGTGAGTGTTTTTGCAGCATTAGCAAAATGGTTTTATTTTGGGATGTATCTTCACTTTTTTTTTAAAATGCAAACTGGAAATTGGAACTCTACCACATGGAACTACATTGATCCCCAGTGTGGGTCATTAGCAGAGTTTGGATGTTTAGGCCCACCTCCTGATTGGGAAGGGCCACAGTGAATACCAAATACATGTGCTAGGCATACAAGAGGCTATGCAGTTCCACTTATAATGCTTATAATGCTTATAATGCTTAAAAACAAACAAACAAACAAAAAAACAGGAACACCCTAAAATGTCTGTGTAACCAGTTTTCTAAGAATCTGCTTTCTCCATGGCTTCACGGTGGCAGTTGATGTTCAGTGGGCTGTCTTCGCCAGCAGGGCGTTATCATCAGTTCCGTCCCCCTGCCTTTGAACTCCCTTCCCTTCACTCTGCATCAGAACAAAAGTCTGGCAAGTTACAAATCATGCTGCAAGGATTTCTCATTCAGTTAAGCAATGCAAGGAATATTCCTCTGACTGCATGGCTTGCATTAAGCAATTTTATGTAGAAGGATGTGACATTTGGAGTCATCCAATGCCATACTGAAGCATGTCTTCTTTTGTGTGAGGTGCTAAATAAGAGAACAGTTTTGCAATGGATACTAAGTCATAAAATGGACTCAAAAAGCATAATAGCCCATAAAAGCAAAATGTGTAGTGCCTCTGCCAAATCTGATGTCTGTCTAAAAGATCTGATAGAAACGCTGCAGCATCCTGTATGTTGAAAGGCAAATGTGCGCTCCTTTATAAAGGCTAGAATCTTTAGAGCAGTCAAAGCATAAAGTACCTGAATATTACATATAAAAGTGCAAAAGCAAACCATGTTACTTGTAAAATGTGGGTGATGTTCAGACAGCCAATCCCTGTGTAATTCAGTTCTAGTAACCACTGGTTCTAGTGTCCAGGTAAGAAACCTTTGCAGTCAGAATGTCTGCTTTCAGAATCCTGCAGAGATTACAGGATTGTGTTCCTGATTTTGATCCGTGGTTGTGAGTGGGTGACTTGCTTTTCAGTCTTGGTCCTCCTGGAGTTCCTGATTCCCCTCAGCTACTATGGAGTAAGTCTTTAGTTTAGATCCAAGTTTGATTAACTTAATTGCATTTATTTATCCTGTGTGTGTGTATGAGGGTTGCCCCTATGCTTTATGAAAGCTGGCTTATGAATATAAGTATGTATAATTCAGAGATGCTTTGGTCAAAAATACCTCATGTAACCTATCAGTTTTAATGTTACAGGACTGCTGGATCTGTATATCCTATTTCGGTGCATGTATCATGCTTGTATAGGAAGTTAGAAGTATGTAGTGTAATTCTATTTATAGTTTTAAATGTGCTAATGAGCCTAATGTCTGAGTGATCAACTTAACTTGTAAACAGCCTTGTTTATTTTTCAAGACCACAAGGTGGTCAGTCTGATAGACGTGTGACCATACCACTGGTCCTGGAATCTATCTTGAATCTGGTAAATTTCCATGAAAGGAAGGATGTAAAACAAAAGCAATGGGAAATTATCAGCCCTTTGTCTTCAGCTAGCCTGCAGAATAGCCTAGCACACTTGAATGCAAAGAGGGCTGGAGACCCAAGTCAAAGTAAAAGACTTGTCTCCGACTTGAAGAATACGTCTGAAATAAAAGCAACTCTTTAGGACAAGAATTTGTATGCAATAAGGGTTTTTTAGTGAACTAGCTATGCATTTTCTATTCATTTTAATGTAGTATCTTAATTTGATTTTTTCACTTGCTATTACTTAAATCCTGCTGTTTGTACTCAATAAAAATATAGGTTGAAACTCTCAAAACTGGGATTCTCTGGTCTGGCAACATCTGGCACGGATGTTGTAGGACTCGAAAGTCCTGGTAGAGGGCCAGCAGCAGGGAGCCCTGTGAGCTGGCAGGGCAGTGGGCTGCCCACAGTGAGCTCCTGGCAGGGCCACCCAGCGCACAGCAGCAGAGCTGCCCAGCAAGGCTGGGAGACCCAGTGCATGGCTGCTGGGTGGGGCTGAGAGCCACAGCAGCGGTGGTGGTGAGCAGCTGCCTGGTGGATCCCGGAGTGCCGGCATGCAGTTTCCTTGTGGAGTCCAAAGCCCTGGCATGTAGCTGCCCAGCAGGGCCAGGAGCTATGGCAGTGGTGGCTGCTCAGCAGGGCCGGCAGCAGGTGGGGATCCAGCAGGGAGGTCGATAGGTCAGACCAGGGCTGGAGGGGCTGGTGGTGGTGGCGGAGTGGGGGAGCAGAAATGACCTCAGCAAAATTCCTCATCCTGGACCTGTCAGGTCCTGAGGGTGCTGGACCAGGGAGGGCCAACCTGTACTTTTGTTTACTATCATGTCCAGTGTGAATAATTGTTACCTAGAGGAACAACCATTGTGCACAATCCTCTTTCATTGATAAAGGGGGCTTAAGTGATGAGCTTTCACTGTGTAAAACTTTTATATAGTGGAAGACAAATTTATTTGAGGGTTTGGGGTTCCATTGCAGTTTGGTTTCCTGGGTGCTGTGCAGTGTTCTCTCTTAAGCTGTGCAGCAGCACAAGTGATTAATTAGCTCTGCCCAGTCAGAGGCTCAGGGCTCCATGCATGGAACTGACTGACTGGGCTGATTAATCACCTGTGAAACTGTGCCACCGCACACCTTAGAGGGAACACTGGTGCTGTGTTGTAGAATTGCATCCTCCCAGGGTTGAAGTGTTTCAGTGTTTGCCTTTCTCTTGTGGGGGGGAGGTGGTTACCCCAACTCTGTGCCTTGGCTGGGGGAGACTAGAGGACCTGGCCCAGCAGGACAGGGTGGTGGGGTGTCCCCGAGAACAAAGAGGCAGGTTCAGTGGCATGATGGGCACCCTGGAGAACAATACCAGGGGGACTTCTGTGATTGCACCCCACAACAGTGTGTGTATAGCACTTATCAGAAAAGTCAATAGCTAGTTTAAACTATAGTTAAAAATACTTAAGTGAAATAGGAGCTGAAGGTGCTTAGCATCTTGCAGTATCCAGATCTTGAATCAGGCTTTTTTTTTTAAATCATATGTGTTTGAATGGTGAAATCACTGCTCCAATCCCATTAAAACTAAGGTAATAATCCTGCAAGCTGATGCCTGTGGGCAGATTTCTCATGAAGTTTTGTGTACTCAAGTACTGACCACCTTTGTACAGTAAAATGCTTTGAGGTTTATTGATGAAAAGTGCTGTAAAAGAGCTAAGTAGTATTATTTGCAAGATTGGGACCTAACATTTTAGACAAGACCTGAAAATAGGCAACGTGGGATGAATGAGGAAGGCAGATCAAGGGCAACAAAACTAGCAGACTGTTACTTTTAATGCTAAAATGCACATAGCTGCCTAAATTATGTGGGTACAAGCATTTTAATTTTATTTATTTGAATTATTTATTTGGTATTGTATTAAAAATTCACGGATGTGACTCAAGGTGACAGATCTTTCATGTTGCCTCTAAGAAGATTTGCTGTTTCTAGGTATTGGAGGAATTGGGTTTGTGTTTCCTAGTTATATCCTTGACTTACCCAAGGTCAGATACTACTCTCCTGTCTGTTGAAGAAAGTGCATGTGTGATGGCTCTTTGACTCTAGGGAACTAGAAAAGCTGTCTGTGACTTAATTGCCAGAACCTTAAATTGGTCATATATGTCAATGAAATAATGGGGAATGTTGAAATAATAATGTTGCACCATTCTGTAGGCCTATGGGGAGGGGAGGGAAGAGGGGAAGGTGTGTGCATCTCTTTGATCCCAAAGCCTAGAAATTGCCCGCTATACTAAGGGAAGGAATAACTGACATCTTCTGAAAACAGGATGTTACTTTGGTTTAATAATTGATTCCTCCCAAATGCTCTATACAGTCAGAACTATGCAACACAGCAAGCTGCAGAGTAAAACACAGTAATACAAGTACACATACAGTATTTCTATAGTATCATTGCAATCAAAATCAATATAATCAGCTGAAACTAAAATCAGGCATCATTCATACAGCATGGTGGATATTTCATGAGCCTGTTCTTGCAGTTGTTTTTGAGCTATTTAAGCCAAAAAGCTCTCTACTCACATCTCAATCCTAGTTTCTTTCTATACTTCTCTGAGGCTACGTCTAGACTACATCCCTCTGTCGGCAGAGGGATGTAAATGAAGCACTTCCAAAGTGCAAATGAAGCCGGGATTTCAAAATTGAAACCACAGTCATTTTTTGAGGTTTACAGGATCTTTCGAAAAAGTGCCCCATTTTCAAAAGAACCACGTCTAGACTGCGGTTTCAATTTTGAAATAGCGCTTTTTTGAAAGCGCGCCATTACATGATTATGCAAATGAAGCATGGGATATTTAAATCGCGGCTTCATTTGCACTTTTGAAGTGCTTCATTTACATCCCTCTGCCGACAGAGGGATGTAGTCTAGACGTAGCCTGAGATGGGGGTTCCATGCTTTGTGTTGTGCCTTATGTCCATAATGCTTCCTTTGCTTGCTATATCCCCCACTAAGAAAATGCCTTTCAAGGTGGGACTTAGGCCTGGAGCAGACACACTTCCTATGTAGTTAGTTTCCTCCTTCAGAACTCTCCTTTTGGGTTCACGGTAAGCACCTTCATTGAGTGAACTAGACACAAGAAGATCCAAAGCATTAGTCAGAAAATCCTTCAAGAATAAGGGCAACAAAATACCAAATGAGTAGGAAATAACCAATCAAATGAAAGAATTAGACCCAACTAGCTATTATCCTAAAAAGATACCAGCAGAGGCACATTTAACTGGCTAGATAGGAGCCAGCCACAGGAAGTACAAACAGTGACTTAGAAGAAAATGTTTCACGGGTTAAGATTGTTGTGAAATTCAAAAGTCCTTGTAGGAGGAAATGAAACTATGTCAACAACTAATGAATACATGAATGTCGTTTACCAAATAAATACATTGATATTGTTACATTAGCCATCTATAATTCATTTAGTATAAAAATGTGGGGTTTTGAGTTGAAAATGGTTATTACCTTGGTTCAGGAACCAATCCTCCATTTATACCATTGATTCTTATGGGACAAGCAGTTTTGACTTACAACATGATTCTAAGGAACGAGTTGTATGATAAGTCTGAGGATTCCCTGTATTTCATCAATAGGACAGAAGATGTTTTTATACATACACTAGTGAATTTTAATCATCAGTTATTACAGGTGGGGCTGGAAGTTATACCTCTTCAGGATAGCTGGCATTTCCCATTTTAAGACCCTGTTTTTGGTTTTATTTATCTTTGTCAAACTTGAACTGTTCAGGCTGAAGTTTTCTATGGTGAGTATCAGTATTATGATCAACTTTTTTTATGATTTTCCTCAAAAATCATTCAGTCATTTCTGAGAACTTTAGACTACGGAAAACATTTTGATAATATAAAAAAAAAATTAGTGGCCTTTTCTTCACACAGCTGTGCTTTGAAGCACAGACTTTATATTTCTGAGGGCCACTTTCATAAGAATGACCATACTGGGTCAGACTAAAGGTCCATGTCAGGGATATGTCTTGCAGAACCTTTGTAAAATCTGTTCAAGTTTGGCCTGGTTATACTTTTGGAAAAAATCAGCTTGCACATGCTCAGCAGCTAAAATTTCTGAAGATTATACCTTCACTGAGTGTGTTCTAGCCTCTCTACTCCTACGTGTGATCAGATTAGATATAAAGTTTTGTGGGGATGCAGAGCTTCAGGGATTAAGCAGGACTTCAGTCAGGACACAATTTGTTGGAAGAGTCAGTGTAGTCTTTGTAAAGGGAAAACATCCTTCACACCAATCTACTAGAATTCTTAGATTGGGGTCAAACCTAGACAAGAGTGATCCAGTGGGTATAGTGGATATATGCTTGGACTTTGAGAGAACCTTTGGCAACATTCTTCATCAAAAGCTCTTAAACAAACTAAGGTCTGTAAAATCATGAATGCTATGGAGAAAGGAGACATCTGCATTGCAAGTTTATTTCAGAAAGAGCTATTCCAGAAGATATCTTCTGGAATAGCGTATTTTGAAATAGAACATCCACACTACAGAGAAGCCTCAAAATTAGTCCAAGGCAGATTCCCCTAATGTGGATGTGCTATCTCGATTTAGAGACCCAGGAGCCACTGGGAAGGAATAACTTTAGAATGGCCTTGGTGAGGAGCTATTTCTACATAGCAGCAGTGGAGCATCCACACACACACCCTCTTCTGAAAAAGCTTTTTCAGAAGAGGCCTTATTCCTCATGGAATGAGGTTTACCAGCATCAGAAAAAGCTGTCCGTTATTTTGATTTTCTTTCAAAATAATGCAATTATTGTGTGGACGCTAGTATTGTTTTTCCGGAATAACAGCCATTATTCCAGAAAAACGGTGCAGTGTAGACGCATCCAAAGTGAATAAGGAAATGTTATTTGCCCCTTAGCATAAAACATGAACCAGTGTTCACCCAATGAAATCAACAGGTTTAAAACAAATAAAAGGAAGTGCTCCTTCACATAACATGCAGTCAGTCCGTGAAACTTGTTTCCAGACAATGTTGTGAAGGCCAAAACTATAAATGGGCAGCAAAAAAGAATTAGATAAAATCATGAAGGATAGGTCCATCAATGTATATCAGCCACAAGGGTCAGAGTACAATTCCATCCTCTTGGTGTCCCTGCCTCTGACTACCAGGTACTGGGACTGGAAGACAAGGGATGGATCACTTCATGATTGCCATCTTCCGTTAATTCCCTTTGAATCATCTGGGATTGTTCACTACTGGGAGACAAGATACTGGACCAAATGAACCATTGGTGTTGGTCATACAGTTCGAACAATAGCTGCACTTAGCTGCTTTGGGTTGGGGCAGGGTTGAGCACCAGAGTTGAAAACTGGGATCATGTCTCAGTTGTAATGACTCCTCCTCCCTTTCCCCTCACCGGGTACCAGGCCTGGCAGGTCAAAGTCTGATGGTGGGGGAGGAAAAGTTGTTGCTTGAGCTGGGACTGGTTGGGCAAGGAGATTCGGATTGGGAGATAGGGAGTAGGCACCGATTGGGCCCAGGAGTTGGTGAAAGAAATGAGGGGGTGAGCCCTGAGGTAGGGACTGGTTGCCAGTTAATGGAAAGGGTGAGAGTAGGAACCCTAAGATTGGATGAGGAGATGGGGGAGGGTGGGAGACTGAGATTGTCTGAATAAAGAGATTGGATTTAGGAGCCACAGTGCAGGGAGAGAAGACAGATCTGGTTGTCAATGAGTTAGTGTGCCAGGGAGAACTGGCTGGACAGAGACTGTGACACAGAGTCAGAGAGGGTGTTGGTAGAGTCGGGCAGAGAAAAATAACTGTTTCTTGAATGATTTTGAATTCTGGATTTTTTTTTTCTAATTTGGAATGAAAGAAATCCTCCAATTCTCCATGTAACAGAAATCTAGATTTTTTAAAAAATAATGTAACATGTTATTTTGATAGATTCAAAGCACATTTATGCTTGGTGTGCTGATGGGGAGCCAGGGAGTCCAGAGAGCCAGGGCTCCTGATTCCTCATAGACTCATAGACTTTAAGGTCAGAAGGGACCATTATCATCTAGTCTGACCCCCTGCACAATGCAGGCCACAGAATCTCACCCACCCCCTGCTAGAATAATCCTCTCACCTATATCTCAGATATTGAAGCCCTCAAATATTTTGAAGACCCCAAGATGCAGAGAATCCTCCAGCTGTGATCTGTACCCCATGCTACAGAGAAAGGTGAAAAACCTCCAGGGCCTCTGCCAATCTACCCTGGAAGAAAATTCCTTCCCGACCCCAAATATGGCGATCAGCTAAACCCTGAGCATGTGGGCAAGACTCACCAGCGAGACACCCAGAAAGTTCTCTATAGTAACTCCTATCATCCCTCCATTGACCTATTTACCACTGATAGTGAAAGGTCAATTAGTTACCAAGATCATGTTATCTCATCAAACCATCCCCTTCATAAACCCATCTAGTTTAATCTTGAAGCCAGATAGGTCTTTTGCCCCCACTACTTCCCTTGGAAGGCCGTTCCAGAACTTCACTCCTCTAATGGTTAGAAACCTTCATCTAATCTCAAGTCTAAGCTTCCTACTAGCCAGCTTATATCCTTTGTTCTTGTGTCCACATTGGTATTAAGCTTAAATAATTCATCTCCCTCCCTGGTATTTATCCCTCTAATATATTTAAAGAGAGCAATCATGTCCCCCCTCAGCCTTCTTTTGGTTAATGTAAACAAGCCAAGCTCCTTGAGTCTCCTTTCATAAGACAGGTTCTCCATTCCTCGAATCATCCTAGTGGCCCTTCTTTGTACCTGTTCCAATTTGAATTCATCCTTCTTAAAAATGGGAGACCAGAACTGCACACAGTATTCCAAATGGGGTCTCACCAATGCCTTATATAACGGCACTAACACCTCCTTATATCTACTGGAAATACCTTGCCTAATACATCCCAAGACCGTATTAGTCTTTTTCACGGCCATGTCACAATGGCGGCTCATAGTCATCCTATAATCAACCAGGACTCTGAGGTCCTTCTCCTCCTCCGTTACTTCCAACTGATGTGTCCCCAGCTTATAACTAAAATTCTTGTTATTAATCCCTAAATGCATAACCTTACACTTCTCACTATTAAATTTCATCCTATTGCTATCACTCCAATTTACAAGGTCATCCAGATCTTCCTGTATGATATCCTGATCCTTTTCTGAATTGGCAATACCTCCCAACTTTGTGTCATCTGCAAATTTTATCAGGACGCTTCCACTTTTGGTGCCAAGGTCAGCAATAAAAAAGATTAAATAAAATTGGCCCCAAAACTGATCCCTGAGGAACTCCACTAGTAACCTTCCTCCAACCTGACAGTTCACCTTTCAGTATGACCCGCTGTAGTCTCCCCTTTAACCAGTTGCTTATCCACCTCTCAACTTTCATATTAATCCCTATCTTTTCCAATTTAACCAATAATTCCCCATGTGGCACTGTATCAAATGCCTTACTAAAGTCGAGGTAGATTAGATCGACTGCATTTCCTTTATCTAAAAAAATCTGTTACTTTCTCAAGTAACATAGTTCCTCAACTGCCTGACTCGCAGGAGTAGGCAGCCCAGGGAGCCAGCTACTCTCTGGAAGCTCTGGGATCCTGAGCCATGGACAGTCTGCATGTTAGACTGCCCTGAAAATGAGGACCTTTGAAACCAGGGATCTCTAATAATACACAAGGTGATCTATTAATGAGCCAGGAAGATGAGCTGGTTGGATTTCAAAGGAACCACCCATGGTGAATAGGGCTCTGTTGGGAACATGCCTAAGTTCCATCAGAGCGTTATCAAAATTGAGCAGATTTCCTGAAATAGTTTTATGCCAATGAACTGGCATATTATAACAGACCATATTTTGTTGGATTTTTTTTCTGACCTCCTCTAAGGGTATGTCTACACTAGCCCCCTAGTTCGAACTAGGGAGGCTAATGAGGGCGACCGAAATTGCAAATGAAGCGTGGGATTTAAATATCCCGCACTTCATTAGCATGTTCCAGGCCGGTCGTCATTTTGGAAATTGACTAGCCCGGAAGAACTGTCCACGTCTACATGCGGCAGAGAAGGGCGATTCCGAAATAAACCCCCTTACTTTGAATTACCAGTTAAACCTCATGGTAATTTTAATTACCAGTTTAACTGGTAATTCAAAGTAAGGGGTTTATTTTGGAATCACCCTTCTCTACCGCGTGTAGACGCGGGCAGTTCTTCTGGGCTAGTCAATTTCCAAAATGGCAACCGGCCGGGAACATGCTAATAAAGCGCGGACTGTTTAAATCCCGCGCTTCATTTACAGTTTCGGTCACCCTCATTAGCCTCCCTAGTTCGAACTGGGGGCTAGTGTAGACGTACCCTAAGTGTGTGGAGAGACAAAGAAATGAGGACTGAGGCAGGGGTGGCAAAGGAGACAAATAAAAGCGGGAGCTGAGAAGGAGGAACTGAGACTGGCTTGTTGTCAAGATAGACTGGTCATGACATGAGTGAAGAGAGATGGGGACTTGGATAGCAAGCCCAGAGAGGGAAACCGGGATGATCAAGGCAAAACCAAAAAAAACCCTCTGACCTGAGGAATGAAGACTGGGATGTGATAGGCAAGGACAATGGGACTGGGACAAAATCCAGAGGTGTGGAAGAGATAGGATTGGGACACCTTCATAGAATTAAGGACTGGATCATAATCTATTCCCACACTCACAATGGGTCACATGCAACCTTAATACTTTAGTTCCCTAACCTTTGACTGTTTGATTTGGCACTCAAATGTTCTCTCAACATAGTTTTGTGTGTGTAATATAACACATGTGTTCCTAATATTCACCTCATTCCTTACAGATAAATAGGATGTCTCCAGAGAATAAATGTGTTTGTGTACTTAAGAAAAATGGTGCCAGTTTCTATATCCCCTCTGTCATTCTTTCATGATATGTTAGATCATGTCTCATACTGTAATCATATTACATAAAAACTTCTCACCACTTAATTAATGATGAAAACCTATGCAATCAGATTATATGGATATAAAAACTAAAAGCAACTTTTATTCTTATTGCCAAGTTCCAGATGATGAACAGATCACTATGTGCTCAATGTTCATAGCGGTCTAGCTATCTTGCATTTTCCCCTATGATGTTAAATGACATTTCAGTTTTTTCCAATAGACTTGTCAATATTTCTGCTAGAAATTAAAATACCAACATCAGGTACTGCCACTGAGTGGCACTTAAAAATGCATTTTTGTATCTATTAACATTTTGTCTTCATTTACGGTCTCAGTCACGTACGGTAAAATGCTTTGTATTCAGTTGCTCCGTACTTTAGCTTCTACTGTAGCATTGTTTTTTACCATCTCCATTTGATACATTGATCAGAGGTAACTACATTACCAATACACAATTTCAAGTCATTTGTAACAAACAAGAAAAAAGGTATTAAGCAGCAACAAGAGATCATCCTGACAGATGGCCTTTAAGAAGGTTAATTTGCTGTCTAAGAGCATGAGCCAAAGTCTTTTGAAGATAATGGGGGGTCTCTCCACTGACTTCAATGAGTTTTGGATCAGGACCTATAAGTTTTTGTTTCAGAGTTTTGAATTACTGAAATAAAGCTCACCAAATGCCTAAGCAGAGCTGGTATGCACCACGATAAGCAGTAAGGGCAAATTCTTTCCTTATTACATTTAGTTATGATTGGCTGGAGATGGAACTGAAGCGTGTTGGCACTTGAGCTGCACTGAACTGTGAGGATAGCTGAACGGAAAGCACTCAGGAGTGTGCCATGCTGCTATGTCAAAAAGCAGCACAGTGTCTTCCCCTCTAGCACGTGCTGCCGACCTCAAAAATGTTCAGGGCCTACCCAAGACCCAGACATTATAGGTTGAGGAATTTCAGTAGATACATTATTTATATGTATTTTGCTCTGTGCCTTTTAAATTTTCTGAGAGAAGGTAAGGTATTTCTGTTTATGAAAGAGTCAAGCTTTCAAACCATACCAAGTGCTTCAGGTTTCAAATTCCCTGTCAACTCAGAGCATGACTGTAATAATCTTATTTGTCATGAAAATGCAGAGAAGAATGGTGATAATACTAGCATTCTACCTGAACTCATGCCCCAGCCTTTGTAAGAAATGTGCCATTAAATAATGTTGTTTCTTTGGAGAAGGTTCAATGTGAACACCAACTCTGAGGGCCTCTCTATAGTTGCCTAGAGCAGGGCTCAGTAACTTAAGGAGACTTGTTCAGCCTCTAGGTTAAGCAATAGAAGAAAAGCATGGCTTCATCCCATTCATACTCTGTGATGTTGAGTATAGTTTACATGTCAGTGGTGCTGTGAAGGATTCCAAAAAGGATTAGACATTTATATGGAGAACAGGAGTATGAAGAGTTTATAATCATTACAGCTTAGGAAAGTATAAAAATACTGATGATTGGGGGGTGAGAGGAAGGTCTGCTGGTTCAGATATTAACCAGGGACACCTAGGTTCAGATTTCCTGTGTGAACATAAAAACATAAGAATGGCCATACTGGGTCAGACCAAAGGTCCATCTAGCTCAGTATACTATCATCCGACAGTGGCCAATGCCAGATGCTCCATCAAGTGATCCCTGTCCTGTCACCCATTCCCAGCCTCTGACAGAAGCTAGGGACACCATTCCTACCCATCCTGGCTAATAGCCATTGATAAAACTAACCACTATGAATTCATCTAGTTCTTTCTTGAACCCTGTTAAAGACCTGGTCTTGACAGCATCCTCTGGCAAGGAGTTCCACAGGCTAACCATGTACTGCACGGGGAAAAAAACCTTCCTTTTGTTTGTTTTAAACTTGCTACCTATTAATTTCTTTTTGTGACTCCTAGTTCTTACGTTATGTGAACAAGTAAATAACTTTTCTTTATTCACTTTTTTCCACACCAGTCATGATTTTGTAGATCTTTATCATATCCACCCTTATTCTCCTCTGTTCTAAACTGAAAAGTCCCAGTCTTTTTAATCTTTCTTCATATTGCACCCGTTCCAAACCTCTAATCATTTTTGTTGCCCTTTTCTGAATCTTTTTCAATACCAATATATCTTTTTTGAGATGAGGTGATCACATCTGTACGCAGTATTCAAGATGTGGGTGTACCATGGTTTTACACAGAGGCAATAAGATGTTCTCTGTCATATTCTCTATCCCCTTTTTAATGATTCCTAACATTCTATTTGCTTTTTGACTGCTGCTGCACACTGAGTGTATTTTTTCAGAGAACTATTCACAATGACTCCAAGATCTCTCTTGAATAATTGTAGCTAAATTAGTCCCCATCATATTGTATGTATAGTTGGGATTATTTTTTCCAATGTGCATTACTTTACATTTATCAACATTAAATTTCATTTGCCATTTTGTTGCCCAATCACTTAGTTTTGTGAGATCTCTTTGAAGCTCTTTATAGTCTGCTTTGGTCTTAACTATCTTGAGTAGTTTATCATCTGCAAATTTTGCCACCTCACTGTTTACTGCTTTCCCTAGATCATTTGTAAATAATTTGAATAGGATTTGTCCCAGTACAGACCCTTGGGGGACACCACTAGTTACCTCTCTCCAGTCTCAAAACTTACCATTTATTCCTACCCTTTGCTTCCTGTTTTTTAACCAGTTATCAATCCATGAGAGGACCTTCCCTGTTATCCCATGTGTGACTTGTAGTAAGTCACTTACTATCACTGTGCTTCACTTTTCCATCTGTAAAATGGAATACTGCCTTAGTGGTGTGAGAGTAAATACATTGAAGTATGATTCTAAGAAATGATGGTAAAATGGGTAGGGGGGCATTTAAGTAGCATAGGTTAGGGGGATTTCTTAATAACCCCAATAAGTAGGCAGTTAAGGGATTTTTGCCTGGGGAAGGAGTGATTGCAGCTTCCTCTGAAGCATCTTATACTAGTAACTGATGCTGGTCTATACTATAATTGTATGCCATCCAACTACGCAAAATGCATAGCTGAATTTGGCTTAATTTAGGCTGAGTCACCACAGCATCTACACTGCAGAAGGCTGACCAGAGCAATGCTCCTGTTGGCTTCCCTTACTCCTCTCAGAATGAGGAGTACAAGACAACCGTGGGAGCTGCTCTCAGCATTCGATTTGAGGGTCTAAGTAGACCTGCTAAATTTAAACGCTAGAAGATTGACCTCCAGGGGATCGATCTTCTCCGTAGTCTAGATGTACCTTAGAGACAGAATATTGGATTATGTGGAACACTTGTCAAATCCCGTATGGCAATTCTTATTTGAAGTGTGCAAACAGTTGCCTATATCCTAGCCATAAGGTTATATGCAAGGGGTGATTAGTCAAGGAGAAAGCAGCTAATTCATGGAAAACTTAGTGTTGTTAGTTTATCTCCATACATTCCAAATAGTTTATTTCCTCAGTCAGTTCATCAGAATAGTCTGAGCTATTAACTGAGAGGATGAGGTAAAGGAGAGACCACACTAGAATGTGTCAGAGCCTTGTTTTGCAATAAATAAAAAACTAAAATCAAAACCAAAATTCCTTTTGACAGAAGCTGCAGCATGTGTCAGGAATGAAAATTAAATAAAAGACGGATGACTGAAATCAAAATGGCGCTTTTGCCTCTGGGGTGCAGTGCCATTTTTGCGGTGTGGTCTGTAAGTAAAAGCACAGATAACAGCACTGCCTCAGAGGAAACTTGTGTTCATCAAGAAATTATTTTTTTAACTGTACTAAAGACCTAGGCAAGGTTGGCAAAAATGTGACAATACCCAAGACCTTATCAGGACCGTTATTGCACATAATGTTTCATGCTTTGACATCATAGTTTAACACAAAGAAAACATGGCCGTGGGAAAAATAAATTACTATTCTTATAGTGAAGTAAGATTTTTTTAAGTACATAAATAGCCCTGAAAGGCTACATTATTTTGATATTCACTACTATACTAGCATTGGATGGGAACTCCATAGATAAAATAAGAACATAAACTTTTGGCTAAAACTAAAAAATAAATCTTACTGCTTGGAATTTTTTATTTCAGAAGAATGGGAAACAGTCTATGTTTCCTTATATTTTGAAAGATTAGAAGCAGAAATTTGTCAATAAAACAAGACAGTCATCTTCTCATATGTAATTCCATCAATCTCACGTAAGAAACTGTTCTTATGTAATTTCAGCCCAATGCTGCAGACTCATGCACTCTGGATAGCAAGGATAAAACAGAATTTCAGCTTTTCTTCACATCTAGAGGTTTCCTATCACTGTTTCAGCACACACACCTACCAGTACAAACACTATCACTGACTACTATGCAATTACTAAATTTATCTATTCATCCCACAATTCTGTTTCATGACAATGCATAAAAACTCACTTTTAATGCATAAAAACTGCTTTTATTCACACAAATGCTGTACAGTTTGGGCATTAATAAAACAACAAACCATACCAACCCCCCTAAAAAAAACAAAAACAAAAAAAAACAAAGCTACTACTGTATAACCATTTCAGACTAAACCTCATGCACACCTGACAATCTTTTTCCCAGGAGCAAAATAATTCCATGCAACTCTTTAAAGATAAATCTCATTAGACACAAAGCTGGCTTATGAAAAGCCCTAAATCTGAAGCAAGATACTAAAACTGTCCCTTATGTGCGAACATCAATTCTTGTTGTTACAAACCATTACAGTTAGTAATACATAGAAAATGTGTATATGAAACTACTTATACAAGCAATGTTCTGTGTAAATCATATTTTCAGTTTTTCAATATGTTATATAGAATACAGGTTGAAACTCTCTTAACCAGGACTCTCTGGTCCGGCAACATCCCTGATCCAAAAGGACCAGGGATGTTCCAGGACCAGAGAGTCCCATGGAGGGCTGGGAGCCCTGCAGCGGGGCTGGAGCCCTGTGGCAGCAAAACTGGGAGCCCAGCAGCAGGGCTTCCTCCTGGTGGCTACACTGGGTGGGGGCGGGGCAGCGGGAGACAGCGGGGCTGTCTGGAGGGCTAGAGCACAGCAGCAGGGCTGCTGCCTGGTACCGAAACTACCTGGTGAGATGGGGAAGCAGTGGGGTTGCCCGGCCGTGAGGCCGGAAACACAGCACAACCAGGAACCCAGCAGCCCCACTGCCACCCAGCATCTCCATGGTGGAACTGGGAGTCAGTGCAGCTTCCCTGCAGGGCTGGGAGCCCGACCACGGGGCTGCTTGGTGGCTGGGCCAGGAACCCAGGAGTGTGGCTGTTTGGCAGCACAGCAAAGAGCCGAGCAGCCCCTCTGCTGCCTGGCAGAGCTGCCCTGTGAGGCTGGGAGGCAGCGGCGCTTCCCTGTGAGGCTGAAGCCCAAGCCTGTGCTTGTGGTGGCAGGGCTGCCACGGTGGGGCTGGGAGCCCAGTGCTGAGGGGCCAGCAGTGGGGGAAACCAGCGGGGAGGCTGGCAACCTTGGTGGGGGTGGGGGCAGAAATGACCATGGGTGGGGTTGGGGGCGGGGGCAGGAATGACCTTCCCTGGCCTGGCAAAATTCCTCATCCAGGACTGGTCAGGTCCCGAGGGTGCCGGACTGGGGAGGTCCAACCTGTAGTAATAATTTCTCCAAATAGTACATAGAGCAAGGCATATATAACACTAACAAAACCACAGTGGTAGTGTTAAACTTAGCATGGTAGTGTTCAGCAACAAACTGTTTAATTGGTGCTGGGGTAGGGAGGTGTGTGTGAGCACAGAACTGGATGTTAAGGTTGATAGCTTTTCCTTTCTTCACTCCTTACACTTAACCTTCAACTACCATAGATTCTTTTGTGAGATGGGGGGAGATAGAGGGAACAATACTCCCAGCCAGGTTGATCTTTTCAAACTTCACACTGATATCTTGGATTTGGGCATACAGGGAAAGGTGTCAGGAGGGAGTCCAGGGGTTTGAGATGGTCATGGAGCCAGTTTACATGTTTGTTGTGATTTCCAAAAGCTCTCAGCATTGGTCTAACTCTTTTCCCTGTGAAGTCAGTTATAAAACTCCATTAATTTCCAGGGGAGCAGAGCTAGGCCAACGCTTTTGAAAACCCACACTTCAAGCTTTTGCACATGAAATAGGGACCAGACAAAGCAGTACTCTTTGTTTTGACTTCTCCCAGGCCATTCTTACACTCCACACTTTTTCTGTCTCACCATATTTTCTTAAACCTCTTTTAATTCCATTTTTAGTCTGCTGTTCTGGAGAGCATTGTTCTACCATCCAGGCTTATTCCCCATAGCCCTTGCCTGGAAAACAGTGCTCCCTGGCACCATTACCTCCTTAGCCCTATCCCACCATATCTTCATACTCCACCGACCTTTCTTCCCCTCTCCACGCTCTTCACTCTTGTTGCTACTCCAGAATATGGCCATTATGAGGCTGAGAATCTACACCTCATACTGGACCCTCCCATGCAGTCTCCTCTCTTCCCATGCCCTTTCCATTGACTCTGTCCATCAGCTGTTGTGTCACAATTCGGCGCCAGATCAGTGCATTGTATAACTGTATTTTGATGTACATTATTAACAGCTCTTCATAACTTTGTATTCCACATCTCATCTGTCACCTGATTTACTAGTAACGCTTCTCTCTGTCATGGGACCAAACTATTTTGGAATGTATAGCTCAAGCCATTTGGCACGTATAAGGTTCTAGTAAAGCTAGGAACACTCTTTAAAAGTGAAGGACAGGGAAACTTTGATAACATATTGGGCCAGTTTCTAAGCTAGTGTGTTCTGGCATCGTTCCATTAATAGAACTCTGTATTATTTCCATCGGCTGAGGAGCTAGTCCTCCATCTTAAAAACTCCTTGTGGGGCATTTTTCTGTGACACTTTGAAGAAAAAATTTCTATCCTGAGATTCAACATAACATGAAATTGTGAGGGAAATGTCATACTCTCCTTTTTGTGGAGTGGAGGCAATGACATGCAGAATGAGGGCTGCTGAAAATTAGACTATAATAGGAAAGTAAAAGTATCTCTAATTACAGAGAGCCTGAGTCTCCTTTGCAATGCTCTTGAGCTCACTAATTACATATAATGCATGTAGCTGTTTTCTTAATCTCTTCACTGTTTTTATTTTGGAAAGATGAGCTATTACTATTTTTTTACCTTTTTTATTTTAACTGAATGATTCTCCTATTCTGGATGACTCATCCAAAATAAATAGTTTGTAATGCAGTTCTTCTCAAATTCGTAATTACTGTGTCACTATAACTTGTGTTTTAATTTCATAAAATATATAACTGCAGTTAAGTTCAAGAATGGAGCAGGTGGATTTGATTTTCAGATGCCCAAATATACAGTTGTGCTGACCCTCCCTACAAGTTCCATTTTGAGATTGACAATCACAGCTGCTGAGCAAGAGGATGGACTCAAATTCAATTGTTTGCCAAGATGTGTTGCAAACTGAGCTCAAATCACATCCCCTCAAAATTATTTTTCATTCCAAATGTTCATGCAGCCTTTATCAGTAGTCTTCTGCAAGATGGCATAGACTAGGTCAGATCCTCAGCCTTGAAAACTGACAACTCCATTGGCATCACCTCAGCTAAGACTTGGTCCTATGTGGTATTACAGTTGTTCCACCAATGATACTGAAGGACAGATGGCCTATTGATTAGGGCACTACTTTAGCACTTGGAGGGCCTTAGTTCAAGACTGTATCTTGGGTGTCTTCCTACATCACCTTGAGTAAGTCACTTAATCTCTGTACCCCATCTATAAAATGGGGATAATAGAATCTCACAAGGGTGTTGCAAGGATAAATGATTGTCAAGGACTATGATACCGGGGGGGTTGTCATCTTAACAGTGAGCTACAAATTTCAATTTAAAATAAAAATCACGTCACTGCTGAATAGCACCTACTACTGAGGTGGAGGCTATAGTATCCAGCACTGAATAATATTGTTTGTGGAAACTTTGGGCAAGAAGACTGGGGCTAATTCCATCTTGTGTGTGCGTGCGCATGTGCGCTTAAAGTCATGGGATTTTTACTGCCCATTTGTCACCTTGCAGCCTTATCTGAAAGGCACGGTAACCCTAGAATTGGTGGGGGGAAATGCTGGCAGGTAATTTTGTAAAAAAAAACTTGTAGAAACTTTTAATTGGATTATAAATATTTTGACATCATCAAATAAAATACTTAGAATTAAATGTATTTACTGTCAGACACTGAAGGGTACCCTGCAGACAGCTGAAGGGTACTGTGCTGGCAAGTAGCACCACTGCACTGACTTAAAGAAAGAAATAGTAACCCAGTGCTTCAAGGCTTTGTTCAATGGCTTTCAGCACCCCCACTATAAACGTTATTTCAGTTCCCCCACCTGCTGGGACCTAAAATGATAGTTATTGCTGTTTAGATTGTTAGGGCCAAAAATGTGTTCTACATACTTCCTTCCATACATTGCAGAAAACACGTTCCCGAAAAGTTTATAAACTACAATGATGGCATTTAATAATATTTATTTTTTCTTAAGATTTATAACCTTTATGCATGATGGTTCTTGGGGCTTTAATGATATGCCTAAAATAGAGTAGACTAGATGCCGAGAAATAGATTTTAATCTTTACAGGAGTTATATATTGAAAGGCTTTTTGTCAAGGCTCAGGTGCTTTTTCAGAATATATATTCTTTTACTATTAGAAGCCAGTACTGTATTCAACACTTTATTAATGTTTGTGTGAATCTATGGGTCATAGCAAATAACCTTAACATTGTGTTTTGAAATCTTTTATTACCTTTACTTAATAGTCACAGGTTATGACTTATGATAACTAATGTTCTCATGGCATTTATTTGGATATATTAAGCTGAATGATAAAGGATCCATGGGCATTCATTAGTTTGACCCTTGTGTATTCATGTGCTCTGATTTTAGACTTCATGTAAATAAAAAAAGCTCAGGCTTTTTTTTTTTTTTTTTTTTTTTTTGGGTAAGAGAGGTGTTTGATAGAAATGATCATGTGCAATATTTTATCTTCTTCATAAAACAATGTTAGTAAGATTTAACTTGTCCCTGAAAAGGGGTAAGGACATGAGGTCTCTTTACACAGTATTACGGATTTTCATGTAAACTTTTGAAAGATCCATAACATTTTGTTCAGATTCATGGACAGCCTCCATCCCAGAGGTGTTTGTAACTCTGAGGTTTTAAAAGTGGGCATGGAATGTACTCTTAACCCTCAACAGCAGCATGCCTGCTGAATGTTAACTGCCCCAGGTTAATGGTATTAAAACCTTGAAGTCATTTGTTAACTGAGAACTTTTGTTAAGGAATGAATAAGCTCCATATTGAGCTCCACAATGTTTGGTGGGTTTTTTTTTTTATTTAATTAACACAGCAAAATCATTCCCTGTCTATTGGACTACTCATAGATTAAGATACTATTCAATGAACATTGAAATGGCAAAATATGGTTTTCTAATAGACCCAGTCTTAAAGTCTTTAGGTGACTAAAATCTTCCCTTGAAGTAAATGAATTTTGCTGGAAGCATGCAAAAATTCATCTGTGTGGGTTCAAACAGATTTAATGCATAAGCATTAAAGCTACAATCCTTCTGGTTTACACCAACAAGTTTTTTTTTAATGAACTGTGAGCAAACCAATTGTTTTGCCTTCATTACTAGTCAAGCCTTTGATTGTTAAAACAAGATTCTAAACATCCAATTTTCTTCTTGTTGTTTTTTGCTACTTACTTTTTACTCTCTTCTTACTAGAATCGGCTTCTGAGTCAGGCTGATTTCTCCCTACCACACCAAAAGACCATGGGGTGAGCACCTAGCTTCTTTATAAACAATGAGTAGTCTTGTGGCACTGTATAGGTTAACAAAAATATATAATGGTATCATGAGTTTTGTGGGCAAATCCACTTCCTCAGATGAGCTTGAGAAGTGGTTTTCTCCATGAAAGCTTATGATACTATATATATATATTTTAGTCTCTCAGGGTATGTCTAGACTACGTGGCTCTGTCGCCAGAGCCATGTAGATTAGTTTACTAGACATACCCAAATGAAGCCGCGATTTAAATAATCGCCACTTCATTTAAATTAAAATGGCTTCCACGCTGTGCCAATCAGCTGTTTGTCGGCTCAGCGCTGTAGTCTGGGACGCTCCGCGGTCAACATCAAAGGCATTTTTCGACCTCCCCGGTAAACCTCATCCCACGAGGTATACTACCACAGGCTCCCAGCGCTGATCGCGGCCCCATCTCCCAGCCATTCCCCCTCCCCCCCTCCCCCGGCCAGGCTTCCATCCAGTGCCCAGCTGGAAAAACAGAAAATACCGGACATTGCACATGTCCGGTATTTTCTGAATTTTTTTACCAGAGAGAGGGCGCAAAAACTGGACTGTCTGGTAGAATACCAGACACCTGGCAACCCTACCAGTTATCTGCCTGGATATTGTCCTGGGATTGCTTCAGGAAGGCTCTAACTTCTGCCTCACTTTCCTGCGTCTGCTTTTTCCATTCAGACTTCTGTTCCAGCTTCTTACTTTCCCTCTTACTGGCACATATTTGCTTCTACATTGCCAATATCTGCACTGAGGGTGGTACCAAAAGGGGATCTGATTCTGCTTAATAGGATATTCTTTCTCTTTTTGACTCTGTTCTTTTTTCTAAATCCTTCACTCTTGCCTTTCACTGATTTATTTCTTTATTTCCCATTTGCTTACAGAGCTGCAGGAATGCCCTGAGGCCAGTAAAGGCTCCAGGCTTTCAGGACCATATTCCTGTAAAAAAAAATTGTCAAGCTGGTATCCAAAACTATTTGTATTTGTCCAGATATTTCCTTTCTTTCTGACAATTCATCTCAATCAGTTTATCAGCCTGAGCCTGAGTCCGAGTAAAGAAATCTATCCATAAATCAACTTGCAGACTCCATCACAGAAATTCACTGTTTCGAACCCTGCTTCACCATCTCCCCGCATTCCACAGCAAATCATTTATACCTTCTTCTACCCCTGTCCTAACAACAGGCTAATTAAATCTGGATTTTTTTTTCAAATCCAGAGCAGTGGTAACTTCAATGCAGTAGTTTTTTAGGCAGCGTCAGGAATAAATGAATGGAGACACCGCTTTTTTGTCAGATACATGATTGATACCAATCGGAGGGCTTTTACCTAAAACAACTTTTTTATTAGCTTTAAGGCATACACATGTATGCTATAGGTGTGGAACACCCCCAACATAATTACCCAATGTCTGAGATGGTATTCAGTGAACATGGCTGGGTTCTCAGGGTCCCTTCTTCAGTCCAGCTGATAGGGAGTTCGAGTGTCAGTTCCTTACCTGAAGAAGGGCTGTCTGGCTGCTTTGAAACATTTGCTTTTACTTAATTTTTATAACTAATTGTTTATAAAATACATATTTATATTTATTTTATTTTTTATTTTGGGTTATTTTTAAGTTAATCATTTTTATTAGCAAATCATTTTAACATTTTAGCTGTAATAATAAAACTTATGCAGTGGGGTAATTAGAACCAAGGTGACTATTTATTTTTATTTTTATGATTTATTTTAATGAGCAAAACTGCAACTGCAGCTATTTGGTCTGGCCTATAAGGGTACGTCTACACTTTCTCCCTAGTTCGAAATAGGGATGCAAATGTAGGCGACCGAAATTGCTAATGAAGCGGGGATTTAAATATTCCGCACTTCATTAGCATGATCTCGCCGGTGCGTTACTCTGCTCAACAGCTGATACAAACCAAGAAGTGGTTTGGTTCATGGTTTGGGTTTGGTTCGAACTAACACGTCCCGGCGCGCACTACTTGGTTCAAATCAGCTGTTGAGCGGATATTTAATCCCCGCTTCATTAGCAATTTCGGTCACCTACATTTACATCCCTAGTTCGAACTAGGGAGCAAGTGTAGACATACCCTAAGAGCCCTGACAGTTATTTTTAGTGATGTGGAGTTTTGCTTTTAATTAAGGATGGCTAAATACAGCTGTGGTTTAGTTTGGTCAGACTTGAGGGTTACAGGAGAACTGAGTCACTACGGTAGCTGAGCTTCAGCTTCTAAATTAAAATTAGGGGCTGGAGAGAGATCAAAATTTTCCAACTTAATTCTCCTTGTCTGTGGACAATGTTTAATGTTTTTTTTTTTTTTTTTTTTGTCAAATGCCATAAATTGATAAAGGAGGAGTAACGGTAGTTCGAATTAGAGATCCTAGAGCCACGGGCACGGAGTTCGGACTAAGGGGGATTTAAAAATGGCGGCGCCCGGGAAGATGCAAATGAAGCCCGGGATATTTAAATCCCGGGCTTCATTTGCAACCCCGGTTGCCCTCATTTGCCTACCTAGCTCGAACTAACGAGCTAGTGTAGACATACCCATGAGGAGTAAGAGGAGTTGTTGAAAGAGTTTCTCTTGTCAACTCCCTGCAGCGGGGATGCCACAATATATTGACTTCAGTTATGTTATTCACATAGCTGGAGTCGCATACCTTAGTTCGGTTTTGCCCCCTAATATAGACCTGGCCTAGTTTAATTTAAGAGACTTAGTCTTCATGATCAGTCTCAGAAAAGTATGTCTCATCTTTCTTTGCATAGCTCTTCTGTTCTGTCTGGAGAAACAAACTATTGCAGACAAATTCTCCTGGCTCTGACTTCAGTAGTGACTTCAACAGTAAAAAGTTCAATGTTGACTTCACTGAGAGCAGGCCTGGGTGAATCTGACATTTCTAAAGTTGGTCAAAAATTCATTTCAGTTCAGTGATAAGTTTCACTGAATGATTCCTGTATTCCCCTTCTCGTTTCTATTTTGTTTGGGTTCCTACATGACTTTCATCAGACTATGTGAAGGAATGAAATCTGTGGGATGTGGTTCATTCTTTAAAATTCTTTTCTGAAAAGGAAAACTGAGTTTTTAATAGGTCATATGTACTCTCTGCTCACACATTTAGCCAAAGGAGTTTGCCTTTCATTTAAAATGAAAAGGCTGAGGGGAGTGTGGTTCTTTTAGGAATCCCATTTATTCCTTTTCCTTCACATCACTAATGCATACATCCCTGTGGCAGCTACAAGAATTGCTAGCATGGAAAGACAATAGGAAAATAACACTGTATAATGATTAACCTACTTCCTGTAACAGAATGTCTGATAACAAAAAGAGATAGCCAGTACTTTGAGACCAGCAAGTTCTGGATTGCTTGCCAGAAGAAATGGTCTGCCTACAGCTGGACTGAGGTATGCACTTTAATACATCTTTTTATTCTTCTCTTCAGAAGGACCATATTCCAAATCAGCAAAACTGGGATATAATGGCTGGATAGTACAAAGGAATCTTTAGAAGGAAGATAAAGCAGACCTGTCTCCTTCCTGATTCAGAAGCCCTTCCACCCAAGCTCCCACCAAACTTCTCTTCCCAACTAATTCTAACCCTGTCAGGATGAGAGCTATTGTACTTTTTACGTAACCCATCCACAGCTCAGAACCATTCCCTTCACCTGTAATGCCTCTCCCACCTTACACCCATGCACTCAGAATACATCTCAACCAATGCTTTGAACTCTCTAGACTCAGAAAACTCATCATCACCAGGTGCGGAACCCCCCTGCTTCATATTGTAATCCCTTTTTGTGCCCCTCTTCCCCCCTGTAACTTGCCACTGATCTTAAAGAAGGAGGAGAGGCAGCAAGGAACATATTTAGCAATCACATATTATGGCTTCACAAGCCTTTATTGGCTTTTCTGTCCCCCCCCTTCACTGTTTACCCATCATCCCTACAGTCTGCAGCTCATGAAGTTCTTATAGCACAAGGGCATTCATGTGTTTTTCAGATCTCTGGTAGCGCCACAGACTATATTCCCCTCCATTCCTCTTCCCAGTGCTTGCTGCAATCAGTGGGCTCCATATATAAAGGAGTTCTTCTGTGGAAGCCAGATGTATTGCAGCTGCTAAATACAGAATCTTCTCCAAGCCACAAAGGATTCCCCCTCTAGCAGCAGGCAGCACTGCATCAGTCAACTTGCACATTATCTGAAGGAGACTGACAGATGTGACCTCGATGGGGCTTAGTCCATAAGTCCCTAATGGCCAGCCAAACACCTCTGTCTCCACAGCCCCCCTATCAAGAATTCCATAGATCATTTTGGAACCTCTTCTCCATGTCACCTATTCCTCTTTTAGTTTCCTTTTTTAAGTTCCCGTACATGGTACATAATTAATCTGGGCACCACAATTTCCTGGGCTTTTTTGGCTGATGCTGTAGCAATTGCATTCTGCTTTTCTTCCTGCCAGGCTTTGTGCATTGTTATAGGACAGACTTTAGCAGTTGTGCATTTTGACTAATACCATGAGTAGCCCCTCTGAAATCAGCAGGACTCCTCAAGGAATAAGATGTGCTGAAGATGAGTATGCAAAGTGTGCGTGCAAATTGTTGTGCTGGATTTCAGAAAACTTAAACTTTGTTTGGAATTAGATGCACTCATTTCTTAACATTAGATTTATTTTAAACGAGCACATTTACCCTGCATTGCTCAGGTCCTTAAGGAGCGGTTAGGGTAGGGGGCTGAGGGTGTGTAGGTGTCAGGGTTGGAGCGTGAGGAGGGTCTCTGCGTGGGGGAGCGTGCGCGTGTGTGTGTGTGTGTGTGTGTGTGCAGAGGGGTGGCCAGGGGGCCGAAGCCCCCCCTCAAGATTTGTACCAGGACTGCTTGCTCTTCCCCTTCCTGTCCCTGTCAGGGAATGAAAACAGAGTGCACCGCTCATCTGCCGCCTGCGCTCCCCAGCCAGAGTGAGGAATGCAGCAAGAAGCGCATTTTCCATCACAACCAGACGAAGAGTAATGGCCAGAAATATCCTTGTATGAATTGGGGGGGGAGGAGCTTCATCCCCCCTCCCCCCTTAAAAGGCACCTGGGGTTGGGAGGCTTGGAGCTAGGGCAGTCCTGGACGGGGAGGGCACCCCAGCCATCACCTTTCACCTGCTTAGTGATTCAGTTTCTTTTCTGTTTGGTTTTATGAAAAGCGATCCCAATCCTGGCACATCCCATTTTCCTGGCTCAACCAAAGCCTTACCTTGCTTTAAGTTATGATAAGGGGAAGCTATATACTGAATTTGATGGTCCTAGCTCCTACTGTGCGAAGGGAGTTCTTGAACAAAGTCAGACAAACACAGATATATAGTGATGTATTTTTCATAATTCTTAAGCATGTCTTCTAATTATCAGAGTGTGGGGGGAGGGCCTTTTTTCTGTCCCTCTTTGAACCTGCAGGGATATAATGTTACTTGATAAATTTTCCTTTGCTCGATAAAAATGAAATAAGCACCAAAGATGAAAGATTAAATAAGCACCAAACCAGAACATCACTTTAAGATGCTGAAATAGAAGCTTAACTACTTGGGGAAGCCCTTACTTACATTTTAATATCTTCAATAATGGCCAAGAGAAATGTAAGTCTGTGCTGACCAATTACACTTAATTTTGATTGCACAATCTTATTATTCCTGTGTGTGCCACAGGCTGAAGGTTCACCATTAGCCACTTCTGACATTATGTACTAGCTTTACGATATCCGCCTGACTTTGCGACTGCCTACTAATGATGCTCTATCTCTTTTGTATGTACAATGCACATTCACAGCATCATAGCTTTCTAATAAAACCAACTCTTAAAATTTTAACTATGCAAATGTACTAAATTCTAGATTTCAAACTATGCTTGTCATATACTTCATGTTTGTCTGATTCCTGGAGAGTACAATTTGGATGTGCCAATTAGAATATTCCTATTTATGGAAATTCTAACAAAAAAGTTGCATTTCCATTTTAAAAAGAGTTTCATTGATTTATAAATGAAATTGTTACTTTCCAAAAGTTCCATTTAATACTTCATATTGTAATATATTTTCTAGATTCTATCGAACTCTGCTAAAGAGAATCTATTAAACATATACCCCTGATTCTAGTGATAGGATTCTGCATATATATAAAAAAAGATGTATTCACTTTTTTTAATGTCTCAATTTTGTCCTGTATCAGCAATGTGACTTTTTGTATCTGCTTCTGAAAACTTCTAACTAAAAGAATAATGATTTGGTATAAAAGTAATAAGTTATGTGGTAGGTTCTGCAGTAGGATTAGAGAATTGTACTGGTTTTATACATAGAATCTATAGCACAAAAGGGAATTTTATTGAACATAGAATATGGTCCAGAGAGATAAAGAACTGGACTATTGAACTAGTGCTGAAAATACAGTGGCAGTACATGATTAAATAGATTTCACTGAGATTTATTTAAAAGCTTAGGAACCTTAGATTCACAGTGCATGTATTCAGTGATCAACTTTTACCAGAGTTCCTGAATCTTTTAATTTAATATCTAATCCACTATGTGTTTCTTTGTTGGTCTGAAATATAACTTGGCATTTTGCTTTACTTTGAAATAGTTGACAAAATAATTGGCTTCCTGTGTTGTTTTGTGTCTTCTTTGTGCTACATTGATCATTTAGCAAACACTTCCATTGTCCTCAGGTCAAGCCCTACAAACTTTATCGGCATGGTACTCATATGGCTCAAAAAGCACAATGTTAGAAAGATGCTTGTTCAGAAACCAGTGAATCTCAGTGGGTCTTGACACCTTTTGCAATGCCAGTGAATGTGCAAGGGGGTAGGCACCTCTGAGTCCTTAAGCACCTTAGGCAATCTTGGATAGCTATTCCTGCCTGGAAATGTTTACCCATTGGGATGGGAAGATGGTCGCATAGCTTATAGTTATTTATCCTGACCATTTTATTTAATAATTATAAATGATAGCAGATCTTGTCTGAAGAGTAACACAGGGTAAATGTGCTCTCCCACCATTTTTTAAAGAAAGTTAAAGAGATACTGTGGGCTGGGTGAAAGGCTGCTGTAGTTGGGTGCTATGTTCCAGCCTTTTTAACGAACATGTAACAGAATACTCCAAGCCTGAAACCCTTTTCTTGAGTGGTTGGTAGGGAAGCAAATTTAACATGGTGCTCACAGAAGTCATCTTTGTTTCTTTAGCCCAGAACTTTCCCTGCCTCCCTAATCAAAGAAGCACCATCAATATGGTTCCAGATATTATCACATATCTTATCTCAGGGGTAAGCGTATAAAGATTCTGCCATCTTCCCTCCTGTCCTGATTCCCCACTATCTGCGTGGTGTTATAGATTATAACATTGCAAGTTCTCTGTAGTGGTGAATGAGATTGAATGCCAGAGGAGAAAGACTGAAGAAATTGGCACAGAAGGGGAGATCTGGTTCAGATGAAGTTGCTATGAGTAGGCAGCTGAGTGCTTCATTATCAGTGGACTTGAGCTATCAGACTCACATTCCATCTCCAGAAATCATATCTCCAAAAGTCTCCTCCTCACTACCTAAAAGTGTCTGCAAGAATCATCCATGGCGGCTGCTGCAAGGAAGGGGACCAGTCACTTTACTTTTACAAATAGAGAGTTAGGTAATGTGAAACCATTATCGTCGAGGAGTCCTGTGGCACCTTATAGACTAACTGAAGTGTATGCTCCTACACTTCAGTTAGTCTATAAGGTGCCACAGGACTCCTCGCCGCTTTTGCAGATTCAGACTAACACGGCTACCCCTCTGATACTTGAAACCATTATGCAACTTCACGCTTGACTTGGGAGACCTCATAACATTCAACAGTCAGAATGTAGAAAATATTTATAAAACTGATCCTACTGATGAATTATCACTGGAGACTAGGTGGCATAATATGAACACTTACAGAGGATACTGTTTTTGTTAGGCATGGACAAAAATAATGGGAAAAATTCATGGGAAAAGTGGAAAAACAACTATTTTTCCAGAAATGATAATGTATAATTAAAGGAGCACATTATATTTTTATTCTATTTCTCCTCTGTGTTGGACATACTCTAATTAGAATATTGATATCAGGAAAAGGAGTTTGATAGAAATGTATTAGGGAGAAATTTCAGGTGTAAATATGTCATATGGTTTCTGAAGGGTGCTTCCATCATTAACTGCAGTTTGGTGTCTTTCTGCCAACTTTGAAGCAAAAGACATGCCTTATCGTACAAAAGGCAATAGAGGGCAGGGGTGAGTCTTCTATAGGAGATTTAAGTCATCATCTCTCCCACCTTAAAACTCTGAAGCTGTCTGTGAAACATTTTGAAAGCCTACTCCAAGGGAATATGGGCTATTTTTGAGTTTATCCAATCTTAAAGCTCATTTGAAATGAGGAATCATACACGGACTATTTGTTGTTTTTTAAGTTTATCTGGTACAGACTAACTCTGCTACCCCCTGAAGTTTTTATACATGGTGCTGTTAGGAGTCTGAATATACATGTTTATCATTTTCCTAATTTATAGCTTATTAGATGTCAACTGTGATCATTTATAAATAAAATGATATATTGGGCCAAATGTATAGATGGTGTAATAAAATCTTCATTGAAGTAAATAGAACGTTCCTACCTGGTCTAATACATTTTAGGACTTTTTAAAGTCCATTGTCTTTCTAAATGTTGACATTACTGTGCAACCATCTTGCTCAGAGACTCAGACAGCAGGGAAAAGCTTTTAAATTCCAACTGAGTTAAAGCTGAGGCATTGCCCTTCTTGTTAACAATGGGCTAAGTGCCAGAAGCAACTTTATAACTTGGTAAATAATATAATTTAACATCCTCCACCCCAAAAAATCTGAGGCACAGCACATAGACATATGGCTTGGATCATAGAGCTTCAATTAGCATCACTAGTGTGAGGGTGTGAGGTGGGCGGGATGAAAGTAAGACATATGTTTGCACAGAGCAGATTTTTAAAGGTCAACTGTACGTTTTATACCTAAGAGAATCAATATTTATGCACAGACATGACTGCTAGATAAAATTATAACTGGAACCTTGTGTTGCTAGACTGAGATACAGTCTACAATTTCAATTATACCTATATGAAAACAACATGCATTTATATTTAATTTGTATGTGGAAGAGGTCTTGAATTAGACTTGCTCTATCATTCTTTTACTATTCCTTTTCTTCCTTACATTCTTACACATTCAATTCCCCATTTAAAAAAATGATCTTGACTGTAGATTCTGAAATTTTTTGCCTTTATAATTCATCCAGTGTAGCCAAGGGTCCTTTAAGTTTGACTACACTGGCTAATTGGGTACTTTCATAAACATCTATCAACAGGAAAAGGCCACTGACACAGAAGTAAAGCGGATCCTTTTCTTCTGATTGGTTGTATGTACATATTAACCTTCTAGATATGCATATTTGTTATGCAGGAGCAAAATATGGAGCTCAACATCTTGTTGATAGCTTTTTCATATCTAGGTCACTGACAGTGGAACTCCTTCTGGATATTAATGAAGGAGTTTGATGAGCTGCTTTCCAAAAAACGTTCTGTTTTGCATATTGAGCAGTAGTTTTTTGTACTGTAATATCTGTGCAAAGCAACACTTCTAGCACTTATACTTTCAGATGAATGTATAGAATCTTGATAGAACAGAGCATCAGCTCTATTTTGGCTTTTTAAAATTATACCTACATTAGATTAATGTTACCTACCTTTTCATTAATTTATTTACCTGCATTGCAGAAGGGCTGCACTAAAAAGCTTTATCTGTCACTGTTTTCAAGTATGGCACTGAATAACTTTATTTTATTTTGGGTTCACAAAATTCCCATCCCGTTAGGCAGCAAGGCTGGTTGAAATGTTTACACTTTAATCACTGCAGAATTGGGTCAAAGTCAGCAAAGAATTTGAAAGTTTTGCCAAAAACATGCCAAAATCTTGAAAATACAATTGTTAACCCTCCACGTTACATTAATCAAGGTGTCTGTTAGAATAACTGTGCAAGCTAGTCCAGCTTCCTCTGGGAGCTAATTAAAGATCCCTCCAGTCTGCAGGCTGTGGGCTCCACATAAAGCTAACAGAGGTGAGGGAAGTGAAGGGGAAGGTAGAGCCAGAGAGATGTGGCCTTATTCTACCCCTTCTTTAAATCAACTGACTTGTTTGTGAAGTGCCCTTCAGTCCTTCTACAGGATTTAGTCCATAGCTAGTTAGCTCCACAAGAGCTGCAGGAATAGGCATGAACAGATGATGGAGGAATAGGAAGTAGATTTTTTTCCTCCACCTGGCCTTTTGACACTGCTGCTACTGATATTGAAGGTTTTCCGATCCTTCTGAGAGAGAAATCTGCCTGCACATCCACTGCTCTTGGCACATTTGCAAACTAGAGATAAAATCCTCCATGTTGTGTGCAAGTGGACAGTTGTCCCTCCCTGGAGTCCATAGGCTATAGGAGAGTCACCCCTGCAGAGCAGTTTTTTAGCACCGAGGCTAATTTTTGTGGATAAATGATTAACTTGGAATCTCATACTTTATTAGAAGCAACTTTATTAATGTGTGTGAAAATTATTTAAAATTGGTCAGCTGCCTGAACATTATTAGCCATCATTTTAGACCATTGATGCATTTTATTTGCAACTTTACAGTATTCAGAACACATGGCCCTCTTGTGCTTGTAAGATTCCATAATTAATGAGCTTGATCTTTTTGTAACTTGTTGATATTTACGGTAACCTTTCCTGGGACTGTTAATGTAGAAACCGATATGAGAAACTAGTACAACTGATGAACTGAAAATAACATAGGCCTTTGTGCATTCATAATGCTTAGCTCTCCTTTATGGCAGGCCTAGGAAAACTTGAAATCCCTCCTCCCTCTCTCTGCCCAGACGAAAAGGGTAGCTGAGCCCAGCTCAGAATTTGCTGCCCCTACCAGTTGTTGTTGTTGCCTTTGCCACAACAAGGAATGAGGCCTTCCCCTCCTAACCCCTCCACCTTGGGTAAATAATGGAAATAATGTTACCCACATTAGGTTGATTCCTAGAAGGTAAGGTAGTGAGATGTTTAGTACATTAACTCTATCTGCTTCTGGAATTTTGTTTTGGTTTTTTAATAGAATCATAGAATATTAGGACTGGAAGGGACCTCATCATCGAGTCCAGTTGCCTCATGGCAGGACCCAGTTTTAGACCATTGATAGACATTTATCTAACCTACTCTTAAATATCTCCAGAGATGGAGATTCCACATCCACCCTAGGCAATTTATTCCAGTGTTTAACCACCCTGACAGTTAGGAACTTTTCCTAATGTCAACCTAAACCTCCCTCTTGTGCAGTTTAAGCCCAGTGCTTCTTGTTGTATCCTCAGAGGCCAGGAAGAACAAGTTTTTCCCTTCTCCTGGGACACCCTGTTAATGTAGAACCCCACTGATCATGAAACTAGTACAATCTGATGAACTGAAAACTAACATAGGCCTTTGTGCATTCTTTCAGCTCTCCTTTCATGGTCATGTTCTCTAGGAAAACCTTGAAATCCCTCCTCCCTCTCTCTGCCCAGACTTCTCTGAGCCCAGCTCAGAATTTGCTGCCACATCTTTGTTGTTGCCTTGCCACAAAAAGGAACTGAGGCCTTCCCCTCCTAACTCCACCTTGGGTAAATGGAATGGAAATAATGTTACCACATTAGGTTGATTCCTAGAACGTAAGGTAGTGAGATGTTTAGTACATTAACTCTATCTGCTTCTGGAATTTTGTTTTTGTTTTTTAATAGAATCATAGAATATTAGGACTGGAAGGGACCTCGAGCAGGTCATTCTATATGTGTAGTCCAGTCCTGCCCTCATGGCAGGACCCAGTACTATCTAAACTTCATCCTGATAGACATTTATCTTCAGACCATTTCTCCAAATATCTCCAGATCATTTTGGAGATTCCACATCCACCCTAGGCAATCCCCTCCTATTGGTGTTTAACCACCCTGACAGTTAGGAACTTTTTCCTAATGTCCGATATCTAAACCTCCCTTGCTGTAGTTGAAGCCCAGTGCTTCTTGTTGTATACCTCAGAGGCCAGGAAGAACAAGTTTTTAACTTCTCTCTTGGGACACCCTTATCTAGATACCCCACCTTATCATGCCCTATCTAAGTTGTATTTTCCCTAGTTTATTGATAAGCCCAGTTCTTTCAGTATCAAATGCCTTACTAAATCTAGGTATACCACGTCCACTGCTTCTCCCTTATTCACAAGACTCGTTATCCTATCAGATTGGTTTGACATGATTTGTTCTTTTCAAATCCATGCTGGCTGTTCCCTATCACTTTATTATCTTCCAAGTGTTTGCAGATGATTTCCTTAACTACTTGCTCCATTATCTTTCCTGGCACAGAAGTTAAACTGACTGGTCTGTAGTTTCCTGGGTTGTTTTTATTTCCCTTTTTATAGATGGACACTATATTTGCCCTTTTCCAGTCTTCTGGATCTCTCCTGTCTTCCATGATTTTCCAAAGATGATAACTAAAGGCTCAGAAAACTCCTCTATCAGCTCCTTGAGTATTCTAGGATGCATTTCATCAGACCTTGGTGACTTGCAGACATCTAACTTTTCTAGGTAATTTTTAACTTGTTTTTTTTATCTTATTAACTTTTTTTATTTTATCTTCTAAACCTATCCCCTTCCCACTAGCATTCACTATGTTAGGCATTCCTTCATCAGACTTCTCGGTGAAGACCGAAACAAAGAAGTCATTAAGCATCTCTACCATTTCCAAGTTTCCTGTTGCTGTTTCTCCCTCCTTACTGAGCAATGGGCCTACCCTGTCCTTGGTCTTCCTTTGCTTCTAATATATTTATAGAATGTCTTCTTGTTTCCCTTTATGCCTGTAGCTAGTTTGAGCTCATTTTGTGCCTTTGCCTTTCTAATCTTGCGCCTGCATTCCTGTATTGTTTGCCTAGATTCATCCTTCGTAATTTGTCCTAGTTTCCATTTTTTATATGACTCCTTTTTATTTTTAGATCATGCAAGATCTCCAGGTTGATCCAAGGCAGTCTTTTGCCATATTTTCTATCTTTCCTATGCAGCGGAATAGCTTGCTTTTGGGCCCTTAATAATGTCCTTTTGAAAAACTGCCAACTCTCTTACGTAGTTTTTCCCCTCAGCCTTGCTTCCCATGGGACCTTACCTACCAGCTCTCTGACCCTACCCAAATCTGCCTTCTTGAAATCCATTGTCTCTAATTTGCTGTTCTCCCTTCTACCATTCTTTAGAATTACTAACTTTATGATTTCATTATCACTTTCACCCAACGTAATTATTTTGCTTTCCACCCATTTTTCATTGATTATCAAGTAATTTTGTTGTTTCCTTCATGCTGCTGCTAAGATATTTATAGAGAGAGCCTAGTGTTTCTTTCACTGAACTGCCATTGAGTTAATTTGGAACAGAATAGGGCCAAAAGGAAAGAAAATAATTCACTAATAAGCTTGCTGATCGACATTATAGGCCTAGTCTTAACTCATTCTGGCCCCCCTGTTTTGTTTCCCATAAACATAGACCCTGACTACTGAAACTTACTATTATTAAGCAAGAATGTTACCAAAACTAATGATTCTTCAAATCCTTATGTGTATCCTTATCCTTATTTGTGTGAGCAAGGATTACTCATGTAACAGAAGATTCATTGGAATAGGTCCACATTCTATAACTTCTCCCCAATCACGTTAAATGCAGCTTTACACACTTCTGTTCTTCACACACTTTTTTTCTAGATCCATAACCAGCTAAATTGCATTTATTTATTTATTTAGCTGAAGTGTCCCCTCTGCCAATAAATATGTATGTTCTCTTATAGTCTTCTTCAATCTCCTCTTGTCTAGAAAATATACGTCTGATGTTTGTGTTATACAGTCTTCATTCTTTATCTTTTCTTAATGCTTTTTCAGACTCTTAGTTTTATTTTCCAATCTCTCCTGTCCCCCTTTCCACTCAACATTCTACTACACAAATTTAATTAGTACTGGTGTTTCTCTGGCAATCAACCTTGCTCTTTATACATGAGTTGGTTGCTAGTTTATCTTTGCAAACATCCAGCATAAATTAATTTATTTTTAAGCCTTTTCAAGGCTGTCCAGTGAGTCCCATTGGTCCCCTGTTCCTTTCCACTTCATGGATCCTTTATGCATCCTTCCAGAATATATTAGGATGTACTTTAACATCCTTTGTCTTTCATTTATTGTTAAACTTCCATTTACTCCTATTTTCAGATGTAATTAGTTTATGGTAATTGATTTTGTACTTCTCCTTCTCTGTCCCAAATTATTTTCATTAAAAATTAATTCAGGGCTTTCCTTTTCTACTCCCTTTATAAATATCTTATGACATTTAAGGAGGCTTGTACCATCTTTTTTACAATCTTGACTTTGCATTCTATCTTGTTTAGATCCAAATGGATTTTAATTATTCTTTTTATAACAGATTTTATTTTGGTGATTTATCCATTATTTGGGTCCCTCAGAACATTCTATAATAAATTCCTAATATCAAAGTATTTGATTTTTTTCAAGCTGTAATGATTCTACATCAATGGATCCATTGCATGTTCCACTCTCTCAACTATTTTCAGTCTGATTTTCCAGTATATAGAAGATTCTCCTATCTTGCTCTTCCTAATAGTTTTAAATGGTCTATATCCTTCAGTACTGAAACCCCATACTAACATTTCCTACTTGTTTACATCAAGCTGTCATGGTGCTGAAAATCCCATGTATCTCCCTCTTAGTTCTTCTCATGCTTTTTATCTTACTTCATCTTACTTTACTTATTTGACTACAGAGATATATAGTGTTCCTGTCCACATGTTTATTTTAGCCAATTTTCCTTCCTTCCTTTTTGCTGTATGTTCTCCGCATATCATTTTTTCCCCCCACAGCAATTTTGAAGTTTTCTAGCAATGCTCTGCTGCACAGGCTATGTCTATACTGCATCTCCTTTGTGCAAAAGCCTATGCAAATGAAGTGCGGATTAGCATATTGCCGTGCTTCATTTGCATAATTAATTAGGGAATGTTTTTGTGCAAGAGGCTTTTGTGCAAAAAGGAGCCATCTACACAGCTCCGTTTTGTGCAAAAACACCCTCTTATGCAAGAGCCGTTCTTCCTCATTTTTTCAGGAAGAATGGCTCTTGCTTGTGCAAAAATGGCCCCTAATTAATTATGCAAATGAAGTGTGGCAATATGCTAATCCGCGCTTCATTAGCACAGGTTTTTGCACAAGAGGGATGCAGTGTAGACATAGCCACAGAGTAAATTTGGGATCTTGTGATTTAGCTGTTGTCCATTCTATCCACTCGAAAGCCCCAATTAATTCCCAGAAAGCTAATATAAATTCCTATACTTTCCTTACCAAAAATTTTCTACAATTGGAATTGATATAAAAATTGACTACTGGTTTTGACATGGTAATGACATTTATCCATAAAAGACAGCTTCCAACATTCTAATGTATACTTTATTTCCCAGCTGGGGAAGACTGAATGAAGGACTTTCTTACAAAGGCCAGATCTTCCAAACTGCAGAGTGTCATCTGCTAAGTCCCAAGTGTCTTCAGCACAGCACCTTGCAAGACTAGACTGAAATCTATTAATGCCATTACTTTGTCTGTCTCAGATGGTTGCTGCTGTTGAATGTTATGAAAAATTCATTTTCTCCTCTCCCTAAGCAATACTTCAGATTTATACCAGCATAACTGAGAAGAAAATTTCGTCTTCAGATTTTATTAATGAAGCACAGCTGAAACTGGGAGTCATGTAGATACAAAAGGTAGTGGCTCTATTTAATAATAGTAATAAAATTACAAGTTGGAGAATTTTGAAAATGTGGGCATATTTTCTTGTGTAATGACCAGTGTTCCTCTAAGCTGTGCGGCAGAACAGCTTCAGGGCTCAGTGCATGGAGCTCACTGACTGGGCAGGGCTGATTAATCATCTGTGAAGCTGTGCTGCTGCAAAGCTTAGAGGGAACACCGGTAATGACTTTGATTTTTTGCATATTGTATATACTACATGCTTACCATTATCCAAATAGCCTGGGGGCAGACAAAACTTTCAGACAACTTGCTGTTCAGACAAATAAAAGAGCTTTTAACTTCTATAGGGACTTGACTAACTAGTTTTTGGATAAAGAGAATTCAGATAACTGGAGTTATATTGTAATGTGGGGATGCCAACAGCTTCCACAGGCCCCTGGGTCACTGTGTGTGTGTGTGTGGGGGGGGGGGGCTCCACAATCCCAGAAGGGCCTCAGGTGGAAGAGGCAGGGCTGGGGGCAGCCAGCCATCAGCACTGCCCAGAGCATGCTGTGTTCCCTGCCTCTCCCCTTTCCTTTCACCCCAAGTCCTTAGCAGTGCCTGGAATGTGAAGCGCTCTGGTAGTGGCTGAGGTCTGGCTGCTGTGGCAGTGACAGCTGGGAGCTCCAGGCTCCGTTGAATTTCAGACCCTGGGACAACTGCCCCTTTTCTGCTCTCCTGTCAGCAGGAGAAATAATGATCAAATAATGATCAAATTATTACAAAATGGGTACATAACTGGTTTGAAAAACTGCACTGTTGTCAGAAATGTTATACTATTAATCTGGGTAGCTGCAGCCAATGGGAGCTGTGAGGTTCCATGCCTATGGATGCTTAGATAAACAAATCAGCTCATAGAATCATAGAACCATAGAGCTGGAAGAGACCTCAGAAGGTCATCAAGTCCAACCCCCTGCTCTAGGCAGGACCAATCCCAACTAAATCAACCCAGCCAGGGCTTGGTCAAGCTGAGACTTAAACACCTCCAGGGATGGAGATTCCACTACTTCCCTAGGTAACCCATTCCAGTGCTTCACTACCCTCCTAGTGAAATAGTTTTTCCTAATATCCAACCTGGACCTCTCCCACCACAACTTGAGACCATTGCTCCTTGTTCTGCCATCTGTCACTACTGAGAACAGCCTCTCTCCATCCTCTTTGGAACCTCCCTTCAGGAAGTTGAAGGCTGCTATCAAATCCCCTCTCACTCTTCGCTTCTGCAGACTAAACAGACCCAACTCCCTCAGCCTCTCCTCATAAGTCATATGCTCCAGCCCCCTAATCATTTTGGTTGCCCTCCGCTGGACCCTCTCCAATGCGTCCACATCCTTTTTGTAGTGGGGGCCCAGAACTGGACACAATACTCCAGATGTGGCCTCACCAGAGCCGAATAAAGGGAATAATGACATCTCTGGATCTGCTGGCAATGCTCCTCCTAATGCACCCTAATATGCCATTAGCCTTCTTGGCTACAAGGGCACACTGTTGACTCATATCCAGCTTCTCATCCACTGTAACCCCAGGTCCTTTTCTGCAGAACTACTACTTAACTGGTTGGTCCCCAGCTTGTAACTGTGCTTGGGATTCTTCCGTCCCAAGTGCAGGACTCTACTGTCCTTGTTGAACTTCATCAGATTTCTTTTGGCCCAATCCTCCAATTTGTCTAAGTCACTCTGGACCCTATCTCTGCCCTCAAGCGTATCTACCTCTCCCCTAGCTTAGTGTCATCCGCAAACTTGCTGAGGTGCAATCCATCCCCTCATCCAGGTCATTAATAAAGATATTGAACAAAACCGGTCCTAGAACCGAACCTTGGGGCACTCCGCTAGAAACCGACCGCCAACCTGAAATCGAGCCGTTGATCACTACCCGCTGGGCCCGGCCTTCTAGCCATTTTCTATCCATCTTACTGTCCATTTATCCAATCCGCATTCCCTTAACTTGCTGGCAAGAATATTGTGGAGACCGTATCAAAAGCCTTGCTAAAGTCAAGGTATATCACATCCACTGACTTTCCCACATCCACAGAGCCAGTTACCTCATCATAGAAGCTGATCAGATTGGTCAGGCACGACTTGCCCTTTGTGAATCCATGCTGACTATTCCTAATCACTTTCCTCTCTTCCAAGTGCCTCAAAATGGATTCCTTAAGGATCCCTTCCATGATTTTTCCAGGAACCGAGGTAAGACTGACCGGCCTATAGTTCCCTGGATCGTCCTTCTTCCCTTTTTTGAAGATGGGCACTACATTTGCCTTTTTCCAATCATCCGGGATTTCTCCCGATCTCACGACTTTTCAAAGATAATGGCCAAAGGCTCCTCAATGACATTTGCCAACTCCCTCAGTACCCTCGGATGCATTAAGTCCGGACCCATGGATTTGTGTACGTTTAGCTTTTCTAAATAGTTCCTAACCTGTTCTTTACCCACCACGGGCTGTCCATCTTCATCCCATCTTGAGTCACTTAGCGCAGAAGTCCAGGAGCCGACCTTGTCCGTGAATACAGAGGCAAAGAAAGCATTGAGTACTTCAGCTTTCCCACATCATCTGTCACTAGGTTACCTCCTTCATCCAGTAGGGGCCGCACACCCTCTCTGATCACCTTCTTCTTGTTAACATGCCTGTAGAAACCTTTCTTGTTATCCTTCACATCCAGTCGCAATTCCATTTGCGCTTTCACCTTCCTGATAACCCCGGCATTCTCGAGCTATACATTTAAACCCCTCCTGGTCATTTGTCCAAGTTTCCACTTTTGTAAGCTTCCTTTTTGTGCTTAAGTTCACCAAGGATTTCCCCCGTAAGCCAATCCGGTCTCCTACCATGTTTGCCTCTCTTGCTTTGCGTCGGGATGGTTTCTTTCTGTGCCTTCAATAAGGCTTCTTTAAAATACTGCCAGCTGTCCTGGACTCCTTTCCCCTTCATGTTAGCATCCCAGGGATTCTGCCCATCAGATCTCTGAGGAGTCAAAATCTGCTTTTGAAGTCCAAGGTGTGTATTTTACTACTCTCTTTTCTTCCTTTGGTCAGGATCCTGAAATCTACCATCTCATGATCACTGCTTCCCAGGTTGTCACCTACCTCCACTTCCCCTATTAGTTCCTCCCTGTTTGTGAGCAGAAGGTCAAGCTGCGCCACGGCCCCTGGTCGGATCCTTCAGCACTTGTGTCAGAAGTTATCCCCAACATTCTCCAAAAACTTCCTGGATTGCCTGTGTACTGCCGTATTGGTTTCCCAACAGATGTCAGGGATTAAAATCCCCACGAGAACCAGGGCCTGTGATCCGAAGCTTCTCTCAGTTGTCCGAAGAAAGCCTCATCTACCTCACCCACCTGATTTGGTGGCCTGTAGCAGACACCAACCACAACATCACTGCTGTTGTTTGCTCCTTTAAACTTAACCCATAGACTCTCAACAGGTTTTCTCCTCTTTATACTGGAGTTCAGAGCAATCATAGTGCTCTCTTACATATAGTGCAACTCCTCCTCCTTTTCTCCCCTGCCTGTTCTTCCTGAACAGTCTATACCCTTCCATGACAGCGCTCCAGTCATGCGAGTCATCCCACCAAGTCTCTGTCATCCCAATTAAATCGTATTTCTCGGACTGGGCCAGGGCCTCCAGTTCTTCCTGTTTGTTGCCCAGGCTTCTCGCATTAGTGTACAAACACCTCAGGTAACCAGCTGATCGCCCTATCTTCTCCATTTGAAACAGGGGTCCTCCTTTCTTGCTCGTTCCTCTCTGCATTTCTTCCCGGTATCCGACTTTCCCACTCCCCTCAAGGTTTTGGTCACCGTCCCCCGACGAACCTAGTTTAAAGCCCTCCTCACTAGGTTTGCAAGCCTGCCCGCAAAGATGCTCCTTCCTCTCTTGGTTAGGTGGATCCCATCTCTTCCTAACAATCCTCATGCCCAGAACAGAGTCCCATGGTCGAAGAAACCAAAGCCCTCTCTGCGACACCACCTGTGCAACCACGCATTTACGTCCTCAATTCGACTATCCCTGCCCAGTCCTTTCCCTTCAACAGGGAGGATGGACGAGAACACCACTTGCGCTCCGAGTTCTTGGATCCTTCTTCCCAGCGCTACATAATCCGCAGTAACCCGCTCAAGGTCATTCTTGGCGTATCGTTAGTTCCCACGTGGAGAAGCAGGCAGGGGTAGTGATCCAAAGGTTTGATCAGTTTGGTAAGCCTCTCAGTCACATCCTGAATGCGAGCTCCCGGTAAGCAGCATACCTCTCGAGATTCCAGGTCTGGACGGCAGAGGATGGCTCAGTCCCTCTTAGGAGGAGTCCCCGACCACCACCACCCCGTCGTTTTCTTTTTGGGGTGGTGGCCGAACCCCATCCCTAGGACTATGCATCCCATGCCTTCCAGTAGATGGTGTTCCCTTCCAGTTTCTTCCTTGTGAGATCCCTTCCAAAGCATTCAGCACTGCAGAGCCTGTGGAGAGAGCCTGAAAGCGATTACTTACCTCTATAGCATTGGGGATTCCAATGCTGGCCTTTTCCTTCTAGAAGTTACATGCTGCCAGTTCTCTTCCTGGTCACGTACTGCCCTCTCCGGCTCTTCCGCCTGCCGTGCTTGAAGGATTAAACGCTGCCTTCTATCGAGGAAGTCTTCATCCTCTCTGATCGAGCGTAGGGTCGACACTTGGGCCTCCAGCCCTCTAATTTTTTCTTCCAAAATGGCGACCAGCTTGCACTTAGTGCAGATGAAATCTGTTCTTTCTTCTGGGAGGAAGACAAACATGGCACACTCCGTGCAGGTAACAACAGCAGAACCATCACCATCCATCCCTGCTGTCCTGGAGAAGGGATTTAAAAAGAAAGGCAAGAGAACCTCACCCCTTTCCCAACTCCCTCTCTAAACTCCTGTTAGCACTCACTTGGTCGCTTGCCCAAAGAGCCTTATAAAGCCCTGGACTGCCTGAAAGTCCCTCCCCCTACCAAGGCTCAGCCAATCAGCAGAGGCTTCTAGAATTCAAACTTTAATTAGAAGCCAACAGTTTCCACCTGCCAATCACAGCACCAGCCAATCACAGCCAATCACAGCACCAACCAATCACAGCACACACTCCATGAAGGGAGGGGAGGGCAAAGGGAAGTGGGGAAAAAAGCCTCACTCACAAACACAGGGAAAAACAAACAAACAAAAAGAACACACACCAACCCTCACTCACAAACACAAGCTCAGCACACAGCAAGAAAGCCCCAAACACACTTCCCTCAAGAGTCCTGTATCTGCTTCTCCTCTACCTGGAGAACTCCCTCTCTAAAGCCTCACTCAAAAACACAGACAGGAAAAAAAAAAAAAAACCCACCACCACACACCAACAAACACAAGCTCAGCACACAGTAAGAAAGCCCCAATAACAAGCCAGCGGCTTACCCAGGTAGGCCCACAACCCAAGTTTGAAAAGCCCTGCAGTAGAGCATTTATTGCTACAAATACATAGAAATCAACAAACAGGAGAATGGAAAGGGCTGAGAAACAATACAAAGGCTTGGAGGGACAGGGAAAAATTAGAACAGAGAGAGTTTAAAAATAAAAGCTCCAGAGCAGCTTTTTAGGGTAGGTCAAATGAAGACTGTTGTTTTGCAGGGTCCTGGTGGTTCTTCTTTGAGTTTTTTGTTATAACCTATATCTCTAAGTTACTTATGGCCCCTATTACTCTAACATGTGAGCACTTCACAATCTTGAAAATATTTATGCTCACAACTGAACAATTCACAGATAGTCACTTCATCAAGAAATACTCTCAATTTACTCAGACAAGGTTAGTTCTCTTCAAATATGTGAAGCTTCACAATCAAAATCACATAAGGCTATTTCTGGACCCCTCTTCAGAAACTTCTGTGAATTTGCAGGGGGAGAGGCAAGAAGAGTTCTGCCGTATGTCCTGAACACTCCCCATTTTCAAAGAAATCTGAGCTCAGAGGGAAAGAGCGCATTAGCAATTGCATCAATACACTCCTACTTTCAAACCATGTGTCCCAAATTTCACCATGGAAAACAGTGTTCTAAAGGGGTCTTGCTCCATTTCAATCCCCATGGCATTGATTTGGAAGAAGAAATTTGGTTCATTCCGGAGGATACCCCTTCCTCTTTGATGTTCAGATGGGATGGAGGAAAGGAAAGAAGATCCCAGAGCCAGTGATTATTTCTAGATAAGGCCTCTTCCTGAGTATGCAATGTCTCTAAAGGGTACTTCCTTCCTTTATCACAGGCAAGTGCTTATCTCATTTTGGTGGCTGAGAAACATTTCCATTTGAGTTCTTCAGTAAATCCAGACATGCTCCTCCCCCATTCCCTCTCTCTCTTGCCCCCTCATCAGAACATAAAAATGGCCATGCTGGGATAGACCAAAGGTCAATCTAGCCTGTTTTCAACAGTATCCAGTGCCAGGTGCCCCAGATCCATAATCATCAAATGACCCATCCCCTGTCGCCTATTCCTAGCTTCTGACAAACAGATGCTATTGCCACCATTCCTGCCCATCCTCGCTAATAGCTATTAATGGACCTATCCTCCATCCTCTCGTTCTTTTTTGAACCCTATTAAAGCCCTGGTCTTCACAGCCTCCTCTGGCAAGGAGTTCCACAGGTTGACTCTGTATTCTGTGAAGATATACTTCTTTTTGTTTGTTTTAAACCTTCTTCCTATTAATTTCATTTAGGGTGTGTCTAGACTACAGGTTTTTGAAAAAGTGGCCTTTTTTCGAAAAAACTTCCCCTGTGTCTAGACTGCTGCCACGTTCTTTTGAAAGTAAATTGAAAGAACGCAGCAGTTTTTTTGACCGTGGAAAACCTCGTTTTACGAAGAATAACGCCTTTTTCAAAAGTACTGGTTGTAGTCTAGATGCTCTTTTTCAAAGGAGGCTTTTTCAAAAGTATCTTTCGAAAAAGCCTCTTTTGAAAGAGGCTTGCAGTCTAGATGTAGCCATAGTGACCCCTAGTTTGTATTTTACAGGAACAAGTAAATAACTTTTCCTTATTTACTTTCTCCACATCAGACCTCTATCATATCTCCCTTTAATCTCCTCTTTTCTAAAATGAAAAGTCCCAGTCTTATTAATCTCTTCTTATATGGGACCTGTTTCTTACTCCTAATCATTTTATTTTCCTTTTCTGAACTTTTTCTAATGTCAAGATATCTTTTTTTGAGATGAGGCAATGACATCTGCACACAGTATTCAAGTTGTCAGTGTACCATAGGTTCATATAGAGGCAATAATATATTCTCTGTCCTATACTCTATCCCTTTTTAAATTATTTCTAACATTCTGTTTGGGTTTTTTGACTGCTGCTGCACATTTGTGGATATTTTTAGAGAACTATCCATAATGACTCCATGATCATGCTCTTGAGTAGTAATAGCTAAATTAGTTCCTATCATTTTATACATATAGTTGGGATTATATTTTTCAATATGCATTAATTTGCATTTATCAACATTAAAATTCATCTGCCATTTTGTTTTCCAGTCACCTAGTTTTGTGAGATACTTTTGAAGCTCTTTGCAGTCTGCTTTGGAAGTAACTATCTTGAGCAGTTTAGTATCATTTGCAGATTTTTCTACCTCGCTGTTTATCCCTCTTTCCAGATTGTTTCTGAATATATTGAATAGGATTGGTCCCCATACGGAGCCCTGGGGGATACCTCTAGTTACCTCCCTCCATTCACAAAACATGCCGCTTATTCCTACCTTTTGTTTCCTATATTTTAACCAGTTCTCAATCCATGAGAGGTCCTTCACTCGTGTGATCACTGACAGTAAAGAAGAGAAGCAGAACACCCAGATGCTTAAGGAAGATTTCTATTCTGGGCTGGAGGAACAGAACTTGTAAAGTAGGTGGATGAATCACTTGAGTCAAACTGCTAGGGATTTTTGTCATCTTGTATTTTCCCCAAGGAAAATGCCTTACCAAATATTTTTTGTTAGATTGTTGTAATTTCTTGAGATTCCTTAGATGCTAATGTTTGCTGTGGCCAGACATTGTAAACTAAATTGTACCAAGTCCTCTATGTCTCCTGGAGATCTTATGGATGAACCTCTCTGAGATAGTTTGATCTCCTCTGATTTGGGAAACTAAGCAGTCAACCTTGGTTATTCTCTGGTGAGTTTGCCTGGGAATACCATTTGCCTTTAGCCCAACATTTTTGCTATGGACTTCCTAGAAGCTACTTCCATTTATAGGATCCTAAGGATCAGATCTTTGAGAGAGACTACTGCATAGACAGAAAGGTAATAATTTATCTGAATGAGGCTTTTTCTCAACTAACTTGCTCAGAACCTTCTGGAACCTTCAGACTGTTGTCCACCTTCCACGTCAGAGTTCTTTCCCTTGCTCCCGGCATTCTGGTCTTCAATCTATCCAGCCTGAATATTATCTTTCCTCACACCAGTGTTTCTCCAACTAGGTCCTATGTCTCTTGCCCACACATACACATGATTGTGGTGGGGTGTAGTCACAGAATGGGGGGTGCTTCCTGGAGGGCTGACAAAGCCACTACAGTTGCCTCTTTGCTCTCTGGGGCTTCCCACCACCCTGTTCTGCTGGGCCAGATCCCCTGGTCTCCCCTAGCCAAGGCACAGAGCTGGGATCATCCCCCTCTCCCCAAGGAGCAGTATAGACACTGAAACTGTTCTGGTTCAAGGAAAATGCAGTTTTGGGTCCAGCTTCCAGGGAAACCATTCCCCAGATGGGATCAGAACCCCAAATAAATTATTCAGGTAAGCCCCCTTTAACAGTGAAAGGAAGATGTACTCACTGGTCACTCCCCCAGGTAACAATTATTTACACTGGGCTTAATGGTAAATAAAAGTGATTTTATTAAATACAAGCAGTAGGATTTAATTGGTTGCAAGTGAAAACAGGCAGAGCAAAGTGAATTACAAATTTAAAATAACAAGAAACTGCTCTTATTACAAACTTACCCTAAAGTTGTTCTTATTCCAGCTAAGCCTTCAAACCAAGGATCTAATTTCCCCTAGGGTCTTTGGTTCATCGTCTTGGGAGTAACATTGTCTTGGGAGTAACAAGACCAAAAACTGAAAAACTTTGCATCTTAAATAGCCTCCCTTTCAGGTGGGAATTCTCCATTTTACATTCTTCCTTTCCATGGAAAATTACCTAGTCAGCCCCTACCAGTTAGGGAGGTCACATGACTTCCTAAGACCAACCACTGCTAAGACTTAAAGGATAAAAAAGGCCATTTACAGGTTATTGAGGGAAACACCTTTGATGGCTCTCATTTGCACATTTAAAACCATAAAGTATTCCATACCTCATATTTTTGACTTTACATACAAGAAGGATGCATACCTCAAAATAAGATGTACAGATCCAGCAGACTGAGACATTAAAATTGATAAGTTACATGAGGTATTTTGTCCAAAGCATCTTCAAGTTATGCATATTTGTGTCCAAAAGTCAATTTTATAAAGCATGGGGTGGGAGGTCTGGCATAATGACCCTTCTAGGCATGGGATATGATATAAGAACCAAGGAGGTAGGTTGGAAAGTAATAGTGAGGCAGACTGTGTTACGTCTCTCTTCCTCTTTACTTTCTTTCTCCTGCCTACTCAGTCTTACTGTACGAGAGAGACAGCAAGGGAGTCAGCAAGGAGAGCAGTGGGAAGGGAAGAGAAATTGCTCTGCAATCCAAACAGCCCCTAATTTTCTCTTCAAAAAGAAACTTTAGAACAAACTTTTCTGGCTCCCTGTAGCCCTGCTTATGAACAATACAGGGTTTTACCTATGAAAGCTGATGATTTAATATATTTGTTAGTCTCTAAGGTGCCACAGGGCTGCTCATTGTCTTTTAGCCATAGCAGGGACACATTTGGGTGTCCCCTCAAATGAGATACTTGGGTGTTGTGACATTTCTCTGTCTCATGCTCCTGAGGTGCTACTTAAATAAAAGTAGTGAGATTCATTCAGGATAGAAAAACTGTAGCTTTGTGCATCATTGGTCATGTCTGCACTGCAGAAGTATTCAGCCAGCCAAGACTCAAATTTCAGTATGCAGTGGGCTCACTGCAAACATCAGATGGGTTATCTTGCTCATTCAAAATCCTAGTGAAGGAATGTTGACGATATCCCCAGGATATGACAATCCACTGGAGACATGGTATCTGAATTGTTTTGTCTGATTTGCCTGCAAACTCAGTGGGTCAGGGATACATACTTTGAACTGGCTTTTGCACATCTCCAAGCATGCTGTTGGTACTTAGCAAAAAGTAAACATGTGTAACAAAAGTTTCCTCTGTGTGTAAACACAGTCCAGTCAGAGAATGACTGGGAAAAGAAAAAGGCTTGTAAAGCTTTGCTCACACAGAAGTTTCTGTTCATTCCTTTTGCACCCTATGAATTCAAGCAGTGTGTGTTAGGGACTCCCTTGAAAGCTTCTATATACATTTTCATTTTCCATTGAAATTTGTCAGGATGCAATAAGCTGTCTACTTTCCCAGTGCCTGAGCTTCACCAACATGACAATACTTTTAATCTCTTTGCTAACCCATTTCTTGGTCTGCAACAATCTTTCTTCACATGCTTGCTAGGTGAGGCCACTTTTTTTTTTTCTGGCTCTACTCTATAAGATCTAGTCCTGTGGCACCTTAGAGACTAACAAAAATATATAGGATCATGAGCTTTCATGGGTAAAACCCATTTCATCAGATGAGTTGGAGTGGAAATAGCAGAAACCAGGAGATATATATATAATGGCAAAACTGTTACCTCCTGGATTCCATTATTTCCTCTTCAGCTCATATGATATAGAGGAAGAGGAAATAATAGAACAATGACTTGAAGTGATTTTGGATCTCAATACCTGTGATTCCCATTATTAAAAATGTAAATACTGAAATCATTAAGCCTGTAATTTTATTTATAATGTAGCATGAAACAAACAGTTGATGTTGTGGAAATCTGGCTAGAATCTGATATTAATACAGTGTCTTCCTTAGCTTGTAAAAATCATGCATCTGTGACCATGACAAGCTTACCATGCAGCAAGCTTATTATTTTTTACTGTACACAAATAGTTTTCATCCTGCCTAGTCAGAGATCTATTGTTGCTTTCATAGCATTTGAATGTTCAGGAAAAGGTTGAATATACTTTTGCTTGCTCCTCCTGTCCTCATGTGGCAGCCGGATCTGCTCTGATGGAGCAGTCAGAAAAGAACTTAAAGTTAGAGAAATGTTGCATTAACTGGTGGCAATTCCAGGCAGCAATTAGTTTCTACTGAATGAGAAAGTAGGAAAACAGAACACACACTTATTCTAACAATGACATAATTGCAAAGCCCTGGGTATTACATTTTAAACTATGGCCTAACTTGGTTTGTATCTTTGCAAAGTTTTCCACAGAAGTAACTGAGATATTCCTAATACAAATGGCACTTTTTCAGCTCTTTTGGTAGGTATCCCACTCTTCACAAGTAGAAAATGGAACCTTAATTACATGCCTCAATCACTTACAAATCAGTCATTATGATTTATCTCATACTATTTTTTTTCTTTTCTTTGATTTTTTTAAAGAGAAAACTTTAAATGAAGCTGTCAGTGGTTCATGTATTTTTGGTGTGTTGTCAATAGTTTAAAATGAATAGTCTTTTACGTGTTCCCTAAGAGACACTGCCAACTTGAAATCATAGAGCAGATCATATGAACACCAATTAAATCAAGTCTGGATTCCTTCCATCTCAGGCACTCTATTGCTGTCATCTTAGGTGTGCAGAACTAAGTGGTGTAGTATTACCTTAGGTAACAGGGTGGTTCTTAGGGTTTATGGGGCCCTAAATAGTACTAAACAACGATGGAGAATGTGGATAGCCCTATGTGCTGAAAAGCATAGGATGGACTAAGATCTAAGGTTTAAGGATGCAGTATTATTAAACTGGTGCCTCTGTGCCTGATGGCAGCCATAGGTGTGTGATTTTTTTAGAGATATAATTTTATAATCTTCAGCAATACACTAATAAAATGAAATATTTTTAAAACAAATTTAAACTAAGGTCCTAGGGACAAACACAGTAAATACAAAAACTGACAGGGCTGACAAATGCCTCTTACATGGATTCATTACCACCTGAATGACTCTTTCACAGGTTTAGTGTTCTGCTAATAGGTCTGGCAGGTCTGATACTTTAAGTTAGATAGATCCTCTCCAGAGGAAGCAGAGACACTGAACAGGGTAGGAAGAGGCAGGTTGGTGGACAAATCTTCCGGTGCCCTATGCAACGGCATATTCTGTGTATGGGTAAAGATGCCTCTGTTAGGTAACATTCTCCATGTGCTCCAAAAATGTTGAATAGCCATGCTGATCCATGTATCCTTGCAGTGCGGTTTACAATAGACCTCATGAACAGAATGTGCAATGTTTTTCCAAGATCCTTTTTCCAAAAACCATGACATTTCTTAGTGTTTTTACACCCTTCCAATTGGTTTTTAAAATAATGCCTGGAAATGTTACACTTAGTTGTTTCCTTTGTTTATGGTTTAATTTAAAACTGGAATTCACAACCATAAATATGGTGCATTTATATGGAACATAGCAATATCAAATATTTAACCAATTAATAAATAACAGAATTTTGTGAATAGATGGTGTGAATATGGTAAAAAGATGGACTACTTGCTATTACAAATAATAAAGGTGTATACTGGAATTATACAGTACAGTAAAATCCCAGGAGAACTTCTGAGCAGTCCAATCTGATTTTTCCCCAGCATTTTGCAGAATGATTCATTGCGTCTTTACTACCAATGCCTTTTATTGACTTTTATTTTGGAATATCTCGCAGTGATGGTATCTTGAACTCCTCCCTTGGTAGTAGGTTCCATTTTCCTTCTATTGTTGCACCAGTATCTTTTTGTATTCTTAATATGTAGATTACATATGTTCTTTCAGCTATTGCTTCATATCCTGCAATCCTTTGAGAACTTGAATATATATTTTCTTCTATTAGGTTGGCACCTCAATGATATCGTAAGTTAACCCTTCAAAGTACTTTTCTACACGGTAAATTTTTTACTTCATTATTTTCTCCTTGTTTCTTGAACTCTAAGCTAAAGGAGGAAACTAAATCTTTTTTCTGTTGTCATAGTTTTTCTGCAAGAAAAATTTTACAGTTAACTTCACTCCAAATTATATATTTGAGCTGCCTATCTTTGCATGACTTTGCAGTTTTGTTACAGTATATCCTCCAGCATTTTAAATGTGTTTGTCCCAGGGTTTTGTAAACTAGCATTCCCTATCTTATATATGATCACCTATATCTGTATCCAAGAACAGAACTGGGTTTTATTACACGTTATTTAATTTTCTTTGCTTCATTTTTATAACAGTGACACAATACAAGATCTTGCTCTTTTATCACTCCTCTTTTTTTCTTGGGCTTGTTATTTTCCAGTTAGATCCCCTTAATTTTTATTGATGCTATTTGTTTCTTTTCAGTCACATCTCATTGCATGCAACCCATGGCTATATTATTCTGAAGTGGCACTGCAGTTTAATTCTGTCCTTTGTTTTCTACACTTCTGATTCTGGTAGTGTGGAAGAGTTGACTTTCAGCTAAATAATTAATAAAAATAATGTAAACAGAAATGTTGATAATGACTCTTGAAGTACTCCATATGACATTGCTTACATTCAGTAAGCAGTACTTTAAAAGTTAATAGGGCCAGATTCACCCACATAATCCAGCTCCAGGGATACAAATCAGTCATGTTTTTGTTTATTAGCTGGTTAAATTGGTTTTATGATTGCTTCAGACATAGACAGTGTGTATTGAGTCTTCTCATTTCTGTTAGTGCTAGATTTCATTGCTGTATCTCTATGTCCTGTAATGAAATATGGTGTAACTTCACTTGGTGTAACTTGGCATGGCATGAAGTAGTGAAAAAGAGAGTGAAACATTTTATCTAGCAATAATCTACTTCTATAGATGCATCCAACTCAAAGGTAATGAGTATGTTGTCTTAAGAAGAAGTGCACATGACAAAACCTAGAATATGATTGTGAACCAGTGATTTCTGTGCTTTTTATAATCTGTAGCCATAAATTATCAAATATATGTTCTCCACCTAAGTAATGAACATCACTTTGGCAATTCCTAAACTGAAGACAAAAAACTACAGCTTCGGTGTTTGAAGTTCTTTCTTGCTTTGTTTTCTTGCTGTGAACTCTAAATCAATGTTTCTCAACCTTTTTTTATAAAGTACCCCTTTTTAAAAAAAAATTATAAATACCCTCAGTACCTACAGTTTTCAGACACACAATATTTTTTCTACCATTGCAACACATTTGTTTAAACGACTTAATCGTAGCTGGGCAGGCGATGAAATTTTTGGGTGTAAAAAGTACAAAAATAATAAAATGTTGTAAAACTTAAGACAAAAATTCAGTTTTCTCCAAATTTCAGTTGTGTTGATGTACCCCCCAGATTTCTTTCCAGTACCCCTAAGGGTACTCGTACCACTGGTTGAGAAACACTGCTCTAAATGATCAAGGCTGACCTGAATGATCAGTCAGCAGAATTAAAAATGTATCTAGTTCATAAAATCTATAATGTTGGGGCAGTATACATTTTTTGATTCTATGACAGGTTTATGTTAATCTCTGTTAAATGGTCATGACAGTTTAAGCATGTTTGTTTTTCTCATGTCTTTTGCAGCAGTATCTCTCTATTACTTCCCTGTTTTTCTCACTAAAAAAATTAATATATGCCATCAAGTACTAGCAATGTCCCTCTACCATGTATATTGGCCAAAACAGACAGTCTCTGCATCAAAGGTTAAATGGGCACAAATCAGACATCAGGAATAGTAACACACACAAAACAGCAGGGGAACACTTTAACCTCCCTGAACATTCAGTAATGGCTTTGAAAATAGCCATCTTTCTACAAAAGAATTTCAAAAAATGGTTACAAAGGGAGACATCTGAACTGAAATTCATTTGCAAATACAATACTATCAGTTTAGGATTGAACACATTACAAAGGCAGTTTCCCCTTTCTCTGAATATTCACATATCCAGACTAAATGCTATGAATGACCCACTTCCACCCTGACTTGATTAGCTTAATTAACACAAGCACCTTCTCCCTTATATATACTCTTGTGTTTGTAACTTCTACTCCAATTCATCTGATGAAGTGTGTTTTACCCAGGAAAGCTTATGTTCTAATAAATTTTTTACTCTATAGGGTACAGTAGCATTATTTTGGAATAACTGACGTTATTCTGAAATAACCTAGTGCACATCTACATGCCAGCTTTCTTTAGAAATAATGACGAGCTGGAGGACTTTTTAATCTGACTCCTGTAATCTCATTTTACAAGGAGTAAGGGAATTTGAAGGAAGAGCGTGTGACTTCTTGTTGTGTAGACAGCGCCAAAAGCCGAGTTAAGCTATTTCCACTTAAGCTACCCAATTGACATAGCTCAAGTTGTGTAGCTTAAGTCGACTTTAGCCCTATTATGTAAATTTACTCTTCAGTGCCACAGGACTCCTTGTTGGTTTTGCATATAAAGATTAACATGGCTACCCCTGTAAAAATTGTTGTTGCTTTAATTCCTGTTTCTTTAAACTTTCTTAAAGACTTTTAAGATGCATAGTTAACAATTGCTTCACCCTCAAGTTTCACACACAATAAAGAATTCAAGTGTACATTAATAATACAATAGCAAGAAACCACTATAGAATTGGGTGTTGTGGAGAATCATAAAACCATCAGGCATCTGTGCTGTTTTCTTCTGGTGTTAACTTCAATAATTTCTGTTTGGGTCTGTTAACGATGCTTTTTGAAATATCCAGTCTATTCAAAATCTCAGGGGGTAGCCGTGTTAGGCTGTAACTAGGAAAAAAAACAATGGCCCTGTAGCACCTTAGACACTAATCAAAAATATATACAGATAGTATTATGAGCTTTCATGGGCACAACCCACTTCTTCAGATGACAGATATAGGTCATTTATGAACATGTTGAACAGCATAGGTACTAATACAGACCCCTGGGGACACCACTGTTTACCTCTCTCAATTATGAAAACTGACCATTAGTTCCTATCCTTTGTTTCCTATTTTTAACCAGTTACTGGTTCATTAAAGACCTTTCCTCTTATCCCATAACAATTTATTTTGTTTAGGCGAGGAGAATCTTCATTAATAGGTCCTTCCCTATGGGGTATTTTTATCTGAACTAGGTGCTCCTCTGCACTTGTCGGCTTTCCCCCAGCCCTTTAAAAAAAGTTGTAGAGCTTTTTTTTTAATTTTATGCCAGCAATCCAGTTCCATTTTGATTTAGGTGGAGTCCATCTTTCCTGTATAGGCGCCTCCTTTCCCAGAAGGCTGCCCAGTTCCTAATAAATCTAAACCCTTCTTCCCAACACCATCATCTCATCCACACATTGAGACCCTGCAGTTCTGCCTTTCTATTCTTTAATTTTCCTCCATAGTTGATTGGCACAGTGGGTATTCCTGAATGATGAATGTGCGATTTCAGTAGCATTAAAAATAAAAATAACCTTTCTTCTGGAACTTCAGTATCTTTTCCTGACCCTCTGTCTCTTCTCTTAGACATAAAATCTGCAATACAGTATTTAGATGACAGTGAGATCAGTCTCTGAATTACTTTGTATTTGCTATATCCTGCATATTTGTTTTAAAACCTCGCAATACAAATAATATATTTCAAAAATATATAATTTAAACAAGCTTTGTGTTATTAAGAATAGAGTGTAATCATGAAGAAGCTTCACTTATTAGTGTTGAAGTTGTGACTTTAAATATATTTCTCCAGCTCTGTTTTTTTGGAAGCTGAAACCTGTAGTACTAGGCTACTCTGTCGGAACCTTTTCAATTCCACTTTTCATTGAAAGCATTCTCTATAAATCTGGGTATGTCTACACTACAGCGTTATTTCAAAATATCTTATTTTGAAATAGCTTATTTCGAAATAACGCGTCTAGACACAAAATGCATTTCGAAATAGCGTTTTGCTATTTTGAAATAGTGCGTCCACTATTCAGGACGCTGAATCACATTTAAGGCCGGCTGGAACTGGTTCTGGCAGGGCATCAGGTCAGGAGTTACCTTGTGTGGCTGCTGCCTGAGGGTATCTGAGACCTGTCCTTAAAGGAACCCCCCCGGACAGCCGGTTCTAAGGTTTCCCTGCTTGCTTGCCTACCTCGCTGAGGGACAGCAAATCATTTTTTTCTCTGCGTGCTCTGATTGACCTCACTCAGGATACCACAGCACTCTGCACATGGAGCCGAAGCCGCCCCTGGGCACTCTGGTGCTTCTCCTGGACATGTTGCTGGGAGCCTGGCAGCACGTTCTGCAGGCAGTAACAGTCTCCCTGATGTGCCCCACTGGGGGCTTGTGCCTCATTCCTCCCTCACGTCCTTCCACTTACCCCTCCCTAACCACCCTTCCTGCTGTACAATAAAAGACACGTGTGTTCATTACAACAAAGCCTCTTCATTGAACAAAACTGGGGTGGGGGGGAATGAAACTGAGGTGAGACTGGGGAAAGAAGGTAGGAGAGGGGAGGGGGAAACCTGGGAGGAGGGAGCTGGCAGGGGGAGGCAAGGGGAGGAAGGGGGAGGAGAAGCTCAGGGCTCAGGGTTGGGGGTTTCGCCAGCCCAACTGTCTCCCAGCACCGCGGGTGCGGGGGCCTCGGCATCCCTGGGGTGTGGGGAGGGTAGGGAGGAAGAAGCAGGAGGGGGAGAAAGAGTGGAAGGAGGAGCGGTAGTTGGGGAGGCAGCAGGGGCTGGAGCAGCAGGAAGCTCTGCCCCAGGGTCGATGACCACCTGGGGGGCACAGACAGTCCTGCCCCCCAGGATGCGGTCCAGAGCATCAAAATAGGGGCAGGGGTCTGGGTCTGCCCCTGTTTGGGAGCTGCCCCCTGTGGCCCTGGCATATGCCTGATGCAGCTCCTTTATTTTCATGCAAACCTGCTCCTGGGTTCGCATGTGGCCTTTGGTGGCCAGGCTGGCAGCCATCCGCCTGTAGATGGTTGCGTTCCTCTGTTTAGTGCGGAGATCATGGACGTTGGAGGCATCCCTCCAAACCTGAATTAGGTCCCTG